>OX457036.1:43048169-43113169 GCA_949752735.1 Lumbricus terrestris
CTGGACAATTATAGAGTGACTGTGCGGCTGAAATTTTTTCTGTTCAAAGTGCATCTAGTGCGGTTTGAGGTAGTGGAGATATGCCTACATGTAGAGCTGTTTACATGGCTATGAAGAATAAATGTAATCAGGGGTAGCGGTGGTATAGACATCCTCAGTTCTCTTATAAATTACCCACCCTGCAATTTAAAACCCTAAGCGAGCGCTCAATTTAGCTCTGTTAACGAAAACTTGATTCTGTTCATCCCGTTGAAAAACTTCACCACATCAAAGTTTGTCTGCCAACTGAGACCACATCTATTCTGCGTGAATCTGCACGTGCGTCGAGTTACCAGCGCTGCAACGATGCTTCAGACTGTCAAGTCGCTTGGCTGATTTACTCAAGGTCTTTGTAGTAACTCGGCCAAAGACAAACACATCGGTCTGGCAGCCGCTGGCTGATTCTAAGCACGCTGATGAAATTTTCTTCTTCCTTATCTTCTTCTTGTTATTCTTGCTCTTGCTCATGCTCTTGTTATCCATTATCATCATTTTAGTTGTCTGCTTCTTCTTCATTTTTTTATTCTTTCTTTTTCTCTTCTTCTTCTTTTTCTTCTCCTCCTTCTTCTCAGTGGCGTAACAATAGGGTAGACTGGGTAGACAAAGTCTAGGGGCCCCCGAGTGTAGAGGCCCCAGAGGGCCCTCGAGTTTGCAAGACTTGTCATTTCAGCCTTGTTAGGAACTTACAGTTTACTGTAATTTGTACTTGCATCTTGTTCATATACATCAGCATTTCAGTAAATTAATAAGTAATAATACATTTCAATAAGTACCGTAGGGAGAGGGCCCCACCTTCATATTTTGTCTAGGGGCCTCCGAGTTCCTAGTTACGCCACTGCTTCTTCTTCGTCTTCGTCCTCTTCTTCCTTTTTTCTATTTCGTCTTCTTCTTCTTCCCCCTCCTCCTTTTATTCTTTCTCCTCTTCTTCTTCTTATTCCTCCTCTTCTTCTTTTTCTGTTTCTTCTTTCTACACTTCTTCCTCCTCCTCCTCCTCCTCCTCCTCCTCCTCCTCTTCTTCTTCTTCCTTTCTTTCTTCTTCATTTGCTTCGTCTATCTTTTCCTCATGCTGCTCCTTCTTTTTCTCCTCTTTTTCTTCTTCTTGTTCTTATCTCTTGCCTTCCATTGGCCGTCCTCTTCTTGCGTTTCTTGTTCTAGAACCGGTTTGCTCTACCTAGGCTACTGCTCTTTCTCCGCTTCCCCTTACTTCTTTCCATTTTGGTATCTTGTTTCACTGCTTCTTTCTCTTTTTGACTAAATCTCCTATCTGAAATCAGTTAAATATCGATTACTCTTCACGCGCAAAATTTCCTTTCATTCAGCCATTCAGCAATCCATTAATTCAGATAATTTCTAACGCCTCTCACAAATGAACTGTCCGGTAGAAAATAAAAGTTTTCAAATGTTTAGAGAAAGCGCATGCATGCAACCCGATGACCCAAGAGAAGCCTGTCCCAAGTGGATTTTCCAACCAAAAAAGAAGCACGACTCTTCCATGACAAGTGCGCAAAAGGATTAACGAATGAAGAATATTTAATAGGGCAAGACAAATTGAACTTAGAGCGCACTGTTCGCATCTTTAGCAAAGGAATTTCTTAGTTGGCGTCGCCAAGTTCAAACCAAAATTCTGTAGGTTGGGAAACAAGCAGACAATGAAATAATGTACACGTATATCATGCATGAAAGACGAGATAATGATCAAGCATTGAAATGCCGCCAATAAGTCTGGCATCTACACACGCAGCATACCTTCAAGATGCATAGTGCGCTCCATGTGAATTCCAACACAGATGGAGCCACAGTAGCCATTTTAACTACTAACGAACGCATGGATGAGAGTAAATGTGGTAACAGGCGAAAGTGAACGAGAAAATGATTTGCAATATTGTTAGTTTGAATGAGAGAATTACATGCTCAGTGAAGGCAGGTTCTTGTCAAGTGTGACCTTATAAGAATCAGCCCAGCTTCGCAGATGATAAAGTGAGAGAACTGAGTGTAAAGCTAATGGCCAAAAAGAATCTTTTTTCCTTATCTGAAAAACATTTCTCAGTCATACAAATTGCTTCTCCGTCTGTGATATTCGTCCGCCGCTCGCGTCCTTGACTGATTCATCTCTCCTCCGCTGTTTGTCAACGCTGATCTCTTTTCCAGAGAACGCCATTGCATTCCATCATGTCGAAAGCAATCGGCGTAGAGCCGTAGACTGTATAAGCTCAGCGACAAAGTACGAGGCATAAACTTATACAGAAAGAGTGAGAGACTATGTTTGTGGAACTGAATGTGAATAACAGGGGATGGAACGAGCACGTGAGAAAAGGTGTCGAGAAAAAGAACGAGGAACTCAGGAGGAGAGGTACCTAGATAGACCAGGGGTTCTCAACCGGTGTGTCGCGACACACTGGTGTGTCGCGACTTGACCGGCGGTGTGTCGCGTAAAAGTGGTGTGTCGCTGGTGTGTCGCGAAGAATTGGTGTGTCGCGAATTAATAATAATGATAATAAAAAATTATCTTCGTTTCTTTTCCAAACTGACACAACGCAATTATAGGCCAATGATTACACGAAATAATCCTAAATAACATCAGTCTACTAAATTCTCACAGCACACGTCCGTTGTTCTTGCATTATACACTGACTTCCTTTACCTACAGGTAATTTAGAAGTTTAGCGGATGGCTGCAATGAGAATTTGTCGCGCTCTATTTATCTATCTATTTTACCGTGGTCTGGCCAGAGGTAGTTATGACGTTTATCTTCAACGGAAATGACATAGGGCATGTGTAAACAGCCTTTACCCGCTAACCTAGACTAAGTCAGCAATCGAAATGAAAAATGTATGGGTAAGAAAACGTAAATTTAGCCATCCTCATTAGATCTTGATATTAAGAAGACAAGGTGGATGTTGAACCCATTCCTCAGAGATAACATCAATGGAGCAGAATTGAACAACAATGAACAAGAAACACTTGTTGAGCCGCAATGTGATTCCAGAATGAAGGACAATAATTATCAAGAACTCAGTTCTGGGCAAAGACGTACATGGAAGAACATTACAAATCACTTGCAAGCAAAGCTATCAAGGAGTTGGTTTCCTTTCATAGCTCCTACTTATCTGAACAGGGCTTTTCTCAGATGATCAACATAAAGAACAAGAATCGGAAAAAACTTGTCGGAGGTGCCCTCTCAGCCTGCTTACGACTAAAGTTACGAGTTGCACTTACAAAGACTGTGGAACCGCGTTTAGATATGATCCAAAGAAAAATTCAAGAACAAAGATCCCATTAACTGTTGGGACTACAAGGTCTTAGTAATTAGGTGGCTAAATTGACGTCGAGTTGTAGAAACGACTATAGATTGGGATCAGAAGAATAATTTAAAATTTTAGAATCATAAATATTGGAAAGAAATTCAATATAATTATTTTCATTTATTAAAAATGCCAGTTTAGCATTTTCTTCTTCTTCTTCTTCTTCTTCTTCTTCTTCTTCATTGTCCATGGGCTGACAGCCCGTAGGTGTCCACTGCACACTTGACTACTCTCTTCCATGATTCTCTGTCCCGTGCTCGGTGTGTCAGCTCCTGTGCATTCATCCCACACCACTCTTCTATGTCCTGCAACCATTCTCTGCATGGTCTTCCCCTTCTCCCCGTTCCCTCCATGATTCCCGTCATTATGCTCTTTATCTTTCTATCATCACTCATTCTTTGGATGTGTCCGAATAGTTTCAGTTTCCTTTTCATTATGGTTTCTATCATATCTGATTTGCTGTTGAGTCTTCTTCGCACTTCTATGTTAGTTATTTTCTGTGTCCAGTTGATCTGCAGTATTCTCCTATAACAGTACATTTCGAAAGCCAATATCCTCTGCTTGTCCTCTTTTAGCATTTTAGAAGAATAAATAAGTTTGAGAGCAAATTTGAAATAAATAGACATGTTTAACTTTGACACTTTTTATATTTTTACATTTACATATGACGATTGAATGGTGTGTCGCCAAATTTGATAGCAAGTTTAAGTGTGTCGCGGGACGAAAAAGGTTGAGAACCCCTGAGATAGACAGATGGATAGATGGACAGATGTATGGAGGAATGGAAGGATGGATGAATATATGAATTCATGCATGGTGGTTGGATGGATGGATGAATGGATGGATGGTAAGTGGGTAGGTGGGTGGACAGACGGGCCGGCGGGCAGACCAACTGACTTATAGATTGGTTGATAGATTGTCAGAGAGCGAGAGAGAGAGAGAGAGAGAGAGAGAGAGAGAGAGAGAGAGAGAGAGAGAGAGAGAGAGAGAGAGAGAGAGAGAGAGAGAGAGAGAGAGAGAGAGAAGACAAAGATCTTCAGTGCAAGGAATATCAAGACGGCGATACGATCAATGTTCTGAGACATTTAAACCTGTTTTCTTCATTCAGTTCTTGTTACCTTCATCTTCACTACTATCGTCAATGTCGATATCGTCATCATCATCATCATCAGCAGCAGCAGCAGCAGCCACATTATCTCGATGTACTTCTTCCTGCTCATCGTAGTCACCAAAAATGATAACCACATTTTTGCTTTGGTTTATCTTTCTTCTTCGTCTTGCTTCGTAAACCGAGTTCAAACCCGAATCGAGACTAAAAACAGAGACTAAACAGAATACTAAACAAGTACCATTGGGTCAAAAGATGCAAAATGCATTGTGCTTACATTTGTTGGCATCAGTCAGAGATGCTCTGAGGTTCTATTGATAAGGCGCTATATAGAAGAAAGACAAGCCAGCTGAAAGACTTCGCTAACGTAAAAAACAAAGAGAATTGTGTGTAGGCTTTATGATGTCTGATTTGGGCACCGTGTTTATGGGTTCGACCGCACCGTACAATGTGCAGAACATGATCAAAAGGCATATGAAAAGATTATAAGGTTATGGCACGGATGAACTCCGGCTATACGGAGTATCGACCTACTTGACGAATATAGACTAACGGTGGGCAAATTTACTGAGAAAAACATAAATTGTCCTGCAAATTAATTGCGTTATTATTTGGAACATGCGATTGATCGAATTAACATAAATAATAAAAATAATTGGAAAGAGGCCTAATTGAATTGCAAATTGCATTGCGTAATTTCAAATACGTATCTCAATGACTGCCGGGATGGGTCCATGCCAATATGGAAAGCAGGGATTTCTTTGGAAGAAATTATTTTGACTTAGTATCCGGCGCTTGATCCTCTGGTTAAGAGAGACAAGAGTCTACATAGCCAGGCGACACAACGGTCGTCTTCTGCAGAATTATATGAGCTTACGTTCTAGTCTACGTCGAAAAAAACCTCAGAGGTTCAATGAAGATTATTCGTTTATACCCGTGGTCAGATGTCAAAAGAACGTGTCTACATATGAGTTGAGATATTGAAGGGGAGATACATGTAATAATATATAGTCTAAGCTCTGATCGATTGCTAAATTGACTGATTGATTGATCGATTAGCTTTGATCTGCATTGACTATAATTGGCCATGACATTATTTTGAGTAGAGAAACCCTGAGAAACATACGAGGCGTTGAATATCCATGCGAGCGACGGCGTCGTAGCGAAGTTCACGAGAAAAACAATCACCTTATCACGGGATCATAGGTCAAGTCGAATGCCATCTGCATTCCTGCGAAGTTCGTTTTCACTGGATGACGGGACTTTAACTGCTTTTTAAATATAACCGAGAAAATCTGTTTATCACACACTGATAATAAAATAATTATAGGCCTACAACCCTATAGTATATGCTAACCATTAAACCATCCCTATGCAAATTTAACGAAGAGTTTTTTGATCAGTAGATCAGGTTCTAATTTGACACGAATACATGAATATAAACACATAGACCTATACGTAAGCATGAACACATGTATACGCAGCGCTCGTGAATAAACTGTTGCCCCGCTCATGGCTTTCGAGTAGCGCTTTAGAAATATCTAGTTTATGATTAGATTACGATTACGATAAGCATGCATGCATGCTCACATACACTGTACACGTGGTTAGGCGCAAGCATAGGGCCAACATGAATATGGCCTGGTATCTATGCATGTCTGCAAGCATACAATTATGTAGGCGGCCTATACATTTAGAGGTCTATACAATAGTATACATCTCTCATCTATGTTTAGTTGTTTACTCAGCATATACTTCTAGTTATTGTCATGTGTATTGTGTATTGTGTATTGCGGTATTTAAAGTAATAAACATCATCTTGACTCTTATCATTCATTGTCGTTCATTCTTTTTGTGCAGAGGATACATCCGTCGGAGCCGGTTCCAGTTAGAAGGCGAAACGACACGGATGGACCTCAGCCTACGAAAATGTCCAGGGTATAACTATAGAGAAAACATCTTATAGTCTTAGCGTTTAGGAATAATTATATCTTCAGGTTTTATGCACTGCGCTATACACTGTAGGTATTGATAAGTAGAACCTGAAGATACGAAATTCCTCATTAGTGTCAGTGAAGTTAGTTTGAAAATCTAGCACTGTAGCACCAGCTAGATGAGTTCATGTCTTTGATGAAAATCTACTGTGAAATCCGCTACACTGCGTGCGCAGTGGGTTTGCCGGACAAACTAGAGATAAAAATGGCATAGACTCTGGAGATCGCTGTAGAAGTGCGCACGTTTCATCCGTGGTTGTGCGACTGGTTGTTCTGACGCTAAGTAAGAAGTTATACGACCTGCTAAAGAAGTCAATAGGTTTAGTCCAGGCTCTGAAATTCTTATCTTATAGTGTAGCCTAAACTAATTGTGATCGCAAATCTGTGGGCGCCTCTTAAAAAATTTATTCTTCAGCGGTGTTATGATGGCAGCGCTGAATGAATTCAATTCTCAAATCTGCGTACGAATAATGCACTAACATTTCTTGCATTCTTGTACATGTAGGTTGGAGTCATTCTCTCAGGAAAAGTTGGCGACACAGGATCTTTCAAGGAAAAGGTACGTTTTCTGGTCAGATCTGATCCCATCCAAGTCTAATCCCAGTCAAGCCAAACTATTCCAAACGTATCTAATCTAGTTTTTGTCTAGCCAAGTGACCATGTAGTCCAGTATAATATTGAATCTAAAGACTCCATGGATGCGCTGTCACAATGTTCAAGACATCATTCGATTGTCGGTTCCAGTTAAATAGAAAATTTTCTTGAAGAGACCCGGTCGACATCCCATACCGTTAACCAGTGGATTAGAAGATTAGACTATCCTCCAACTATATGCACATATACATATATATCCTGCAACTATATGGATCTATATATCCTGCAACTGTATATAATTGTATATAGGACTACATGAAAGCATGAAACCGCTTCTCATGCACAGTGTTAAGGCTTCTTTCCTCTCTTATCTGTCAGCATTTTCTCCTGTCTATTGCTACTCGACTGCGTTCCCTGAAGATGTTTACATTTAGGATATAGGTCATATCTTATCTGCCGGCATTCATCCTCCTATCATATTATATTATAAATAATTATATTATAAATATTATTAAATGCTTTTGTCATCAATTTCGTCCTCGATTTCACTCCAACCGATTTCCACGTGAAGAAGTAACTTCCGTTATTTTGCCGGTGACACGAAACGGAGTATCCCCCCTGAAAGCTATCCGGAGGGATTAATTAATTTATCCCCCCGGATGGAATTAACCGGTCTATACTATCCGGGGGGATAAACCATTCTATCCCCTATTTTGAAAAATGCGCATAATAAAAAAAAATTATGCTGTAATCAAAATTTAAAGTGACTCTAATTGTTTTAAGTGTCCTAGGCAATGCTCAGATAAAGGCAACTCGAATTTATTTAGTGACCCTGAGTGTTCTTAAGTGTTTTAAATGTTTTAAGTGCTCTAAAAACAGAGCAAAACAAATTATATAGTAGCAATAAAATACCTGTTAGTGTCATTGTTCAAAACAAAGCAGAAGAAAATTAATTTGTAAAACAAAATACACGCGGAAGCGGTTTTTTCGACTTTTTTAAAATTGGGGGGATACAATTAATACGGGGGATACTCTATTTCGTGACACCGGCACTAGCACCCCTCCTCCGAGTCTACTTAGGCTAAACCCAGTGTAATTCGATCGAAGACAATGCTCTAGTGTATAGACAATGAGTTAGCTGGCTGTGTAGTTCCAACCTACTTTAGATGAATCCATTGACCTGGAAGCTCATTTAAAAACTAAGCCTACATGTGTGGTGCGCGGTGGTGTAGTGGGTATGTTCGCTGCTGCCTTGCAGCCGGAGGGTTGCAGGTTTGAATCTACCCCAATTCGCTTCGTAGGGACCGTGGGTAAGTTCTTCACTTACAATTGCTCAGCGCTTCGACATGAAACTCCAATTCAGTGTCCGCGCTGTAGTCAGAAGTGCTTCTGAGTATAAATCTTGAAGGGGCGCTATAACAAGTGTACATACAATGCAAACATACAAACATGACTTTGTGTAGCAGAGAACAGACGTGATTTAATTCTGCTAGGAGACCAAGCGAGGCAGAAGTCTAGGTTCTGTATTGCATGATTATCATCTTCTCTCGGTTCATCGAAATACATGAACAATTATACAAAGGAAAATACAAGCGTACGTTCACAGACATGGCCTACAGTAACTATACATACACAACTGCATATGCAAGAACCTATAAGTATGCTCGTATTACTACAGTGTGTGTTTACGCATGTAATTATCTGTTTTTTCAGAAGAATAAGACAGCTGAAGAGGATGAGGAAATGCAGAGCCAGCAGAAGGCCTGGTCTCCCAACGGAAATGGTGCTGCCGCCTACCGCAACGGATATGCCATTGCATCACACTCAGTATGTAAACGTATAGCAATAGTATGTATAATTGTATATGTATGTATATAACCATTTATATAGCGCCTTAACAAGAATCTCACGAAGGCGATTAACGTAGCTACCCAACAGATCTAAACAGATGCGATTAAGATATAATAGTAATAATAGCAATGACATTGACAAGGTCACAAGAATAGTGACAATGATAAGGATAAAGGTAATACATGTAGATCTATTTATATTATTTTTATGCTGCTACTATTATTATTAGTACTTTTATTTTAAAATATTTTTATTATTTTTTATAATCATTAACCTTCATTTTTTCAATTTATTTTCTGTTTGAATCTACTTAGATCTGGAATTCTGGATATCTTAATGTGGAACAAACTGATGGTTTAATAATGTAATAATTAATCGAGAGTGTACTATTTGTGAGCAGGACCTATGGATGTATGACAGTTAATCTGAACAATTTATTTTCATTTTAGGGTCAACCGGGACCGCGTGGGCCTCCTGGGCCCCCTGGGACACCGGTAAGCATGACAATCGATTTGATTACGTAGGCTATTTCTACTAGTTCATTTAATATAATATAATCTAATAAAGCAGTTGTAAAGCGCTTCCCACAGTAGAGCTATTCAGAAGCGCTCTCAGCGTGACAGGCCCAAGAAAAGAGAAATGTCTTCAAGCAGCGAAAATATGCAGGTGAATTTCCTACAAGAATCCTGCCACGAATTTCAGAAGGAAGGTGATTCCAAATTAAAGGACCAACAATAGCAAAAGCCCGATGTTGAGTTAATAAGGTTCGTGATCTAGGTTCGAATAGATCCAAGCGGTCAGCAGAACGAAGAGGGCGTGAAGATCTTGCAGAAAGAGGCTTTCACATTTTAAGGACGATTTTGTAGCAGCATCGATGGGAGTCAGCTATTTTCAATAGCATTAACAGGTCACAATAATTAAGCTATAAGTGGCCGCATTATATGCTTCATGCAGTCTATCAATAGAGTGGCATCGATTTTCTTGGGTTGGACATGATTTAATCATTTGGAATATCAGGTTACTGCTTTTTGCTTCGAACCCGTAAGCTTATAGATTGTAAGAGACCAGATAGATGTCCATGCCATACGACGCGGTCTCGACCAGTTCGGATCCCAACTGACCCACTGAATGTTTTAAATACACGCAGCCAGAAGATAGACACAGAATGGAGACGATATGCAGGATGCATGCTGTGGTTGTGAATAAGGAAAAGCTGAATAGATGATGATGATGATGAGGATGATGATGATGATGATGATGATGATGATGATGGTGATGATGATGATGATGAAGACGACGACGACGACGATGACTATGACTATGACGATGACGATGACGATGATGACGATGACGATGACGATGATGATGATGATGATGATGATGATGATGATGATGATGATGATGAAGACGATGACTATGACTATGACGATGACGATGACGATGATGACGATGACGATGACGATGATGATGATGATGATGAATGATGATGACGATGACGATGACGATGACGATGATGACGACGACGATGACGATGATGACAATAAGAGTGATAATGATGCAAATATGAGGACGACAATGATGATGCTATGCAGATCCATCTTCAATTGGACAGGTTTAAATAATTATTTACAGAAGAAGGCAATCTTGATAAATTTTACGTTCTGCTGTAACTTGTCTATAATAAGGTTGATGTTTTGTGCTGCTGTGTTGGATGTAGGGTCCACAGGGTTATGGAGGAGCCAGAGGTGAACCGGGAGAAAGCGGATCTGGCGTAAGTCAGTTTCTATTGACCAATTTGTACAATCGCTCGCTCATCCATTGTCCTATTTAAGTCGCGTATTCTGCATAAGTAAACCCTACATCTACTAAATGTAATTGACATGATTATTATTTTATCCTTGTGTTGTGACGGACTCCGTAATGACCCTGTACAATATTGTCTTTCTAGGTTGCGCCTGTGCCAGCTTAGTAGGCTACATCTAGTATACGAATTGATTGATTGATTTATTGACTCGTTCTCTTTTTCAATCACTTACTATTTTCAATCTCTTACTCATCCGCTCGTTCACTTAGGCCTACGTAGCTTTCTAATGCACTCATTCACGCACTGATTCACTCACTCACGACGCAATCATCCACTAACTCACTAATGCACCCACATTAATCTACCCACCCTAAAAATAGCCAAGCAATTATTACCTCCCCACTCACCCACCCACATGCGCACACACTCACTCCCACACACACACACACACACACACACACACACACACACAATCGCTCAATATGTGTCTCTTAATTAATGTTTTGTTGCCTTATTTCTGACCTATTCCTACAGGGCATGTTATTTTCTATCAATGCCCATCAAAATAAAAATATAAGTTTATATCTAAGGACACGACGGCTTAAATTTACACAACTAGCTAAATAAAAAAACGTCTCTAATTATATAGATATTGCCTGTATACGTATCATCCATGGAGTTATTAAAGTGCGTCACAGATTCTGTAGTAGGCCTATAGCCCCCTCATCCATTCATCCATGTGCGTCGACATAGTGAGCACTTTATTTGTAAGCACTAAAATTTTACTTCTGTTTGTCTTCAGGGGCCGCCAGGAGCTCGTGGTGGGCCGGGTCCACCTGGACTACCCGGCAAACACGTAAGAAATGTTAATTTCACGCTGGCAGTCGTAAATCACGCATCTTTAAAAAATTAAACAGATCAGCAACACATTCACTCACTCACGCACTGATTCACTCACTCACGACGCATTCCCGTCAAGTTCCTTTTTCTGCTAACTAGTTATTCTAGGTTTTGGAACTAGACGTGATGCGAAAAACACGAAGAAACGGCAGAAAATGCTAACAAAAGAGAAGAGAAGAGCGAGCAAAGTTATAAGTAGAAGAGTAGGCTCCTAAGCATGACAACTATGTGAATGATAGTCCTATGTATAGACAGAGAGGAGTCGAACAAAAGAAGTGAATTGTAGAGAGAATCAATGTAGGGGCAATGGTTAAATATAAAATGATGGCAAGAAATTTAAGCCAAAAATCTGGGAAACGGCGATTACTTCGTAATGAGGTAAATTATTTCATAACAAAATAGAAAATTAGCCGAACCCTTTGAATTGAAAAATGAGCAAATCAGCAGAATAAAGTAAAAACTAAGGTTCTATAATGGCAGAATGAATATTGTATATGGTCTAAGCAGGGTAATAAAGAATAGCAAGCAACCGATGGTTGAGATAAGCGACGTCTAAGTAAGGGAAGCAACCATAGAGGGCGAACACTATAAGAAAACACAGATTAGTCCTATCTCCAACAGAAAATAATTATGGGTGGCTGCTAATCAATTAGAATCTTATCGTCTGCTAATCGATTGGAAAGATTTGATTAATATTTCAAACCGATTATCAATATTTAAGTAGCTAACTATAATCGATTAGAAATGTTTGGACATGCAGCTAATTTGAATTCTAATCGATTAACCATATCCTGCACAATTTTGATAATTCTAGGTATAACCAATAATTATTATTATTATCAATTTTAGCAGCTAGTTCTTATTCCACTCGATTGGCAATTGAAATATTTGTACCCATCGTGGTCAGCAAACTGGTGATTGTCAATGAAGGCTTAACAGAACAACAGACCGATAATAAGCATGGAACCAACTAAATGAGAAGTAATATGTACACCTCGGATAAATAGAGGAAGGAAAATGATATGCTGCTTCACACGTAGCCTACCACGCAACGGGTTAATATAAGCTTGCATTATACAGCCTCGGTTGAGAGGTAATTGATTCAAATGTACAGGTCTACGCATGATAACGCATCCGATATAACTGGCGCTGAAGATTAACAATGTGCAGAAAAGAACAAAATCTATGGCATATAGATATACATGTACATCGTCTATCAGTTAAGAGATGTATAGACTATGCGGATAATAATTATATATATATATATATATATTATATATATATAATATATATATACAGACGACGAGGTGGACTGGCATAAACTTGCACCTGGGCAAGCACAGCGAGAGGCGGACTGAAAAATGCAGACTAATATAAAAATACGCACGTGTAGGTGCGGCAGAAATATTCATGTAGGCCAATATATATACATACATATATATGCTTTATATGCATTATATATATATATTTCGTATGCATTATATACTACATATATATTTTTATGATAGGCGACTCTCCTCCGAAGATATAACGTCGTTGGAGATGTTTGAGGCAACGCCCTGGTAGCCTACTCAGTAAAAAACGCTTCAGTAAATAAAGTTGTAAATCTTGATTATATTACAAAAGGCCGTTGGCACTGATGATTGTTTTAGGGAGGCGAAGGAAGATCGGGCGAAGCAGGACCCAAAGGTCCAAATGGGCTACCGGTAAGTAATCCATCAAATAGACCTATAGTCATAGCCAGACAGCCAAACAGCAGACAGACAGACAGACAAGCACACGCACGCACAGACAGACATAGAAACAGACAGACGGATGAGAATACAGAGAGCCTCAGACAGATGGCTAGACTGTCTGTGTGACAGGAGAGAAAAGGACGAACAGACTAACAGACAGACACACAGACAGACAGACAGATAGACAGACAGACATTCGCCAATAAATGCAGAGGTTACCATGCAAACATACATGCGTATACAAGCACAAAGAAATGCTCAGAAACACAGACGGGTAAACAAGCGAATAGACACGCAGATATACTAGGCCTACAGCCAGACAACGACTCACATCGACTATAAGTTATTTTTCTATTAGATGAGATTATAAGTACTGCTGTGTACATGCACGCATTTTTGGCTCTTTCATCTTTCTGGGATAGGTTGCCTATAGCAACATGTGCGATGTTAACTCATATTGGCCTCTTTCATATCTCTTCAATTATGGCCTCTTGTGTGGTCGAGGGGGTTTCTGCTGAGTCACGCTTGAAGAGACGCTTTGCATCCATGGTTGCGTTTATAATTACAATTTCATTGTCTTCATTGTAAATTGCAGGGTGGTCCGGGATCGCCGGGAATGCCAGGAATACCTGGAGACAAAGGGTGGCGGGTAAGTTGCGATTTGTAAAGCACAACAAATGCATACATAAGCTTATAAATTATACATGCGTGCCTACATACATACACAACTATGTCACTAGTCTATGTGCATACACATTAAAATTTCAATTGACCATTTTTTTCGTTATTCTGATTTAATGTCGCTATTATTTTGACGTCATCCTAAACAGCACAGTATAGTCTTGCAAGCAATGGAATTAATTAAAAGATTATTTGATATCAGGTTGTTATATAAGTAGCCTAAAATGCGAGTACAATCTTTTTATTAAGTAGGCTGCGTTTCATAAGCTTCACTTACAAAGTTCAACTTTTAAGCGTTAATGCTTATGCCAGCACGGACTTTTTACAATTTGAACTTCAAAATAATGTCAATATCTTTAACTTCTTAATTTCTTATTAAACGAAAGTTATAAGAAATAAAGTAATTGCTGTGGATTAATGTCAGCCTATTAAGTGTTTACTACTAAAAAAAAAACTGTGGTTATGGTTATGGTTATGGTTAATAATGTTGTGTTTTTTTGATTGAAATTAACTTGTGTATGCGAAGTTTTTAGTTTTGAAATGCTGTAGGTCTACAAGAGTAACAAGACACATGCTTAACAAAATCAAAATATTTTAGTTTTTCATTTTACTGTCTTGTTTCTATTTTTTATTTTATGAAAGAAAAAAAACGACGTTTTATTCCGTTTTTAACTCGGTTTTAGCTTTTATATTAGCATGCATGGTACATTGGTTAGGCTACTAGAAAAAGTGGTAAAATGAAGTTTCAGCTATAATTGCAGACTAATTATTGTTGGAATTTGTCACTGTAGGGCATTCCCGGGGCTCGTGGAATGCAAGGAAATCAGGGAAATGCTGGAGAAAGGGTTTGTGTTTTAATCATGCTCTTGTCGTTTGAATTGATTATAACCATTCAGTCATTGATTCAGTCTTGAACAGATGCATAAGAGAACAGTATGTCGTAATTACTAATTTATATCGCCTGATTTCTTTCAACTGAGACTAGACAGGCGCTCCAGTCCCAATATGACCAAGCCACATTCCAACAGAACGTTTTAAAAGCATTAGGGGGAGGAGAAGAGGCAGAAAAATACCCAGGCATCTCGTGTTTTATAGCAAGAAAGTTTGCTGGTGATGCTGAGTAGTATGTGCAATGTGCAAGACATATTGGCAATAGCCATACATACGTCTGAGCGTCATTAACAACACTGAAAGGAGAAACAGCCAGCTTTGTAGGCTACATAGCAGTACAGAGGGAGCAGAGCAGCAGGTCTATAGGACAGAACCTTGCGGAATACGGAGTGAGATTAAAAAGACAGAATGCGACAAGAGCAAGTCAAACCGGGAAATACTAAATATAATTTCCTGAGTGTTTCCAGAGAGTAATTAAAATGACAACAGATGAGGAAAGGATACGAGATCGTGGGTTGGCTTCAAAGCATGCTAAGCCAAACCGAAATGATTGATACAGATTGAGATCGTTGAATATCTCTGCATGATGAGAACAGAAATCCTCCACAATAGATTATATGCAACTTTGCCAACTGCATCTCGTTGACTATAGCTATTTTACGTTTAAAACATCTTCTGTAAAAAAGCAAACTTTTGTAGAATGTCCGTTAAGGAACTGAGGAACTGTATAGGCCTATATACATGTAGGTCCTAATACGAATATTGAGTCTGTGAATTGCAAGAATGTGTACGTGTGCATGGTCCTGCATCTGTCTGTCTATATAGTCAGCCTGTCTTTATCAATTCGTCTGTTCCTACATGTATGTATCCGTCTTCGTATTGTCTGTCTATCTGTCAGCCTTTCAGTCTTTCAATCTCTCAATGTCAGCCAATCCACTTTAGTCAGGGTTTAAAGGGTGACTGGACGGCGGCCACAGGCGGCGTCACGGCCAGCGCAGTGTGGAAAAGTGTACGGGCGTCGAGATACATCATTTTCTAAACTGTAATCACTGAGTCTAATGTAAACTATTATGTCTGTCTGCCTCTGTATCTGTATATCTGTCTGGCTGCATATTTGTCTGTAGCCTATACCATAGTTGTTCTCTCTGTTGCGCAGTGAAAGCTCTGACCTACCATATATCAATGATTGCATATAGGCCCACGACTTCTTCGACTCCTTCACCAGCTATAATCAGAGTCGTGACTTCTGGGCCGGACAACATTTCTTTTGCGGGTTGAGAAAACTATTTGTCGATTTCACGCGAATCATTCCGCGTTAAATTCTATCCACGGAGCTGGAAAGCAACCGCCATTCACGCACTGCCACAAGGCAATTCACGAAGCAGGCTTACATTGAGTTTGTTTTTATGTGTTTTCTTGTTTTTCAGGGAGGAGATGGAGCGGCAGGTCTACCAGGACTTCCAGGACCTGTGGTAAGTATACCATAACGATTGTAGTCTAAGAGAGTACGGTAACAAAAAGCTGACGCCTACCTAACTATTTTTTTGTAAGTCAGTCGACTCGCACGTTAATCAGGAATGTTGCAGTAAACTCCATTATAACTGTAATCAATCCAGCTTTCATTCAATCATGAATTCTTTTCATCAGTCAACTTTTTTATTTATTTATTTATTTGTTTCTCGCATTTGCTATATCGCACCTTCAAGTTATGTATTCAGAGGCGCTCCCGACTACAGCACGGACACTGCATCGGAGTTTCACGCCGAAGCGCCAGAGCAATTGCGAGTGAAGGACTTGCTCAAGGTCCCTATACGCGACGACTTGAGGTGCATTCGAACCTGGAACCCTCCGGCTCCGATGTACCGAACCCACCACTACATCACCGCGTCCCACAACTTCTACTCAAAGAGGGATTAACGTAGAACGATAAAACGATAAATTATATCTATACCTAACCAACGTCAGCAAGCCTTATTTTGAACCCATATACATGTACTGTAGCGTATACACTATACAGCTACGTTACCATTATACTTTTTGACGGTGCGCTTTTGACTGTGCGCTAACAACGGACTGCCGTCGCTAACCTATAGACGTATACGCCTACATCGAAAAGTTGTTTTCTTCTTTTCCAGGGTGCACGAGGTCAGACTGGTGATCGTGGAACAGATGGAAAGGAGGGAGAACCGGTTCGTATCGCTTCCATTTAACTCCATTTCTTCTGTATAATCAATCAATTTATCTGCTATATAAGCTTAATCTATCTATATATATACATGTATATCCGTTGCATTTGTTACACATGCATGGTCAGTAAATGCGAACGATAGACGCGCCCATGCAGGGTCTTAAATTAAAGTTACCTTAGTAGGGCCGGTAGCAATCATGTGACTGCAGGTCCAGGGCACTGGCCTAGCTTTCGCAGCTTTCGACTAAGCGCCAAGTTTAGCCTGTCATGGCGTGTAGCCTACTCCACATAATGCCCATCCTCGTGCACGGAGTCGAGACCCGCACGCTGAAAAAGAACTCTGAGGCGAGACTTGATGCCACGCTGAGCAATTAAAGCAGTGGAGACTGAGCGGAGGAACACTGGCTGTACGTGACATTTGCGACTCTTGACGCACAATTGCACATCTCAGTGTATGATAAAATTATTTGCCAAAAAGTTGTCTAAAGTTATTTGGACTAAGCTATTGCAATGTCGTCCAGAGACTCCAGGCGTCCTCTATCACAGCAAGCTGAACCACGCCATAACATTGCTGCGACCTGTGATATCTGGCTTAGACTACAAAGAGGGTAGAAGAGTCCCCATGTAGGCTATGCCTATACTCCCTCGCCACACTTGGACACGAAATGTGTATTTTTTTTATTCAAACGGGACATCGGCAGATCTGGACGTTGAAACAATCAGCTATAGAGCGTTTAATTGTTTGCGACTAATTGCGGTTTGTCATTCAGAAAGAGAAGTAACTCAGATTTGCCAAGGCCAAAGCAGCACTTGCTGCTTTAGACAAGATTTGGAAAAGTAAAGAAATAGCACTAAAGACTAAGCTGGCAGTCCTGGATACCTGTGTGTTCAGCGGAGCATTATACGCATGTGAAACATGGGTAATTACCAAGGAAATTGAAAGACGAATACTGGCTTTTGAAAGAATATGTTATCGAAGAGTATTAAGAGTCGGATGGAGAGAAAAGATGAAGAATGAACAACTATACAATCGAATTGGACTTAGAGACACTCTGCTGCAAAAAGTAATCTGCAGGAAATTACAACTGTTTGGGCACATATGCAGAATGGACGACTCCAGGAAACTCAAGACGTTGGTGTTTGGCATTATGGAAGGGACGAACAAAAGGGGACACCCCTTCAGAGAATGGAAGGATGACATCACGGAATGGTGTGGAAACATATCACTGCAGCAATTGAGCCACACAGCAAGAGAAAGGGACAAATGGAAGGAGGTGATCAAAAGAGCATCAAGCACCTACGGGCGATGAACCCATGGACATTGATGATGATGATTCAGAATTAGCCTATTAAACAAATATATATATATATATAATATTATATATATAGGCCTATTACTGTGAGCACCAGTATAGTTAGTTCATGTTGGAAAGTGGATTATAGCCTACTTGTAAAGTTGATAGTCCTACCGATAATTTTTAGGAGAGTGCATTACCTGACTAAAGTGTCGATTACAAGAAACCATTCCATTAAAGTTGTAGCCTACTTCAATTAATGCAAACTGTCGCCGATTTCTTCCAGGGTCAACGAGGTAGCGATGGTCAGGCTGGAAATCCTGGTTCCCTCGGATCCATTGGTCCACCAGGCGCTCCGGGATTCCCTGGTCTTGCGGGCTCAAAGGTGACTTCAATAGCTATCCATACTTGAAATATCACCATCTCAATCTGCTTTGTTGTCAATTAGCCTACCTCGTAATGTATTGTGTGAGATGGCAAAGTAATGTATCTTGAGGTAAGGTGAGTAAGGTAAACTAAAGTCAGGTAAAGTAAAAGGAATGCCAAAATATGAAAAGACAAGGTAAGATAGCGCTGAATTAGTCCTATAGACCTATACGATGTCTGCTGCAGTTTTAATGTGCAATATTACACTTTGTTTGACCGCCTTCTTTTTACGTCGCTCTGAATATCTCTTTGAATGTCTGTGTGTATGTCACGGACTAGTCCTATTGGTTTGTCTTTTGTTTTCTCTTTCTGTGGGTGTGTCTCTAAGCTGTCCTTTAGTCTCAATGTCTCAATGTCTCAATGTAAACCTTTGATATGTGGGCTGCACTAGTTCTACGGTTTGGTACTTTTCTTACAAGAGCATCTGGTTATTTGCACGGCATCTTTTAAACCCCTTTTATTACTACTTTTTTTATTATACTTATTGCGCGTATAGTTGTCAGTAAATTAATTTGAATCCAAGGAATACCACATGTGTGCGACGAACTAGTCCAGCGATTTACAGATAGGCTAATTATAATTACGATCCGAAATAATTGATAGGCTGACGATCAGTAAAACATACACAGTAGAATGTCGTTCCACATTGAGGTTACCTATACATGTTGTTTGGATATATATATTTTGAAATAGAAACCGTTGATGATTCTTTAGGGCGATTCTGGTCAAGCTGGAAGCGGTGGGTCACCTGGACTTCCGGGTACAACTGGTCTAAATGGATCTCCAGGATCCCCTGGTGAACCAGGACGACCGGTGAGTTGTATTGGACTACCGTATTTTTCGAAGTATACGTAATACGTACATGTATGCGTCCAGGCGATAATGATGAAGCTCAGCTGTTGAAGTATCTCTCAATAGCCTCATTTATGCTAAAGTTAATTATAGAAGTACGTTCACTTGTAAGCAAGTCGTGCAACGATAGACCTGTGGTTGATGCAGCGTCTGCCAACATAGTTACCTGAACTGACCTGCTTCAAAACCCACAAGCCCATCTCAAATTCCAATCCATGCCTGATAATGAGTGCTGCATGGTCTGAGGTTCTCTTAGGTTGATAGCCCGAATACTGTACTTCGATTAAACAATGATAACATATTTGATATGTTACGTAAAATATGTTTTCCATTTGTCACACGAAAGCCAGGATTTAGGCCTATAGAAAACCAAGCTTGGACCTCGGATAGTTGTACCCTTGTGGAATCTTGCAAAACTAAAAATATTATTATAAAAAATCTACCCACGACACAAAACGGCGGAATCTGTAGGCCTAGCCTACATGTACGTCATTATACAAAATATTTAAAAGTTAAGCTCACGTTGCTGTAACGCAATATGTTGGAGCTCCATTCTTTCTAAAATGTGGAAAATTATCAATAGGCCCTAAGTCATGGACATCGTTTCCATATC
Source organism: Lumbricus terrestris (assembly GCA_949752735.1). NCBI lineage: Eukaryota > Metazoa > Annelida > Clitellata > Crassiclitellata > Lumbricidae > Lumbricus > Lumbricus terrestris. The sequence continues at coordinate 43,068,444 of OX457036.1, forward strand.
TGTGGGCGTTTGACCTAACATGGCTACAACTTCACTAACTTCTAGCCATTACAAGGATTATTTAAAGGGCCCATTCCTAGCACTTCTAGTTCAAATCTGCAAACCCTATTATAGGCCTACGATAGCCTCAAACTCTATTGTCTAAAATTTAATGACCAATGACCAATTGACCATCCTTCGATTGAAATCAATGCATTGGCGCATTGCGATAACCACTCCATTACTTTTTCCGATTCAAACCCAAAAAAATTTATTGTCACCGCGAGATCAGCAGGAATCATTTCGTATTGGTACTGAGGTATTCTCGATGGTAAAGGAGTCTCAACATTTGCTTTATTTTGATTTGATTGTTTAAAATCAATCAAGTAAATGAGGATGGCAATTTTGTCTAGTGAACTGCATCGATGTTGTTTCATACTTTTTAGGGTGCGCCTGGTTCATCTGGTCTTCAAGGAAGTAGGGGAGAAAGGGTAAGTCGTCTGTTGCCACCTGTTTGATTTCTACCCACTTTAGAAAAATAGTTTAGCAACAGGAAATTAACAAACTGAAGTAAGCCAATAAACTTCTTGATTTTTCTTAAACGCCTTTGAGATGAATTTCTGAATTAACTCGGTATAATTAAATGATTAATAATAGTAATAACAATAATAGTAATGATAATAATAATAATAATAATACAATAACGGTGACTATTATTGTCATCATTATTAATGTTATTATTGTTTTTGTAGTAGTGGCAATTTAGCAATAGAAGCATCAGCATCAGAAGTAATAATGATATTATTATTATTATTATTATTATTATTATTATTATTATTATTATTATTATTGTTCTTGTTATTGTTAACATTAATAATAATTATTATTTTTATCATTATTATTGTTTTCGATTCGAGCTAACATTCATCCTTATCCAAGTGCTGTTTCCTCATGTCCTTTAGGCTTCTAATGTTTTTTCTGATCGATTGTCTCTCTCACCTACTGCTTCCTTTGAACTGCAAACTGCTTCCTTGACATCAATTGACTCCAAGACACTTATCTCTGAATCTGGTTCTCGACCTATTGTCTCTCTGACCTATTATCGCCACGTCCTTCATTCTTACTGGTCTGTCTTCTTGATCTGTTGAATATTGTCTCCCTATACCATAACCGTGATGATCTAATTTCCCCTCAATTATATATTGCCCTTGGATTCGCACAGAGCTTCGTCGACTGCAGGTAAAGATTGTGAACTGTGGACTAACATCGAGACAGGCATCGACTGGCGTCTTGAACATTATATGGTAATGGCGCCAGATAATGTTTGAGATTAGCGTGGATCAGATCAGATCAGACTCAATCTAACTGGACTAGATTAGAATGGAAATGTCTGCAATGTGAAAAATGTGATGGAGCTGAATTGCGATGGCTAGCATGTTTAAACTGAGTATTTCCGTTTTGTTTGTCATATTCAGGGCGAACCGGGACATCCAGGAGGCCCAGGATTCCCTGGTTCACCTGGACTTACAGGAGCCACTGGAGCTGCAGGCACCACAGGAGCAAAGGGCGATGCTGTTAGTATAAATATATGTATATAAGTATATATATTATATGCGTGTGTTTGTGTAGACCTGCGTACATTTTAAGTGCGCATTTATCCATATATGTTTTGATATGATTATCCGTGTGAGTGTATTTATCTATCATTTATACCACTGGTATAAGCAGTTGTTTTTATACATAATTTTATACGCATGACCAGTTGACCATGTGCCAATATCTGTAACGGATAGAGCTATAGAGACCAGTGGCGTAGCCAGGAATTTTTCATGGGGGGGTTTTATGGCCGGAAACCCTGTTTTTTGCTATTTTTTCTTACTTAAACGGAAAAATAACCTTAAAAAACCTTTTTTCGGAGCCAATGGGGGGGGGGTTTAACCCCCGAAACCCCCCTTGCCTACGCCACTGATAGAGACACGTGTAAAATAATTAATGTAAAATGAGATTGCAATTGCATTATAAGCCTGAAACAATAATTATTCTTATTATTCAGGAAATAGATGACTTGAAAATGGGCAAGCCAAATGGGGAAATGTAAAGATGCCGTAGGGCAAGGCAGGGGCAGGAAATGGGAACTAATAGACTTTGAAGGCAAGACGAAACTGTATAGGAGGCGCCACAGTACATAGGTGAAACTGCGATAAGCCAAGTTATGAAATGATTGTTCTATAATTATCTAATAAATACAGCGGACCATATGTATACCCTCCATGGATATCATTGTGTGTTTATCTCCTTATGTATCGTTACTATATCAAACTAATTTATCAGAAGCTTAACTTTGGTCTTCTTTGCAGGGTACCCAAGGTCAGTCGGGTTATCCAGGAGAAGCTGGAGCGGATGGAAACGCTGGAACTCGAGGAGACAGAGGCGAGAACGGGAAACCGGGCGACAACGGCAAAAGGGTGAGAGCACTTTCTTATCAACATTCATTTCTGAAGTCATGACCTATAATTGGACACGGGCGTTTTGTCTATCTATTCTAAACTATTCTATCTGTAACATTAATTGACCGATAATTACAGTTATTGGCTTAATATAATATTGGATTTTATTTTAAAGATTTCTCTCCATTTTACGAAGTGGAGTGTCACCAGTCACCGAATATATTCCACCAGCCCATCCATCGACCATTCTGCATATCTTCGTTTAGATTGCAAATCACAACTTAATATGCTGATTAAACGATAATTAATTTACAGCAGCTTAGCCTATGCTACAACTTCTGCTTCTCATGGCAGATGCCGATGGAAATTGTCACGATAGTAACGATGACGATGATGAATGTTGGCAGAGATGACTGATAACAATGGATGATTGATAACAATGGATGATTGATAACAATGGATGATTGATAACAATGGATGATTGATAACAATGGATGATTGATAACAATGCCGCTGATGATGCAGACGATGGCTGGTGATGATTAGGTTTGTCTGTCACTGTATCCGATGCGCTATTTGAACAATGGTCGTTGAGCAACTGTTGTAAAAGACTATGCGATTGTTGTCTTTTATGTTCGCAGGGTTCTCCAGGAGTTGGTGGTCCCACGGGAGCACCTGGTCCACAGGGCGAAAGGGTGAGCAACTCCGTCACTCTGTTGTGCCTCGATTATTTATATAGATTCAGTTAAATTAATTTGTTATCAAGAGAACAATCGAAGGCGAATTCCTTAGGATGAGCAAGGCGATGTCTTAGCGATTGCAGAAAAATAATAGCAATGTCGATTCTGGTGATATTCTCCTACTGAGATTGTTGGCATAAACCTTGCGATTATGGTGGTAATGTTGATGGTGATGACGACAATGACAATGATGATGATGATGACGAAGATGATGATGATGATGATGATGACGAAGATGATGAGGAGGAGGAGGACAATGAGGATGATGAGGATGAGGATGAGGAGGATGATGACGAAAATGATTAGGAGGAGGACAATGAGAATGATGAGGATGAGGATGAGGAGGAGGATGATGACGACGACGACAGCGAGGAAGATGATGAAGACGACAGCTATAAAAATGATTATTTTGACGAAGAAATCGATGAAGATGACGACAACGATGATGATGATGGTCGATAATGACTAAAATAATAATGAACACATTAAAATGATAATGAACTATGAACATAATTATTAAACATTGATTGTTGATGCCAAGCGTAACTGACGTTTCAGGGTGTGTCTGGAGAAAGAGGTCTTCCTGGATTGCCTGGTACTACAGGACCAGCAGGACCTCACGGACCCAAAGGTCCATCCGGAGAATCCGGCGATAAAGGACCCCCGGTGAGTAGGCTACACACGCACACACCTCTGCAAATTATTCACAAGTTTAAGCATTCATTTGGCACATTTACAGAGCTCTCTAAAAGGTGCAATCTTGTAGATTTTCCACAGACTGTAGTCGCATATATGGTTATATTTTGCAGTTAGTTGTCTCATTAATGATACATTCATCGTTATAATGGTTAACCCTTTGCCGTCAGATGGTCTAGGTCTCTAATATATCCGATACCATTCACTACACTTTGGTCGTTGAATGGTTAACATGAAAGGATGAGCTAATGAGTCTAATGGTCATCGTGTGGGACTGTCAGCTCGAGAGGTCGCGGATTAAAATTCCGTCCAGGGATAAAGTTGTCGACATTAATTTCTGTTCCACTTTGGCCCTCTATACTATAGCTATCGTTAACAGTAACTGTTCATCGTATTTTTCTTGTCTATTTCAGGGATCTGCAGGAAGACCAGGTTCAGTCGGGTTACGTGGGCTCCCGGTAATTATTGTATATCTACATTGTAATTAGTCTGAGTACAAGACTATAGGTGAGTGGAGATATCGGGTCAGATCAGGAAAGAAAAGGCAAGGTGAAGCTGCAGAGATACAGCAGGTTTAGGTGATGTCAGGCATGGTCACGTCAGTTATTGAGATCAGTTGGTCAATAATTTACTCTTGTTTTTGTGCTATCATTTTACCATTTGCCTGCATCGGTCCCTTCCTATTGAATGGACTTCCCCCACCAGTTCGCTCTGTCATCCTCTCTGGTAGTCTTTCCTCGTCTTTCTCTCGTCTAAAAACCGGTTAAACCGTAGTTTAGGCTGATAAATTCTTTGTACCGTATTTTAGGCTGATAAATAATTTGGACATTATCCGAGGCTGCAAAATGTATATACAAGTAATTTCTGGATCGCCAGGTTCAATCCAGCTTCCATTTCAACTATAAAAATGCCTTTATCCAGCTTCCGTTACTTAAACGTTTTTTCGTCAATCCAGGTTCTATTTCACCTGTAGAAGAACCTTCATCCAGCTTCCGTTACTTAAACGTTTTTTTCGTCAATCCAGCTTCCATTTATATACTGCAATTTTTCTTCTCGCGTTTTCAGTTTATATTGCTACTTCCGGTTGCGAATGCTCGGAAATTGGAATAGCGCGTTGTATGGCGCGCTATATTCATGATTGGTGGTGTTTCTTAATTTATCAGCCTAAACTACGGGATATCGAAAACGGAAATAATTTATCAGCCTAAACTACGGTTTAACCTAAAAACCTGCCTCTTCTCTCGGTGTTGAACGCACTGGGAGCGCTTCTGAAAGGCTCTTGCTGCTAGAAACGCTTCATAAATGGCCGGATACAATACAATACAATACAATTTTAAACTTTAACATGTCAAGTTTTAACGACGGAAATTAGCTTCGTTCGATAATCCGGGAATATCAAACTGATGTGAATTACAAATTATCCACCATCGAAATCTTATAATAAATAGACCTTTTTTCCCTTATTAATCGCAAGAGATTTCCATGCACCGAGTTGATTGTAGACGACGCTTCTTTGTGTTTCTAGGGCTCGTCCGGCCAGCCGGGTAGCGACGGATATGAAGGAGGAACAGGAGAGCCAGTAAGTTGTCCATCTATAGATCGATCCGTCCGTCCATCGCTCCATCCATCCATTCATCCATTCGTCAATCAATCAATCAATCAATCAATCAATCAATCAATCAATCAATCAATCAATCAATCAATCCACTCACCGCTCTATTCACGCGTGCACCCATCCATCCACCCATTCCCACCTACACACCTAATCATGTCAACTTCATCCATCTGACATAATATCTGGAGAACCACTCTGACGCGACGCAGCGCCCGTGAATAAAGCACCACTGTGCTTTTTATAGAAGTTTAGAGTAGCGCTTTATAAGTTTTTAGTTTACGATCACGAGCAGGCCCTACGAACATAGAGACAGATTTTCGCAATGCAATCTTGTTTGTTTGCGCTTGCAAAGCAAACCTTTCTCGAAATTAAGAAACCTTCTACCAAGATTTGTCGTCCTATCAGGCAATAACGACGTTGTGATAGCTGAAATAATGTAAGCTTATCATGTGTTGCGCTGGACGTTCTGTGTTCGAATTACGGATAGAGGCGTCTAGCAAGACCGATGACGTAGTTCTATACAAGATCTGTTTTTCATAGAATTGTTTGATTGATCTTGTGTTCTAGGGCAAACCAGGAAACAATGGAAAGCCCGGCGAACAGGGTCCCCAGGGTCACCAGGGTCTGCCCGGCCTCACAGGACAGACGGGTGAAAGAGGAACTGGTGTAAGTGATAGCCTATCAGGGGTGACTGTCTGTGACTATGTCTCGCTTATTTATCAACAAATGTTATAACCAGTCTATGTGCATTGTTCAAATAATAATAATAATGATGATGATAATAATAATAGCCTATTTTAATAGGCTATGCAGCGTGGGCTGTCAAATTGCTGAAATTAGCAAAAGAAATCGAGGTCTGGAAGCAGTAAACGATTAAAGAGCATTAGGGGCGACAGCATACATGTACATGTAGTTGCACGCGCCTAATAAACTGTCCCGTAAATACACTTTCTTTATTTGCACAAAAAGTACATGTAGCTCCCCTTCCATAAGTGCTCTGATTCGACCAATTAGGCCTCCAATTAGGCCCAACTGAGTTTATCAGAGAACCATGTTCCTTGAATATAATTGCTAATGTATTGTGATAGACTGTCTGCGCTGTAATGTAGGACATTGTATGCTAATCTAGGCTAGACTGGAAATTTCTTTAGCGCCGCTTTGTGAAGCGGGGGAGGGGCGGAGGGCATCAGTCGATGATCGATCGAAGCCAAACATCATTCGAAATCAGATTCCTACAGAATCAGTGGAAAAGCTGTGACCTTTCACTCTTTGTAAGATCCACCTAGGCTATGACCTTGGTAAGCGTTGACGAAGAACTGGAGATTTAACGGTAGATCTATAATAGGCCTACAGCATACTGCAGTATACACTATACCATCACGTTATCACAATAGGTGAAGGTTTCATCATGCGTTCATGTTGTGTTCCAGGGTGTGCCTGGTACGGATGGAGGTCCAGGGCCGTTGGGTCCTCCGGGAAACAATGGAGAGAGAGGCCGAGATGGAGCAGCAGGACCAGCGGGAGTACCGGGGACGCCGGTATGAAGAGAAGGACTAATTGTCATCACCATCATCATCTTCATCTTCATTTTTATCATCATCATCAGCAGCAGCAGCATCATAATTATCATCATCACCATCATCATCTTCTTCATTTTCACCATCATCAGCAGCAGCATCATAATCATCATCACAATCATCATTATCATCACCAGCATCGCTATCATCATTATAGTCATCGTCGTCGTCGTTATCATTATTATCTATCGTCGTCGTCATCATCACCATCATTAGCATCGTTATAGTATCGGTATCATATATCCGCATTATGACTATGAGGCTATGAGCATCATCATCAGCAGCAGCAGCATCGTAATTGCCACAAACATCTTAGGCATATACATCGTAATAAAGAATTTCTTAGTCACTTTAATAATTATCAATAGCCGCAGAGCCATAACAGGGTCGTCGTCGTCATCATCATCGTAGTCATCGTCGTCGTCGTTCTCTTATGATTCAAGAATGATCCTTATAATTATCATCAAGTCATTCCCCCATCGTCATCATCATCATCATCATCATCATCATCATCATCATCATCATCATCATCATCATCATCATCATCATAATCATCATCATCATCATCATCATCATCATCATCATCATCACCATCATCATCATCACCACCACCACCACCACCACCACCACCGCCGCCGCCACCACCACCACCACCACCACCACCACCACCACCACCATCATCATCATCATCATGACCAGTTCGCTGTTTATTAATTGTGGGGTTCCAACTTTCTTAGTGTGGAAAGACAGTATGCACAATTACATATAGACCTGTAATTGTTGTTATTCTGCTATTTACTTTATGTAACTCTGAAATGACTGCCTGTTTCACTCACCCTGTAGTCTATCAGGCCTATTTATTATCTAGTTATAATTATGGCTATTATAATTATAATTATCTCGTATTATTATTATTATGCAAATTAAATATTGTATATTATATAAAAATTATGCTGTTATTTTTATAATAATTGATCGATGTTCCCGCAATGCGTTTGCAGGCGGCTCATTACAGTATATACTTATTTACTTACTTTAGGTTCTTCAATGGGAAGATACATCACTTTTCGGTTTAGATCGATGTTTAACAGAACATATCTATTTCTTCATTGTTTTTTTCAGGGTGAACCCGGCGGCAAAGGTTTGCCAGGATCCGAAGGAGGACAGGGCTTCCAGGTCTGTTTATGCACTTGATTTTTTGTTTCAATCAACCAATTTCGTTCAATGAGCTCATCTATCGGTCTATCAACCAATTCGATATAGACACTATGAACTGTTTAGTAATCCTAATGTTTTGTTTATTGTTTCGTTTCGTAGGGACTGCCAGGAACTCCAGGTGCGTCCGGTGAGCCGGGAAAGCCAGGCGGTCCAGGACCACAGGGACCACAAGGTTCAAGCGGTTCACCTGGACCAGTGGTGAGTTCAAACGTTTCTCGGATTATTAATATTATTGGTGGATTGACGTTGGCTTAAGTGGTAGTAGCCGTTTATTGACAGAGCATCAGCCAAAAAAAAGGCAGCAATCAGTATAAACTCATTGACTTTCGAGTGATTGGTGCGCACGCATAAGTCAAAGGATCAATCCAAAAGGGGTCATAAGGACCCGCTAAGGGTGTATTGACCCTTCCTTTCTCGATAACATTTGGCTGTAGTAAAACAGTGCAAATACTGCATAATATGGCATGAAACGAATACAACTGATACGAAATAACAAGCAAAAAACAAATATGACCAATGGCTTAAGTCTAGTAAACAGAGATTAAACAGTCGTTTAATTTTTTTCTTAAAGCATGTTAATGGTGGGTTGAAGTATGACATACGGTACTTTGAAAGATTATTCCATATCAGATGGCCAGAAATTTAATTAAGTAGTATTGTATTGTATTGTATTGTATTTATAAATTTATAAAGCGCCTCTCACAGTGCACACCAATCAGAGGCGCTCCCAGTACGTTAGACCAAGAGAGAAAAAAGTAGTCTTGAGACACCGAAATGAGGCATTAGGCCCACCAGTTAATATGGATAATAATAATAATATTTTCTTTTAATAACTCAATCTGACACACCGCAGAACGATACATGTTATACGAAATACGGCCCACTGTAGCACGACACGCAGATCGGCTTTACAGCAGTGGGTTCGGTAACTTAACTAATGGCCTAAGTACTGGATCACTTCTAGTCGGCCAAGCCAGAAGTGGGAGGGGCTATCTTTATTTTTAGCAGAACCCGAGTCAAGCAACACATCAGCAAAGCGCCAGCGGCAGCTAACAGAAAATTCAAATAAATTTTTGCCCTGAGCGAGGCTTGAACCCGGGTCCGCGCGGCTGACTCTCAGTTTAACGACCAGCGCTCTCACCACTGAGCTACGGGACCCCCATGGAGGAACGAGTTGAAGGAGGAAGCTGGTTCCACAATGCCGGGCCAATGAGAGCAAAGGCACGGTTTTTAGCTAAGGCAGTCCTAGCTCGCGGGACGAAGAGATCATGCCGATCTAAGGAGCGTAGCGGGCGAAGAGAAGTGGCCGAGTGTACAAAGAGCGAGTTATGGCGCAGTCACGCTTGCTTCCACCTTTTGTACACTACTGACGTACTTCGACCGACACAGAATTAGACAGGACCAGATTAGTTTAGTCTATACTATGATCAAATAGAAAGAACTTATAGAGCAAGTAGTTTTTTGTAGCAGTGAACAGAACGCAATAGACGTTGATCATTGGCAATCAATGATTAATTAAAATTAATATAGACCTATTCAAATTTATTCTGTTCCATTTGGTAATGCATGTGCGATTGTCAGATGCAAATAAAGGCTACTTACTTGCTTACTTGCTTACTTACTTGCTAACTTACATTTTAATTCAATCTATACTGTCATCGAACATCGAGCTTTGCTTTGAATAAAACTATAACGGCGTTCCAAATGCTCCATAGCTATAGGCTTCACCAGGACCGCGTCTTGCAGTAGGAAACTTATGTCGCCATGAAATATTTTTAGGGAGATCGTGGTGCAACCGGTGAAAAGGGTGAGATCGGACTACCAGGTGGTCCTGGAGAGCGAGGACCACAGGGACCGGATGGCAAACCCGGCGATCAGGTGAGTATTTCATATGCATAAAGAAGTATGCAAAGGCCCCCTATATAAACATTCAGCTACTGTTTTAAGGTATAGTTATACATAATACGCTACAACACACGTTGAAGATCTTCGAACATGCATGTAGCATGCTAAGAACAGACACCACTAAGTCTTTTTCAATTATAAGATGACATGGCTCCAGTGCTCAAAGTGTGGAATAATAGCCTAAGTGTCTGGACGCCCCTTCCTTTCCAAAAGAAGTGCCTGGACGCCCCTACCTTTCCAGTCTGTAGTGGCCAATAAGTGGCAGGGCGGCGTTCAGATTTTAAAATAAGTCCATGGACGCCGTCCATGACCGTCCTGGCACACTTTGAGCCCTGCATGGATCCGTCGTGATTGGCGCATGTAGGACTGTAAGGTGCAAATCCAATCAAATTGAACCTCCAAATTAACTGGTCTCGTAAGTGCAGGACTAAATCTAGGCCTATAGCCTACAACTCTTACAAACACTCAATTAGACACTTTCGAGCGAAAACATATATCAGCCATCAGACCGAATAGGACTTTCATGATTGTGGATCCATCTATTTGGCAATGCCTCCTCTGTGGCATGCGTTCCCTTCCACGGGATCTCTTTTTATGCACTCACTATAGATATACTCAAGACTTTCCTGCATAGCCGTGCCTGGCCGGGAGTGCCGCTGAATGGTTACCTTGAAGGGGCGCTATATAAATTTCTTAAATAAATCGATAGATACGAGTTAGAAAATTAGAGAGTCCTCATTCAATACCTTGTCCTCCATTTTCTGTCGTCTATCGATTCATGAAGATATGCTGCATAAATGTTTGACTATATACAATTACATCACAATCTTCTTCCATGTCTGTTTTCTGCGCAGGGTAAAGCAGGTGAGAAAGGAGAGCCAGGCACAGAAGGACTTGGGGGACAATTAGTAAGTCTTTTGTAGTCTGCTAGTGTGTGTGTGTGTGTGTATGTGTGTGTGTGTGTGTGTGTGTGTGTGTGTGTAGGTGTGTGTGTGTGTGTGTGTGCGTGTGGGTGTGTGTGGTGTGTGTGTGTTTGCTTTTAAAGCGGTGTGATTTCATAGAAGCATTACATTCTTATTTTGATTCTTGGTATACATAGTCGCTAAGGCATGGTGTTCTAACAATCACTCGCTTAGTAGCAATGCGGCTGCTAGTAAGAACGCTGCTTAGATGCAACTTGATAGCAATGCAGTTGCTTAGTAATAACTCTCAGCCTTAACTATTTTCTATAATCAATGCAATTGCTTTGTAATATCGCAGCATAGGTTTTGCAGTGCAGCCAGGGCGAAAAACTACTGTAATCTAATTTATTGGAACATGAGATGGCCTTGTTTTAGGGAGCCCCTGGCGAGCGTGGACCTACTGGAACTGGAGGAGAAAAAGGTGAACCGGTAAGAAAACTTGCTCTAAATCATTTTTTGTTAACGCATGTTGCTTATCATCTATTTAATTTGAAGTTCAGATTCTCTTACGGGTATGCATTGGCGATGACAATGTTAGGCTATCACCCGTTTCCTGCCGAATGACTTTGACTGGATGATTAGGTCTATGTCTAGGTGGCCGAGTAAGCGACCATGAAATAAGTGGATAAGTCAGTTAGTTAGTGAGCGATCAAATGAATACGCTGTCACTTCTCTGTCTGACGCAGAATTTGAGCTGCGCTCGTAAATCAGCTGGTGTCCTTGCGCTTTAGAGCTTTGAATTTCACAGTTACGATTACGATTATAGGCCTACGTGTTTAGCGATGTTTCGGTATTTTGTGTTTCATAGAAACTGTTTTTGTTTTAGGGTGGACCTGGACAGAAGGGAAGGAATGGAGAACCTGGGAAAGATGGAGACACGGTAAGATTCGGTGAAATCATGGTAATATAATTATAGTAACGATCCGGGCTGTCCACGAGGGTATACGCTGGTATACAGCGTATAGTCGTATACTTGCCTCCGAGGAAAGGCGGCATCGTATACTCACCTCTCGAAAAGTAGGGTATAAGCGGGTAAAAAGGAGGGTACACCGTACACGCTAGTAAATCGGAGGACACGCGGCTGCTTAAGATGCATTTTGGCCCGATGACTTAAAAAAAGGTCGTCAGAAATTTCGGGGTCGAACAGGTCGGGTTTTTCTCCTGGTCACCTCAAAATTTACCAGTACAACCCTGGTAACGATAACAACGATTGGATCATTGTCGATGTTGACATCAAAGACACAATTTTGTCATCAGTATTGTCTGTCGAGACTCATAATATAAGCCTCTACAGACAATAGGCTACTCGGACAATAATGCAACAATGTTATTGTTGCATTACTGTGGTTGTATGTCTGTCTTTGTCGTTCGATTAACATATGCTACTGCTACTTCTACTACTGCTACAATGCTGCTGCTACTTCAATTGCTATCTACATCATTGTCATTATTTTACTAAACACAGGCCCTACAATTTGTTACACGAAAAATTACAATCTCACCGCTGCGTGCAACGACCTTAATATGGGCTAATGCTTTAAAAATTTCTCTTCGGTTGTCTTTATAAGAATTAATGGAAAGGATGCAAGAGAGAGACACCCACCTGACCCTATTGAGCGTTTGAGCTTGAGAGTCTATTTATAGGCCAGTTATTTGTTGTATCACCCTAACTTACCCCACTTTCGATCATTGCCTATCTTCCGTTTTCCTTTCTTGCTTCAATTCAGTTGCTGTGTTGGTATCTAGGGGCCGCGTGGTCTTCAAGGTGCCGCCGGGCCACCAAATTTGATCGCTGCGAAGGGTGAAGTGGGTCTGCCTGGTCCACGCGGAGAGTTTGGACTCCCTGGACCTGCAGGAGAGAGAGGCGACCGAGGACCAAGTGGGTTAACGGGACAGCCTGGACTGCCGGTAAGATGTTTCAGAGTATGTTAGGACTGTACATCGTACAATTGTCTGTATTAAAAGTTTTTCCTTACTCTCCGGATCTTTCATCTCCACGCAGTCTAGCTCTATAATAAACGTGCAAACTTCTACACGTTCTGTCTGTCTTTTATGCATCTTTCTTTATAACGTGTCTCTTATGTACATATTTTCTTTGGCTCTCCATATCTACCTGTTTCTGTTGTCTTTGTACATGTATTCATGTCTGTGCATTGTCCTCTCCGTGTATATATATATAATTATATATATATGACTTCTGTATAGGCCTACGATCTCTCTCGTACCTGTCTCTGTCTCTATCTCTGCCTCCTTGTTTCTTCATCTGATCGTTCCCTTCTGCGTGCGTGCCTTTGCTTTGAGCAAGTCAGCAACGTACGGAAATGCTTACAATTCAGTCTTTGTTCTGAGAGTCGAATCTGTTCTGACTTTAAAAAAGCTTTCAGAGGCTAACATTGCCTTGAAAAAGTCTTCTCTGTTTACGCTAATCTTGTGTGTCTTAGACCATTTAAGTCGACTTTTTCGTGCTTTCCATTGAAAACTCTGACCTCTTCCAGAGACCTGATTCATAGGATTCGTCTATTCCACTAAGTCTTCTATCTAACTAAGCACGAGCTTCCTCGTTGTCCCTGCCTAACTTATCGATCTAGTCACCTAATAATATTAGGTGGCTGGAAAAACCAGTTAGAAAAGGAGATCGAGGTCCGAGGAAGCTTGTACTTCGTTAGCGAAAGGTAGGCTATACAATAATATAACAGGTGTACCTCCTGATCGCGTACGATCGGAATATATCATATTGCGATGCTGACATTCACATGAATATCTGGAAACCCATTCCGGCTTGAAATAATTGCGCTCTGGCATTATATAGGCAGAAGTTCTGGCATGACCTTCATTGAAATATCGCTGCGAAAAATTGTGAAGTTGGATTACGCTTAGATAGATACTTTATTGCACGTTCAACTCAGGTTACATAATCATGGGTGATTTAGTACAGAACAATGCAATTAGGTGCCAGCAAAAGCTAATAGCTTATACTATTCTGACACCTCTTCCCAATTAATAAACATGAATGTTTTCATAGGATACGTATAACTTAACTAGGACTTAATTAATAACGCAACAGTGACAAACCTACTTGCGATTGAATTCTTTACGACGTAATCTGTGCAACGTTTTGAACTAGTGCTTTGACGTTTTTCGTGATTCAGGGAGCGCCAGGAAAATCTGGAGAGCGAGGAGCACCTGGATTTTCTGGTGAAAGGGTGAGTGTCTCTCTTATCGCTCTGGATTTCTGAACGATATCCAGGATCATTAAAGTTGACCACAAACGCCTTCAAGAAATAGGCGCTTCACGAAAGGCGCTATAAAAAATGTCTAATTGCCTTGGAACAATGACTCAAACCTCACTCTCTGAGAGTCTCTGTTAGACTGAGACTGTTCAAACGTTTATGCCTCGGAATTCAATGTTGCTTCGAATCCCCGACCGCCTATTAATTAATGCCTTTGAAGTTACGACCATATCAGTCAATCGATCAGAATTTATATAGCGCCCCTTTCAGGTACCTACTCAGAGGCGCTCTCGGCCGAGATCAAGCGAAAAAACAGTCTTCAACGGTTTGTGAAATTGAGAACACACACCCACACACACCCACACACCCACACACGCACACACACACACACACACACACACCAAAACACAGTCTAATCTGCCTTGTTTAAAACCGACTGACAAAGTCCATGGCGTATACATGGCGGATGTTAACAAGGACCATATTATATATTATAATGTAATATCACGAATTTTGCAACTAAACTAGCAGAGTTGCTTTGTAGGGTGTTCCTGGACCCCCTGGATCTCTGGGTGAAAGAGGCGGCCTGGGTCCTACGGGCAAAGAAGGAGCCCAAGGTGCACCGGGCACAAAAGGAACAACAGGAGGAGCTGGAGAAACCGGACCAAATGGAGCCCCTGGAGCACCTGGACCTTCTGGCGGCGCCGGTGGGGTGGGGGGCCCCGGACCGACTGGTCCAGCTGGAAGAGATGGACCAAGAGTAAGCACGCATACATGTATCTTCTACATTCTGTCCGTACCCTACTTAACTTTACTTTGTCTAACTTTACCCTTTACCCTAAAGGCCCACTAAGCATTACCTTCCATAATCTTACACCGTCGATTATCTGCTCTGAACTATCTTGCCCTTCATTAGCTTATCCTAACATCTTACCATGCCTGGCTTGACTTGCACTTGCCTACTCTAATCCTACTTCTGCATATCTTTGATCTTGCTTGTCCTCTAATTATTACTTAATCTAACCTATTTTACTTTTGAGTTACCTTACAACACGATAGATAGTCTAGTCTGCTTAATCTGACAGTTGGATATAGCGGTGCCCGCACATAGAGGCAAGAAGGGTACTTGCCCTCCCAACTTGGAAATTTGGAACCAATTTTTTAAACTGCTGCTTTTTAGTCTTTAGCAAATTTGGTCACACTAAACTGGAACTATAGTGTCAACGATAATAAAAATGTTCGCAAAATGAAGTGGAGAAATTTTACATTTTGAAGCCTGTATAAAAAATACCAACATTCTGAATTTACTTCTTTATATATTTTCAGACTTGCTAAAATCTAATCAGGAGAAATGAGTTTTGCACCCTCTTTCAAAAATATCTACGGTCACCCATGTTGAATAAAGAGATTCAAAGATTATTTATTTATCTCATTTGGCCTTCTGTTCTGCAGGGTTCTCGTGGCGAGTTTGGTAAACCTGGAAAGCCTGGAGATGCTGGAACGCCTGGAGAAGGTGGAAGAGATGGTGAGAGAGGTGATCGTGGTGAAGAAGGTCCTGAGGTATGGTCCCAACTGGACTCTCATGCCATAATATAGGTTAATGGCGGCCTACCATTTAGTCTGGTTGGCCATAATTATAGTAAGCTTAAATCATAGCATGTATTGAGCACTTGTTATGCTCGTATGCGACGACACCATGATGTTCCATGGTATGCATTGATGGCATTGCTTGGCCTAAAAAGTGAACTCTGTCAACCATTGGCGACATCAGATCTCAAGCAATAATTAATGGACACACCTTCAATGACATTAATTTTTAGTTTGCCAAGTTTACGAAGTGTTAACATTTAATCACCAACAAATGCCAAGAGTAGTAGTACAGTAACTGAACAATTGTCATTTATTTAATATCCGCTCTACTTATTAAATAACTTCCCAGAGTTGTCTTACACTGTATAGTGGCGTGCTGCCATTTTAGTTTATCAAACTTTAATTACGCGATTATCTGCCACACAGTGTCCATAATATTAGAGTGACTTGTTCAAAGCACCTGCCTATGTTACAGGGTCCTGCTGGTCCTGCGGGTTCACCTGGAACCGCAGGTGAACGAGGTTTGATTGGCCTAGGAGGAGCGCCAGGGGAGGCCGGACCGGGTGGACCGGCAGGAGCAAGGGTAAGTCGGAAGCAGATCTCACTTGATTGGAATGTAAAATTTAATGTATGCATGTACGTGCACGTATGTCTGTTTCTATGTGTGCTTTTTGTGTGTATGAATGTATGTATGCATGTATGCATGTATGTATGTATGTATATATGTATGCATGTATGCATGCATGTATGCATGTATGTATGTATGTATGTATGTATGCATGTATGTATGTACGTACGTACGTACGTACGTACGTACGTACGTACGTATGTATGTATGTATGTATGTATGTATGTATGTATGTATGTATATATATATATTTATATATAGGTAGGTATGTAGGTATCTGTGCATCTAGGTATGTTTGCCGGAATGAATGATGTAATGTAACTAGTAATTTTATAGCGCCGCAGCAACGGTCGTTATTCGGGATAGCCCACTGACACTAAGGGATCGAGTTTAAGCAATAGTGATCCTGGCTCATGGGACAATGACTGACTGACTGAATGAATGAATGAATGAGTGAGTGAGTGAATGAATGAATGAGTGAATACCTGCATATAATCATGCCCATCTGTCTGTATTTCCACCTATGTGAATCGTGGATTGACATAACTATACCAAAGCAAATCTAAAGCCACTTGATAATAATCGAAACTTCTTTGCGAGCATTAATCGTTTCGTATAATGATGTTCTGTGCTAACAGGGAGAGCCAGGGGGCGTTGGAGATGACGGATCACCTGGAGACCGTGGGGCACCAGGATCAGCGGGCCAGGCCGGCGGCCGAGGCCATCCAGGAGATAGAGGAAACGAGGTAGGTGACACCATAATCATTACGTTCTCATGTCGTTTCCGAGTCCCTTGTGATGGACTGCTTTTTATATCAGAGCCAGATACCTCGATCAGTTCCGAATATGAGGGAATTGTATCATGTTGAGCGTTGAGTTCCGACTGATAATGAAGGCCTGGATTCGAAGCCCCATGGGTTCAATTTGTTTAAAAAACAGTATTAAAATCAGTGGTTTCTTCTCCGCAGCTGAAAACTTTTATGTAGCCTCTTCTTCTTTAGGTTCTCCGCCAAGTGGCAGGTCCAAACGTCCAAAGTCTCCATCTTTCCCGCTGTTGTGCCATGTCCTTAAGTTCTCTTTATCCCTCCTCCGTCCAGCAGTTTTTGTCTAGGTCTTCCTATGCACCTTTCCCCTCCAATTTATATAACCTATCAAGAACCAATTTTGCATGACAGCTTTTATGTTTCGAGAATTCTAAAGTCAGTTACTGCACAGCAGTTAAATTGCCTCATAGCCTATCATCATATGGCATGGTCTAAGTTCATTTCAAATCTCAGCAATGATCTAAATGGATCTAATAGTGGACTTCAACAACATGGTATGCTGGGCCTTGTTGGCTCTACCTTGCTCTCAATGCCAATGCAATATCTATAATATAAAATTCAGTTGAAGTTTGAACCTTTTCTTTGTATGCAATCAGTTGTATTGTGCATCAATTCGTCTTCCGTTTGATTTAAAGCTGTTTTCCTTAACTCGTATAAAATTCTACTTCAAGAGTTTGAGTCTCAATTTTATACGACTTGATTATTTGTGATAAACTTTGGCTAAACTATTTTGTGCTTAGTATTTCAAGCATTTATCCCAAACAAGTATTTTACTTACAATAAAGAAGTCTATTTGCACTCGAAATACTTTTTAAAAGTGTTCTCCACCACTAAGTTGGTTTTCTGTTTCTCTGTCTTCCTAGACACCCTAGTGACAAATAAAGATATATTAGTTCATCAAATGCACTTATATGCATAAAATACATAATGTTGATTTTTCCACAAAACTCGTTGGGTAAATAGATCTACCCCCTTCCCAAATGACGTACCTGCAGATTAGATTAGATGTAAGATTAGATTAGATCTCCTATTGCCTTGATACTCATAGACCTCTATTAATAATTGTGTGACATCGATCGTAATCGATATTAGTCTTATTGACATTTTACCCGGATTTGAACCTGAACCATGCTTTGCTTTACATTGTGCTTTAACTGCAGCAGCATGTACATTGTTCGCTATTACATTACTTCGCCCCATTTCTGCCACTTCGCTGAGTCCTCTTAGGTCTTCTGATCGGCCCTGACCTCTTTGTTCCCCGCGTCCGAACCGCTATGGTTTGATCCAGATCATTTGCCTGCCCTATTCCACATGGAATGGACTTCCCCCATCAGTTCACTCTGGTAGTATTTCGTCATCTTTCTCTCGTCTCAAAACCTGCCTTTTCCCTCGGGGCTGCACGTTGAGAGCCTTTCTGAAAGGCTCTTAATTGCTGCGAGAATCGCATTATGAGCTGTCAGATTCAATACAATACATTCACGACAATTGCGTTTCAGGGTAGTTCAGGGAAGGATGGTTCTCCAGGTCAGGCGGGCAGACCAGGCGAACGTGGCTCGGCAGGTCCACCTGGACCACCTGGACAGCCAGGCTTGCCAGGAGTTCAGGTAGGTGGTCTAACCCATGTGCTAGACAGTAGACAGCTATCCCGTCTAAGGCATGCATGGAAAAGCCTTCACCGTGCACCGTGTTGAACCAAGTGTTGTGGATCAACAGCGCTAGATGTCATACTCTTCTACTTATCGTTGTCAGTCTTTGATTAAGATCAGATAATAGAAAGTTTTATTTGGTACCTAACTAGAGTTCTTAACAACTGGATGTTTTACTACTTTTAAATAGTTTACTGTTTGAAAAGTAAATTGTAACTATAGCAGGTAAACTATACAACTTTTGAAACTACGTTTCGGCAGGCTACTTTTAAGGAATTTTTAGAGCCGCACATCCTCTTCTCTCCTTTCTCGTCCTCCATGGTAAATTACTCCCAAATCTGAGGGAAATGGCTTATTTTTACTGGTTTTAACTGCACGGAACGTGACGGAAGTGCTTCTACAACTGAACGAATCCATTTAGATAGAACTGCACATTTTATGTAGAACTGCACGTTAAAAAAGCCCTGCGATTCGGTAATAATTCAGTTGCGTGATTTCCAACTTGTCCTCAGTGTCTTCTCCACATTATTCCTCTCATGGCTGGAGCAATACTGGCCATGGCAGTTTGTTGGATTGCAGTTTCCGTGTCATCCGCTTATGGAGTAATTAATGATGTGATGACGTATATATTCCATTAGATCAATAGTTCGTCGCTGCTACAAAGGTGGAGACAAAAAAATGAAATAATGCACCCAATAATAATGCACAGATTATATGCCTTTGTATTTGCTGATTCGAAGAAATTTCAGAAAATTTCTCATATTCCTGTTCAATACCCAATTTCTGCAATTTTACTTCTCTGATTGAATAGACATAAGTCTAACGTCCAAGTCACTGTTTTGACTGAGCGGTCAGTTATTGTTATGACAATAAGAAATGTTTTAGTACGGGCCTGCATAGTCACAACAGACAGTGAATCAACTCTGTCTTCTTTCCTTATGTAATATGTACCCTATTGGTGTTTCAGGGTTTGGAAGGAGGTCCGGGACCTAACGGACCCACGGGACAACGAGGAGAAAGGGTGAGTATAAGCTTACAAAACGAACTGAAATCGTTTGATTACCAAGCATTGTCTGATTTTAAATTAAACGAATATACTTTAAAAGTGTCTTGGATATAAATATTATGTAATATGTATGTATATATATATGTACGTATGCTTGATTGCATGTATAATATGTGGAGGAGGAGGATCCAGATTTGACCAGGGTCTATGACAACAGAGGCCGTTACCCTGGACAGAAATTTGTTTTGGCATACTACAGCTCTTAATAACATTATGTGCATGCATATAAGCTATGTATGCTTGTGTTCTATAGGCTATATGCGGCTAATTTTATAACTTATATATCATGTAACACTAACTGCAGATGTCTTAGATACATTGTGTTTATTTCTAGGGAGAAGCCGGTGTTCCTGGAACAGCTGGACAACCTGGAGGACCCGGACCGTTGGTAATTATGGCAGCAGAGTAGACGCTACAAAAGTATTGACTGACAGTGAAATGTAGACAAGTTGCGTAGGATAATGTGTATGGGAAAATGCGGAAACTAATTTGACGAGACCAGACCATTTCGTCCGATTTTATGTAAGGTTGTAAGCCAACCAAATTTAAAATTATTATTAAAATGAGTGAACAACTAAATATAATCATGACAAGCTGCAATAGACCGGAGTAGACCTATATAACCAGGCATATAACTAATGAACACCTAATTAAATAAATGAAACTATAGTGGTAGGCCTATATGAAAGAAGCAAATGGGTTCATATAGGTAAATGAAACATAAGCCCAATTTCAATGCTTTATTGCAAGGCAAGAAGCATAAACTTACGCGACATAAAATTACAGCGTTGTAAATATTCCAGTAGCCATGATATATATAGTGTTTGATGTTTCGCATCGTTAACCCACTGGGTGAATTCGATGAAGCCAACAACGGTCGTCAACATTAACATTTGGATTTTGATTCAAGATGTGGCACTATTCTTAGGTAGTAATAAGGGCTCAACGGCAAGGGCGGATACAGAAATTTTCGAAAGGGGGGGGCAAAAATGTTCGGTCTTGGACCTCTCTAGTATCTTGCTTTTCTCTCCCGCTGCATTGATTTAATGGCCTGTTGATACCAAATGGGGGAGTCACGTCCCATGCACTTTTTGAATGGATCCACCCCTGCTTAACGGCAGCTTTGCTTCTTTCATTCTTTCATACTTCGTTTATTTAAGCACAAAACGTCGACTAAGAAAATGACATGACGTGATACTATATAGCCGAGCATTTGCGGGTCAACGATGCACTTCAATGATTCAGATTAAATGAATCAGATTAAAATAAGGTCATCAATATTTAAGCATATACCAATGGTTACGAAAAACAGCTCATGTTGTTAATAAGATATATGAAATAATCTTTGGCATGGAACTAAGTGGATTATATGCAGACGACCTGTTAAACAAAGAGCAAACGATCAGTAAAATAAGCAAGAAGGCGCAAACGGACTAACAGTCGTTTTGTGACTTAAGAACGCTTATACATGTACATGTATATGTAACATCAAGCAGTTTACTCGTCGTTTTTGATCATACGTAGCCTACTATGGAAGTTACGGCTTTGTTTTCAGGGTTCATTGGGCGAGCGAGGCGGAAAGGGAGATAAAGGACTTGGCGGGGAAAAGGTAAGTGCACGTAAAAAATCTAGACATGCAGTCTGTGCACCGCTTCTTATGACGCTGTAGAAATACATACATTTAGGCCTAGAGCCCTAGACCT
Source organism: Lumbricus terrestris (assembly GCA_949752735.1). Taxonomy (NCBI): domain Eukaryota; kingdom Metazoa; phylum Annelida; class Clitellata; order Crassiclitellata; family Lumbricidae; genus Lumbricus; species Lumbricus terrestris. The sequence goes on from OX457036.1 coordinate 43,090,270, forward strand.
AAACATTATAAGAATAATCAATTACATGTTTATAAGAATAAAGCTAACTTTCCGCTAACAAAAAACTTATTTTCATTGGCTTGAACTTCCAGATCGCTTATGTAGATTCCTTACAACCCTGTTAGGTAGTCTACATTGTTTTCTGAAGAGATTCCATGCAGCTGTTGGAACCTTTGGCTTCAAAACTATAGATTTGAAGTCGGTTGCTCGCTTTGACATCTATCAGAATTATCCTATATAGCATATACTGGAAATAATTGAACTGAATGAAGTCAGTGTGTTGTATATACGGTCACTCTACGGTGTTCAGTAATGGCTTGAACCAATGTCTATAGAATGATTAGACAATAAATACGGCTTTCGCATCCAGGAATTTGCAGTTGTGATTCACTAACTACAAACTTGCCTCTCAACTTGAGAGGTAAGTTTGTAGTTAGTGAATCACATCAATATTATATTAGGCAAAGGCCTTGGTAGTTTGTGGTATCTTTGCAATGGTCGGCCCTTCAATGCAAACGACATTCATGCCACTCGCGACATGTGCTTCTCATCTCTGCCTCTGTAATCTGTATTCTTGGATGTTTAGGAGCGTACATATGTATGTATATAGGCCCTACTGTATGTATATCCGTATGTACGCGTGTATGCAATATGCATATATGTATACATGCACGTACGTATGTGTGTATATATGTGTATGCATGTATAGATGTATGTATGTATGTATGTATATGTTTGTATGTACGTATGCATGCACGTGTGTATGTTTGTATGCAGTTGACTACAATTATGCTCTTATTTTTAAGAATAGATGTGCTGTCATTGGTTTGCTGCTACTGTATTTATAGGGTGATCCGGGTTGGCCAGGACTTCCAGGTTTACCAGGTGGAAGAGGATTCTCGGTAAGTCATCGAATGAATTTTAACGGCTGTATTAGGCCTGCTTAATTTACGGACCCTATGTATAGCTGCAAATGTATTAGATAAGCCTAAGTCCCTGTATATCTAATCATATGACTGCTACGATTTTGCTTGACAGTGTCAGCTTTTGATAAGTGATCAGATAAGAGAATTTTCTTTTGTTGGAAGTTTGTGAAATTTTATGCTTCGGAACGACTGCCTCCGTTTGATGTTTTAGATGCAAAAACCTTAGCTGTAAGCAATTATGGTGCTGATTATAAATGGTGACGTAAGTGATCTAGAACAATGATGAAGAAGATCATGGTGCTGATGATGGTGATTATGACAACGGCGTTGATGATATCGGTGATGTTGACTTGTTCTAAATGACATTGATGATAATATTTAAGCTGATGATGACACCCACAACGATTGTAAATCATACTCGCTAATATTTTGTAGGAGGCCTGTAATATATTATTAGTGTGAGTGTGTGTGTCAAAGAGACACAATTATATATAGGCTACGAGTATATTTATATATTTTTGTGTGTTTTATAAACACTAACGGCGATCATGCTATAGCTTATTAAATATCTTGGTAACTCTTGGAAGATCTGGGTAATGGGTTTGGTAAATCTTTCGTTTTACGTACCTAGGGTGAAAGCGGACTGCCTGGACCACCTGGACCTACTGGACACGACGGCTCGAGGGTAAGAACTTCTACAATATTTCCTAGGGAGCCATAGAAATTTCGAGATCCATCCATGTAGTGATAAATGATGAGTAGTGAGTTCAGACAGACATTGAAGTCTGATCAACTCATTGTGCGATATTCCACGGTGTAGTAGGCGACAAATTACTATTATTATTATCATTATTTTATTATCATTATTATATTTTTAATTATTTTATTTTTATTATTTTTTAAATTAAAATTATTATTATTATTTTATATTATTATTATTATTATTATTATTATTATTATTATTATTATTATTATTATTATTATTATTATTATTATTATTATTATTTTCCATGTAGCGGAAGGCTTCATGCTTTAACTGATTTCTCCATTAGTCTATTTCTATTGAAATTTACCTTTACTATCGTTATTGCTATCTTCTTTCTGGTACTTTCCAAACTTTCGGCATACATATAAAACCATTTAATCATAATAGGGTAAAATGTTAGAGCTTATGATCACAATACAATAAGCAGTTTTCATGTGCTATGTATGATCCATCCAATTCACTGCCTTCAATTTCTCTCAACCTAATCATAGGCCAGTGTAACAGCTTTCCTGTATCCTTACATCTATGCTATTTAGTTGAGAAAATCGAATCATCTTGTCAAACTCCTCTGGCTTGCTTGCCTATGTATTATTTGGACTTAGCCGCCCTAGAAAAGATGCGTGTGTGTGTGTGTGTGTGTGTGTGTGTGTGTGCGTATTTCAACGTATACGTTGAACTTGCTGTGTTTATCTTCCGTGCCCTACAGGGTGAACTAGGTCAGTCCGGATCTCCTGGCACTTCCGGTCACGATGGACTCCCAGGACGGGTAGGACCACCGGTAAGTCAATTCAACTCAAATCTACTCTGCTTAAGATCGAGTTAGATGACTTCCAAATTGGCTGCGGTCTGAATAAGAGCTTGAATTATTGTCTGGAAACTACTAGAAACTAAAATGCTATTTTCAGTTACGCGTAATGCTGATTTAATTTAATTTTGCAGAACAATAGGAATATGGGAGTTGCTTAGCTTGGTGGTGATATCTTTTAACATCTTAGATTAAACTCGACTGGGTTGAAGCGGATCGGATCCGATCAGACTAGCCGATTAGATGAGATAAAAATAGATGGGCAAACCGCTTTTTACTATGTGCTGTATTTCTTAATCTTTTTGTAGGGTTCCAAAGGACCGACTGGCCCCAGTGGACGACCTGTGAGTTGAAATAACCTTCGCTAATTCATTCACTCTTTTCGTTCTCTCTTTCATCCAAACTTCTATCCATCCATCATTCATTCATCCACCCATCCACTCATTCATCCATTTGTCCTTACAAACATTCGTCGATTTGTCCTTATAAACATTCATCCATTTGTCCTTACAAACATTCATCCATTTGTCCTTACAAACATTCATCCATTCCAAGCATTATGTTCAAAGATCACCCTTTCAAACCACGTGCTTCTCAATATCATTCTCTGCTCTCTCTGTGTCGCTGTCGATGTATCTATCTGTTTCTTGGTGTTTTTTTCAGTTCACAAGAGATTGTTTTGGCTGGAACTATTTTTCCATTAACATACCACAGATTCCCCCCTTGATTTTAAGCTAATTTATAATGAAAACCTTTAAAGGTTATGACATATTATCTGTGCTTGATTTGCGTTTCAGGGTCCTCCAGGTCCTCCAGGACCTCCAGGCAATGGAGTAAGTATGCCACACTCTAGTACCATGTGTTGACAACCATAATTGTTATCGGAATTAGATATTTATTTTTATAATGACTTCAAGAGGAAACTAATCAGATGTGCCTTTTCTTCAGCCTATAATTATTATGTTATCAAACAAATTTTTTCAATCAAATTTACATGGACATTAGGTGGTCCTATGTATGTAAACAATTTTGTAGCTCATTCTGAACTTCTATCAAAATCACTAGAACAAGGTTATCTAGCGCACAAATCTAGACACTTAAAATGACGTCTTTAAGTAGGTGACCTCTTTTAAAGAACTCTGATCGTATCCTAATTTGTATTAAATATAATAGTTGAGAAAAAAACGTTCATCTCTAGGTTAATAGTGTTCATTGGTTAATGTAGGTTAATTGTATAGATCTATACTGAAAATCTCCGAAAGACACTCATGTGAATGCATACTCAACCAATGAAACCTCACCATAGCCAACTCGACTAATAACAAATGCTTAGAGTACCTGGTCGATGTTGTATGAGGACGAGATTATAATGATGACAGCAAAGTGAGATCCACAGCAACCGGTCGAGCTCACCAACAGACACTTCCTTCCAGAAGAGAGAGAAAGGACATAGTGTCCAGCAGATGCGAGATTTCATAACTTTGTGCCTTATAGGCCTCATGCTCTTGGTTTTGATGCAGAGCTTTTTAAAGCGTGCAGTTCTACACAAAATGTGCAGTTGTAAATAAATTCGTGCAGCTGTAAAAGCAATGCTGTGCAGTGATAATCATTAGAAAAAGGTAACTGCAGCCGGTTTGCCACGTAAGAGCGAAGTGTAGAGAAAAGTCATCAGATTTTACAGGCGGCAACTTGCGGCATTTGTGGGTAAACTGGGGACACATTTCTGAGGCAAAGGAATAAAAAAGGTCATCAGTTTTTTTTCTCGGCGACTTGAGACTTTTTGTGAAAAATTTCTCATAAAAAAGGTCGTCAGAATTTTTTTTAAAATTTTTCGCCATCAAAGCAAACCCACACTATAGAAAAAAATTGCCGGTTGTGCAGTTCTACAAATTTCTTTTAAAAGTCCTGTTTTCATGATTTGGATGGAGAAATTCTAGTAGTTCAGTGATAAAGTAGGCTATCATAAGTAGGCTACAAGTTAGTTCCTGGTTCTGAGTGCGCATTCTTGATATAGGCTAGGTCTAGTTGCAGATTTGTTATGTCGTGTCTATGTCGAACGTGATTTTTTAAATACAGAATTTGCTTCTAACGTCTTCACTTTCCTCTGCCACCGCAAAATGGCAGGATGAGAAAATTCACTAGACTTTGGGAAATCGTTGTTTTGCTTTCAACTCGTTCGAGAATATAGTTGATATGAACGAATAAATAATTAGTTAACTTATTTTGCACTGCAGCTTATGTATAATTTACATTGCTTCGCAACATGTGAATTTGTGTTGCAGAATGGATACGGCGGAGCCCCGGCCTATCGACAAAGTTGGCCACAGGGATTCAACCGACAAAAGGGACCAGATCCACTTTTGGTAACTAATATATCTATATAAGCTTACCTACGCATACGCCTGCATAATATATAGACTATGTGTGTATTTTGTCCATATATTACGGTAGTTATATTAATAATTAATGCAGTAGATCTTATGATGGCATAAAATCAAAATACATGGAGTTAGTTTACTGCAAGTCTCGTTCTTCTCTCGATGCACAAGGTTATGGCGTGATGATTAATGATGATTAATGATGATTAATGATGATTTGTCATTGGATCTATAGACCTAGTGGTTGTGTGTAAAGAAAGAAATGACGACGATATGATGATGGTCATGTCAAAGGTGATGATGATAATAGTGACGATGTTGCTGGTCATGCTATAAGAAAAGAGGATGATCGCCATGATCAGGAGGAGAATGATGATAGAGATGATGCTGATACCAAATAGCAGTAGTGGTGGTGGTTGTGGTGGTGATGATGGGGTAGTGGTAGTAGTAGCAGTAATAGTAGTAGCAGCAGTAGACTAGTAGTTGTAGGCAGTAGTAGTAGTTGTTATTGTAGTAGCAGCAGTTGCAGTAGTAGTAGTAGCAGTAGTAGAAGCAGTAGTAGAAGCAGTAGTAGTAGTGCTAGTAGACGTTGTAGTTGTGATGTCAGCATAGCCGTAGTTGTTGTAGTAGCAGTGGCAATAGCAGCAATGGTCTTAGGAGTAGTAATAATAGTGAACATAATAGCAAGAACAATGGTAAAAATTATAACAAATGTTATTTTCGTAAATTTTCAGGGAGACGATCCGGAGGCGGGAGGTTCTCCCTCAGATGAAGAAATCCGAGAAATGAGAGTACGTGTCTTCATATTTCGTAGCTATACTTCTTGAAGTATTTATACATTCAAATTGTTTCTGATGAGCATGTAATGTGTGAAAGAAGATTCATTTGATCGTCGGCTAACGTAACCAGAGCACACAATTTAGCTTTTCGATGATCGATTTCATGGTTCCAATAGCGGATCTAACATCCGAGGCGCTATGTCTCTGTCTCTCTGATCCGACGAGATCATGCTGAATGTAACTACTGCATGGTTGTACAATGTACATATGGATGTGATGATGGCTGTGGACTAACTGCTGCTTCTTATCACCTGCAGGAATCGTTCCAGGTGGCAAGGAAGCTGACGCAGGTGGTTGAGTCTATTAAAGACAATCGAGGCACCAAGGAATCGCCAGCCAGGACCTGCAAAGATCTTGCAGAAGCGCATGCTGACTACGAAAGCGGTACGAACTACAAAGACGCTAAATAAATGCATGGTTTTGGGGTTTTCATTACACGACCTTTACTGCGTGAAAACTTACTTTGTGTAGAAGAACGATGATGACGCAAAGGATGGTGTTGACTCATGGTTGTTTCTGCTTCTCTGACTCCGTTATTATGAAGGATGGACAAGTAAGACGAGATCAGGAGCGGGTTATGCGTTGCTATGTAGAATGAGTTCCTATAACCATATTAAACCATAAATTTTATTTGAACCCGAGTAACAGTATTGACTTCGAAAAAGCACAAGTATAGAACACAGACTATTTACAGGACATCAAAAGGACATGACCCTAAGAAACCTGGGTTCCGCTAGTGGGGCACCTGTAATAACAATTGAGTTGAGGTAGGCTAAACTTCAGTTATAAGTTGAGGCAGGCTATAGGCTGCAGTTATAATTTATTTCGTTTAAGTTCAGGTATAGGCGCATAATTAATTATAGGCCTACTCGTCTCATTTATACAGTTATATAGCGTCTCTCTTCTGGGCAGTTTGAAGACACAGCAAAGATATAGATGTAGCCTGCACACAACTTCAACGTGATGAGAAAAATGTGCATGTTTTTGAGGCAGGCACCTACTGGATTGATCCGAATCAGGGATCCACTTCTGACGCCTTTGAGGCCTACTGCAACATGAAGACAATGGAGACTTGTATTCATGCCACTCCTAACCAGGTAACAACAATCATCATTTGTCTCAGGTCTTTATAAGCTCAACTCTTCTATCACATATATATTTTTATATATGCTTAATTATATATACATATAATGCACTGCATTATCTGATTGTTATTTGCGATGTTTCTCTTTTGCAACTGTTTTTAATGCATCATGGCTTCAGAAGTGTATATATTTCTGTCTCCTGCTAATGACTGTTCTTCACTTAATTTTCTAATATTACCATATATGCGTCCTGGAATAGACATTCGGAACAGAGTCCAGATTGATCTACATGTATACTAACAGCCAACTTTCACGCCTGTGGGAAAACGTAGTAGCATTGATCAGTAGCCAGTGACTATACCCAACTATAGAATGTGCTATTCGTTACTGATAAAGCGAACCTTACGAATCTCTTCTGATAAAAGTTGGATGGGCTTGAGACGCACATATCCACCCACTTACAGTATGTTTCAGTATGTTTCAGTATGTTTCAGTATGTTTCAGTATGTTTCAGTATGTTTCAGTATATGTTTCAGTATGTTTCAGTATGTTTCAGTATATTTCAGTATGTTTCAGTACGTTTCAGTATATGTTTCAGTATATGTTTCAGTATATGTTTCAGTATATGTTTCAGTATGATTCAGTATGTTTCAGTATATGTTTCAGTATGTCTCAGCTGATTGTTTTTGTTGATGATACGTAGGTCCCGAAGGCGACGTGGCATGTCGGTCCAAAGAGAAGGATGTGGTTCGGCGAAGAGATGAAGAACGGATTTGTGGTAATATTATAATTATATCTTCGTTTCTTTATCGCTTTCTATCCATGTCTCTGTTCCTGCCTGTATGTCCTTTGGCTATTGGTCTGTATGTCTATATGTCTGCCTGCTGACTATGCCTATGCTGATGACAATTTTGTCGATGCACATCTGACATTTTGAAGCAATCGCCTATAGCGCTGACATTCAATGACGTTAGAAAAGCATTCGTTCGATACAAGTAGCACTGATATTAATCATTTATTGACTTTGTTAACTCGGCGTTACATCACAATATATATATATATACATATTGCATCATCACTCTTTCCAACGATATTCCATTATCATGCCATGGCTAAAAATAATGCGATTCCTTTGCACTCATTGGCCTTGCACTGTGTAACCAGTGTCCTCCATCGATGTGCTCCTCCTTATTAATATTATTGGTGTGGCATGTGTCTTTTTTTCATTGCCTCAAGACGACTTTTTTCTCTCTTGGTCTCGCGCACTGGGAGTGATTGGTGTGCACTGTGAGAGGTGCTATATAATTGTATAGATGCAGTAGAATACAATGCAATAATTATAATAGCTTGAAATTTCAAGATTCTGCACTTCTCCGGTATTACATTACGGCAACGTTACAACCTTACAACCCAATTAATCTGGTTGAGTACTACAGGGTGGGCCATAAAAAAAGACCCCCCTAGGTTTTTTGGCCCACCCTGTAGATGTAACAGCTGACCAGGCTAGACGGGGAGAGCTCTCTCTCTCTCTCTCCATTGAACTTCCATCAATGACGTTTTCCTCGGTGTTGCGTGACCTTGGAGTACTCCCATGCAGCCGGACTCCACACTTGCACCTCATATTAGGAGGCGCTATATAAATTCTGATTGTTTGATTGATTGAGTTACAATTCGTTACAGTTTACGTATACGACGGACGTGGCTCAGTTCCAGTTCCTGCACATGTTGAGTTCGTCGGCGACGCAGAACATCACGTTCCTTTGTCGTAACACCGTTGCTCACTACGACGCCGGAGCCAAGTCCTTCAAGAAGGCGGCCATCTTCTCGTCAATGGACGACCAGGAAATCGGAACAGCGTCGAGACGTAACAACCAATACACTGTACCCGTTGACGACTGCAAGGTATGTATTGTATGTAGGTATGTGTGTGTATGTATGTATGTATGTATGTATGTATGTATGTATGTATGTATGTATGTATGTATGTATGTATGTATGTATGTATGTATGTATGTATGTATGTATGTATGTATGTATGTGTATGTATGTGTGTATGTATGTATGTATGTATGTATGTATGTATGTATGTATGTATGTATGTATGTTTGTGTATGTATGTATGTATGTATGTATGTATGTATGTATGTATGTATGTATGTATGTATGTATGTATGTATGTATGTATGTATGTATGTATGTATGTATGTATGTATGTATGTATGTATGTATGTATGTATGTATGTATGTATGTATGTATGTATATTATATATATCATCAATATCATTGGGCTCAATGCCCGTAAGAGTCCGACGCCACTCTCTGTCTGAGTCTGTCTCGCGTCATGCTGCCCAGCTTCAACAGGTCCGGTCAGCAGGTCTGCTCCATACCATTAACATCTTGGAGCAGTTAGACCGCCTTGTCTAAATGAAGAGAATATTGGGAGAGAGGCATGAAGGACAACTTGGGTCAATGCCCGTATGTGTCCCATGCTCTCCCCCGATTCTCTCCACCGGTCTGTCCTGACCGGCCTGTGCATGTCCGCTCCACATCATGACACCTTGAAGCATCTGGGTCGCTCTGTCACTTGTGCCGTGGTTTTTGCGGATTTCAATCGTCTTGGTCTTTTACTGCCAGTGTATCGCCACCCATCTGGCAAACCTTCCTCACTTTGTCCGGGCTTAGGACCGGCACAGGGAAGTTGTTGGTTCCCTGTGGCGGAGGATGGATGCAGTTTAACGTCGTGCCCAGGACCAATATTATATATATATATGTATGTATGTGTGTATGTATGTATGTATGTATGTATGCAAACTATGCATGTATGTATGTACGTACGTATGTATGTATGCATGTTTGTGTCTCGTTGTCTAGTACCGGAAGCAGGTCTGGAGCAGGACCGTCTTCTCATTCAAGACAGACAAAACGACGAGGCTTCCGATCGAGGACATCGCCCCGGCCGACGTCGGAGGAGCGAACCAGGGCTTCGGACTGGACATCGGTCCAGTCTGCTTCTCCTAGGCGTACGCGCCACTCCTCCATTCACACTCTCTTCTACGTCTGACGCTGCTGACTAGCATCATCATCACCATCATCTCGCAGTCGACAGGGAGCCAGAGACTGACGTAGCAGCAGTAGCAGCAGCGCAGAAGGGAAGACAATCGATATCGATGAGATGATGTTGGATGCGGACACGTGTGTTAGATGTATGTAAAAGTGAAACGTTGTGACGTCATCGTCGTCGGTCTATTCTTAAGATAACAATAATATGTAGAAAGTAGACATTCAACGACCGGTTGACTGCAGTCAATGATTTATTTTTAACCCTCTATATGCTGTTCATTTGCGGAAGGTTCTTCTTTTCAAGGATCGAACCCGAAGCATCCAATCTAGGGATGCACGCACTGCCACCACAATCGCCAATGCAAGCTGGTCAGCAAGTTTTTAGTTGAGACTATAGATTTAGTTTAAATAATGTTGCAACGCTATGCTCCAAAGTGATTAGTATGAACTAAACTAGAATGGTCTATTATATAATTATGTACTGCATCGTGTTGCAATGGCACAGTTATATTGCTCATTTTTCGGAAATTATTATACTTTTCCGCATCCAAAATAATCCACGGCTGCTGCCAAATATTTGGAGAAGTCACAGCACGGCGCTATATAAATGCTCAGATAGGAATAAGACCAAGGTGCCGCCCTATTACGGTGTATTTGAACTGGAGGAACTGAAATGCTCTTTTGTGATATTCGAAATGCTCAAGAGTATATTCAGAAAGCGGCGAAGGATATGAAAGAATAGCTAAGTTTGTTCAAGGGGTCTAAATGTATCCAACTATGCTAAAAGGTGACTAAGGATATCTAAGGATGCACAACGGTATCGAAGGTCGAATAACGAATGTCCTATGGTATTGAAGGGCGTGTGAGGGTCTAAGGATACACAAAAGGGTTTGTGGGGCCTACACATAAAACGGTATTCAAGAGTGACCAACGGTGTCCAAAGATATTCGGTGGTGCAAAAATTGTTTGAGGATTTCCAAGGATGTAGAGGATTTACAAGAATGTAGGCGCATAGGAATACCCACAGTTGCTCAAGGGTGCCCAGAGCTTAGAATGCTGAAGAATGTCTATGCCAGTGAATTCAAGAGTGTCCTTCTTTTGGAAACCTATCGACTCTCTTTGCTTCCTATTGAGAGTGTTTGTGTAGCGTCATCGGGACTTAGAGGTTTGTAAGGCTAGCTGCCAATCTCACAGCACACCAATTTCAGCAAACAAAGGATTCAAATCTGTTTTAAAAGGTTTTAAGGACCATTTAAAGGACCAAATGTAATTAAGCTACCGTAAAATGAGTAGACCTATGTCTTCCAGCAAACACTGCCACTTTCCGGGGCTTCAAAAAGTCTTCGAGAAGTCTTCCGGGAGCTTAAAATGCTTCAAACGCACTGTTTAGAACGGCTTAACACTTTATCGACCAAAGTGTAGTAAATGGTTTGGGAATCCAATACCATCGGTCGCTAAAGGGTTAACGGGACAGACACTACCATTGCAAACTACCTTCGAATAATTATTGTAACTGCCATGAATTATCCAGCACTGCCACGATCGTCCATCGAAAGTATTTATTTCAGGTTATAAATAATGCATTTACATTGACTTATTATAGCTGTTAATTGATTATTACTTCTATTAATGCATTATTGCGATTATAACCAATCTCTGCCGACCGATGTTAATTAGTTGTAAGCTGTTGAATGTATAATTGTGCCTTAGTAAAAGAGTTTCATGATTATGATTAATCAACGTTGATAAACAACTGACCTTATGATTATAATATAAATACAGTGCGCTTGTGCCGTATATAGACTCTTCAGTTGGTAAGAAAATCTACTATAGAAGGTAATGACGTTTTGTTTGATTCTATATAGAGAAACAGATTATTATCGTTGCTATTAGTTTGTACCGAGCAGGTGATTTCAACTATTTGGTCGAATACGAATAATTGGACCAACTATTCAACCGAATATATTCGAATAGTGTACGAATAGTATACGAAATATAGGTCTACCGATTACATTCAGTCACTGTCATGCTAATGAAAGAGCTGCCTCAGTCCACTGGCTATAGCAGCCGCATGTGCGGAAACAGATGTCACGTGACCACTATTCGTATTACGTCCGACCGCTACTATTCGGCCGAATACCGAATAGATGTTTGGCACGTTATTCGGCTCCGAAGCGAGTAAGAAGCAAGTGTTTGGTACAGGCATAGGCGTATGAGACGGGGGTCCAGGGGGGGCAAATGCTCCCCAAATTTCGGGCAAATGTGTTTTTCGGGCAAAAGAGGCATGGACGGGCCAAAAAATTTCGGAATTTTTTTCGGGCAAAACAGGTACGGGAGGATTTTTCGGGCGCGCAGGGGTAAGAAGTCGTCAGATTTTTCTGACGGGAAATCCTAAGAATTTTGGGCGGATGACTAAAAAAAAAGGTCGTCAGATTTTTCGGACGGAAAAATCCTAAGAATTTTTGGGAAAAAAAGGTCGTCAGATTTTTCGGGCAATAGGGTGGGAAATATATGCCGAAATGTCCCGTACGCCTAGGGGTCATTGCATAATTACGTAACGCCGAAAATGACCGTTTTCGACCCACCCACCCACCCTGTAACGCTTCGTAACGTTGCCCTTGACCCACCCACCCACCCTCCCCAGCGTTACGTAACGATTGTTACGAAAAATCAGTTGAGAATGAGATTTAGGTCTATTATTGACTTAGTCTATGTGAGCGCGTAATTAGGCCTATAATTCATATTTTCATAATGATTTTAATATAGTTCAGTAAGTGAATTATAGGCTAAGTTTCATTATATAAACGACATTCATGCGTGAATGGAATTTTCTTAAATTATACTGTAAAAATACGAATAAAATTTTACACTGGTGAAAAGCTTCACGGACTAAATGGCTCATTAACAATAATTATCAAAATAAAGATGAACTAATTATTTGCTTAGTCTGGGCACTTCGATAATTATTAATAGAAATATTGCCGAGTTCTGTTGACCATAAATTTTAAATGTTTGAGATCGTGTCCACTAAGTAAAACATGCTTCAAAGTGACTCTTCGATATCAGGAATTCAAGAAGAATTTATAGGCCTACCACGTTGGTCCGCTGGTAAAGCTATCACAGATCTAACCAATTCGAAGAGCGGTTTCCGGTTTGCACAAATGGGAGAACAGAATTGACCTGGCTTGTATAGGCTAAATGGTGTCTGTAGGCCCTACCTCTGGATCTTATTCAGATAAATAGACCTACTTCCGTTAAATTTTAAATCAATGTCACGAAGTTTAAACTTCGATCACATCGTGTCTAAAGCGTCATTCTATGGTAATTTAATATTCATTAATAATTTTTTTCATGGCGTTACGTAACGCTCAGCTCCCCCCACCCACCCACCCACGTAACGCTTCGTAACGTTTTGAATGACCCCACCCACCCACCCTCGAGCGTTACGTAATTATGCAATGACCCCCTATGGGTGCAGGCATATACACCGTGGTTCAAAAAAAAGTAAGCCAAATTGTTTCTCATATATCTCTAAGATCTGATGACATATCACGCCAAAATTTTCCAAATATTTAGAGAATTGGACCAAGAATACGATTCCAAAATTTCAAGAGATAAAGTTGAACAGATAAAAAGATATGTATCTTTCAACTTCATATGCGAAAATATCAGTTTACAAACAATTTTCTGTTAGATTCAATTAAATGTAAGTCAAACTGTTTTTCTTGTATCTCTAATACCTGATGATTATTCAGGCTAAAATTTTCCGGATATGTAGAGGATTGAACCACCAATATTATTCCAACAGTATGGTTTGATTATTGAATTAAACAAGATACTCAAAATGTCCTCCTCCTGCTGCTTGCACACAAGCCTGGAGGCGTTAGCGCCATTGAGCAACAGCATGCATCGTCGATTATCCTCTGCATGGTCCAGGCGATCCCACACTTCCAACAAGCGTTGCTTCAGATCGTTTCTACCATGGATTGTTGTCTGGTAGACTAAGTCTTGCATCACGCTTCACACTTTATAGTCGACAGGATTCAAATCTGGGCTGTTCGGAGGCCATAATGTGGGAGAAATGAAGTCTAGCGTCTCTCTTGTCAGCATTTCTAAGGTTTCCTTGGCTCTGTGGGCCTGGAGCACTGTCCTGTTGAAAAAAGCAGCCTTATGGGGCTAGACTTCTGATTACGGGTAGATGGTGTGACAGCAGAACGTCACAATAATAGGTTCCATTAATTTTTACTCCAGGATCAATGAAGACTAAATGGGAACCGAAACCGCAACCGCAGACTTGCTAAAAACTGATATTTCGGGAGATGAAGTTGAAATATCCATATCTTTCGATCCGTTCAAAATTATGACATGATATTCTGGAATCCTATTCTTGGTTCAATTCGCAAAATATTGGGAAAATTATAGTATGATTGATCATCAGACATTAGAGATATAAGAAACAAAGTTTGGCTTACATTTTACTGAATATAACAGAAAACTGCTTGTAAACTGAAATTTCGGCATATGAAGTTGAAAGATTCATATCTTTTTATCAGTTCAACTTTATCTCATGAAATTTTGGAATCATATTCTTTGTCCAATTCTCGAAATATTTGGAAAATTTTAGCATGATATGTCATCAGGTCTTAAAGATATATGCAAAACAATTTGGCTTACTTTTTTTTGAACCACGGTGTAGTTACTATTCACTATTCAGTGTCATTGATCCCCGTCAAAATTGGAGACATTTTTTAATGTAACGCGATGTGATGTAATCTACATGTAGCCCAATTATTGTAGGGCCTATACTTGCAGATTACGATGACATTACTTCAAGTAAAAGACTTCGTCTGAGTCGATGTTGATTGGACGAGACGGTTATTATTATTATTATTATGACGATTGGTCGAATGGTCTTCAAACCCTTAAGTTATGGTCAAGTGGAAAATAAAGACAAAGTGTAATTTCGGGCAATTCATCGGTATGTGATGTAATGTTATATGATATGTTGCGATGTGATGCAATGTGATGTGAGGTGTTATGTTAATGTGATGTTATGTGTTATGTTAATGTGATGTGATGTGTTAGGTTAATGTGATGTTGTGTGTTATGTTAATGTGATGTTATGTGTTATGTTAATATAATGTTATGTGTTATGCTAATGTGATGTCATGTGTTATGTTTATGTGATGTTATGTGTTATGTTGTATGGATGTATAATGTGCGTCGAATGATGCCTATTCGGTACCATTGCATCGCTTCACATGTCCATTCCTCCATGTCCCTTCCCCTTCCTCTTTCTGACGTGATGCGATTCAATTTTGTCTAATCTATGTAGGCCTATAGGCTATGTAGGGCCTTGTAGGCTACAATTATATGCAACTAGATCAGATAAGTTTATAATATGGCCTAGTTAAAATAATGCCCAATTGCCCTCACAATGCTTTTCCAAGCTACATAAGGGAAATAGAATCCTTTTCGTAGACGTCGTGCTTCTTGCTTGTCCATCGATCTTCTAACTAAATCTTATTCGAATAACCTAATATAGGTCTATGTATGTGCAGGACATACTTTTCTTTAATTGCTCTCACTCTCACTCCCTCTCACTCCATCTCGCTCCCTTTCTTCCTATCTCCCACCCTCTCTCTGTCTCTGTGACTCTGTCTCTATCTCTTTCTTTCTCTGTATGTGTGTGTCTCCCTCTCCCAATTCCAATTCTTTGTCGGTTCTTCTTCGTTTACTTCGTTCCCTCCATTGGTGTCATTTCATCCGTCCATCCGTCCATCCGTCCGTCCGTCCATCCATCCATCCATCCATCCATCCATCCATCCATCCATCCATCCATCCATCCATCCATTCATCCATCCATCCATCCATCCATCCATCCATCCATCCTTGCCTTTTGATGCTACAGACAAATATCATAGGTGCGTAATATATACACACATAATATATACATATATATATATATACACACACACATATATGCACATATATAAACACATATACACGTGGAGTTTGATGACTGAAAAACACGCCACTTTCATTATCTCCTTCTTATTCTTTGCATTACACTAATAAGAACCTCGTAAAGACTAGGATTAAATTTGATCAGGTTTAAGTTCATGCATGGACCCAAGGAACCTAGTCCAGAAGACGAGAGTAATTTCTGAGAAATATCAATACGAAGGACTATTAAAGATGAACTTAGAAATCAACCATAGACTATATGGGCCTGTAGTTTTGATAGCGATCTCTTTAAAAGGGAACGATTAAATTTTTTGGATGCTATTGAAACATTGCACGAAAATACAAATGCGCTGCCATAATGAAACCGTATGTTAGGCATACTATAAGACGCGATTAATGCTCGCTTTACAGCTGTGGAGCTAAAAATTATTCTGTTGATTTTGGTCGGCTTTTCTTAGCTTATGCAGGGTTGGTCAGCATAAATGAACCGAATTTGCCTGCATATAACTCCGCCAATTTTTGCAATTTATTTAGGGCTAATGCGTCAAATTAAATATATTTAACTCTAGTGTTAGTTTGAAGAAGTCGAACTGTTAAGTTTAAATGAAAAGTTTGCAACAGACCTAACTACCATATTTTATTGTTACTAGTGACGCAATATGCCACCGTTGACAGAAGGTGATCGAGTTTAATCCGAATTTTGCGAACTGAAAAAGGGATTTAATGCCGCTCAAAATGATTAAAGAGTTCCCTAACAGCAGATGGGGAAAAAATTACATCGAATCGTCTTATACGAAAATTGATGAAACAGGAATTTTGAGTCGTAAAGCACACGAATCGGTATGCACGGCGAGCACACCCGCCAGCATTGCTCGTGTGTCTGAGTAAATTTGCAGCAAAGACGATCCTAATCCGGTAGATATTTGCAGTAACTCGTCTATCGACGGAAGATCCGTAACATTTAGCATCTCAAAGAGGTTATCATTAACTGACAGCATTTAATTGACGGTGAGATTGTTCAGTGGTCTCGTAAAATAGCTGCAGCTGTTTTTGCAATACGTGGGAGATAAGTTAAATAGAGTCTATATACATGTATTCATTTGATTAGAAAAGACTGCAACAGACTATCTCCGAATAATTATTGAGAATTAATTGTGCCATGCAGTGCAAATTTTTGGCTGTATGATTTTTTTATTCTCTGTTCCGTTACTATTAAAATTGTTATGGATTTTTATTAGCTGCGATTGCTGAAGAAACAATGCTTCTTGCTATGTCGCGATCTACATCATGTAGGGCTGTAGGCTACAGCTACGAGAACACCTTTAGATTTTATAGAAGACAATTGGGGTAGGCTATGTCCTCTCCAAAATGCATTGGAAATATCCCATTTGTCCTCTATACAATCGAAATGTGTTCGAATCTTAATAGGCCCACTAGAGTTAGATGTCTTTAATTTGACGCATTAAGTATAAATAAATTTCAAAAACCGACGCAGTAGCCTAATTAATGTGCATGCAAAGTAGGTTCAATTATGCTAAAAGACCCGGTATATCTTTACTGCACACTTTTACTTTTACTTTTGCTTTTACTTTTTATCTAGCTATTCAGCTGGACATGTGCGCTAACAATCCCTATGAATTGTGACTGCTGTGAGAAGTTATTAAGCGGACCGGACCGACCGGTAGGCCTGTTTGAAATACTGAAATTGGCAATCTCTTTCCGCGACCGCAAGTGAGGGTGGTCTCAAGAGAATCTCCGGTACAGTGACATTTACATTTCCAGATTCTTTTACCGACAGGATGCAGCACCTCACGGTTCATAGGCTACCTTAGAATCAATTTTTTTAGACAAAGCCATGCATTATGTGATTGAGTTTCCACAGGGTGCATCTCATTTACCTTAATCATCTTACTTACCTTAATTATACCTCTACAAAACCTTACCACCCGAAACAACGTGTAGTTAACTTAACCTGCTGACCTGGAATATTTAGATCTACAGTGCATCCTTCGAATCCATCTAAAAAAAACCGCAAGACAAACGTGTTTTGCAGAGCAAACGCGTAGGCCTATAATACAGTGTCGCCCAGGGCTTTTTTAACGTGCAGTTCTACACAAAATGTGCAGTTCTAAATGGATTCGTGCAGTTGTAGAAGCACTTCCGTCACGTTCCGTGCAGTTAAAACTAGTAAAAATAGGTCATTTTCCTCAGGTGGGGAGTAATTTACAATGGAGGATGAGAAAGGAGAGAAGAGGATGTGCAGTTCTAAATATTCCTTAAAAACAGCCCTGGTGTCGCCTCCCATATGAATTTCAAAGATACATAAGCCACAGGGCTAAGCTCAACCGCTTTTATGACAGCTGTGACACCTCAATGACCTCATACTTGTGATTTGCTCATCTATGTCATCGTTCAATTTTTATTCGCAATTCATTTTCCTAGCAAATTTCTTCACCGCTGCGGAATTCAGCTAATTCCAACCTTGTTTTCCCTTAATTGTCATCATCTTCCAATATACTTATCATCTTTCACCTCATCCATCCTACTTCTCGTCCTTCTTGTCTTGCACTTATCCTTTTCATCTGCCACCGCCGCCTCCTCCTCCTCCTCCTCCTCCTCCTCTTCGTGTTCTTATTCATCTTCTTTATTTTTGTCGCATTCTTCATCTTCTAATCTCTCATATTTCTTTCTCCTGCTTATAATCCTCCATCTCGTAACACTATCGCTGCCTTCTCTTCACATCCTCCCCTTCCATCCACGTCTTCTTCATTGCTCTTTCTCTCTTCCTGCTCTTCTTGGTTTATCCATCCGATTTCCTCTTCCCTTCCAGTGCACTTCTCGTTCTCTTTGCCGGTTGTACATGTCCCTATTCTCGCGCTGAACAGGTGAAACGGTGCCGCTGTTCTTTGATTGGACGATGGCCATCAGTCAGGTAGCATCGGCCTACATCGTCTGCTGACCACGCATGCAGCCGCCTTCCCTGAAACTAATTCCCATGTGCGTGCGGCGTTGAAGCAGGTTCAAGCATAAACGCATCGGCAGACAGACAGACGGACATACAGACAGACAGACGGACAGACAGACGGACAGACGGACAGACAGACAGACGGACAAACAGACAGACGGACAGACAGACAGACGGACAGACAAGCAGACGGACAGACGGACATACAGACAGAGAGGCAGATATAAAAAGGCAGAGACAGAGTCAAAGACATACATGCAGACAGACAGACGGACAGATAGACGGACAAACAGACAGACAGACAGAGAGGCATATATAAAAAGACAGAGTCAGAGACATGCATACAGGCAAAGCAGACAGACAGAGAAGAGAGAGAGAGCAAAAACTTAAAGGCCAATTAGACTGACTACACTCGCCATTCATCTGCGTTCGGTGCGTGATAGCCAAAAGCAATTTCGGAAGTTAAAAAGTGCAACCATGCATGCAGTGTCCATCCATTTCATCTATCCATCTCCTCCCGTCCTTCCATCCATCCTTCCATCTGTCTACCTACGCTCATGTCCGTCCTATCTCCAGGCTGATGTCTCTCCGTCGTTCCGTTGCGATGCATGTCGATCTGAGTTGTCGCCTGTGGAAATGATCAACGAATGGATAGGAAGACATGGAGATAAAAGAGGATAGAAGTGCAGAGATCTACAGACAAAGAAAGGTACGCATGAAAGAGAGGGAAACAAAGAGATAGTTAGATGGACAGAGAGAGACATAGAAGGATAGGACAGAGACTTAAAGACAAGGCTAGACAGAATGGCTGAGGGCAGCAGAAAAAGATGGAGAAGCAGACAGAGAAGGAGATGCAGGTATTGAGACAGACAGAAAGAGGGACACAATCAAACGCGGATGGAGTAAAAATACGAGACAGGTAGGCATAGAAGAGACAGAGTCTCACGGAGAGACATAGAGAGTGGTATGCAATGCAGTCAGAGGTTGGGGATGACATTGAGACCAATGATGAAAGAGAGTCACAAACAGACAGACAGAAACCTAAAGCTGAGAGTGAAACCGATAGGAAGGACAGACAGTTTCTGAGTATCTTCGCACACGTTCAATCTTCTTTTATTGCACCCGATCGTAAATGACGGCAGACAGCAGCAGCATCATCATCATCATCAGCAGCAGCAGCAGCCTTTGTAGCCGAGCATCAATCGAGAAGAAGAAGAGCAGAGTTGCTGCCACTGTCATCCATCTCCATCAGATGCGGCAGCAGCAGCAGCATCAGAGACGGAGGCTGGCACCGCTCCATCCTCTCTGCAGTCCACTTGCACCTGTCAACGGTGAATATTGATGCCACTGCAGGAGTGAAACACGGCGCAAAGATTCTCACGTGGCGCGTCTGCGGTTTCATTCCTACAAAACAGGGTACGTTTCTATGAGTATATTTTACATGGATCTTAAATATTTATATACATGTAGCATCATTCAGCTTTGTAACATAGATGTATGTATGTATGTATGTATGTATGTATGTATGTATGTATGTATGTATGTATGTATGTATGTATGTATGTATGTATGTATGTATGTATGTATGTATGTATGTATGTATGTATGTATGTATGTATGTATGTATGTATGTATGTATGTATGTATGTATGTATGTATGTATGAGCACTTGTTATAGCGCCAGTTCAGGATTTCTAAGCAGTGGCGCTCCCGACAGGAGCGCCGACAATGAAGCGGAGTTTAACGCCGACGTGCATGAGCAATTGCGAAGGATTGTGAAGGACTTGCTCGGGTCCCTACGCAGCGGCTTGAGGTGGATTCGAACCCGCAGCCTTCCGGCCCAAAGGCACCGAGATACTCCTACACCACCGCACCCCACAAAATATACAAGCTGATACTTCACAAGAATCACTTAACATTTCAATGTATTTAGGCACAAGCATGTTCGTTTAATAGGTCTATTCCATTTTATTGCATAATGCGATCAGTCATTTCAATCAAGAAATCAAATTTAATCTTTAATTGAGTACAGAGCCAACATGTAGCCTACGTTCGGTCCCATTGTAGTTGCAAGTTTGCTGTAGCTTAATTGTTCGGAGTGAAGTTAAGGAAAATTCGTGCAATTGAGAACACATCTGTGGGGCGCTGTGGTGCAGTGGGTATGTTCGCTGCCTTGCAGCCGGAGGGTTGAAGGTTCGAATCCACCTCAAGTCGCCGCGTATGGACCTTGGGCAAGTCCTGCACTCGCAATTGCTCAGCGCTTCGGCGTGAAACTCCGATGCAGTCTCCGCGCTGTAGTCGGGAGCGTCTCTGAGTATATGTAGTGAGCTTGAAGGGGCGCTATAACAAGTGCACTTGCAGACAAACTGCAAATCCCGATAGCAAGATCCGAAAATTAACTTGATGATTATGCACGAATATACGGCCTATGATTTGATGAAAATACAGTAGGACCTGACAACAGTCGTTTCTGATTAGTCGAAGTCATAGCATGTCACCACAGCAGGAAAACAGGAGCTGATGAGCAATACAAGAAACGACCCTAAGGGAGCACTCTTGAATGAAGTTGAATAATATTTCCAATTTAGTTATGGTCATCTATTGGCCATTTACTTAGGTTCGTTTTAAATAGGTTAGGGGGGCCCGGTAGAGTAGTGGTTAACACGCTGGCCAAGAGTGCGAGAGGTTGCAGGTTCGAGCCCCCGTTGGGCGGATTTGCTTTGTAGGCTGCCATTGGCGCCGTGTAATTACAAAGCTGTCTGTTCAGTTGATAGTTAAGTTTAATTAAGATTACTGCATAACCTGTAAATGTAAAGCGCAGTGCGTCTTGCAGGCGTTTAATTAAAGAAAAAATATCATTATTATTATTATTATTATTATTATTATTATTAGAAATGTCTTTAAAGATTTGTAGTAAATTGTTCCATAATAGTCAACTTTTACACTATGGTACATGCAGCCTATATAGAGACTTTACGAGAGTTAGTTCAAGCAAATTTGGTTCTTTCAGTTAGCTAACTTCTTGCGTCATAAGAGTGACTGTCTGAGCTTGACCTAAGCAGTCTATTCATCATGTAGAATATTGCGAAGCGACTTGTACATAGATTCATATGACTGCTATATATAGGCTAGGCCTATACTGTAATAAGACTAATTTTAAAGTTTCCAAATCTCTTTCAAGAGAAGAGCGCATGCACATGTTCAAGCTTTTATTCTTGTCTTTTTCAGTCGGGTTACTGAAAACCAGCCATCAACGTTTCCTCGTTGTAACTCTACCACACATTTCTGAGTTCGCCAACTAGGTTTTCGGCCGTTCATTAATCCTGATCGTTGAAAATTATGGTACGTATACATGATTTTCCTACAGACAAATTAATTAATTTTTAATCTTTTTTGCAAACCCTGCGGGAACTACATCAATGTCAGTAATCGATATTTAATCTGCACAAGCAGATTAAATCGAATTCGATCACACGGTATGAGATTTTAAAATAATTGTAGCTATAATAATGCTCATGTTGTGTTTCAAGCTATAACCTGGAACTGCATGCATGCAAATTAGGCATTCTACATACTGATGACCACGTCTACAGTTCATGCCCGCGTATTTCGCATACCTTGCTATCGGTGTCGTTATTCATTAGGCAGCAGTTGTCATGACGACCGCGTAGCCATGACAACGAGATTTAGCATCTTTGACGGGAATAAACGCAGATGACAATTGAACGAGAAATGGTGAATAGTCGATGGTGCGAGGGTGGAAGAAGGTGAGTAGTAGAGAGAGAGAGAGACAGACAGACAGACAGACAGGCAGACAGACAGACATAGACAGAGAGACAGACAGAGACAGACAGAGAGAGAGAGAAAGAAAGAGAAGATAAGTGCATAGGCGTAGAAGGCCACCCAAATATCGGGCAAATGTGCTTTTCGGGCAAAACAGGCGTGGGCGGACGAACCTTTTTTCGGGCAAACAGGCATGGTAGGATTTTTTCGGGGTACACAGAGGTAAAACCGCTATATTTTCTGAAGATTTGTACGAAATGACTGCTAAAAAAGTCATCAGATTTTTTTCCGGCTGGGAATCGAAATGACTAAAAAAAGTCATCAGA
>OX457036.1:43118169-43358169 GCA_949752735.1 Lumbricus terrestris
CAGCAACAAAAACCGTGGCGGCAGCAGCAGCAACATAAACTACATAAACAACAACAACAACAGCAAATCATCAATAACGACGACGACGACAACAACAACAACTATTGTAATAATAATAATAAGGATGATATCTTTAAAATATTAAAAATGTCAGCAATAATGTAGTAACAAAGATAGGTCTAATGATTATCACAATGATAATGGTCGAGGATTAGACTGATAAACTTACACATAGGCCCATAATTATTGCATACAGCCATAAAGACAATCCAAAGGCGTATAATGAGTGCACATACGTGCATGGGCGCCCGCAGCATAGGTCAAGGGGGGTCGCGTGACCCCCCCTGGAAATCCTGACAAAATATTAATAATAACACTTTCTGGAATAAATGTCAGTGGACAGTGGTAAAACGGGACAGGGTGCCAACCACGCGGTCATTGTGTTCTTTTAGGCTACTTCACTAACTTTGGCACAGGCCAATATATCTTTTGGTCATCTCTACATAGCCTACTGGGTACTAATGGAATTCGTTACTCAGTCATATCAGGGACGTCAGTGGGGTGGGGGGGGCGGATCAGTCTGCCGTCTGAACTAAATTCTGTAGCAAGATCTGTAGCCTGTTGGATATACGATACACAGGGTCACACACGGATGTCTGGCTGCTCTGGCATTGTAATTAGAGACGAGGGGTGCTTGGAGATATCTTGGGAAGAGGTCAGAGGAGCTGGCGATGAACTGGGACGAGTGGAGGAGATGCGTTGCCCATTGAGCAGACCTGCACGGGAAGGGCTGTACTAAGGAACTCTGTGCCCAGTTAAGCAATGACCTGTCACCTCTGGATTATTAATACTCAAGAGAAGTACAGGCTATTTTCACCCTCTCAGTATGATATATATATATATATATATAATGCACAAGTCAGTATAGTTTAAAGTTATATATGTATGTATAATATATATATATATATATATATATATATATATATATATATACATAGATCTATGATCCGTAGCCTATGAACCGTTTACCCGTGGACATCGTAATAGAAGCGCGAACGTCCTTTTACCGCGGGTTAGGTGGGCTACCCCAACCACCGTCTGACATGGAGCAGAGCGCATAAATTACAGACCCAGTGGAATCGTCTGTCGTTTCCCCAACACCGACGACCTGTGAGGGCGAATGTCGGAAGAAGATGAGAGAAATTCTTAATGGAGGGAGGTGAAAGATGGGAAACACAGCACTGACTGCGACGGATAAGGGGAGGGCATTATGTATTCGAAGAACCTTGGGTCCTTGCTATAAGCTACAGGGCGGCTGCAACTTGAGCCAAGTGAAACACGGGGGGGGGGGGGGAAATAAGCCAAACTCACTTCGGAGGAGAAGGTCGGCCTGAGAGTGGAAGACCAGCTCATGAGGGTGAGGCGAGGAGTGGGATCGAGTCCGATTGTTTAAGAGAGATATTAGCCTCTGATAAATTATGATGACTAGAGTTCCTTCAGAGTTGGCTGCTGGAGAGTGGATGATGTAAGTAAGTAAGTAAGTAAGTAAGTATATACTTTATTGAACCGCCTGCAAACGCACTGCGGGAAGAGAAAAGATCACCGAGGACATGGAGTCCAGTTCATAGCCAGTCGGAAATCGGAATGTTATTCGTTACGAGGTCCACATGATCTGACGACAGCGGAGCAGTATAGGCCTACCCGAAATGACACACCGTGTTCACAGACAATATCTTGAACTGCCATTAATGTACTGCAGAATGCTACGCCAGTCGGCGCGCCCTCCAACCGCACACCACTCCGCCACTGCTCCACGGTAGGCCAGAACTATATTATTGAACTGGAATTCACACTTAGTAATTATTTTTTAGTGTAATGATTGGGTAGACGTTACTTGCTGGACATGCATGTCCTAAACTATGACCAATTTCTTTTATTTGAACATGGTTCCTTCCTGGTGCATATGGGTTCATCACCCATCATTATCTGCTTGCTTTTTCCAACTCAAGTCTTTTCTGCTTAATATGATTAAATACGGGCCAGATAGGTTGCATATCTACCGGAACTCCTCCCTACCTTCAGTCACTCCTTACTCCTTACATTCCTCCTCGTTGCCTGCGATCATCAAGCATGGGTCTTTTAGCTGAGCCTCGATGCAGAACTGTTATGGGCTCACGTGCATTCCATGCCTCTGCTCCCAAAGAATGGAATCTCCTTCCACTCTCTCTTCGTTGCTCAAATTCACTCCCTACCTTCAAAAAACGGCTCAAAACTCACTATTTCTCTTTGGCTTTCAAGCACATGGACCTTTAACTGCATCTTCCTCTGGCGGCTAACTATCCGCGCCTCAGATTCACACTTTGGTGTGACCTTGCGCGCGTAATAAATTTATGTAATAATATGTAATAATAATAATAATAATAATATCGATCCATTTCAGTTGAATCTTCATTATTCAAATTCAGTCTCTGATAAAAGTGATGGCGCACAGTGACAATAGACAGTTGGTTGACAAAAGTTACATTTTGTAGCATAACAGTTTACAAATATTGCTTGGCAGACTGTATACTATGCATATATGTATAATGTATATATATAATATATATAAGCATGCTTATATAGGCCTATATATATATATATGGTTAAGTCTATGTTACGGATTATGCTATGCCTGACATAGTTAGGGACCATATATATATATATAGGGTCTTTCAACATAAATAATAATAATAGCCAAATAATTATTTCACGCCTAGTGCATGTAATAATTGTAATTGTAATTGAACACTTGCAGCATGCAATGTTGCTCTATTAGCTGTTATTAATGACAGATGAAAGGTTTTTAATATTTTAGTATTAAAATAGTACAGAGTACACAATAGGCCTAGTCAAAAGGATTTGAAGGTTAAAATTATAAATAGGCTTACAGACCACAGTCAATCTAATGTATCATAAATTTATACAAGTATCTATAGGCTTACAAAATACTGTGATAGCATTTAAAATAGTATTTTAAATACTGTAGTGTTTAAAATATTTCCCATAACTGAATCAAACATAGTAAGAAATAAATGAAAACAAGGAGAAAACATGTTTGATCGTTAACCGCAGTTTCTTGCACATGTAGAAATTTTTGTTTAGCAAGATAGCCAATTTTTGCCTATTTTTGCCTCCTGAAATATTTTCTGTGCCTTGGAAAAACGAGATGACGTCCTTTAAGCCATATGTTAGTGTTTTACCTTTTTACAATGAATGTGTGCATGAATAATATAATAATTTTTGTTTCATTGCAAAAGACTGATAAAAAGTAGAAGGCCTACGCTATATTGAGAGAATTAATGTGATTGTGTGAGTTGCTTAGTCTTTAATGACATATTTTATATCTTAACTCTACTGGTCATGACTGACCCCCCCTGCAAAAAATCCTGTGGGCGCCCATGCATACGTGGTGTTCATACTATCACAGGTGAATAAATATTTTAATGGCGGATTCGCGACATTCACATTAACTTTCGTTACTTAGTCCTTCCTTTTTCACCCTTTCGCATTTCATGCTATATGCCGTTGACTTCGTATCTGTCCCTGTCCCTCTGTATGTCTCTGCCTCTCTGTCTCTCTGTCTCCCTGTCTCTGTCTGCCTGCAGTCTGTATGTCTGTCTGTCTCTCTCCCCTTATCACATTGAAATATATCTTTATCTTTTCTCCAGCTTGCCCTTACATCTTTCTCCATGACATTTCTTTCTATCCGCGTACCTATACCTCTGTCTGTGTCTATCTGTTTGTCTAAATGCCTTCCTTTATCTATCTTCTGTTTACGAAATAAACATTGTAGCATCCAATTGCAATTATCTTTCCACGCATTTTACGGCAACAATCGATTCTTCTAAGTTATTTCGGTATAGAGAAACTTCTTTCGAAGGCTTACACTTTGTAATTGTAATTGTAATCGCACATTTATATAGCGCATACACTTATAAGCGGCTGAATGCACTAAAACTTTATGATCGATCGATCGATCGCCTAACTAGTTGATCCGGTCGGTTGCCAGAGGCGGTGCGGTCAGCTGCGATGTAAAAACTATCGTTTAATGGGACCAATTGATCGGAGAGAGAATTAACGAAGAGCTTACGTAATTCTGGTCTGCTGAAAGGTTAATAAGAACATGATAAATGAACCTTAAATCAAATTCTTTTACTCATGAACATGGTCTATATATATATATATATATATATATATATATATATATGCAGCCTACAAGTGCAGGTCTACATGCTTTTTTATAATGAATACACTGTAGACCTCTACATAATTATAGTTATTTCCACATTGTATATACATGTATATCAATAATATATTATATTTCTTCCTAATTCATATTTACCTTAATTCGTCATCGTTAAAAACCTACAAACATAATTTGTTTCGCTAGAAAATTTGTTTCTAAAAAGATTTTAACGAGCGCTATACAAAATTAATACTCTGAATTAGTGAATGACCGGATGAAGAGCGATTTAACGATGAATCATAGAAATCCCATTGAAAAACTGGTTAACTACGGTGACTGCACAGAGCTGAGTAAAATTTTAAAGCCAAAGTAGCGCACTACTCCATTCTGCTATTGAGCATATCCCTCCCTTTATTCAGCTATTGAACTTTCCTCCCTCCATTCTGCTATTAAGCTTCTCTCTTTATTCGGCTATTGAACTCTCCTCTCTTTATTCAACTATTGAACTTCCCTCCCTCCATTCTGCTATTGCACTCTACTCCCTCCATTCTGCTATAGAACCCATCCCTCCCTCCATTCTGCTATTGAGCACATCCCTCCCTCCATTCTGCTATTGTACTCTCCTCTCTCCATTCTGCTATTGAAGCCATCTCTCCCTCCATTTTGCTATTGTACTATCCTCTCCCCATTCTGCTATTGAACCCATCCCTCCCTCCATTTTGCTATTGTACTATCCTCTCTCCATTCTGCTATTGAACACATCCCTCCCTCCATTCTGCTATTGTACTCTCCTCCCTCCATTCTGCTATTGAACCCATCCCTTCCTCCATTCTGCTATTGTACTCTCCTCCCTCCATTCTGCTATTGAACCAATCCCTCCCTTTATTCAGCCATTGTACTATCCTCTCTCCATTCTGCTATTAAACCCATCCCTCCCTCCATTCTGCTATTGAACCCATCCCTCCCTCTATTCTGCTATTGAACCAATCCCTCCCTCCATTCTGCTATTGTACTCTCCTCCCTCCATTCTGCTATTGAACCCATCCCTCCTTCCATTCTGCTATTGAATTCATCCCTCCCTCCATTCTGCTATTGAACCAATCCCTTCCTCCATTCTGCTATTGTACTCTCCTCCCTCCATTCTGCTATTGAACTCTCATGCACTCTCAACACCGCTCCGGCGCTCTTCTTCGCGCCTATTATATCCTACACCTGAATTGCAACTGAGACTTGAGTGAGAGCCGAACGATGTGACATTATCGGGAGCAGGAAGCTAGGCGTCGTCCTTGGAGTCTAGAGACGTCGCGAGTATCATTGGGTGCAAGCAGTTAGTCCTCTGATTAGGTTCAAGCTGCCTTTGGACGCATTCACCTTGCAGACATAAAGTGCCTACAGACTACTCTATCCTATCAAAGAATTAAGCTGTTTATGCACATAATTATGCGCCGTATTTATAAGTAATGAAGCATGCTTGGATCGTGACCGTGCAGGTTACACGCAGTCAATATTTATATCTATGAACTATGGTTTAAGTTTAACTAATAGAACGTGCGGTTATATATACGTACCTAATAAATGGTAAACAACCTTTGCCTTGCCTGCTCATGCCTTTCACCATTTATGTGCAGTGTTGTAGGCCTACTAATCACTTGTCTGTAGATTAGATGATTTAAAAAATTCTAAATCATTCATGGACTCAACAGTGTTGAGCATCTCATTTTATTTTTTTTATTGTTTCTTGTTCTCATTTCACGTTTAGGCCCTGTGCTGCTTCTGGGTGTATGACATAAGGCAGAAAATCAAAAGGCAGAAAATCGAAAGGCAGAAAATCGAAAGGCAGAAAATCAAAAGGCAGAAAAATCAAAAGGCAGAAAAATCAAAAGGCAGAAAAATCAAAAGGCAGAAAATCAAAAGGCAGAAAATCAAAAGGCAGAAAATCAAAAGGCAGAAAATCATAGAAAATCATGAAGATGTTGCAATTTTTATTCCGTATCACAAAAAAAGCCATTAGCGTTATAAATGTCCAACTATATCGAAACATGCAAAAATCGGCGTGAAATAATATTAGAATATTCGATGTTCGATGCTAAACCGATTAATGAGTTAAGCAGGTTTAAAGTAATAGGGCCTTTATTTTTAAGCGGCAAAGTGAAGCTTGCATATGTCACGATAAGGACTACGACACACAGGGCAGACGTGGTTTGTGCCACGAGTCACAGGCACAGCCATCAGCCGATTGACACAAGCGACGCAGGCACCCTGTATTTTGATTGTCGATTTAATACAAATTACTTCAAAGCAGCCGGTGCAAGGCATTTACAAAAGTGGGTTGGTGTCCACTGTTTCAATTCTCAATCAATGCCTTCTTATTTACCGCCTTTCCAGTTTCTGCCTTTTCATTATCCGCGGTCAGATTATTGTTTGTTTAATGCAAAGAACTGCTGTTTGATTTTCTGCCTTTTGATTTTCTGCCTTTTGATTTTCTGCCTTTTGATTTTCTGCCTTTTGATTTTTCTGCCTTTTGATTTTCTGCCTTTTGATTTTTCTGCCTTTTGATTTTTCTGCCTTTTATTTTTTCTGCCTTTTGATTTTCTGCCTTTTGATTTTCTGCCTTTTGATTTTCTGCCTTTTGATTTTCTGCCTTATGTAGTGCTCCCCTGCTTCTTCTCTGCTTTTTGCTCTGTCGCTGTGCGTTTGCAATGGAATAGGCTTACTTTAGCCAAGGCCATCATCTAATAATATAATATCGGTAAGTTGGTTTCCTGCAGTTTGCGGGATTCTTTATCCCTGTAGGACTTCCTATTTTGTAGCCGTGTTGCAGCGATACGTAAACTTTATTTCTTTTATATCGTCGCAAAAACGAACCATTTGATTGATATATTGATTGATACATAGGCCTACGCAGTTTCTATTCAGTGATAGGGGCCTATGGCTTTAAATATTCTAATTATGAGATCCTTCGTGCAGTATACACCGTTTGTATCATTCGTATCATTAGTGCTTTAATACGAAGAAATTTGTTAAAAACCCAAAAGTAGTAGTTAGAAAAATATATGTCAATTTTCCAGGGACAAGTGCTCCCCTCTTGCCTCTATGTTCTGGCGCTCATGGACTATAATATCGTTAGGTATAAATTATAATAATTTTATATGTATACATATAGGACAGATATAGGTTGCACAATAACTGCAGTGTTAATGCGTAAATTACCGCTTCGCGCATATACGTAGGGGCATCGAGCCGGAAGATTCGATTGGGAGAGAGAGAGAGAGAGAGAAAGAGAGAGACAGACAGACATACGTACATACAGAGACACAGAGACAGAGAGAGACAGAGAGATAGAGAGACAGAGAGAGCAAGAAAGAGAGACACATAAAGAGAGAGAGACAGAGAGGTAGAGACAGACATACAGAGATTAAACATATTCGACAAAGTTGCCCTAAAATTGCATTAGCCTACATTGCAATTTGCTTCATCAACATGATGCACTACGAAATTACATTTACATCGCATGGCATTGAACCTATAGAAATTATATAAACATTGTTTTTCCCACTGAAGTAAAATGTCTACCGGTACTGTTGCACCATTAATATATTCTGCATCACGTTCTGCATCTCACAACAGTTCATGTTCTGACACAGGTGCAGACGACGAGAGACGCTGCCAGGAAGGAGCAGAGAGCGAAAGGCAGACGGAGAAGGATGAGAATGAGGAGGAATTTGGGGAAGATGGAGAAGGAGCAGATGATCCATCTCCATCACCGAACGTCAGGAAGAAAAGAACGACAGAGGCAGCAGCAGCAGCAGCCGATGACAATGGTGGTAGTGTTAGAGGAGAGGATGAGATGCTGGTGACGGAGGAGGGAGAGGAACTTGATGAGCAGCTGAAGCAAATGATTGACAACCTGAGCACGGATTATATGCCGCCGGTCAACTCACCTGAAGCTTGCAACGTCTCCTCAATCAGGTCTGTCAAGAAGATTCACCGATCTATTCATGCACACAACCACAGGCGTCTTCCTTTCTGCCTTCCCTGGTCTCTTATTGTTATTATTGCACTAACAATAAGACCACGGAAGAAAGATTACACTGGACTGATGACGTCAACGAAGATGTAAAAAAAGACTTGGACTGAATATGAGAAACTCATTGGATTTTTACAGATAGGCCTACCGGTAACAGTAAAGAGAGAAAAGAAATAGGTTTTGAGAAAATGAAATGAGGAGGAGGGATTACCAGTTAGAATTTGAGATCGAGTAGATGGAGACAGTAAAGAGAGGAAATAAATAGGTTTTGAGAAAATGAAATGAGGAGGAGGGATTACCAGTTAGAATTTGAGATCGAGTAGATGGAGACAGTAAAGAGAGGAAATAAATAGGTTTTGAGAAAATGAAATGAGGAGGAGAGATTACCAGTTAGAATTTGAGATCGAGTAGAATAGTACATGCATGGAGACAACGTATTCCAAAGAGAGAGGGGTCAATTGATATTGCACTGCAGGTTTTTACATGTATCTAATTTTGTGTCGTGCGTTCTGTTCCTGTATAATAATTATCATTTATCTGCCTCTTTCTATGGCTCTTTTTGTGTCTCTTTGTCTATGTGTCTATTACTGTCTATATGTCCCTATTTGCTTTTCCCCTGCCCAGTGCCGGCGTTAGCACCCCCCGAACCCCCGGCCGGGGGGGCCTCGAGTTTGAAGGGGGCCCCCAAATTTAGCTGGTCAATATGCCTATTTGGTACTGTACAGATCCGGTCTGGTGCATGCCTCAACTAACCATATGGCACTGCCATAGCAGACGTAGAGCAAATATCATACTGATTTGGGCGTAAGCATAAAACCATTAGAGTTTTAAAGGGGCCCCCAAATTTAGCTGGTCATTATGCCTATACAGTATGTGACTGTACAGATCCGGTCTGGTGTATGCCTCAACTAACCATATGGCACTGCCATAGCAGACATAATGCAAATATCATACTAATTTGGGCGTAAGTATAAAGCCATTAGAAGTTTAAAGGGGCCCCCACATTTAGCTGGTCATTATGCCTATTTGTGACTGTACAGATCCGGTCTGGTGTATGCCTCAACTAACCATATGGCACTGCCATATAGTAGAGCGGCCTTGTGAAAAATTGTGCATTTTGTGATACAAGCATGAAATTTGGTACATACCACGAAAATGTCATAAGAAAAAGATTTGGCTATACTTGACGCGCCATGAGCCCAAAACAGCGGATTTTCAAATAAGCAGGAACCTTTTTACCTCACCGCACCATTCACGTCCTTGGCTGCAAATTTTGTGAACAGAAACGTTTGTATTTGATTGTTTAAACTTCGCCCTTGACTATGTATGTTTAGACACCAAGATGACGATTCTAAGTGTACAGGAAGCTGAGATATTGAAATATCAATTTTTCGTCGGCCATTTTAGAAAATGGCCGCCATTGAAGCCTTGTTGAACATTTACAATGGCTCTGTTGGAATCCTCGCCCCTAACTATGTATGTTTAGACACCAAGATGACGATTCTAAGTGTACTGGAGGCTGAGATATTGAAGTACTATTTTTTTAGGTCGGCCATTTTGGAAAATGGCCGCCATTGAAGCCATGGGGAACATTTCCAATGGCTCTGTTGGAACGCCTGCCATTAACTATGTATGTTTAGACACCAAGATGACGATTCTAAGTGTACTGGAAGCTGAGATATTGAAAATCCGTATTTTGGTCGGCCATTTTGGAAAATGGCCGCCATTGAAGCTCTGAGGAACATTTGTAATGGCTTTTTGGAATCCTCGCCCCTAACTATGGTTATTTAGACACCAAAACGACGATTCTAAGTGCACTGGAAGCTGAGATAATTTAAAATCTGTATACAGGTCGGCCATTTTGAAAAATGGCCGCCATTGGGGCCAGGGGCCAAATCTGCGATGGCCCTATAGCCAAATCTTTTTCTTATGACATTTTCATGGTATGTACCAAATTTCATGCTTGTATCACAAAATGCACAATTCCTTCACATTTTGGTTCCTGGCCGCTCCACTAATAGCAGACCTAAAGCAAATAGCCTATCATACTGATTTGGGCGTAAGCATAAAACCATTAGAGTTTTAAAGGGGCCCCCACATTTAGCTGGTCATTATGCCTATATGTGACTGTACAGATCCGGTCTGGTGTATGCCTCAACTAACCATGTGGCACTGCCATAGCAGACCTAATGCAAATATCATACTGATTTTGGGCGTAAGTATAAAGCTATTTAAACCAACTCGACCAGGCAATTTCGTCCACATTCTCAAACACAACTTTTGTAAATTTTAACTTATTCTAATTGCTAATTGGATGAGGCCTCAAAATAAAACCTGCGTTAAAGCCGGTGTAGGGTCCCAGATGTCCTTGGTGTGTGTCTGATCTCAAATTTGCAAGGGGCCTCAAATGTAGCTGGTAATTATACCTTTCATTAATCCTTACTGTTCATTCCTGAAACCACGCACCGAATTATGTTTTAACGCAAATCATACAAAATAATATAATATTACGCAAACCAATAGAGCATTGTCCTTCAACCAAAGAGGAGACTTTGGGGGGTGTGGACAGAGGCATGGCCCCACAGTTTGTGGTTGGGACGGAATCCTTGTATCCCCAATATTTCAGAAATATTTGATAAGTATCATCCACTGCCCATCAATAATAATCATTTTGTTAAGATGACAGCCTATAAATGCTACCATTACAGTTGGAAAATTGGACAAATTTAAACAATGGAGAGGGGACACTATGAAGTCCTAAATCACGACTAACAGCATTGAAAAATGAGCAATTTTTGTAAAGACGACAGCTTAAAATTTTACCATAACAGCATGAAAATTCAAAAAAACTTAACAATTGGGAGGGGACATTTATTGAAGTCTTTCAGCATTTATACTGTGAGAAATTTTGCTGAGGTGACAGCTCAAGGTATGGGGGCCTCAAGGTTTTTTGGGGGGGCCTCCGGTACCCTATAGCGCCGGCACTGCCCCTGCCGATATATTGGATTTCAGATGATGGAACTCCAAGCCCCATTGAACGAATATTTGACCTAAGTTTGTCTTCACTGCGATCATGCAACAATGATCATACTATTATTCTATTCAAGTAAACTGCGTCACGACAATTGATTGAGCCAATAATTAATCAGACAATAATTATTATCAGCCTCTGGACCTAGCAAGTCCTCGGGTTACTTGCTTTTCGCTCATCATTGTCATTGACGCCAGCAGCTTCCTACGTATAAGCTATACCATCTCCTGTGGCTTTAAGGAAGTCGGTCTACATTCTGAGTATACATACATGTACCTAATGACGATATCTTAAAAATTACTCTCACTAATGAGAGCAAATTCCACGAACCTCCCGCTTTTGTTTCTATAGCAACGCCATGTCAGTGCATGGCTTCGTTGAGTTCCTAAGGCAGAATGTGCAATTATGTATATATTTGAGAACTAGAATTAATTACCAACTTTGATTTCGCGGTCATATGCATCCGATGGAAAAATTAACCCAATCATTATTTTAAGGACGATACCTCACATATATCGTAATCAAAATAGCAAATAGGAATACAATAAAGACAATATGTAGTCTATATAAAATATGTTATATATAATATATAATAGACTATATATTGTCTCTATCGTATTCATATTTTCTATTTCCTAGCGCTTCCTAGCGTAATCGAAATAGGAAATAGGAATTGGATAGAGACTAGGGCCTATGTTATATATAGTTATATATAATATTTTATATCCTATTCATATTTACTATTTCAATTACGCTATGTGAGGGACCGTCCATAAAAACGTCACGCACCTATATAGGGGGAGGGTCACACATCCCTCTGACGATTTGTGACGGTCCCTTACCAGATAGGCCCTATTGTATGACTTTTGTGACGACGTGTGACGAGGGGCAGCGGTCAAAAATCGTCCTAAATTACGTGACGTAATTTACTGACGGCCCTGATCACATGATCAATGATGATTTCTTGATTTATAATTACGTCACGGCTGACCTGATTCGTTGGCTGTTGATGTTGATCTCAGACTGCGACACATCCTCAGTCTTCTCATGGATTCCGATGACGTCGCAACGAACATCTTAATCAAAGATCTCGAATACGCAGTCAACGTCTTAGAAGCCGTCTACAAAGAGGATGCGAGGTCAGGCTGCAACCTATAGACCACTCAAACTTCTCAACTGACGAATGTCTACCTATCTCCTCGCTTCAGTAACTCTATAGTGGCCCACTAATATAATGGTTAAGCTTAAAATAATTATTGGAGGGAAATTGTCATAGATATAATTAAGGTAGCAGTAATGCCTTTAATAGTAGCAGGAGCAGAAGTAGTAGCAAACATAGGAGGAGTAGTAGGCTAGTCTAGTTGTAGTAGCAGCATGCAGTTGTTATATGCTGTAGGGCTGGCAGTAATAACAGGTGTTAAACCCTCTGTTTGTGGAGTTATTGTACCTGCATTTGATGCTTCACATCAATGTTTGCCACGAGCCCACGAATAATTAATCAATAATCAATTTTAGTACTAATAATAATGATAATCATTATTATTTTTATTATTATTATTATTATTATTATTATTTTTTTTTTTTTTTTTTTTTTTTTTACCCGAGGTACCTAGGATCCCTCGGGATTTCAAAAAATTATGCTTGGAGCTGTTTGTTATTATTATTATTATTATATTATTATTATTATTATTATTATTAGTAGTAGTAGTAGTAGTAGTAGTAGTAGTAGTAGTAGTAGTAGTAGTAGTAGTAGTAGTAGTAGTAGTAGTAGTAGTAGTAGCAGTAGTAGCAGCAGCAGCAGCAGCAGTAGCAGTAGCAGTAGCAGTAGCAGTAGTAGTAGTAGTAGTAGTAGTAGTAGTAGTAGCAGCAGCAGCAGCAGCAGCAGCAGTAGTAGCAGTAGCAGTAGCAGCAGCAGCAGTAGCAGTAGCAGTAGCAGTAGTAGTAGTAGTAGTAGCAGTAGTAGTAGTAGTATAATAATAATAAAAATTATTATTATTATTATTATTATTATTATTTTATTATGGACGTCTGCGCCTTTAGACGGACGGTGGGTGACGAGGACGAGGACGTACTGAGCGAGGTGGAAACGAAGGAATTTCCGACGGAAGTAAGAAACTGGTTAGCCATGACCTTCACCCGGTCTCTTAGCAACATCAAGAGACGCGATGATAAGCTGCATTTCCGAAGCGTGGCGAACGCCATCCGAGCCGGGATTGTTGTCGACAGGTATAGGTACAAAAACGACACCTGCTAATAGATAATTCACAGTAACACCAGGTATATTGGCTGCACAGGTATTCATTGACACCTATTATGTTGCGGATGCAGATTAGCAACTGTCGCAGGTGTACAATAACAATGATGTGTATTTTCGTGTGCATGTGTGTATAGGGCCGTAGGCCTATCCATGACTATGTATACATGTCTGTGTGTATATTTCTGTTTACTTAATATATTGCCCGCAATCTCAGTCCTATGCGATGAATTCCAAGCAGAACTGGCAAACGTGGACTTTATTAATTAAAACAATAACGATCGTTTATTCAATTAAATCCAACAATCCGCAATATGATCACATGAAATAATAGGTAGCCTACGCATGACAACAAGTCAAGCAGAAGTCGATATGATAACTAAATCCCCCCCTACAAGAGGCTCAGCCCCCCCTAAACAATGGGCCATCCGAATTTTTTACATTGAAATATCCACGATTTTCGGCTGACGACTACAAAAAAAGGTCGTCAGAAATTTTGGAGGCGAAAATGGAAAATTTTCATGAGATTTCGGTTCGCGACTAAAAAAAAAGGAAAGGTCGTCAGAAATTTTGACGGATGAAAATGTGAAATTTTTGTCGCGAGGCTTCAGCCCCCCCGAAACTGAAATCCTGGCGCCGC
The DNA here is from genome assembly GCA_949752735.1 of Lumbricus terrestris. Classification (NCBI taxonomy): domain Eukaryota; kingdom Metazoa; phylum Annelida; class Clitellata; order Crassiclitellata; family Lumbricidae; genus Lumbricus; species Lumbricus terrestris. The sequence continues at coordinate 43,132,347 of OX457036.1, forward strand.
CACTGCGTCCTATACTGCTGCTCATTTGAGCATCGCCCCTAGGGAGTGGAAGGCTGAGTTATTCCTACAGGTGGGGGGGGGCGCTCCATCGAACCCCTGGACCAATTACAATTTAATTGCTGTCGGTCGTTTTTGCATGCGTTCGCGCTTGATAGATATGCATAATTGCATATGCTTATACAGGTGCATATGTACGGTCTACTGTATGGTCTGTCGTTTAGTAGCGCCTCTCGAGAAGCTATCGAATTGAAGGATATAGTCTTTCAAAGTTATTATGACGAATTAATGTCATTGATGCAGATTTGACGTTGGTACAACTTAGTCGTCTTCTGCTTTTGTAGAATCTATCGGCGAATGTCGAGCACAGTCGGTCTACACGTTCCTCCAAACATTTTGCTCCTCATGAAGGTAAACCATGGTAATTAGATCTAATCATAGATCAACGTCTGTCTTAAGCTGAGGTAGCCTAAGTTATGCTAAAGAGAAATTAAAGCATAAGGCAAATTAGGTAAGTTCACGTAAAGTAGCCTATATAGTTTCAGTAACGTATGACAATCACTCTTTTCGATGTGGAATTCAGGTCGAGTAATTAGTTCTTCATGGAGACAGACTCTAAGAGAGGGTCAACGTCCTTCATGGAGACAGACTCTAAGAGAGGGTCAACAGTCATGGTAGACAGGTAACCTAGAATTACTTTTCTAGTAGGTTTTTTGTCATTGGCGTAGCCAGAAACGATTTAGGCAATTTCCATTTGGGGTTTTCAGTAGATTATTTGGTCGTAGATTAGGCTAAGGAGCCATTTCTGAAAAGACAGGTGCTTTCTTTCGCAGGGGAGATGTCAGCTCGTAACCCCATCAATAACCCCATTGAATGTGTGGTCTGAAGACAATGGAATGTGGACACAAAAGCGAAACATTTGTAATCAGTGAATAATAATTTTGCGCTGATGTGATTTGATGCAATAATTATTCGGAATATTTGCTGTGCGTGTAGAATTTGGACGATTGGTCGTTCAACGTCTTTCAAGTTCACGAAACGGGTGAAGGTCATACACTCAAGTACGTCGGATACGAGCTTCTGCAGAAGTATGACCTCCTCAACAAGTTCAAGGTTCGTCCGTCCATTTAAACTCTACAGTAGACCTATGTGACATAGACCTCCTATGTGAAAGATTCAATGTATAGTTCATTCAGAAAAATTATTGTAGGCTTAATGTACCTTTCGACACCAAGCGGATTCATGTATTGTACAGTATCCCATCCTATGGCACCACCCTTCAAAAACATTTTTGCTACTTCTCTTACTTTGTACTTCCTACTTCCTGAACACTTCCTTCAGCAACCAGTCAAGCAATATTTACCAATACATTCCTCTTTTGTTCTTGCCCTTCATTCTTCCTTCGCTGACTTATATAGCGCCTCTTACAGGGGCCTACCCAGAAGTGCTTACGACCTCAGTATTGCTATTATTATTGAGTGTCCTTATGCGCCGGTTGACTCGGTTAGTCCTACAACCGAAGTATACGACGCAACCTCATGCAACGTTTACAGACAACCATGTTCCAAAGCCTTTTCAAGTTGGAAAAGGTCCTAGGCCTATATAAGTAAATACTGATACGTAGACTAATGTAACACGAACGCATACATAGTTATATATACACTGTGTAGAAGCACAAATATACACAGTACCTGCTGCAGCAGGCATGCCATTGATTCGCATGCGGCTTATAATAATTTACAAATGCCTCACACCACAAAAATTGGTGAAACGACATTTTTCATTGTGGTTCTCGTTATTGTTTCGCCTCTCGCTAAAGTAGGCGAAAGGTTCGCCTGCAGCGTTCAACTATTTACTATTTTGTTTCTGCTGCACAGATCAGCACGCAAGCGCTAGATAACTTTCTGGTGAGGATGGAACAGGGTTATAGCAAGCACGGAAACCCTTACCACAACCTCATCCACGCCGCTGACGTCACACAAACGACGCACCATCTATTCTCACAGAGCGGCCTGGCGGTAAGTCTTCGACCGTCTGCAAGGTTGACTGCTCTAGCATTCGCGCGCTCGGTGAATCAAATGAACGAGGAATTGAAGGAATTAATAAATAAAAGAGCGAACGAATGAATTTATTGGTCTGTCAGTTAGTCTATTGACAGCAATCATTACTCTACAATAATTCAATAGCTTAATCAATTATTATAATCAATCAGGAGTGAGAATCATCAGTGGGAACGCCTGTTAGTTGCTCTTGTAGGGCCTATTAACAGAATCATCAGTGGGAACGCTTCTGTTAGTTGCTCTTTTAGGGCCTATTAACAGAATCATCAGTGGGAACACTTCTGCTAGTTGCTTTTGTAGGGCCTAGTAACAGTAAACTATTATTATGACAGGGCTTAAATGCAACAGTGTTGAAAACAACCGCTGATAAAAGCGAAGCAATAACTCAATCAATCGTTTAACTTTGATCCTGCACCAAATATGACAGGTTAATAAATTAATTCGAAGATTATTAATTACCGTAATTCCAATCATTTAACGTCAATCCATCGTCAAATCTTAAGCTAATTTGCTAGTTCTCGGTAATAATAAATAAATAAATAAATAAATAAATTAGGTTGATCATATTGCTATAAATTATTGTTCTTCTTTCTGTTTTCAGCTGTGGCTGACAGATCTCGAAATCTTTGCTGTCCTCGTGGCCGCAATGATCCACGACTTCGAACACACAGGCACAACAAATGCCTTTCACATCAACACCAGGTGGGTTGGTGGGCAGGTGCGCTCAGCTTCTCTCCTCGTCCTGTGGATCCTCCTAAAACATTACGAAGGCTCCATCTTTTCCCTTACTTTGCCAATGCGCTCAGTCTTTAAGTAACGATAGTCCACCTATCGTTCATTCACTCGAACACTTGTTTATAAGTTTTGTTGATTATTCGCGGTAAATTCGTTCGCTTATTCTTTCAATCTTTCGTTCGGTTGATTAAATGTAGGGTATGTTTTGTACCAGAAACGAGCTAAATAGTCTACTTATTTTTCTGCATTCTCCCTAAATTATGAATGCGGCAATGTACCAATATTGTTCAACTCAGTGATAACCAGGGCATCGTTGTATTGCAAGGTAATTTTAAGCAACGCTCCATACCGCTACAAATGAAACGTCAAAAGTTATGTCCAACTAAAAGCTTCTGTATAATTATTTCAGTTCGGACTTGACCATATTGTACAACGATAAGGCCGTTCTTGAAAACCATCATTCAAGTTCCGCCTTCCGACTAATGAAGGAAGAAAACAACAACATTCTCGGTCATCTGCAAAGAGATGAGTACAAGTAAGTAGGCCAACACTAGTCTTATCATCTAGGCTTATAATTTATATCACGGTCTTTTTGCATTGCGTGTTGTTTTCAGGAGTAGCCTATTAGCTTCCAGATTTTTTCCACTTGCTTCAGTCTGGTAATACACCTTCGTATGCATGATGCATCTATATTCTATAAAGACTATAATATCCTCTCGTGTCGGCAAAGAATTGAGTTAACGTTTCCTTCTGTATCTCAGTTTTCTTGCACCTTTGGACTATCCGCCTTTTCTAGTTCTCTGTGGCACGATACGCGTCTCTTCGACTGACGAAATGTTCAACAACTGCTTGTGCCCTTCTGTCTTTCTATCTTTCTTTCTTTCTGTCCTTCTGTCTGTCTGACTCTGTCTCTACTGTTATCTAACTTTGCTTTGTAGGCTATGCTTGGCTTAATCTGTGCCATTTAATTTATCAATACAATGTTTGATCAGTCCTTCGTTCAGTTCGATCCCTGTAGGTGATGTGTCAATGTGCTGTGACTGTTCTTCTTCGCCTGTAGGGAGTTTCGCGCGATGGTCATTGAGATCGTACTGGCCACAGACATGTCCTACCACTTCCAACAGCTCAAGAACATGAAGGCGATGCTCACCGTACCAGAAAAGTAACGAAACAATTCTCTTATGTTGCTCATCGTTCCTTAAAGACATTTTAAATAAAACACTAGATATTTCAAATAACACTTGAGACATTAATTATCGGTAACACCTTAAACAATTTCAATAGCACCTCATGCTGTGATTACATTTCTGTGCGTATAGTATAAACAGACCGGCAGCATTGTCGATGCTGGTTCACTGCGCCGACATCAGTCATCCTGCCAAACACTGGGATCTTCATCACCGATGGACGGATCTGCTCATCGAAGAATTCTTCAGACAGGTCGCTAATCCATTTCACTCTATGATCATGTATCATGCAGGCATAGGCCTACATTGGACATATATATGCGCATAATAATAATATTAATAGTGATAACAACGCGATCGCATTCCGAGGCACTTTCGATGATCAAGACAACGAAGAGTAGGGTCATTCTGGACTAGTTTTTAACCAATAGTTAGTAATGAAGTTCCTGAGGGATCCTAAATACCTCGGGGCATAAAAAAGTGATAATAATAATAAAATAATAATAATAATAATTATTATTATTATAATTATAATAGCGACAATTCAATAAGGATAAGGTGATATAATTATAGCCTACATGACATCTGATCAGGGTGCAAGTTGTCATGGTTGCCAGAAATGAAGAAGGCTTCGAGGCAGCAAAGAATTTACGGAGAGGAGATGGGTACGAAACGAGACTGAGACTGATACTAAACCAATCGAACCACCACACCAAAGGAGAGACCCGGAATAAGATTCGCTACCGGACAAGGAACCAATGCAGCGGGGTCTAAACTGAATGGATCGAGCCATTGATATATTATAGTCCTGTGTCTCAAAAGTCTGCATTGGACAGAAGGTTGAGATACTGTTAGTTCTGCTCCGTTCCAACATTTCCTTCTTTAGACGTTAGCTTCAACATATTAAGATGGTCATAATGCTTTGGCTTTAGGGCGACAGAGAAACCGAACTTGAACTTCCGATATCGCCGCTCTGTGACCGAAAAACTACGATGATATCAGAATCGCAGATAGGTATGAACTAGCGTACGATAAATAATATCCCAATTATGTAGCGCCTATGAGGCAGTAGTCAAACGACTTTATTGAAGAATGACATATCAATGCGAATTCAACCAATCATTTCAAATCATTCTCCGTTTCCATATTTCACGTGCTTGGAATCAGTCGAAGGATATGACTGTAGTTCAGAGGGACTATACTAACAGCCACGAATGCAGTTAAACAGATAATGTATCACGCGATAGTCGTCAATAATTACTTAATAATTATTATCATTCATATGAATTGCCTGTATTCATCTGTATTCTTTATTCGTATACATACATCTTCGTCTGTCGTTTTACATGGCCATGTGTCAGAACATTGTGTCTGTGCAAACCTGACTCTTCCTATAGGCTGGAAAAGGAGTTTACCGGGCTACGATGTTGCTGTGCAGGCGCCCTGGTTTGTCGGATAGCGTGCCTCTGGCGCTTGTCTCCACCAACCATTGGGATCATTATAGTCAACTTTGTAAATATATCCAAATAAGTCCGCCACTGGTTGTTCTCTGCCAGTGCCAGTCCCAGGCCTGTATAAAGGAGAAGGGCTACATTAATCATCTCTGATATTGCGGTGTCGTTAAACATGTAACAAGCAATAATATTATATCCAAGTAGGCATATTGATTTTCATAATCATGCAAACGCCAAGAAATAGGCTACGTTTACACATATAAAATTATGCAAGTGGGGGTAGCCTATACTTAGGCTATAATTATAAGCAATGTGGTGTGTATGTAGGGTTCATAGATTTCATCGTCGATCCGAGTTTCCAGGTGATGGGAGACATGCTGGACAAGATCCTGGCTCCGCTTCAGCAGCAGAGACGGAAGCAGGGACCGGAAGAGATCTACCGCGAACTGAACAAAGCGACGAGCAGATCCAGTCCATCATCACCGGATGATGAAGGCGACGACGACAACGACGACCAAAGATCAAATCACAGCGATGACAGCGTCAGCAGCAACATGCGGACTGCTAGTAGTAAGCACACTTATTATTATACATGTCTAAATTAAGTCCTATACTCTTCTGGTTGAAAATAATGGTAATCATAGGCTACTTTTATTTACATGATTATATGAACCTCGGTTAGCAAACAGTCGTAACTACATCTATGCGTATTTTCATCTGTATAGCCATGTCTACGTATAATCGTAATTTCTTCTATTTTAAAACAACCGTAACCATATCTACGTATGCTCTTCTGTTTGAAAACAATCGTCACCATATCTATACGTATACTCCTGTTCGAAACAAATCGTAACCATATACGTAGGCTATACCCATCTGTTTGAAAACAATCGCCACCATGTCTACGTATACTCTTCTGTTTGAAAACAATCGTCACCATATATCTACGTAGGTCTATACTCTTCTGTTTGAAAACAATCGTCACCATATCTACGTAGGCCTATACTCTTCTGTTTGAAAACAATCGTCTCCATATCTACGCAGGGGTTATTTTAACGCGCATCTAGACACAAAGTGTGTAGTTGGAAAACCAATTTGTGCAGTTGAAAATCAGGTTTTGTGCAGTTACTTTTTTACATACAATCGCATAAACAATATAAGCAGCTAATATATTTTAATTAAACTATTATTGCAACAAACAAGATTATAAGACATTTTTGCCGTGAATTTAACTTTAAATTTCTACCGACAACTCTATTGACATAAAATACAAGAAAACAAGTCTATAGATAAAGACATGGCATATTCAAACAAGCTGTCTGATGCAAGTCAAATAACGCTTAGCGAAACGAAATCAAATGCAAGATTCACAGTTTGTAACAAAATAATTAGTTAAAAACGAAAGCCAGGCGGAGCACAGGGCTTCTCTGCTGTTGTGTTTACAACTTCAACCATTTTAAACAATAGACATGAATTAAAGCATATAAACATGAAGGATCGCAAATAATCCTAGACCGTATCAAAATTTCCCCAATTCAGCTATTCCTCGCATAACGAGCCTTGGCGGGTCACGTACACTTACTTTAGAGATCAAAATGCTTTTGGTTTTGCAACATCAGAGGTGATATCTTGACTAAAAGAGTAATCGCATTCTGCCTGTTCGCTTGCAGAAAGTGTAAATATTCCCTTAAACCAACGTTGTTTTGATGCTTTTGGCGTGTCCCTCATTCTACGGACTCGCTTTTGCAGCCACAGAAGCACGGACGCCCTAGGATCCCATTCTATCAATGGCGGCATGTTGTGATAAATGTACAAGTATTCATTTTCGGAGTTGACCGACATACTGCTTCTGCCGGTAGATTTTAAAGCGGAGCTTGTGCTGATAAGACGTTCAACGTCTGCGCTGTGAGGTTTAGCAGCCAGAAGACGGGCCAAGACCGTTGTCACACTTCTGTATGAGTCAGATGATGCAAGAAAGCGAACTTTTTGTGCCAGTGTCATCTGTCTAAGAGCTTCAATATTGTCCATTTCAAGCAACTCCCAAAACTCAAGAGATAGCTCGGACAAAGCGAGATCAGGACAGAGCATGCTGTGAACTCCTTCCAAATTTGCTGAAGGTTGTAGAGTGGCAAAGGACTTCGCAGTACGCATCAGTTGAGCATCCACATCAAAGCGTTGGTCAAGGAACTCGACTAGCGAGGCAACCACTTCTCTACAAACAGCATTGACATCCCTGCAATCGGAAACATATTGGTGGTGTTCTTTGCGGCGTTTCTTTGTCCTCATTAGCTCAATTCCTTTCAGGATCTTTGTTACGCCATCTGGCTGTAACACAAGTTCCTTCTTCAGAGCCTTAGTCCACCCTCCTGGTAAGTCATCTTCTGTTAAAGCTAACAGCCGTGCTTTTACCGACTTAGTTGTCTTTTCAATGTCGAGAATAGTGATGCCATCTCCTTGCAGCAGTTTCTGGTATCTGCTGAAGACAGTGAGAACATCAGCCAAAAATGACAGGAGTACGAGTTTATCCTCATCTAGAAGAAATGCCAAAAAACCACTTGAAGCTTTATCTTTGGATTGCCGCATATAAAGAACAAGCGAAAACCATGATACCAGAACCGAATTTACTAATGCGTATGAAAACTCAGACCACCTAACCTCAAAAAGCTTAGGAAGCGCAACGAGGTGAGAGTTGTTAAGATCTGCGACTTCCCGAAGTTCCCTTGATCTGAGACCTGATGTGTGAAAATATGTGGACAGGGCTACCAGATTCTGAAATATATGACCAATCTCACTGACAGAGTTGCTGGTAGATTTCCAAATTCCAAGCCAAATTCGAACGGTGAACTGCACACCAGATTGTTAACAAAGGGACAGATGTTGATTGATGATCCCTCATTTTGGCTCGAAATAGAGTCCATAAGCCAGACCTCTCACCTGTATTGATAGACGCTCCATCCGTCACCAAAGAGGACGCGTGTCTTAGTATATGCTTTGCAGCAGATTCTCCAACTGTGTTAATGCATGCTTCTTCCAGAGCTTCGAGAATCCCCTTAGCGCCTCGGCAACGAGGTTCGCTGGCACCTAAGAAGTATTGTTCCTCTGAACCAACCCCTCTGACCACTTTCGCCATAACGTAAATTTTATCAATTTGCGTTCTGTCTACGGTTCCATCGCATCGTATGGATAATGCCAATACATCATTGGTCAGCTTTTTCGCAAGAATTTCTTGGTGACTTTGTACAATGCATTGCAAAAATTCTTTGTGAGATGCTGGCGTCAAGTACTGTAAGTTCCAATCTTGCTCAGTTGTCATTTTACCGCAATTCCATGAGAAAGCAGAAGCCATAGTACTGATAACAACTCTTGCAGGAAATGAAAATGCACTCAGAGTTAATTTCTTTGCATCTCCATATGCGTGTACGAAAAGACTGCCGACTTTCTCTGCCAGTTTCTCATTGACCTTTGAGATTGATCTTCCCATATCAGACATTTTCACAGCGTCTACCGGAGATAAGGTTGTCATACGATGAGCCTTCAAGCTTTGAGAATGATAAGGCTGCTGCAAGTGCTTCCGTACCGTTTCTTTTCGAAAAATTACTCCACACTCCATAGCAATAGGTGGCACCTGACATTTTACTGAAAGTCTTTTCACCAAATCTTGAAACTTACAGCAAGTAAATTACCGGACTATGGCGAGCACGTTATATAAATATATATATATATATATCGTAATGCCGTGGCAGCTGTCCAGCTTAACATGTAGATAAAAAAGTGTCGTCCGTGATTTCGCTTATGGGAGGTCCGTAGACCTATCTAGAATGCAACGGCTAGAAATTCGATTTACTGCAACCCTGTCGTCATGCATGAAAAGCTGATTGTGCGTGGTAGATAAATGAATAGTCTGATGAGAGATGCCACTCTTATGCTTGTGATGTTGTTATAAGTCTTGGGACGGTGGGAGGAGGCGGAGCAGTTGGCGATGGGCCGAGATGAGTGGATTGAGTGGATTGATGCGTTTCCCGATATGCAGACCTGCGCGGGGAGGACTAAGTAGCCTACTAAGTAAAATGTTAGGAGGGATCACAATATGTCGGGTACGACTAATTTGAGATATAGCCTACATCATGTATATGAAGAAATCTGGAGCAGTGAGTCAGTGACATTCATCATGTTGGCTGGCCTATATCGGATAACTTGTACAGTTGAATGGCTGCATGGCTTATCTCCAGTTGTATACTTATGTAGCCAGTCAAAGTAAGCAACATCATCTAATCTATCTGTCTCAACGTGTATACCTACCACGTATCTCAGGCTGACTGCACTTGAGGAGCTAGAAAAACGGCAATGTAATTGGAAAATCTCAAATAGACGTCTTTTATGGCCCCAATAAGAAACTACCCTCCAAGTATCCAACACTTGTTGCTAGCAATAATTATTTACCGGACTCAGCCATGTTTGTTTGTTTGTTTGTTTGTTTGTATGTGCACTTGTTATAGCGCCCCTTCAAGCTCTCTCTACTCAGAGGCGCTCCCGAATGCAGAGCGGACACTGCATCGGAGTTTCACGCCGAAGCGCTGAGCAATTGTGAGCGAAGAACTTGCCCAAGGTCCTTACTCGGCGAGGTGGATTCGAACCTCGAACCTTCCAGCTTCAAGGCAATGACGCCACCACTATACCACCGCGCCTCACATGTCCGGTAATGCCTCAAATTTCTAACCGGACGTTTAATGGCGGCGCTGGGGAGGCGGGATAAGGGGCTAAACCCCCCTAAAAAAGGTCATCCATTTTTCCCCCATGTAAAAATTTTAAAAAATTGACGATTAACCCCCTTTAACCCCCCCCCCCCCAAAACTGAAATCCTGGCGCCGCCGCTGATTCTGTCAATTATGTGCAGTTGAGAAATTTCCTTAAAATAACCCCTGGATCTACGTATAGTCTACTCTTCTATTTGAAAACAATCGTCACCATATCTACGCACACTCTTCTATTTGAAAACAATCGTCACCATATCTACGTATACTCTTCTGTTTGAAAACAATCGTAACCATATCTACGTATACTCTTCTGTTTGAAAACAATCGTAACCATATCTACGTATACTCTTCTGTTTGAAAACAATCGTAACCATCTCTCCGTATGCTCTTCTGTTTGAAAACATTCGTAACTATATCTACGTAGCTCTTCTGTGTGAAACAATCGTAACCATATCTACGTATACTCTTCTGTTTGAAAACAATCGACACCATATCTACGTACGTCGTATGCTCTTCTATTTGAAAACAATCGTCACCATATCTACGTATGCTCTTCTGTTTGAAAACAATCGACACCATATCTACGTACACTCTTCTGTTTGAAAACAATCGTAACCATATCTACGTATTCTCTTCTGTTTGAAAACAATCGTCACCATATCTACGTATGCTCTTCTGTTTGAAAACAATCGACACCATATCTACGTACACTCTTCTGTTTGAAAACAATCGTAACCATATCTACGTATTCTCTTCTGTTTGAAAATAATCGTCACCATATCTACGTATAAACGTAGCATATTCTTCTCAAGGCCGTAGCCAGGATTTGATTTCGGGGGTGTTTCACCAATTTCCCTTCCTTAAAAGCTGATGACTTTTAGTCATCCCGCCGAAATCTTCAAAAAGATTCACCAATTTCCATTCCCCAAAAACTGATGACTTTTTGTCATCCGGCCAAATCTTCAACAAAATGTCACCAATTAATTAATTTTGTTTTTTAAATTTTTCCATTGGGAGGAGTGTCTTCATTGTTTTATTTCATGGTCATTACATCATGTCGAAACCAAGCGGGCAAAGCATATTGTGCGCAGCTCTCATGAACCACGATATATTACTCGCTTAGCAACAGCCATCGATTGATTCCGTCAACGTATAGTTACAGTGGCGCTATAAAAGTTCCTTTATTAACTTTGACACCCACACACACTCCCCGTCCACTTCATGTTTTGTCTTGCAGCCGAAACACATTTTGAGGTGAAACGTTACTGGGTCGATTGTCTCCGCAACAACAAACAGATCTGGAAGGAGAAAGCACAGAGAGGTATCTTGTCATCATCATCATCCTCCTCCTTCTCCTCATCATCGTCCGATCGTCGTCATCATCGTCGTCGTCGTCGTCGTCACCATTGTCATCGTCATCATCATCATCGTCGTCGTCATCGTCATCATCGTGATCGCCGTCGTCATTGTCGTCGTCATCATGATGACGATCATGGGTTTGTTCAAAGTGGATCTCCCTCAATTTGAAATAGCGCCACGTCACTAGGAACGACATAAGTATACTACTGCTACTGCTACTGCTGCTGCTGCTGCTCCTACTGCTGCTACTACTACTACTACTACTACTACTACTACTACTACTACTACTACTACTACTACTACTACTACTACTACTACTACTACTACTACTACTACTACTACTACTACTACTACTACTACTACTACTACTACCACTACTACTACCACTACTACTACTACTACCACTACTACTACCACTACCACTACCACTACCACTGCCACTGCCACTGCCACTGCCACTGCCGCTGCTGCTGCTGCTGCTGCTACTGCTACTGCTACTGCTACTGCTACTACTACTACTACTACTACTACCACTACCGCTACTACTGCTGCTTCTGCTGCTGCTTCTACTTCTGCTGCTGCGTCTATAGGCTACTGCTGCTGCTGCTGCCACTACTGCATACCACTGCGACTAAAAAACAAAGCATGAGCTTAGTATCAGCTTCCTCTATCAGCATACAATGGTATCACCTACATGTAGCTGACTTTTGAACCGGTTCTAGTAACTCGAGTAGATCACATCAATTATTCGGTTGAACTGCAGATGCCGAACAAAAGACGGCGTCTACAGGACAGGATAATGAAGAGGAGGAGGAGGAGCGCGTCATCTCCCCCAACCTTGGCGTTCTTATCGTTCCGCATCATAAGAAAGACGAAACGCAAGAGAGTTCAATGGAGCGTGAATTGGACCTCAGCGAGGAAGATGAAGAGGATGACGACAACGATGATGACAATCAAATATCGCAATCGAACGAACAGAATTATGAAGATGGGCCTATTCCAAACGGTCTTGACTCACAAGGTAGGTCAGTCATTCAAGCATCCAACCAGCCAACAAACCAGCCAAGCAGCTGGGAATATAGCCAGTCAATAAATAAATAAATAAATAAATAAATAAGTAGACTTCCCTATCAATCAATCAATCAATCAATCAATCAATCAATCAATCAATCAATCAATCAATCAATCAATCAATCAATCAATCAATCAATCAATCAATCAATCAATCAATCAATCAATCAATCAATCAATCAATCAATCAATGGGCTTCCTCTATCAGCATACGATAGAACCAACTGACTTCAATCAATCAATCAGCCAAACAATCAATCAATCAAATAATTAATCAATCAATCAAACAATCAATCAAACAATCAATCAATCAATCAATTATTCAGTCAGTCGGTGAGTCAGTCCATCAGTCAGTCGAATCAGTCCTTATGCATGTATGCATGTATGTCTGTTGTCCGATAAAAAAATTGGCTATTGTCTTTGCATAGGACAGTGGATCAGTATCGTACAAGCTAAACTTGTGTTGAGCCTATACTTGTTTTATTCTCTGTGTTCTTCGATCCGTCTGCTTGTACTCGTGCCTCGGATCATCCCTCCTAACGATTGCGATGTTTCAGTTATGGCACCCATTTACTTGGAGTCAATTTATTAAATAGGCCTTCCCCGATTCTGAAATGACAAGTACTAGGCTATAGCCAGCTTTTGGTTTCAATACCCACCAGCTTTCACTAGAGTAAATCCCCGAGGATATTCCCAGCAGACTTGGCCTTAGCCATGCTTGAACAGCAGTTGTTCACCAGGCTAGCTGCTAAACCCATTCGCGTAATCCGCGCACTGCTTTGAGCCAACATCGCTATTCAATTAAAAACAATAATCTTTCTTGCTCATTAATTTTTTACTGTTTTTGTTTTTCTTGGACAGAGCGAGACGGAAGCTAATTAAGACGAAGGCGGAGATGAAGAATCAGCAAAGCTACATCCAATTGTGATTTTCAAATCAAACGATCGATCTATTTCAAATTCCATACATCTCCCCTTGACCTAGGCTATAAATATTTATTCAAAAAGTATTCGAAAAAGTGTGACTTTATGTAGTAGGCTAAACCTTGAATTTGTATCCTGCGGACAAACTCTGCGGTCTAGTCGAAACAAAGAGAACATTAGGCCCATATATTAGGCAGACGATAAGAAAACAACTAGACCTACATGTAGCCTACGTATATAGTGCAAGCCTAAAAGTGTAGCCTAGGGTTAATTGTGCAAATGAGCAAAGTGAAATATGTGAAAGTGCAACTGTGTACAACCTGTAGGCCTAGGGGTAATTTATGCAGTTCAAGTAAGTAGTTATTTGATATATAGGCCTATGCATGTTGAAACAGGCCTAACGAAACTCTGAAATTCCTTTTGAAATAGCGAAACTGTTGGAATTTCCCATCGTAAGACGGAATACATCGCATTAACAGAGAGTGATCAACTTTTAACTTACCTACCTTGAATTGATTAGTACTTTAATGGATTAGATCAGCAGATGATTTAAGGCCTATGCTTAACGTACATCAGCGACTGAATCGTTAATGGAGGCTTCGTTCTGTTCGACAGATCGATGCTGAAGTAATTAACTTGCCAGCGACAGCCTACAGGTAAAAGCTTAAGCCTATAACACCGTACGTGGCGTAGCCGATGATAATAATTATCCTCTTTGCTTTTTGGTAAAAAAATGATTGGGGGGCATATAGGCGGAGACTTGGTCTAGAAGTTGGGTGGGACGAACGAGAGGCCGTAGGAGATTCGCCGAGGCGCGACAATTTGGGCGGACGGCTGAGTCGCTGACTGACCACATTTTCCATTTTCAACGACGAAATTTTCTGACGACCTTCTTTTTATAGTCATTTGGTAAAATGTTTTGAAAAACATATCTTTTTTCGGCTAAAATAGTTGATGACCTTTCTAGTCGTTCCGTCATTTGCCTGAAAATCTCTTCTTATAACGTACTTTATAACGTCACCAAAATATTCATCCAGTCTGCAATGTGCATGTCCTAACACTTAACCATTGAGGGGGACAGATAAATGCATGGACAGTCCCCCACCACAAACATTGAGAGGGTCCGTCCCCCTGTCCCTCCCCCTAAGTCTCCGCCCATGATTAGGGCCGGGCCTGTCTTCGAGGATTAGAACATGTAAAGGCAGGCAGAAGGCATAGGAAGTACATAATTAGCCTATTATTATAATTATATATATATATAGATAGTTAGACACATACTGAAGTGGTCTAGATAGAGTGTTAGAGTGCGTCTTTAAATGAGGACACGTTGGAAGGGACAGCGTAATTGGGGCGACAAAAGAGCGAGGACAGTGGTCAAGATATACATGTATATACAGGATCGAGGATACTTTTCCGTTTTATTGAGTCGGTTAGAATTGATCAAGTGTTAGGCCTACATCCTGACATGCAAGAACAATTACACAATTATTTGCTTTCGCCTGGCTTCCGGTCTGAAAATCTGTCCCGATCGGCGATCTCTTATAATAATGGTTTCATATAGGCCTAGGTCTAGGCCTCCGTGACAGACTCCATTTTTGTTAACCTGGTTGTAGGCCTATACCTGGTTGGAATTCACCAATCACCTGGCTTATCTGTCTGCCGATTTTACTCAGACATGTACGAACACATTACAGAAAAACAAACCAGCACGCACGCACACAGGCGAACACACGCGCACACCCACACCCAGGCAGTGTGAGAATTGTGGAAAAATAACTGGGGGGTTGGACCATTATCCACTTGGAATTGGGGTGTTTTTACATACTTTAACATGGGGCTCGAAGAAAGACTGGGGGGGTCGAAACCCCCCAACCCCCCCGGCAATTCTCACCCTGCACCCAGGTAGGCCTACATTATGTATGGACAAACACAGATCCCGATCCAAACTCGTCGACTTAACAACCAGCCTCACCCGTTCATATCCATGCACATACATGTAGGCCTACACGTACGCATGCACTCACGTGCACACTGCTAGGGGCGGTCCGGGTGCTGTGATTGCCCTCCAATGGCTGCCCTAGTATGCTGGGCTCATCGATCTACCACCATCGTATGCCTATCTATGACTGCATGCGGGTCCCTCAAGACTAAGCATCACCCTAAGCACCAACACTCAGGGTAAGAACTGCCGGAGGAGTTTAGGGTACAGCCCCAGTCTTTCCTAAGGTTTACTGTCAATATCGTGTACACAACACCGCGCACACAATACCGCGATGTTCACTACCTCGCACGATCATTACCGCGCACGATCATTACCGCATTCAAGTATTTCAACATGCATCCAGCTTCTATTTCATATCTAAAAATACCTCATCCAGCTTCTATTTCTCATGCGTTATTTTCATCAATCCAGCTTCTATTTCATATCCAAAAAACCTTCATCCAGCTTCTATTTCTCATGAGTTATTTTCATCAATCTAGCTTCTATTTCACCTTTACAATAATTTAATCCAGCTTCCATTTCTCAAGCGCTGGACCATTTGTCTGTAGACCAGTTGTCGTTTGACGCGTTGTCTGTAGAACAGTAGTCGTGACACCGCTTAAATAGAAGTTGTGATCGTGTTTAGGTTAGGGTACAGCCAGAGCCCTGCGCCGGCCGCGCCGCGCCGCCGCCGCCGACACTTTGCGGGCGCCGCCGCCGCCGCCGCCGATTTTTTTGAGTCGGCGCGCCGACGCCGCCGCCGCCGAAAATTTGTCGGCCCGCCACCGATGCCACGTGGATTCGGTTATTTCTTTTCGTTGCATTTTCATCTGTTGCATAAAAAATTGCTGCGTCAATGAAAATAGAATATTTCTCTTATATATACTTTGATTTTTCCTGGCAACACCGTTTTTGCATCAATGCTATGAAACCTATGATGCTACCTATTTGTTTGGACTTTTCGAACGGTGCGCTTAACGTTTAAAATTTTGAGGATTTTGTGATTTGATTTGATTTGAATTATGGCATCAACAAAGGTAAAAAGAACTCCGGGTATGCCTAAGTGAATGCTATGCCGTGTGTGCGTTAATTCCTGATAGTCCGCTAGGATGGAACAGAACCGTCTGCCCTCTATTATTAGGATACACGTTACTATTATGTTGCAAAGAGGTGGCGCTCTGCAATTTTGTGAAGGCGATTGGTCGTGTCTAAACTCCTACGCTGTACATGACCTATGTGAAATTGGTGATTAATTAAGCTTTCGAACACTAATAGGCTTGTCTATATGCACTGTGGAGTAATGTTAGGCAATTGGACAATAGATCCTATTTTGCCAACAACTTGAGCAACGTCTCATAAATGGGATCAGATTAGGAAAATAAAAACCTTTTCCGCACAAAACAAGTGTAGCTTAGGGTGACTTGGCCTGCTTAGATGGAAAGACTTTTACATAGCAACTTTTGGATTTAAAGAAGATGCTAAGAGTTTCGCTTGGAAGTCGTTCGGATTATTGGCCGAAAATAAAAAGGGTGGTGAATTCTGATCAAGTTTACTACTCAGTGTGCGTTGACAAGGGAAAATTTAAAAAAAACTGCACGAAGCCTCTTCTGTTGATAAGATTGCATGATAACTCCCACTTTGTGGCAGATAAATATTTCTACGCAAACACAGTACGTATGTATGTATGCGTGTATGTATGTATGAATGTATGCATGTATGTATGTATGTATGTATGTATGTATGTATGTATGTATGTATGTATGTATGTATGTATGTATGTATGTATGCATGTATGTATGCATGTATGTATGCATGTATGTATGTATGTGTGTATGTATGTATGTATGCATGTATGCATATAATCTATGTATGTATTTATGCATGTCTGTGTGTATGTATGTATGCACGTTTGCATGCATGCAGATATACAATTCCAGCAAGTCGCGTCAAGAAAAATGGGCCTCTATAATTTCTGACGGGTCATAAGGCAGGTCAAGACTAAGATAGGCAGGTAGCGCAAACAGTCCTTCAAGTGTTATTAGTAGGCTACGTAAGCTGGCGGACTTAATTTGAAGACGTTGTCATGTGTTTTTCTAAATCAAGCCTTTGCAGAGTTTTGTAATTGAACGTTAATTCAGGAAATAGGCCTAATTGTTTCTAGTCAATGCTGACTAAAGACAAGATAATTGTCAAAATAATGGCTGAACGCGCTTATCTTGATGATATAGGGTTCTTGTGTAACAACATTCAAAATAATTATGCGACGCTGGAGCAGTAATTCCAAGACGCCGCGCTGCGCCGCCGACGCCGACATTTTGAGGGCGCCGCCGCCGCCGATTTTTGTATGTCGGCGCGCCGCCGCCGCCGCCGACCAAAAATTACCGGCGCGCCGCCGCCGACACTCTTATGTCGGCGCAGGGCTCTGGGTACAGCCCTCAAGTCTTTCTAAGACACCATAGCAAGGTCTTTGTTGCACGCCCCAACTCCACACAAGTAAACATCTGACCCATCAGCTATTTTTATACAATTCTCATACTGCCAACACCCTAAATCCGGTCTGCTGCTATATATAATTATATTGTCATTCTCATATCAATTATGGCATCGGCTGTTGCGTAGGCCTACGTACCAGATTGACATCGCAACTGAAGACGACACCAGCATCATCACCAGCATCATCCGCGTCATTTCTATCCATCATCGAATACATCTGGGATGGGGAAAGGGAAGAGACGCAAAAACACCAACGATGAAGTCGAAGGGGAACCAGCTGCAGGTCAGTCGGAGAGAGTGATAGTGAACGGTGTTGACGTCGGGTGGCACACAGAAGACAGGTTCCTCAACGGTCTGAAGCTGTTTCACGAGAAATCCGCTCTCCAACCAGACCGGAAGAAGGTGAACGTCGTCCAGAAGATTCTCTGTCGTGCTCTGAAGGAGAATCTAAGCGCGACGAGTTTCTGGTGCAAGAAAATCGAGTACACCGGAAGTTCATACGAAGGCGCCAAGGTCCGTAAGGCAGAAAACGATCCAGACTACGAATTCGACGTGCTGTTTATAATTGAAGGCGGAGATCAGCTAAAGGTATGCTAAATATAGCTCACCATCCGGTTTTGCTAATGTCTCTAGGTAAGATTGCTGTTAATCGTAACCGTTAATTTTGAACTTCTAGAGCGACACTCGAAAGCCAAGCGCAGCGCATTAGCTTGTTCACGAGCGCTGCGACGTCAGAAGGTTTGAAAAGGGTTGTCAAAAAGAAAGTCCGAGCAATGGCTGAATCTAGAGTTCTTGACGTCTCAGGGAGAAAGTTCCTACCTCAGGAATCAGTAATGACATCATCAGAAAAATTTGCGAGGTGTTGTATACATGTAGGCCTAAATACGTTACACGTACCACTCTACCCCCCCCCCCCCCAATTATACATAATGCAATTTCCCTCAGAAAATTCGACAGGCCTTGTTCACATGTATAGTCTGTATATATATATATATATATATACAATATCTATAATATATCTATAAGAAAGGATGTGGCTATGTTTGTATGTAAGTTTGGATATTTGTCCAGAATGCACGCTCACAGTTTTTGAGCTTTTCACTCCAAACCTTCACTACTGTGTAGGTCTCGGCATGATACACTAAGTTGAGGGGTTGGCGATTCTCTACCACCATGGGGGCCAGGGTGGGGAGCGAAACCTCCCAAATTTTTTTCACAAAAATTCAGCTATTGATTTGAAATTTTTTCCTCGATAGATTTCCATCAGAACCGCCCGGATCAGTGGTTGGTAAATCTCTACCACCACGGGGGCCAGTGTGCGGGGGGGCCGAAAACACTGATTTTCGCTATAAATTTTCATTCGCTTGCCACGTATAAAAGCAGTGATTTTAATCATTTTAGAGGTGTCTAAAGTGGGGTGGAGGTGGAGGGGTGGGATGGAAGTGAGGGGTGGAGGTGGTGGGGTGGGGTGGCGTAGGGGGTCGAGGGGTGGGGTGGGGGTGGGGGTTGGGGTGGGGTGGAGTGGGGGAGTGGGGTTGGGGTGGAGGGGTGGGGAGGAGGGGAATGGAGTGGAGGTGGGTGGGGTGGGGTTGAGTGGGGGATGATGGGGGTTGGAGGGCGTTGGGGTGGAGAGGGTGGGGGTGGGATGGGGGTGGAAATTTTCGTCAAACCCAAATTTCTCCGGTGGCGTACTGGTATAGAGGTCGGAGTGTGGTGGGGTGTTGTGTGGTGGGGTTGTGGCCGGAGCGGATCAAATCCTGAATTTCCCGGGCAACGCCGGGTACCCCAGCTAGTATATTATATGCACGAAAACGATACTATGGTTGTATGCGGTCGTTTGTTGTAGACTATGTTTATCAGAAAAAATGTGAAAAAAAGGTCGTTGGAAAAATAACTGATGACAGGGTGTAACCGGTGGTTTAGCGGGCGGTCGCCGTCCGCCCACAACGGTCTTCCCCCCTCCTCACCCCCCCCGTGAAACCCGAACCACCCCTCTTGAAACCCGGGCCGTGACCCCTAAACAGGGGCTATTAGATCAAACACTGGATGGTAAATACCATGCGCTGAGATTTTGAAAGCACTTGAGGAGTTAACGAATTTGCAATTAGACCCATATGCCTATAGACTATATAGGCCTACAATGTTATTAGACCCATTACAAGTTTGCAGAGACCGTTATATAGTGCCTAACCCTATTGGCGGTATACAATCGATTGCTATAGTGGGTTCATATGATCGTTCATCCCTTACGTCCAGGGCTTTTTTAGCGTGCAGTTGTACACAAAATGTGCAGTTCTAAATGGATCTGTGCAGTTGTAGATGCACTTCCTTAATTGCAGATAAATCTAGTTTAAACAAAGGTCATGTCCTCCGATTGGAAGTAATTTACAATGGAAGATGGGAAAGGAAAGAAAGGGTTGTGCAGTTGTAAAAATTCCTTTAAAACAGCGCTGCTTACGTCAAACGCAATGCACTGGCAATTTTAATGTTAGCCTACATATTAGGTACCGTATCTGCTAGGGTGAGACTTGCCGGGGGTTTGAACTTTGAGGGGTTCAACCGGGCCCCTATAGTCTTTCCTAGGGTCAGATGGTTAAGTCTTCTTTTTACACACCAACTCCACGTGAATCATAGTCATCTCACCCACAACTAGGCTCTTTTCCCGAGGTCTGCTTGTCATTCAGTTACTGACACTCCCTTTGGCTGTTTGTTTTCCTAGAAAGCTGTGGATTTGGATCCGGATATTCCCGGCTTTGTGTTTCTGGAGCCAAGAGACCAAAACACACAGGAACATTGCTTTGAGGATAAGTTCGTCACAAGATCCGACGGAAAAAGAACCTTATCGGCTACGAAGTTCTTATCAGACTTTCACAGTGTGCTTGGCGAGTGCATAAACAAAATCGGAAGCAAAAGTGAAATGGTTGCGGAAACGGACCTGCATCGAGATTATCTGATAAAGCTGCGTCGTCATGGTCCAGCCGTCCAGATGGATGTCTATTTAGACAATAGACCTATACCAAACGCCGCAGCATCGGGAGTTGAGATATTGGGCGAGAGGGGGCAGAGGGTTGGATGCGATGATGGAGTCATGGAAGGCACAACTGGCGACAACAACAAGCAATGTGAAGGAATAAAGAATAAGTGGGAAGGTGGAATGAAAGGAGAACAGGAAGAGCGCAAAGAAGACTACAGACATATAGACGACGAGATAGCGAACACAAACGAGGATGATGCCGAAGATGGAGCTATTTTGTCGACTGACGAAGAAGAAGAAGAAGAGCCTGGCGGAACATCAGGCGAAGGCAAGTTAGAGGAGAATGGTAAAGGAAATCGCCAAGAGGAGATCTGTTTCACGTTTCGCTTGGCAACAAAAGATGTCATTGGAAGGAAGGAACTGTCCAAACTAAGACGGTGGTATTCTGTAGACGTCGTTCCAACCCTTCACGTCCCATCTCCGGATCATAACACGAAAGGGGAATATTACGTGGCTAAACTGGTGAAGGGACATGACGACCGAAAGGAGGAACTCAAGTCAGCATGGCGGCATTCATTCTCGCTGGAAGCAAAGAAGAAACTCAAGTGCGCCGACAATAAGAACACCTGCAAGAAGATGATCTTTCGAATCCTGAAGGCGATCAGAAACCGCGAATGTGGCCTTCATAAGATGAACACCTACCACCTGAAGAATGCCCTCCTCAAAGAACTTGATGAGAAGGATGTCAATCATAAGCCTAAAGATTGGTCTATGAATATGGTTGCAGAGCGGTTCATGGATGTGATGGAAAGGCTGATCGCTGAGTATGCCCCCGGTCAGCGGATGTCCGAGTATTTCATAAAAGAAATAGACCTGCTGGAGGACTTGAAAAAAGAAACTCGTGAGAACATCTACTACCGTCTGAAGAGTCTGCGAAACAGCGAGAAGCAAATGATGAGAATTCTCGAAGGCAAAAAGTCGAAGAAACGACGACCACAGAAGAAGCTAGACTTAACCAATACAGAGCAAGACCAAGGTATGTAGGCCTAGGCTACTGAATGAAGAGTCTTTACTGTACATAGGCTACACTAGTCTTCGCGAGAATTGTACAGGTGATGAAGTACTGGGTGGCAGCGGTGCTTATTGAGCAGCAGGCTATAACTCTTCGGGGGACTTTAGTTGCAACTTAGCACCTGAGTGATGGTTAATTAAACGGAGACATTGACTTCTTTGACGTTTTCTCGTATTATTATTATTATTATTATTATTATTATTATTATTATTATTATGTGCATTCAGCGTATTTACAATAACGACGAACAGCATTTCTCGAGTTTACGCTTCGTTTCGCATCTTCTCAAACTTCTCGGCGAGCTGCTGTTTGCTAACTCCATTCCAACGTTCTCGCCGGAGATTCGAGAAGGAATCATTCGCCAATGGACAGACCAGCAAGCACCCGGAGAGCTATTGTAGCATCTCTTAAATGGGGGACTTGGCAAGATAAGGGCCCTGAGCGAATGGGAAGATCGATAATAGTTTTATGACAAATGTATCGCTAGTTTGATGCTGTAAATAGAATGTACATATTTAGAAACGAATAAGTAATCAATACAAGAAAGACTCACAACTGTTTCGGGTTCTCTGTGCGATTAAACGATAAGCCACGTACCGAGAGGAGCTGGATCATGAACCAATCTTAATATAGGTATATTCATCATCATCATCATCATCATCATCATCATCATCATCATCATCATCATCATCATCATCACCACCACCACCACCACCACCACCACCACCACCACCACCACCACCACCATCCAGGGGCGGATCCAGGGGGGCAATCCGGCCATCCCCCCCATTTAAAAATTGCATGGGACGTGGCACTCCCCCCCCATTTGGTTTCAACAAGCCATTAAACAAATGCAGCGGGAGAGAGAAAAGTAGGACATCAGGTCCCCCTATTACAAAATCGCATGGGACGTGACCCCTCCCCCCGTTGCCTGATCTACCACTGCTCTCAACTACGGATGACGACTAAAAAAAGGTTGTTGAAATGGTATCTTTTCCCGGAAAATTGGACGAATGACTAAAAAAGGTCGTCAACTTTTTTGGCGGTTGAAATGGTATCTTTTCCTGGCAAATTGGACGAATGACTAAAAAAAAAGCCATAAATATTTTTCGGTGGCGACGAAATTTTTCCCCTGTCCCACCAGCAAGACCCAAAATTTTGGCCCCCCTTCGAAAATTTCTGTGTCCGCCCTTGTCATCATCATATAAAACAAGTCAGAAGTAGTAAGTAACCCACAGAAGCATCTCGTGCACAATTATTCAGATCTTGAAACTGAACATGCATCGAAGAACTTGATGTCTTAAATTAGGTACAGAATAACGCATGTAGTCATGGTAAGAATTTTTGGTGCTTTGTAATTTAAAATTGCTGAAATCAAGACAAACAGAGAAAACTGTATTATTGAATAGTAGCCTAATTGGGCAGCCAAGGACAATGTGATATTATGAGCACCAATGTAGGACATCACATATTATGTTAGATTTTCTGGAATGAATTACAAATGATTCTGGCATCTCGTGAAATAAGAAATTAGTAGGCTATAACAGTCAGATTGTGGGTTAAATTATAGAATCATAAGAACATAGAAGGCAATCCCATCAAAATCTATTCTTATCATCAGCAAAAACTGTATTGAAACCGCAATTCTGAAGCTGTAAATTGCATGCCTGCATGTAATAAAGTAGCTATGTTTATTTGTGCATGCATATTATACCTAGGTGTGGTGCATTTACGGCGATTTACTGTATGTATGCAGGTACGACTATGTACGAGTAGGTAAGTAAGTTCAAAAAGTTGTACCTAAGTAACTATGTAACCAAATAACTAAAATTAGTGTCAAATCATGTCTGAATATGAATTAACACAACATCAAAACAAAAGTAAAAGTGTCAGAAACAGATTTGGTAAAACATTTATTCTGAAGACAAATAAGCCATATTTTAGTGACATTACGAACCTACATCAGCAGTAGGCAGTCATCCAGAAAGGAAAAAGAGTTAGTCTGGTGGGAACTTCACCGAGAATCACATGACCCCACAGGCCTGACTCTGAACATCCCAAGTGGACAGTTTTCACGAGTCATAATACATATTGGCTCCTGGCCTGTGCCCTTCCCTGCACTGCTACCAACCACAAAAAATATGCGTTTGAAATACACCGCCGCATAATACTGACAAATAGTTTAAAATTACTGAAAACCAGATCCAAATGGTTGAGAATCATGATTAAGAAGTCGAACATGATTAAGACAGTCGATCATGATTAAGACAGTCGAACAGAACACAAGACTGCATGATTCCGTCTTCAGTAAATTTACGTTACTAAACTGAAATAAAGGTAGTCCAGTGAGCATCACAATAGCCTACATGACACATGTCACGACTTACTCTAAGATACCCTAACAATGCACAGAAAACAAATGACTAGTGAAATGTTGAAAAGGCAGCATTTCCTAAGGCAAACAGACATCGCAAAAAGATGTAGGCCTACCCATGAGCTTAAATCTGAACTAGTCGCATCATGCACTAAAAGCAGTCAAGATGAATCTAAAAGTGCCTCGATGTACAATCTGTTTTTGCAACAATCGTTAAGAAAAACACAGCTTGAGCGACTATCAGTTCTAATTTCTCTAAAAAAACATATTGTATCAATTAGTGTGCAACTAATAACATCATGACGCAGTGGCGTAGCCAGGAATTTTTCATGGGGGGGGGTTGGTTTTTTTGCCTGACCGGATACCCTTTCTGAAACCAACCCAACAGTATTACAGTAAATATAAAGGGAATAAAGTAAGAAAAACAATTGTTACTACAAGCAATTGTTTTGTTTTTCTTATATAAGTGGATAAATAACTTTTAAAAAAACTTTTTCCCTAGGCCAATGAAAAGGTTTTAACCCCCGAAACCCACCTTGGCTACGCCACTGTCATGACGGATTCTGCTCAAAATATGTTACCTCATGTAGGTACTTGGCACAGGCACCAGATGTCCAGTTTCTACTTCAAGCAGACAAGTCTAAGTAGGCCTATTGCACTAAGTTCCAAATACTATTGAACGTGATTCAGACATTTAAGAAAACACAAGCAGAAGGAAATACAAAAATATAAATGCTTGGGCCAAGAGCAGCGGCTACCGTTGTTCATGCTAACCCTGTGATCCAACGTAAACTCAGAGAAAATCGAAAAATAAACACAACCAAGAACCAAAATAGAATCAAGGGCAGCAATATCATTCGTTCATTTATTCATTCATCAAACTAGAGTGGTTGAGGGCATAAAAGAAAAGCCTTTTTTCCTTAGTGGTGATTATGAAGAAAGTCTAGCATATGCGAATCCTGGATAAATATGGATCATAAAGCAGGCATGCTACCAACACAATTATATCAAATTCGAACAATTGCAGAAAACAAAATCTATCTGTAGTTTTAATTTCTTTAATCATAGCGTAAGAGTCATAAGTGGATGTATAAAATAAATAAATAAATAAAAGTCTCAAATGGTTTAATACACGCAATACTGTATGACCAAATGATTTACAATACTAAATAATGTTCAGACTCAGATTATTAACTTCCTCTGATATAGATGACTTAGTAGGAATTAATGCTAAACTCAAATGCCATTGTTTAACACATACAGCAAGATTCACATGCTGTAAGTAAGTACAACTCATAATTATCAGCAACAAATATATGACGAGTCTGACTAGACAAATTTCACCGCGGCATTCAATAAACATCATCTCCTCACACGGGATATAGTTACTGACTTAACAAGAGCATTTGCAAGAAGGAATAAATTTAATGCAATTCAAAGGTCTTACAAGTGGAAAAAAGACAAGGAGCATTTAGATAACCGATCATGTTTCTGTTTCTTAGATAACCGATCATGATCATGTGTTTCGGTGGATTCGTAATCATAATTAGGTATTTATATAGCACAATTCAAGATCAAATGTGCTTGATTGGAAACAGTGCAAATATCTGTCTTTTATTCATGCACATTTTGCAGTAAATTTATAAAAATATTTATGAAATAAGCCAGCTGATATCAATATGCAAAACACACTCAAGACTGCACTACATATACTTTTTGCCTACTGAAAAACCTCTGACTGGTTCTCTGCATCCCCCTGCAAATGCTCGTGTTACGATGTCTTCCTTCCGGAAGGGACAGACCAGTATTTGACAAACATTTGTCAAACACGAGAGAAAAAGCAAAACCACACGAGACCCGAAGACTACTACCTACATGCAAATGAGTCTTTCTTTAGATTTACACGATAGCAAACGAGGAATATTTACAGTGGTGCAAATGCAAAATTGTCTCCTTTAATATCATCAGAGTCAAACAGCATACCGGTGACTAACAGTGTTGGTAGAGTCTCTGAATCTTTGGGAAACACTCAACAAACATTGCAACATTTTTAGAATCACTTTAGGCATCATCGATTAACAGCATTAGAGTAACGTAAGCAGTACACTGCACAATACCAAAACACACAAGAAGACAAACGGCTGAAACGGTCTGTACACATCATACAGACAACAGCGACAACTCAGTAGCATTACGGCATTAGTAACAGACTACAGAAACTACTCAAGCAGAAACTCTTCCCAAGCCTCACAAGAATCATACCCCCTACCACCCAGATGATTTCTGACCACTTCAATTGCAACACCAACAACTCGAATTATGACACCATCAAGCACTGAGCACAAAGTGAAAAGAGATGAAGCCGCTTCATGCACAAACAAATCTGAAATTTTCCGCTTAAAAGCTTTAACTCGAAACGCGTCAAGTATGCATCCGTCATCAAGGTTTCGGCAAGTTCTCGATGACGGCCTTCATGAAAGCGGCTGCACCCAACGACGCGTACGGCTGCCAGTCGGCGTTCTTGCTGCCGTCCAGGTAGTCCGCGACACCGCGGATGAAGATAAAGCTCTCCTTGCGGTTGCCGACGATCGACTCGAGCACCTGATCGAACTCGGTATCCGTGGCGACGCACTGGTGCCTGGCGGCGAAGTCCAGCCTCAGCTGGTCATCCTTGACGAGGGGTTTTCCCGAAGCGACCGCCCCAAAGCGTAGCGTCGGATCGCCCGGACGATGCGTCGCCTTGGCGTCGTCTGGGATCGGCGGATGCCCCACTTCGATCATGTCATTCCCTCCGATATTCATGAACAGACGATCTGTTTCTGCGGCAGGTCGATTGAAGTCGACCTCTTGACCCTGAAGCAGTTCCTGGCCGTCGGCAATGAACTTCTCCCACGAGCTCAGCCCCCCGTTGTCTTCCGCACCCTTCTCCTTCAGCTCGCGAGCGATGTCAAGCATGACGGGATTGCTTGGGGCCCAGCTCTTGAGCGAGTAGTGAATCGTGCCGTGCTCCGAGTCTTCGGTGACCTTGTCGCAGTATATGTAGAACTGACCCTTTTGATTCGGTGTCGACACGATGATGTCGCCGAGTCGCACGTGGTTGTAGAAGTCGGTGTAGTGCGGTACGCCACCACAGACACCGACCAGGAGAATGTGTTCGATGTCACCGAATGTCCCTACAACACAAGTGTTGAACATTTAATTCAAGTCCCATGCAGAGTTGTAAATGCAAGCTGTACACTAAATGTATACCATACAGCAGTGGTTCCCAACCCGTGGGCCAAAAGTGGCCCGTCAGGCCTAAAAAATGGCCCTCATCTCTGAAAGAATCAACAAAAATATGTGAAAAAATAGACAATTTGGACAGGATAGAACACATAATTATTTCTATTACAAACTGTTTTAGTTTGACATCTCTAAATAACATTAAACTTTCGATTTTGATTCAATTATAACAATTTTATATGCTTGTACCTGGTAGTCGAATATTTGCTTGAAATCTAAGCTTAAGCCTATGCTTTATTATTTTTCTAAATTGCTTGTACCTGATAGTGTAGACTGTAGACCATAGTTTAAATTTTGGCATTGTGGCCCCTAATGTCCTTCAACTAAGAACCAGTGGCCCTCGTACCCTCCAACTTAGAAAAAGTGGCACTAATGCCAAAAAAGGTTGGGAGCCACTGCTATACAGTATACATGGCACACTAGCAAAGTGGTGCAGGATTTCATGTTATTTTAAATATATCCAATATAATTATCATCCAGTAAAAATATCTGAGTAAACGGCAGCTAAACAATAAATATTACCGATCACTAGCCATTCTTAACCTCACAACATCACGCTGCACAATAACGAGAATTCAGAAATAACGTACCATGCACGATTGCACGTAGTTGCTAATAATTAAGTCGACGTCAGATGCAAGTTGACTTCTGAATTTGTTACTTATGACTAGTGTATAAGTCAATGTGATTTCTCAGAGCTATATCTTGTGATC
This sequence comes from Lumbricus terrestris, assembly GCA_949752735.1. Lineage (NCBI taxonomy): Eukaryota > Metazoa > Annelida > Clitellata > Crassiclitellata > Lumbricidae > Lumbricus > Lumbricus terrestris. The sequence continues at coordinate 43,160,776 of OX457036.1, forward strand.
TTAGCTTCACTGTAGTATAAGGTGACCCACTTAACATGGATATGATTGCCAAATTCATTTACCTACTTAGAGGGATGCCACATAATGAATTTGAAAAAAGGTCTAATCTGGCTGAAAAAAGGCTAGAAAAGCTAGATTGTGAAATTTCTGAGAAATACATGGAATTGTCGGACTTTATATTTCTGACAACCTATCTTTTAGTCTTTCAGTTCCTAAAATTTACAAAATTCCTGATGACCCTTTTTAAGTCTTTCGCTTCAAAATCTGAAATCTTGCGACTCTTTGCTCGACTTTCCTACGTTTTTACCTCAAAATGTGCTTTTTTCCTTAAAAAGAAAACTGCAGACAAAAAAAGCTATATCCTGAGAAAAACACCTAAAAACTGAGACAAGACCGAAAAACCTAGATCTAGCTGGAAAAAGTTATGAGTGGCATCCCTGCCTACTTATCAGTTTTATAGTTTACAATGTGATCACTTTACACCTCAAATTTATTACAATGAAGATCCAAAAAAGCCATTTAATGACACTGCTTAAAATGATATCAATTTCCAACCAAACTAGATAAATAAGAATGACATAAAACAAATGTCAAACAGAATTACAGAAATAGAAATGTTGCTCTATTTATATGTCTATCTGTGTTGGTCTGCCCTTAAAATAACGCACCAAGCAGACGTGTCGTTGTATTTCCAGATGAGATCTGTGCTGCCATCTGCCGGCCAATCGCAGGCAGTTTAGTGGAGACGACTTTGTGCGATCCAATGTATCCGATCGTGTAGACATTCGACTCGCCTATGCGTGCACAAACAAGTTTTCAAATATCAAAAGACTTTCGTTTACGATATCACAAGACCTGTTTACAATAATTAATCAAAAGAGGAATTTAACAAATGTCACAAGGTTGTTTTACAAATATCAAAAGACTGTCTCTTTTTCAAAAACCAATATATACACTGACGACAGAAAAGCGGTTTTCAAGTTGTTTTATACTGTTTAGTTCATAAATGGTGCTGTGTAAATGAAAATATACACACATACATGCAAGCAAACATACAGGCATATATGCATACTTAAATACAAACACACATACCCTGAAAGGTTAATGCTGACAGTGCCAAGTTAATTGCCAAGGTCTAAATCAATTATCCCATTGATGACAAATATATACAACAAAACATACAGGTATACAACTATACATTCTTACGGTTATCAAACACACATACCGTAAAGGCTTAACATGGACAGTGCCATGCCAATTGCCAAAGAATGTTAAAGTTAGAAAATCATTTTCAAAAAGTTTATGATTCTTTGGCCTCATAATCTTATTAAATGACCTTCATTGAATCTAACAGTAACTATCCTGCAACTGACCTTCAGTCTTGTATTTGACAAAGGTTGTTTTGTCTTCCATCATAGCATCAACGGCTAACTTCTCGTAGTACTTGGATGTGATGATGGCAACCGTAGGTTTCGTTCCCTGCATCTGAACCGGCATCTGTTTAACGATCTTCACCTCTGCATCGCAAACATCAATAACACTTTGGCCACTTAATGCTCTTGATAGATATATCAGTGACGTCAAAACACGACCAGCCAGAGGTGCTTTGGTGAGGTATGTTAATTTGATCATATAAAAATTGACCACTGGAATACATACAAAGCCATTTGATTCCAACTTAACCTTCACCGTTTCAAGGTCAGGGCACAGGTGCCAACATAAGTGGCAACAATGGTACAAAAGCGGAATCTCATTCTTCGATTGCAGTCATTGTTCTTCAGTTGAAGGATCCTTTACTTCCCAGGGCCACACTTCTGAGGAGTTTCTAAAGAGGTGTGATACTGCACATACTCGAGAATAAGTCGCCTTCAAGTGTATAATCACCTAAATTTTAGGCTTGGAAAGTAAGAAAATGTAATGACTCAAAATATGTAGTCATGGCCGTAAATTATGTCGTTAATATGCCAGTTAAGCAGTAGAAACAAATAAAGGTCAATGTATGCACAGTTTAATTAAACAGAATTTTTATTTGTGCATAATAGAAACAGTTATGATTCTACACGGCAAGAAATTACACGAATCATAAGAAAATGGCAATGTGATGAAGGACACATTGTTTATCCGAAACATTCGTCTATTGCCTTATTTGTCTGTAATCGTGTTGGGTGATACATTAAATATTGCTGTGGTTCGCATATAGTAGTCGTAAAAATCTGCGACTTATTCATTCTTGGGTATATATGGAACATCTTCCGCAGCATCACTCCAACAACATATGGAGCACTGATGAAACTGATGGGCAGTTACAAAGAGAGGGGCGCGGTGGAGTAGTGGTGGCGTCGTTGCCTTGAAGCCAGAAGGTTCGAGGTTCGAATCCACTTCACGTCATCGCGTAGGGACCTTGGGCCTTCACTCGCAATTGCTCAGCGCTTCAGCGTGAAACTCCGATGCAGTGTCCGCTCTGCAGTCGGGAGCGCCTCTGAGTAGAGAGAGAGCTTGAAGGGGTGCTATAACAAGTGCACATACATACAAAGAAATTCAGGCAGATGGTCAAGGCACTGACCAGTTTTCTGGTCGAGAACTTTCCGAACCCATTTGCCCGGTTCCATTTCTTTGATGAGGTTTCTCTCGATAAGAACGCGCAGTTGGTTCTCAACGGTCACGGTGTCTGTGTGCAACATCCTACAGACAACAACATCACCATTAAACATTTAGCATACTAAACAGAGCAACAGCACAAGAATGCACAACAGCATATATACAACTGAGCACTCAGGGCACAATTCACAACACTTCGTGTGCATGGCATCAGCCAATGTCGGTTGACCGATCGGCCTCTGTGTCATTTTGACGGAAAAAAATCTGTGAAAAATGCAGAATTTGCGCAGTACTTTGAAGATATTAGAGTTTTCTGGCCAGTGCAGAGAGCTCCCCTCAGTAGAAACCTTGAGGAGGCGCTATACAAATTCTCATAATGAATGAACACTTCACATAAATTTAACAACCCAATCTCACGATTTCTACAGTACCACTATCAATGTGCTTCTGACTACAGTAGCTCCAGTATGTACTTAGCAACAACAACAACAACAACAACAACAACAAAGAGCAATATTCTATGGTACAATAAAACTAATATACACAACTGACGTTTACTCAACCAAAACCTACTCTACTGCCATCATCACAATCAACACGGCATTGATCAACGATAGCCGCAAGTGATTCGAGATCTTTTAATATCACGGAATCTAACTTTAACTTCCTGTTCACTAGATGGTGTTGAGATGTCTGCTCAAACATCTTTCTGAATATTTACATAATTTCAAAGATAATAAATAAGTCAACATCTACGATGGACTATTCACTGCTCATGGTCAGTTAACACTAAATAACAACAAGCAGACAATAAATATTAACATAAGGTGAATAACAAAACACGGCCACATTAATCTGAATATACTGACTCTGCCAGGTCATCTGTCGGAAGAACATTCGGATACGCCGACTCCAGGTAGTGGAGCAATTGTTCCTGAACAATCAACTCTCGTGGACGCTTGTCCAGCTTTGCAACTCCTGAAAACAAAGGAATTCAAAACTCATCCATTGGGCAATCAACATGGTGCATTGGCGCAGTCTGTCGCGAAGTCAGTCGGTTGGAAATTCAGTCAGTGATTCAAGCAGTCATTAATTCGGTTGATCGGTAAATGATTTATTAAGTGAATTGGTCAGGTCAATGACACGGTGTCAGCCAGATCTCAATGACACAGTGTCAGCCAGATCTCAATGACACAGTGTCAGCCAGATCTCAATGACACAGTGTCAGCCAGATTTCAATGACACAGTGTCAGCCAGATCTCAATGACACAGTGTCAGCCAGATCTCAATGACACAGTGTCAGCCAGATCTCAATGACACAGTGTCAGCCAGATCTCAATGACACAGTGTCAGCCAGATCTCAATGACACAGTGTCAGCCAGTCGCTGACGTCAGTCATGACGTTAATTTCATAGTCAGACAGCTGATCAATTTTGTCAAAGCATCAGGTTAATTGTTACTCAGCAAATAGGATGAGAAACAATTAGCAGAATGTGCTAGCTGGGAACAAAACACCAAAGTGTTAGCATGAAAACAACCTCATAATTAGAACACAACAATCGAGGCAAACTGCTCTATTTAAGATATACTGTTTCAGGTAAACAAAGACAACAGAACAATGTACACATATTAAGCCAAGTGCGTCAAATGAAAGTGCAAGTCAGGAATTAGGATCAAAAGCTTATAAGAGTCAGACAAACTTAAATGTAAAAGTATTTGCATCTGTTGTGCCTTATAAGTCCGGAATTAGGATTAATAGCTTATAAGAGTCAGACAAACTTAAACGTAAAAGTATTTGTCTCTGTTGCACCTTATGAAGCAGAGTCAGTTGTCAAAGTCAATGTTACAAGTTACTTTTATTAAGGAAAAAGATCAGAAAGTTAGCACAGATCTGCAAAACACGGGCCATGCAAAAATCGTCATAAAGTGACACCAGTATATAATTTATTCATTGTTTTCAACTCAGAACATTTATATTAGCAGCCATCTGCTGAGAACTGCTTCCAGTCAAGCCCTGGTTAAAGAGGTTAAAAAGAACAGCATTGTCAAAAAGATTGGAAAAAAGCAGGTCCTGTTTCTGAAAATGTCAATGCATCTGAATAAATGAAACAGAAATCAACAGAAGTGTAAAGAAATTTTAATTCAAAGTAAAACAGTAAATAACTGAACAAAATGTAAATAAAATATTCATTTCAGAATGAAAGCGACTTTGCAAGAAGTGAACAAAGAACAAAATCATTGCTTCCAACCCAATGAAACATCAGCTGATTAGAAATTAGATGAAATGAACAAAGACCAGCACAAGAAATAACAGAAATGTCTGCAAAAGCACACATCGCATACATTGCACTCGGAACGGTTAAGAAAATCAAAGCAGTTCAAAAGGAAATGCAAACTCCTCCTACCTACCTCCATTACCATCAAGCGACACTGTTGCACAAAGATCAAACAGAGTTTGTTGATCAAACAGAAAATCTTTTTGCAAGTATATCCTATTAACAATGTCCATTTGACCATGTACACGCTGTACCGTAACGTACAAGCGGCAACCATCACAGCAACATACAAGTCATTATTACTACTAATACTTACTCTTAGCGCTCAAGTGACAGACAAGATCTCCTTGTCCCATGAGCATAGAATGCTTTGGCCAAACGTCAAGCTGTTGCCTTCATTGGTCCGACACTTTGGAATCGGCTTTCTCCATTGACACATTATATTAACTGGCACCCAAAGCACATCTTTTAGCCGTCTCGAAGCTACTTTCTTTCCACTCTGTCTTTTGCACTTGGAGCATCGTCTCTGATTGGTGTGCTGCACTGTGAGAGACGCTTTATAAATTTATAGCTACAATGTAATACAATACTATTGCTACTATTGTCATTAATCAGACAGTTAATACTTATATATCATGGTAATTTATGAGTTCACCTCAAGAGTGTAGAGAGTGAAATGAATTATGAGAAACAGAAGCTTCATATTGTTAGGTTCCACGACTAGCTACGACTGGTTCTGGTCTTAGGATGGGCTTTTGTCACGGACAGTTGACTTTGGTAGCCTTAAGGGTGACACCTGGTGACAGACTTGTTCTATATAAGGTCTGACTTCAGGGGGCGTCTCTCTCTCTTGAGCTTGAGCAGATGATAGTTAAGGTGGAAGATGAGTCTCTGATGTTTTCGGCTGCAAGGTGACTGCATGGCAGTCTTCTTGTCAGAGGTCTCGTTAGATTAAGTTTAGTTAAGCTTTCTTTCGTTACACCTCGACTTGGTGTCTTTAGTTAAGTCAGTTCGTCGTCAGCCTGTTGCTGCTTGAAGATGTTTGTTCGAACGGTCGTCGCTGAAAGAACAATGCCGTCGTCGACTTTCCACTGGGCTACAGTGTGGTAACTGTATCATTTCGCCTTTTATGTTGAATTATACCTTTAAACTAGACACAAGTTATTTAATCGAGCTGAACTTAGTAGGGACCTTAACATAGGGGGCGCGGCTCGTAACAATATGTTGACGCTAACAAAAGTGAAGTCATTGACTCTTCATAGTCATGGCTACCTACCCTTAGAGCCATCTTAATAGAGCCATCTGTAACAGCAGACCTTGACAGAAGTCAAAGATCAAAGCAAGTATGCAGTCCTTATTTCATTGTTTTTAGACGAAGATGTTTCATTATGCACAATTGCATTACACAAGAATCACAATTGGTTTTCTGGGAATAGGGACTTCATCCCATCGCTAATTTTGTAAATTTATGTCGCCTAGACAATATACCTTCTCATATCATAACTCAGAGGAACTAATCTAAGAGACTGAAAGATCTAATATAATACCAGCTTAAATTACACTAGATAAATTCCTTAACTAATTTGGTAAATTTATAAAGAGTTTCATCCAGACACCTTATCAGAAGCATTTCCAGTTTAGCCTTACAAAATGAAAAGAGTTTTCTGGGTAAAGGTAACCTTCACATATATGGCATTAGCCCTGGGACACATGGTGCACTGAATTAAGCTGAAATGTGCAGCATCATAAAATTAATTAATAATGAATTGTTCCATAATCATATAGGGCATGGTGGTGCATTGGTGGGTTCGGTGCCTTGGAACCGGATGGTTCCAGGTTCGAATCCACCTCAAGCCACTGTGTAGGGACTCTGAGCAAGTCCTTCTCTCGCAATTGCTCATGTGCTTCATCATGAAACTCCGATGCAGTGTCTGCGCTGTAGTCAGGAGCTTCTCTGAATAGGGAGCCTGAAGGGGCGCTATAGCAAATGCGAGAAATAAAATTAATCAAATTATGGTGATTTCAGTATAGATTCACTCCTGATAGGCAAGACATACTGTTCAGTCAACAGCATGCATGTTAGCACAACACCCTATCTATATCTATAAGAAAGGTTGTACGTATATTTATTTATTTGGGACCGATGCACGCTCGCAGTTTAGCAGCTACTCACATGAAACATTGCATTTAGATAAAAGTTCACCACAGAAATCCAAGTACGCTATTTTCAGCTTTTTATTCACTTTAGATTTCGAAAAAATTGACATTTTAAACTTCGCTGTGTTAATGTACGCGCTATAGCGGCAAGCCTGTCGCGTCGCCGTATTTCGATCTTTTTCATTAACGGCCGATGACGTCATATTTTGACGTCATTTTTTCGCTTAGCCTGAAAAGCATACGCTGTCGTCCAACCCTGGGAAAAGATACATGCCTTCGCCCAATGAGTATATAGCCTCGAATATATTATTATAAATGCTTGGTATATTTTATATATGCTTGGTATGATTATTTATAAAGAACCAGCGTGACTGCACGTTGCAATGCATATTTTAACACTTATATCTGAAACGCCACAACTAGACAGATGTTTATACCAAGCCACCTCGCCTCCACACACCTCGGCCCGCAGGGCCGAGGTGTGTGGAATGCGTGGGGGGGGGAGGGTGGTGGGGAGAGGAAATTTTGCCGAAAACTCTAATTTCATGGGTGGCGTACAAGTGGACGTCGGAGTGTTGTGGGGTGCAGTCGGGTGGTTGTAGGTGGTGGGGTCGTGGCCGGGAGCGGGTTGAATCCTAAATTTCCCGTGCAACGCCGGGTACCCCAGCTAGTACATTTATAAAGTATTAAAGCATGTGCTGTCATATTCACTACACCTTCAAGTGGTGCTATAAACACCTGAAAATATTTATTTTTCAGATCATTTTAATCCTCAACATGATAATTACAGCTGATCATTAGCCAAATCAAAGCAAAGAACAGTAAAATAGTTATTGAACAAGCATATAGCAAACCCAACCACAACAAACCCAACCACTTTTTTGCTGTTTAAGCTGATCACATGAATCCGTTGAGTAGCTGACCACAACTGATTCAGTGATAATAGTTAGCCTGTTGATTGAAAGGATTTAATGAATGTAAGGATGAACATTGCACACTGGTCACAGAGAGCAATAGTTCGGAGACATGCAACCAGCAAACATATAGGTCTATTGGTCATACAGTAGTTCATCCATTTAAAACAAGGAGTTGACTTTTAGGTGGACAACAAGCTACAACAATGGATTCACAATACAATGAAGCATTTTTTAATGAAGTTCTCGGGTATATACCAGGTAATAGCAAATTAGAACAGTTCATAAGAGGATCAACACTTTTAGGAATAATATCTTTGGGGAATCATCATTATCATTATCAGTTACTCATGTAACACATTTGGCAGTGATGGGTACAAATATATTATATCCAATGTTCTCGGATGCTTGTCAAGTCCAGGGCTGCTGTCAGTGTCAGTCCAAGTGATGTAATATCCTCATTTATTTGTCTATCTGCATAGTTCGGAACAGTCTTTGTGTTATTTTCCTTTTATGTGTTGCAGTGTGTGAACTTTGGTCAACTGTCAATCTCTCAACATGGGAGTAAATAGATGCATAAGCTCGACAGAGAACAGCTAAACTAAACGGTTTGAATTGTAACTTTAACTCACCGCTAGTACCGTGTCTCTTAATAAATTGATAGGATTATGAATGCATGACAACTGAATATACTCCAAGTTAAGAGCTTCTTAAGGGAGTCATTTACAGGTGGAAAAAGGTAGAATACTATAAATTCTTTGGATTCTGTTAGTAGAACAAGACGGAACAATGAACGCACGCACACACATTAAAGCAGTTTTGCTGGTTAGCACGCAAATAAAGTTCTAAGACTCACCCAGAATCTTATTTACATTTCTTTCTAAAAAATGGAAATTTTAAAATACATATTTCTGCAACAGTCACCCCTCTCGTCTTTCTGGATCATCTACCCACCAAGGACACTAGGAAATAGGAGCTACTCTCTACTTTCAGATCAGACATTTATGACGAGAGGAGCAGACAATGATGTGCTGATCAGTTCATCAACTTAATGGGGAAAAATTCCAGATGACTGGAGTCATGCTTACAATATTTCTCGGATTTTAGGATTGGTAGGATGGCCTACATCAGGACGTTAAGCATCGTGGCATACAAACGCAAATGGACAGCAGTGACAGAAGACTAATATGACATCGAAATTAGACCAAGGTCAAGGCAATAAAATCACAGTACGTTTGGCAAAACTTGAATAGCCGCAATAGCCTGACTTATAGACTCCCAAGAGTTCAAACAAGTTTACTAAGTGGTTTGTCACTTACGACTATGTTTCCCTTAAAGCAATTGATCCCTTGTGTTCATCATCATCGTCGTCGTCGTCATCATCATCATCATCATCAAACGCTTTCTCATGGAAGTCATTAAGCCACTGATTGGACCCATCAGCTCAAGTCACATTAATTATAATTATAATTTTTCAATTAACCCTATTAAAGTAATATTTAAGTGAATCCAATTCAATTCCGGAAAAATGACATAAAACCAATGAAGAAAGTAAACAGATGAGCTACCAAAATGATCTGGGACTAAAAGGATTTGAGCGATGAAAAAAGGCTTAAATGATATGGTGATGATTAAAACACTGGAGAGAAGGTGAAGCAGAGAAGATTTTATTGATGAATAAAAAAGAGTATCACTGGATTCACAATGACCTGTTTATTAAGAGTCTGCACTTAAATTTCAACATCATGTTTAATTCACTGACCTACACCCATTAAAATGTTAAACATATTATGATCACATGATGGTGCATTACAAATTAAATCATAGCCCTATGCTTAGTACTGATGAAACACACCTGAGGCAGCTGCCTGCGGATCAAGTTCATCCAAGGGACTCAGTTCGACATCAATTCGGGAGATGAGCTTGTATCTCAGATTCTGCAGTTGCTTCATAACTTTCTTGATAAAACCGACATAATCTAAATAGAACACATATCACCAAAAATCGACATCAACATCTATGAAAGAGACTAGTACATAAGTGTGTCAAATGCATCCACACATACAATAAACATATGCATTTTACATATCGACAAACCCATAGGTCTACACATACCAACTACACACATGCACACCAGTATATAAGGCCATAAGCTCATGCACTTAAACACTAAAAAACACTATCACACTTAGAACTGCTTTGAACCTCCATATTCTCACACCAGCAAACTACAAAAACAGCAGAATAATTTGAAATTAAAGACTCTCAAAATCAAATTCAAGTCAGCTATACAGTATACAACATGACCTCAATTATAACATGACTCTGTTCCCAGGAAGTGTCATAACATGGCTCTCAAGCAACATTCAGAGCTAAGACTCTGAATTCAACTGACCATCTAGATGGTGAACCAGTCTTATGACAGCTTGATAAATACTAGACAACTCTTGAGAAAGCTCTTTGTCCGGTAAAGTAATTGTTACCCCCTTGGTAATTAATTGAACCAACTCATGGAAAATAGACTGGTTTGAGAGTAATTTAATGCTACCTCTAGGAAACTGGTCAGGTCTCACAAGTTCCTTAAAGAACTCATAAGCACTCGTCACTTTGTCCAGGTATTCGGTCTCCGCCACAAACCAGAACTTGAGAACACGACTCTCCTATACGAGTAAAACAAAGTGTAACAATTGAAAACAAAAAGTCAACAACAGAACTCAGACTCAGCCGACTCTCTACTTTGGTCAGAAGGGAGTGCTCTTGCAAAATTCTCAGAAACCACTACTGAATTATTTCGCAATTTTGCTGGTCAGTAAAGGAATATATTCTGAATCAAATAACACAAATGGCATCCAAATCAGATTACTATTTTGCAAATTATAGCGAATTCCTAGACATCTGCCAAATAGAAGAATATTCTACATTCTTGACACCTCTTGCCTATAGATTTTTAAAGCTTCTAGCGCAATATCTACGAAGAGATCAGTGATGGATTTTGAGAGCCACAAATAATTTCTAATCCTGAACAAACACTAACAATGTCATGAGATTAGCAATATTCCTAATATAAAATTTAAGATATTATGTCATCGTCTATCAAAAGTAACAGCACTACCTCTCAATGCCGCGGCCAAGCTCATTTGTAATAGGAGAAAATATGATCATGTTACACCACTCCTACGCGACGTCTTGCATTGGCTGCCTGTCCCGTTCCGAATTGAGTTCAAGCTCAGTTTGCTGGTCTACAACTCGCTTCATGGGACTGCGCCTGAATACATCCGCGACTGCTGTTCCGAGACCCATTCCTCCGCTTCCGGGCTGCGACTCAGGTCGCTTGGGAAGACCGACCTCCGTGTACGGAGGATGAGGACACGTTTCGGCGACCGCGCATTCTCGGTTGCTGGTCCCAGATGCTGGAACAGTCTTCCACCGGACATTAGATTGGCCGCCTCAGTGGACTCTTTCAAAACAAAGCTTAAAACTTATCTGTTTGCTAAGGCGTATCCCGCAGTTGGCCGTTTGTGAGGCGCCCTTGTAGCGGTATGGCCGCGTTACGGCGCCATATAAATTGTCGTTATTATTAATCTGTCTGTGGGTTTCTGTCTGACTATGATTGTCAGTCAGTCAGTCTATTTCATGGAATTGGAAACTGAGCACAACTTTTCAGAAATGTTGAATTGCAAATGGTATTAACAGACTCTCACTGTCCATTCATTCATTCCGAAAACTTATATAGCGCCCCTTCAAGAAGCCTACTCAGAGGCGCTACCAGCCCAGCCACGGCTAAAAAGACCGTTGAACTCTGCTAATGTGTTCACTGCAAAACTAATCCAACAACTTCAATAGCACCGCAATCACAATGCACAAGACAAAAATCGACAGAAGCATCAAGCAAAGCTATTGTTGCAAAATGCTTAATTCATCAGACAAGTCCAGTCGAAATTCTATATTTCATAGAATTAAGTCATCTTCCATCTCCTGGAAATAATAATCAGATTTATATTGGAAACCCACAGGGATGTGTTTTCCAGTCTTCTGGTCAACAAGGAAGCATTTGAATTCCAGCTGGAGCTGAGGCTGACTGTCTTCCGCACCACCTGACAAAGCAAACAATGCATCACCTCATTATCATTACGTCATATTATGATTTAGTAAGTTCTGTAAAATTGCAAACCCTTAGCCTGGATTCATATCTTCATTTCTTCTGTGCCTGAGAAATTGAAATGAATGAAATAAATGAAATTTAAATGAAATTTAGGTCAATTCAATGGAAGTGTCAAGGTCAATTCAAATGAAAATGCAGTCAAGTCGAATAAAAAAAGAGGTCAATACAATTTAAAACAATGCCGGTAAGAATGACAAAATAGGCAGATGCAGTTAACAAGCACTTCAAAGACAAAAATCATGAGGCTTATCCAAAGACACACCTACTCCAATGACTCTGACCCCCCTTTACCTTTTTGATCAAGCCACTGTGCACTGTGTGCAGTAATAACTGGACAGATGAAACCACAAGTAGGGCCCCCAGAAATTTGCGCCAAAAAATTGAAAAAATTGCGCACCAAAAACGAAAAATTTGCGCGAATTTTGCGCAAGTTAAAAAATCAAAATGTTCGTTGTTTTTTCATTGAATCAGTGTACCAAAGTATCTAACAGTGTTTTTGTCATTTAGTGTAAAGCTTTGGCGTTATAGAAATGAGACAATCAAGCCAAAATGCAGTTATAAAGTTCCTATAACCATAAGATTAATGTATTCAGACGATCGCAAATAATTTTAATTTTGCAAAATTTACGCCCACCGAAATCTGCGCTCATTACAAATGTAACTTCAAAATAGTATTATATATGCCTATATTATAATGAATCACCAAGTTACACAACGTGCTGAGTACTAGCCTTCCGTCTTTGTGTGCACGCCTGACGCCTATAGATTAAATGCGCTCGTTTTATCTTAAGCCGAGACAGCATGCGACGCTGCTGTGTGACCGCTTTGAGAAACTTCGTCTAACACATTTTATTGTGTGGCCGTGAAGTTCTGGAATTTTTTATACTATAAGTTGGTGCGTTACTACCAAAAATATCGATCTTTAACTAAAAATTCATCTATAATTTCATCCCATTCGGTGGCCGCATTTTGATTATCGCACATCGGTCGTCATTGCTATGTTGAACTGTCATGGGCCGCGGTGATTTTAAGTCAATCAAAGCCCAATTTAGATAAATTAGCAAGACTTTGTCAAAATTTGCGCTAAAATCGCACGGATTGCCAATTTTTGCGCTGTTGCGCTAAACCTGGAAATTTGCGCAAAATTTGCACTGCGCAAGATCGCGAATTTCTGGGGGGCCTACACAAGGCCTTCAGAACTACTGACCTGCCCAGTTCCTCTGGTTACAGCGTACATCCACTTCTGTTTCAGGATATCACACTGCCTCCCAATAACAGCTTATTTCAGAAACTGAAATCTTAGGTCCATGCCTGGGGACCTTAAAGGGCATGGCATCCATTCAAACAGTTAAAAGTAGTGAATGATCTTAGCCAACAAATCCATAGTACAATGAGCACAGCTGAGGCCATGCGTTCGCCATATAAAAACGTGTGCATGTACATTTTTGTACAGAGCTAACTTCAGAGCTGGACAAGATGACCACCTGGATCGGCTTGTTTGTTGATGACAAGTCCAGTGTGTTGACCACCGGCGACGTGTGCCACTTGCGCTTCGTCGAGTTGCGTCTTCTTAACCTTCTCTATCCGAATGACGGTCGTCTTGCCTTTCTTCGACGGAGTCATCACTATCTCCTCTGCTGAAGAAATCCAGTGCACAATTCAACCTTAGATGCTTACAGTTACCACAGAAGCACAAATCCAGTGCACAATTCAACTTCAGATGCTTACATAATTTACCATAGAAACACATTTGAATCAGTAATTAACAGGACTGAAGCAATTATATCCACCATGCAATGAATGTAAATATCATTAATTCATTTGCTTAGTAAGCTGAATGTTATGGCATTTTATAGTGTGCAGTTCTACACAAAATGTGCAGTTCTATATGGATTTGTGCAGTTGTAGGAGCACTTCTGTAGTGAAGTCAAAAATAGTTTTAGAAAAGGGGTCATTGTCATACGATTGGGAGTAATTTACCATGGAGGATGTGAAAGGAAAGAAGAAGTTGTGCAGTTCTAAAATTTCCTCTAAAAAAGTTCTGCTGAATGCTGCCAAAGAAAACAGTTACTGCTCTTGACATAAATAGACAGGTCTACACTGTAACTTGGTGTGTGATCAATGTAATTTTCAACCAACATGACTTTAGTTCTCTGTTTCTTATCTATGTCCTGTTCAATGGTGTACCTTGCAAACTGCAGATGATAGATTATAAAATGACTTGATTCTGTTAAATACAAATGTCGACGACCTGATGCGACAGATAATTAGTAACTGCACAATAGACAATCCGAGTCAAACATTCTATTTGAGTTTGCTATTTGTCATCTATCCATCAATGCGACTTTTATTACAATGCATAATTTCATACTTCCTGTGATCAGTGAAATATCTTATTAACTTATAATGTGCACTTAACCAAACACACAACGTTTTGAAGTCATTCAGCAGACACTTGGGAGGCATGCAGCTCAATGCCTGTACACTGTTGTACACTATCATTTATCACAGGCTGTCTCAACTGTCTTTCTTCTTTCAGTCTGCCTTTTTCTACTCTTCTCTCCTGTTCATTCATTTCTGTAGGGATCTCTCGCCTGCACACACTTTGCCTCCATCCCTCCAAATACCAGTCTATTTACATCTTTCTCCCTCCTTTCCTTCTTTCCTCTCTCCCTTTTCCCTCACCATTCCGCCTGACCTCCCTGTATCATCCTCTTTCTCACCCCTTTCATTTGAACTACTTGGCTCCCATGGGTCTGTTTCCTAAGGCCATGATCCCATCTAGACTTCTGTTTTAAGGGACTGTTATCATTTGTCTGTAACGCATTTACTCTGACAGCAATTGATGACCTGCGCCACCCTAAAAAAATCATCAGATAATCTGACACACAAGTACAAGTCGAACTCATTGCAAAGCACAGATGTACCACAAAGTCACAGGTACTAAAATATTCACCCATTATGACTCACAGAAGAAAAAAGCATTCTTTAGTTAAAACTAACCGCAAGATGCAGCATTGCTATATAATGTGCTATGACGTGCAACTTGCAACTTTATTTCCTAGTCTCCTTATTGAGAATTCATAAACAGTTCTCTTCCTGTCTGCCCCACCTTTCCACCAACAACACACTAGTTTTACAGTAAATTGTGAAATTCACTAGGGACACCAGTGAAACAGACAAAAAATCGTGTATCTTGTGCTATGGGTCTCTGGCGGGGCATTTGTATTCCGATCTCTGGCCTGAAACCAGTAGGTTACCCACTAAACTATTATTCACCTTGACCCATGATGCTCAGTAGAACTGAAAGATAATGAAAAGCCATGACTGAATGAATGACAGAGGCAAAAACCAGCAGCAGATGACATGGCAAGCCTGAGAGCACCGCAACTAGCCACTAAAAATAACCGCAGACAGTAGCAACAGGGTTAATGTCTGGCCATTTTCCTAATCCACTGCAGCACTGAAAATGCCGATACAGATCCCTTGAGGCCGATAGAAACCGTCAATAACAAGACTCTTGCTGGGAAGCCACACTTGACGTCTAATTCACCAGCCGACTAACAAAACCCCACAAAAACAGAAGCTCATCCAAGCCCTCAAAATCAATGTCTAATATATACAGTCACTGATGTACAAAAGGGAAATCATATGTTCACAGACACACTGTTCCTTTTAGGCATTGACCTGATCTAATGGTCATTGCCATGACCCCATTGATTAAGGTCCCCAGATCTTTCCGTGTATGCATTCTTGTGGTTCTTTGCATTGGCTTCCACATTCAGATGGGAAAGGTTTTAGACTAACCTTATTTAAATAGGTAAGATAAACTAAGGTAGCATAATATTCATTTATATACATTTCCATCCAAATTACTTCTCAGTAAGTAAGTAAGTATGGCTTGGAGTTCAAAAACGATTCCATCAGGTGAGCCACAAGCATAACAACGGCAATTACATGACCAGTCAATCATTAATTACATGACCAGTCAATCGTTAATTACAGGTTCAACTGGATACTTAGTTGTCACAATTAAAAGAGACGAGACTGAACCCTGGACCCAGAGATGAAAGACATGATCAGCAATTTACCACAGTGCCATTTCTATCATTTTAAATAAACTTATTTAGCAACTAGCACTAACAATTTTAATCTGAAACCATGTCCACTGTCTAGCTGGAGGTTACATTCACTAGACATATCTACAGTGCAGCAGCCCACAGTCAAACACCAGCCTGAATTTACAAAACGTGTGCAATGAATAAAGATCAGAATTTAACCCTTAGAACCCGACGGGCCGGTTTTCTGACCCGTTATCCATAGAGTTACAGAAGCTCAGGGTTCAAAGGGTTAAGGGTGTATCTAAAAGGGTCACTCCTGAACTCAGATGGGGATGATTGTGATGGTTTTTGCTCTTTTAGCAGACAGCACATCAAGGAACATGTCACTCATTTTCAAGAGTCTTTTAACAAGATGCAAAATAGCTTCACCTACCAGCATCCATTTCAAATGTCTTTCTTCTGTATATTTCTGCAACAACAAGAGCATTTGGAGAAATGAAATTCAGCAAATTCTTCCACTACCATGCAATAAAACAATAAATAGTCCGACAATACAAAATAAGCATCCTGACACCATGGTAGAACTTCTTAAAAGAGAACTTGGAAAAATCGACATCCACACAAAGAGGAAATCATGCAGGAAAATTTCTGCAAATAATTAACATCACCCGTCAGGAATACACTTGATACGTCCTACATCTTTAGCGTCCGCGAGGTCACACAAGGAGACACATAAGTGGCCAGATATATACATAAACTAGCTGATCTACCTGGCGTTGCCCGGGAAATTTTGATTTTTAGTTCCCAGCTACGCCTGACCCCGCTCCCACGCCGCCCTTCTCACCTCGTCTTACATCGGCCCCAACCCGGTCCCACTCTGGTCGCCATTCCCACCTCGCCTTCTTCCATCGGCCCCAACCCGGTCCAACCACTTTGAGTGCCCAGCGTTGCCCGTGACATTTAGGTTTTCGGTCCAACCCAGCTCACACCCATCCATGTTTGCGCTATAGTCAGCATTTTTGCGAAACCGCGTGTCAAAAGATCTGCCCTCGTCGAAAAATGAGGTTAAAAATCTATTGGTTCGTTAAAAACCGATCGGCGAAAACTATTGCGTCTTAAATAGGCTAGTGATACATATACGGTATAGATATTAATTAACGGCACAAAGCGCTGTAATTTTAAAATCGGCCGTGACGTCATTGATGTACTGGTTTCAGTCATCAATATATCATTGATGGTTTCAATGTCTGTTGAAAATATGGTTGAAAGCAAATAAAATGGCGTCTTAAACACAGTGTTAGGATTGGATGGAAAATGAAATGTTTCAATCTCGGAAAACGGTAAGATTTTTGGATCGCGAAGCCCGATAGTGCTCCCCGGTGATGCTAAAAAGTATTTTTGTAAATATTGAGAAAAATCGGTCGGGTGGATAAGAAGAAAATTGGTTCATTAAAATGTTACGACTTGTTTTTATATATGTAAATATACACATCAGCTCAATGCAGGACAGTCTGAGGGGCAGTATATTAAATGCCTGTTTGACTGAAATTGTAATTGCAATCATGAATTTATATAGCTCCACTTTAAAAGAAACTCCTCAGAGGCACTCCCAACCTGACCGCGCCTAACACTAGGGAGCAAGACAGAGGCACTCCCAACCTGACAGCACCTAACACTAGGGTGCAAGACAGAGGCACTCCCAACCTGACCGCGCCTAACACTAGGGAGCAAGACAGAGGCACTCCCAACCTGACAGCAACTAACACTAGGGTGCAAGACTGGTGCACACTAGTCAATTAGTTACAGCATTCAGCATGCAACGTATGGGTTTGGGCCTCCACTGAAGTGATCCACATGTAGCGACTTTGAGCAAGTCTTTCTTGAAAGCACAATTGCTCAGCACCATGTATGGTCTGTCACAAAGATGCTGGTGCATCTCTGAGCTTTGGAACTTCAACTGCAATTGTAGCCTAAAGTATTGCATTCACTGGTTTTACGAAACTTCAGTCTTTGATGTCAAACCTCAGCTATAACAGTAGCCACACGAAAAAATACATAAATAAATAATTTAGATGTTATATCATTGATATACATCATCTTTTCATCACCTCTCGCCTGATCAGACGTTATTCCCGTAAGGCCAAAGCTGCTTGAATCCAAAAGTAAGGTCGGCTAACAACAGACAGTGCCGACAGATCTTTGTGGAAACTGAGTGTAGGACATTTCCCCCCTGGACAAACCCCCCCCCCCCCGGACAAAACCCCCCTGGACAAAACCCCCCCGGACAATTCCCCCCCAGGGTAGGACAATTCCCCCCCTGTCGAACATATTGCGTGTAAGTGGTATTACTATAAAACGGCGGTCCTGAGTGTCCTAAGTTGGATTGATGAAAAGATATCTTGCTAAATAGAAGCTGGATTGATACAAAATAATTTTAACTTAAATGGAAGCTGGATTGATGAAAATATTCTTGCTTAAATGGAAGCTGGATTGATAAAAATATTCTTGCTTAAATTGAAGCGGGATTGATGAAAATATTCTTGCTTAAATTGGAGCGAGATTGATGAAAATATTCATGCTTAAATGGAAGCTGGATTGATGAAAATATTCATGCTTAAATGGAAGCTGGATTGATAAAAATATTCTTGCTTAAATTGAAGCGGGATTGATGAAAATATTCTTGCTTAAATTGGAGCGGGATTGATGAAAATATTCATGCTTAAATGGAAGCTGGATTGATGAAAATATTCATGCTTAAATGGAAGCTGGATTGATGAAATATTCTTAAATGGAAGTTGGATTGATGAAAATATTCATGCTTAAATGGAAGCTGGATTGATCAAAATAATTGTTATTTAAATAGAAGTTGGATTAAACGCATTTTTGGCTAAATGGAAACAAGGGGGGGAATTGTCCGGGGGGGTTAATGTCCTAGGCTAAATCAGAGGGGGAATTGTCCGGGGGGGGGGGGTTTGTCCGGGGGGGTTTTGTCCGGGGGGGGTTTTGTCCAGGGGGGAAATGTCCGCGCCCCGTGGAAACTACTTTGTAAGAATTGGAGCAGACACAAAATGTCTGGTACTGATGAACATGCACTGTCCACACGAACATCTTCTGTCGCCTTGACACCACTGACCATAAAATACTCCTTCATTGGTTCGTGCACGTAGTCTCACCCTTTATTTGACATACCTATCTAATATCGCCATCCTATGATCAATCATTTTGAAAAAAAACTGGCACACTTCAACGTCCTTGAATAGCAGCGCACCACAATGCTCTGCACTGGTCTGTTTATATTATATGCCACTCCATTTGGCACGCTACTTACGGATAGTGCCTCTGATTGCCAGTCGTATACTGCTGATGATTTGGAGCTATTCCTTTCATCCGATATTATAATTATCCTACGCCAATCCATCTCTTCGAGTGGCAGCTACTATGTTTGGTAAAATACAAAATTGGATGGCTATTAGCAAGCTTCCTCAGAATCCTAAAACTACCGGTAGCTTTCTCCTTCATTCGGCAAGTGAATCAGCCAAAAAAAAACACTGGCTAAATGTATGTTCAGCTGACTGGCTTACTTATTCATCGTACAGATCCATGTGTAGCTTGGGCAGATGGCATTGACTCCAACCAGTAATTTATAATTAAACCATTGTTTGGCATTATATTACACAGATCAGCTCAATTTCACGTAATATGGGATATAGTACAATCAGATCTCCTTTACCACACAGTTCAAAGTCTCACTTTTCATTAGTATCAATAGGGCAATCTACAAACACTACAGATGTTCCGAAACGTTCTTGCAAACTGGCACATGCATGCATACTGGTACAAAAATACATGCATGAATACACGAATTACACACATGTGCACAAGTGCACATACTTGTGCAATGGATACATGCACACCAGTGCATGCATACATATCATACATGCAATATACAATACATACATAACAACCTTCATTTTAGAACAGAGTACTAGTATGTAGTATGTTGCACTGTAGATGAACGTTGGAATCTATGACCCATGCACCTGATGCAATAACAGCCCACATTTAAGGATAGTATAGCACACCACACAGCTCAACCTAGTCCAACCTGACATTTTATTACTCACTAAATCAGTCATCACCACAAGAACAACTAAAGCCTCTCACCCATCCATCCAATTAACAACATCAGCAGCAGCAGCAGCAATCCAGCATCGATGGACAATGGCACAACGACAATAGTTGACAGATAAAACATCAGAATAAATATTGGCAATTTGATAATAGATATTGAGCTGCAAGATGGTAGGGTAGCTTGATGAGACGAAGGGATATGAAAGCTGCATGAAAAGAATTACGAGAGTAGAGGTCACTGCAGTCTGCAGTGTAAGAGATGGGAAGACATAGTATACAACAAGACCTGAAGCTTCTCAAACTAAAGAAAGAAGATATACATGTAAGCTGGTGGGAAACAAATTTTGAGAAGAGGGATCCAAGTGGCTCGCCTCTCCTTTTAGAGGGACCAATTCTAGCCTGAAGGAGAGAGAGCTAGATTTAACTGTCATAACACAATTATTGTCTGCACTGCTAACCACCACTTTGCCCTTAGAGTAACTCAAAGAATGCCAGTAACCATCAAGACCACCAGACTAGACCTCTTATCAGTGACAAAGTAGGTGGCATGAAATTCAAAGCATGCATACTACACGTCTGAGAGGTTCCCAAAAAGTTTCCACGTAAAATCTACATGCTAGAAAATAACTGATGCTAGATGCCATGAATAATGAATAGTGCATAGCTACGGGTAATATTAAAGGACACAACTACAATCTACAGCACTTCAAGATTTACATGATGTCACAACCCATTTGTCTGCAATGCTAACCACCACTTTGCCCTTAGAGTAACTCAAAGAACTAGTGGATGACATCATAAATAAATTAGTTAGTGCTGCATATGCAAGAGCCCAACACCAGCAACAACTATATTATACTGAGATACTCAATTACATTGATGGATGACATTCAATCAAGCAAATGCTTTATACAGCAACTAACAGCAAGCGCTTTAATTCCCAAAGCCTCAAACCCAAAGCCTCTGCATTACTGTAACACAGCGGCTATGCAGAAACCAGGCTGCTGTCAACACAAAAGCAAGGACTGTGCATTTACACAGTGATGGGAAGATAAGGCAGTACAGACACACAAAAAGCTGACGAGTCAGACATCCGGTTGCCAAGACAACAGAGCAAATACGTCAAGAGCTCATCAGAGCGCCTGTGTGAAGGGACAGGAAAGGAAGCTTCACTTGACATAGATCTGAGACAAATGACTGCAAATAATACTGGAATCTCTCTGTACAACACCACGGATACGAATTTTTTGTGTGGCCCCATTCACCACTGGCAACACTGGCAGTTTTCAGCATGGGAATCCGGGACATACCAGCAAAAAATTTCAAGAAGGCTGTAAAAATGCTACTCAACGGACATCCTATCTTTAATATGAGCAGCTGTACTCAAGGGCAAACAAGGCGCCATTTTCTTCGATTGTGCTCAGCCCTAAACATGTGCTGTTCCAATGCATACCCCCCGCCCACAATAAAGAAGACAGAGCACTCCCTTCGACCAATGGCACATGACAGAGCTATCCCGGAGGCAGACAATCGAATGCGAGGAACGTTTCTAGTTCGTATGCTATATTCCGATTGGTCTTGTCTTTCAATGTGCAAATTATACATGCGCTTATCTACAATGTCATTTGCAACTCAGAATGCAGTCTACAACTGAGAATTAAAGTGAACACTGACTTACCTACTTACTTACTTAGTCACTTACTTACTTAGTCACTTACTTACTTACTTGCATAAAAGCTGAGGCAATTTCTCTTCAGGTCGCTAAAGCTATATCCAAAGCAAACTCGACATTCTTCAGCAAAGCTAGCGCTAATGACGGAGTCAAAGAACTTTGGCAGAAAGTCAACCATATCACTAAGAAAACATCCTCACAGCTTAACCATGACTCACCTAGTGCGGACGAACTAAATCAGTATTTTGCTGCTGCTTCCAATGATACAAACTACCTTGAGCCTCTACTGAAACATACCGCTAAAACCAACAATGTCTTTACAAATGAACAGAGCATTTTCTACATCCTTGACCATCTTCATCATACAGCAGAGGGATGCGATGGTCTTCCAGCTTGGTTTCTCAGGCTTACAGCTCCAGGCTACGCGTACATACTGGCTTCTCTCATTAATCAATCTCTTGCAGTCTCCTTTGTTCCAAAGCAATGGAAAGAAGCCATTATATATCCTAAGGCAAAGACCACCAATCCAACCTTGCCATCTGACTACCGCCCGCTCTCTGTGCTACCGGTGCTTTCTCGGATAGTGGAACGTATTGTTGTCCATACCTACCTATATCCTAGTTTTGTTGACATGCCTGAACCGATGTCTCTTCATGACCAATATGCCTTTCGACCAACTGGCTCGACCACCGCTGCTCTGATATCCATTATACATCACGCTTCGGATCTACTCAGTGGTGTAGTGGGGCGGGGACGCGGGGGGACGCCGTCCCCCCACTTTTTGCAAAATTCTTGCAAGATTGCACTTTTTGCTACAGTTTCTACTTCAATTTCCATGGCGTCCCCCCACTTCAATTTCCAGGCGTCCCCCCACTTCATTTTTTAGGACTACACCACTGGATCTACTCAAGAGTAACGATCATGTTGTTATTATCTCTATGGACTACTCAAAAGCATTTGATTCTATCAAACACTCTGCAATAACAAGCTTATTAGCATCATTGAACATTCCAGATTGTATCTACAACTGGCTCGTCAACTACCTACATGGCAGGAAACACTCAACTCGCTTCAAAGGAGTTACATCTGCTTCTATAACTATCAACGCCAGTGTCATTCAGGGATCCGTTATAGGCCCCGCTGACTTCATAGTAGGTACATCTGACCTCCACCCTCTTCATTCCCAGAACCGTCTATCTAAATATGCTGACGATTCCTATCTCTTTATTGGCTCCAATCACTTATCTACTGCAACAGATGAACTCCAACACATCACCAACTGGTCTAAAGGAAAGAACTTGCGGATCAATTCTGACAAAACACGTGAAATTGCTATTATCAGACGCAACAAGAGCTCACTCTCAACCCATCCTTCCATCTCAGGAGTTTCCCGTACAAAATCCATCAAGGCATTGGGAGTTCTTATTGGAGAGAAATTGACAGTTACAGACCACATCAACAAGATTATCTGCTCTGGTACTGCCTCACTCTATGCCATCAGAACCCTCAAGGCTCATGGGGCTTCCATACAAGAGCTACAAACTATTACTAGAGCTACTATTATATCAAGAGTTATGTATGCTTCTCCTGCATGGTGGGGTCTTGCTAGTGGATTGGACAAATCCCGTCTTGAGGGCCTCATGAACAAACTTAGACGAGCCGGCTACTTACATCCTGAAACACTTACAGCAGAAACTTTAGCTCAAGAGGCTGATAAGGTGCTTTTCAAAGCTGTTCAGGGAAATGAACTTCATGTCCTCCGTAAC
This sequence comes from Lumbricus terrestris, assembly GCA_949752735.1. Classification (NCBI taxonomy): domain Eukaryota; kingdom Metazoa; phylum Annelida; class Clitellata; order Crassiclitellata; family Lumbricidae; genus Lumbricus; species Lumbricus terrestris. Next base: position 43,184,513 of record OX457036.1, read on the forward strand.
CTCTTTCCACTACAACGTGAACCATTATATAGCTTTAGAGAAAGGGCTCACAATTTCATCCTCCCCAATAAAGACTCGTTAAACTTTATCCCAAGAATGTTATTTAAAAACATGTACTAACTATTTTTACCATAAGCTTTAAGCAGCCATACTGTTAATGTAAACCTACAGCGTTCTGTCTGTTGTTTATTGAATTAAACGAAAATACATACATACTAGCATACATACAAAGCAGCATTGTTTTTACAGGCAAAACCATTGACTGGATAACCTTTCTCAGTTTTAACAATCTACCTAGTCTTTGCGGTCAAACATAGATATGTCAATATGTCCCCAACTTTCGCTGACCTTCATCTGCCCTTCATTTGCTGATCAATGTTGTCTAATATAATGGCACCAATAGTACCACTGCCAAAATGCAATCATTGGTATCAAGAGCAAAAACGAATTTCTATAATATACATAAAACTTAAGCATACATGTAATTAAAGGTGTTGTCCTCAATCTGCTTTCAAGTGACCCACGCATTTCCATCGGTGGTCTATGGTCATGTCTCTGGACATCTTTCAATGTACAAATTGTACATGCTTATCTACAATGGTCATGTTTCTGAACTCTTTTCTTTAATTTGTCAGTTTCAGAGTCAAATTTCATTACAAAATGGAGCCGAAAGTTCCTGTTGACATTCCCACCAAAAGTTCACAACTTTTCAAAGTAACTGTAACCAGTCGCTAGTTACAGCTTTAAAGTTAATATCTGCAGGTAACTAGTGCTGTAAATAGCTACTATTTAAAAGTAACTATACATCGCATCAACACCGTATATTGGACGAAGCAATAGAGGTGTTCAGCAAGTCATATATGCTACTTTAGCCCAGTTCTGCAACCACATGGACTGCTGAGTTTTTGAAGATGAGTAGCCACAGTTAGAGATCTATGAGTTAAGTACCAAGTAGATGCTCGCACCAAAGCAGTGCTGCAAGTGGTGTGAAAAAAACAGCCGGTCTGTTTGGGAGCCAGAGCACACAAGATAATTATCAGTGCTTAATTTAGTGCCCAAACTGAAAGCCAGGTCGCAGACCTGGTTCACTTTCAGCATCTATGTGACCTACAGCAATGCTGAACCAAATAAGACCGCAAGATTAGCAGTAAACTATTATAAACTCCTTGATAGAACTGATGACAAATAAAATATACAAGCTTGCAAACTGTATCATCATTGTGTATATTTTTGTATATTTTATATATTAAAAAAGGTAATCCCGAAGACTGCATGCCTATACTCCAAACAATATGGTTGCCAACGATTGCAATAAAATTAGAGCGCAGCGACTTATCGACTGCATCGCAACATGCATCCCAACATGCAAAGCGCTCAGAAAGTAAGTACGGTACCCGCTCATTGTCCACATTTTTTATATATTTTATATATTAAAAAAGCAAGGTTCATCAGTATGTAACTAACTAGAACTCAGCAAAGTCAACACTGAAGGCTGACCCACAACTACCCAGTAAATTATACATTATACAATATACATACGTGTAAGAAGTCATAAATTCATGATGACACAGAAATTGGATCCAACATATTACTTACAAATGAAGACTTGCAATATTTGCACCACAAATTAAGAAAATAAGTATGCAAGCCAAGTAAAGGCATAAGGAGCACATAATTTATGCAATGAATAACTGTTGCATGGTTGTATGCCATGGAAGTCTTCAGACTAGGTTGTATAGTTTCATGAATGAAGTTCTACATCATCATCCAATACTCGCAGCACACTTACCAATATTTAAACATCCCACTGAGCACTACACCACCATCCTCACTAAACACCACAAGGTCTACTAATAGGACTACTCCGCCTAGCACTTCTAAGAGACGAAGTGATTGACAGATTCATGACAGACATACGGCAGGTTCCGCTGTAGTCACGATGACGAGGGCATTGATCGCAATCATAGTATCGTTGCCGACTGACCCATCTTCTCTGAGAGGGGTGGGGTGGGTAAGCAAGCGAATTTCAAGGACGACTAGCGCGCAATAATAACTACCGCCGCGACATCTACCTACTCAGCGCTATGAAAACCAGGCATCTTCCAATATTCGGACAGCATAGAGCGACAATTACTCACCTAAAACGAAAATTTCTTACGATAACGCTCACGCCATAAGTCTAAAACTCCAGCCCGACGACCTGCTCAGCCTCAGCAACACCGATGAAATAGAACCAAGAGCCACACTCAATGACGCAATAAGAGGGCTGCAATGGCGCCACGCCGTGCCGACCAATCTCTCGGCCTAATCAAATCATTGTCATTATACATCTATATATATATATACTTCGTTTATTCAAGAAAAAACTAAGTTGACACACCGCAACTTATTACATGAAACAAAACAAAAAAGTATTTTAAAGAAGTAAATAGGCTGAAGTAACGATTGTCCGCAGAATTCAGGCTGGAAGCATGCGAAAGAAAGATTAATTTCTAGTTCCTAGAGTTAACACTGCGAACAGTCTTAAAAAGAACACGAGAGATGAAATTAAAGTCATCTTTTCTAGGCAGTGAGGCCTACTTCTAGGCTACACAAGCAATGACAACTAGGACCTCCTTATTAATTAATTATCTCCTCAATTCAACGACATTAAAAACGTAACGTCAAGTGCAAACGTTTGATTGTTTGAGCAACTTATGCGTGAATACCACAAATTCTCATTTTCTGCGCATTCCTTCGAGCACACGCCTGCTCAGAGCCTCACACTATATAGCCTATAATTATATGACCATGCAAAGGCCTTAAAGTCTTCGGCTTTAAGACTTTTAAGACTTTTAGCAAAGTCGATCTTTGCTTAGGTTATTAATAGGTCCTACTATTTTTTTATTAGGCCTATAGATCGGTAAATGCCATGAGCAATAGGCCGTGTGTTTAAGTTGCGTCTATGCCAGCTTAGTATCTCTAATAAACGTATTAATTGATTGATTGATTGATTGATTGATTGAAATAATACAAGGCTGATGCTTGCCGTAGAACGCCTCATCCGAGAAAAAACATTTAAAACCATCGTTCAAAAGAACTAAGAACAAGATGGCGATGTAGTTAGGTAAGTTTATTCTTTGATGCAAAAATCTCGGGTTTGTAGTAGAAATCGCATATTCGATAGTGTAACGAACACACAGAAGCAGTATTCTATGATTTCTATCATCGGAAAGCCCTGTGTTTCTGTATTGCTTCTATATTTGCTTCTAACTTCGTCATTTTACTGTTTTGTTTCGTATGGTTTTCGCCGACTGGGTGTTGATTGGTCATTGACCCCTCCCAGATGTACTGCTTATTTTTTTATCAGCACGACGCAGATGGTCTTTTAGCAACCTTGGTAATTGGGTAGTTTAGCGTCCCAAATTACTTTGACCATTTCTTTGCAATAATAACTGAAAGACATATACAATAACACATATTTAATTGAGGAAATCATAAAATGTGTGCTTGAAAACCTCAGGGAAGTCCCAAACGAGGTAACTATCACGTAGAAATGGAAGCTGGATGAGGATTTCTTATGGCTAAAATGATGAAAAGAACGCTTCAAAGATGGAAGCTGGATCAAAGCTCTGTAATAGTATTTGAAATAGAAGCTGGATACAAGTTTTCATCGATCTGAAATAGAAGCTGGATTCACGAATAGCACGATAAAGAAGTGGAAGCTGGACGAATGTTTTTATAGATCTAAAAAATAGAAGCTGGATTTATGAAAAGAACGATAAAGAAATGGAAGCTGGATGAAGGTTCCAATTTTGATCAAATGGAAGCTGGATTAACGAGAAATTCCAAGCCTCAGCAACAACCTGAATAATTTGGGACACTAAACTACCCAATTACCGCAACCTTTTGAACTGGTGAATGGCACAACCCTCTCTCTCTCCCTTTCCATCTTCCGTGGTAAATTATTTCCAATCGAATGACAATGAAAATTTTAAACTGTTTTTAACTGCTTTCTGAGCTGCACAAATTCATAATGTTCTCTTTGTATAGAACTGCACACCGAAAAAGCTATGACATGACGATAGTTGCTACCATTATCACCAACACCATCAGTGTGAGCACCCTAAATTGTCATGATAAGGCGTGGTTATTTCGCACTATTGTTAGCTATTCAGGGATGCTAAGGCACTTGTAACGCCATGCATGCGTAACACGTTTCGGGGCGGCATGCCATGTTTACTGTTGCATCATTTTGTTAAAACAGAATTCGCTTAAGATCAGCTAGCACTGTCTGTTCTTAGCCGACCTTACTTTTGGATTTATGCAGCTTAACACCTGTTAATTTGATACCCTATTTTGGGCAGCATTGTAACAAGTTTATTGAAACTGGCCGAAATTTATTTGTGACTGTACATAGGAAATGGCTGACTGGACTTAGACCCGAGGACAGCTGACTGGGGTAAGTGAATGAGATCACCGTTTGTTTTCTTGTGCAATTGTGGTGTCATTGTCAGCACAAAGCACTTACAACAGAAACTGTTAAGATGAAACATTGTTTAGTATGAAATGAAAGTTTGGTCTGTTCACACATTAGTGCTTTTAAAAATGAAAAATTTTCTTAGGACAAAACTGTGTTGTTCTGATACATGTACTTTCTTCTTTGGACTGTGATATTTTATTAAAACTTATGTGATATTACAATTCAGTCTAAATTGTTTACCTGAACTTTCTTTGTGAAGGTATATTTCATTAAAACTTATGTATGTGATAATGTGACATTGCAATTCAGCCTATGCTGACCAGATCAGTAATGCACCATGCTTTACTGTTATTGGCCTCCATGGTGTGGAATGGGTTCCAACTGTCTTTACATCTTATGCCTAAGATTTGCTCAGATGCATTTTATCGCAGCCTTGAAACTATCCTCTTCAGCCTGGATTGGGTTGGAAGCAAGTCTTGAGTAGTAGGGGCAATATAGAAATCTTCATATTGAATGAATGAATACATGTGCGCCTACATCTGTTGGTGCTGAGAAGATGATGCAACCAGCATATAACAAATTGCTGCCTGGAATGCTGCATTTGCTATTGGCTAACCGTTAACATGAAATTCGGTTAAGAAGAAACGCTTACACCAGTTCTCTGTCTTTTGTTTTTCCAATAATTTGCACTGTATTATCAATCTCTATCATGTGTAATGTTTCATTGATTCAGTTTGTTAGTGTCTTTGTTCTTTATGTGTCTTACTCCTAGCAGGCTGGTACAGGATGATTTTAATTTTGAAATGTCATTAGTTGTAAATCCCAATATGTACGCCTGAACCAGCAACTATAGGTCGACCACAGTGTGATTCATTGGCATCAACTTGGTATTAAATCACTTTGGCTGTGAATGCCGTTTTAAGCTGTATGATGAATGTAGGAATTTATCAAAACAGTTACATAATTCATTTTATGAGCTCTTTAAAAAGCAAACATAGCTCTGTAAAAATTATCCAAGAGTCATGGTGGGTATAAATAAACATAAGTGCCATTATTTCGTTGTGTAATAGCCTTAAAACAATTGGTACGTTCATTGTCTTGTAAATGTCTCTTGCAGATGGTAGGACGTGATGGCATATTGCGCAGACAATGCCACCAGAGGCATCCGTACATACGTCTCGGTCACTGCTTCAAATGATTCCGTAATGAGTCACCACTTCCGTGAAGATCAGCTGCTGGAAGCAATCGAGCATGGCGACTACGGGCGCGCAGTTCAGCTGCTGTCCAGTGGCATTTCAATCAATGCCATCCTTCTGAGCCGGACGCGCCGAGAAAGTGCCACCGTCCTCGCAACAGCCGCCTACGAAGGCCAAATGGACATCATGCGCTACCTTCTCGAATGTCACGTTGTCGTCAACTATCAGGATCCACTGCTCAAGCGCAACGCCCTGCACTGGGCATGCATGGGCAAACACGCTGACGCTGTCCAGCTGCTGGTCAACAGCAACATCGACGTCAACTGCGTCGACCGCGACAACGTGACTCCGATCATCCGGTCAGCGATGCTTGGACATCTCGACATCGTAGAAATTCTGATCGAAAGCGGCGCTGAAGTGGGCAAGTTCGATCGTCTGCACTCTTCGGCTCTTCACTACGCCACGTTTCACGGTAGCTCGGACGTCGTCAGTCTTCTCATCCGTGCCGGTTGCACTCCCAACAATCCAACCATCTTCGGTCAGGGTACACCACTTGCAAATCTCATATACCACCGCGACATCAACAACATTCAGCTGCTGTTCGAAGCCGGCTATAAACCGTCCGAAGACGGCTGGATTAGGCAGTACCTCAGCAAGGAGCACAACACGAACATCGCCGCATACTTGAGAGCCGAGTACCACAGTCCGTGCTCGCTGGCGCGGCTGTGCCGTACGGTGATAAGGAAGCAGATGAGAGGCGTTCATGTGCATAGGAAAATACTCTCGTTGTCATTACCTCTCACCATAAAGCATTACCTGATGTTGGTTTAAGCGCAGATGGAGAAATGCTCAAGGCATTTATTTATAGTCTTTGCTTTTGAACTCTGCTATCAGTTGTTATGAAATCAATACTGAACATGTTAATTTTATCCATGTTGTAGTAGGATTGAACGTTGTTCTTGCCAGCTGTCACATGATTTCTTCCACCATTCCTGCCTCCTGTTACCAGGTTTCTTCCTGGCCAGTCACTAGGAGTGTCACAGTTTAGTAAAATAAAGTACCTGAGCCTATCCTGAATGGGTACCTCTCACAGTCCTGTTAAATATTTTTAATGAAAACTATAAAATAGTTACGTGCTACAGTCTGCTGGTTGTTCATGTCGCTAATTGTTAAAAGTTGAGTAAAGATTTAGTAAAATATGCTGGACTTTTATGCCCCCGTTACTTGTGTTCACTCTAACCTGGTACCAGACTATCTATCACTCCACCCAGGCCTTAAAGTGTGGCTGGACGGTCATGGACGGCGTCCATGCACTTATTTTTCAATATGGACGCCGTCCAGCCACTTATTGGCAAGCAATGACTGGAAAGGTAAGGAGCGTCCAGGCACTTCTTTTGAAAAGATAAGAGGCGTCCAGGCACTTATCTTCCCACACTTTAAGCACTGACTCCACCATAACATAACATTAATACTTCAATGTTGCAGATCAGATGCACAAATTTCAAGCGTAAACATACATAAATGTATATATATATAGCAAAGTTAAAAATCACGTCTATACAATTATACATGTATGTAATGCATCTTCTTTTAGTCAACGAGAGCTGAATCACATAGATAACAGACAAATTTATTGGATGGGTTGCAAGCTCTGCAAAGTTGAATATCGGCAGTGTACTCTCAACAGCAACATCAGTCAGGTTGGCCAGACAGCGGTCTTAGCCATCTGGTACATGGAATGGAGCTGGTGTCCAAACCATAGAGTTTGATTAAAGTAACTGGAAAAAGTTGAATATTTTGAATATCGCATCCACTTGTCTGCCATAGCTAGTATCCCAGGTGCTGGCAAATCATTGTGTTCACTTAAAATGTTGTTGAGTACCAGGTACTGTGTTTGTCGGCAACAACCTTTCATGTAAGCCTCCAGTGACTGGTCTACCAGTCACCAGTAGATTTATCCATTTACCCCATTCAGCTGTATTCTCAAGATTTCCTCCGTTGCATATGTCAATTGCTTTAGGCTTAACATTACTTAATATTGCCAGCCAGTTGCCATGGTTTAATCCTAATTGTCACACATTAATTTAATAAATATTTGTTGGCAACTTCTGCAGTTTTGTGCATGCTGTGGGTACATACTGTGTGATCTTTTCTTTGGCAGCATTTAGGAAATTCTTTTAACACAATTTTTAGTAGGATTGTTATCGTGCTTTATTAGCTTAATACGTTTTAGCCTAGACTTCAAACTTACGGTAGTCTTTCTGAATAAAGCCCCCTAGTCTTGAATTGACTTTTCAGCTTTACTCACAATGTAATGAAATTTCCTGAGTATCTATTGGTGTAATAAAGACACTAAATAGTATAAAAAATGTACAGTTCTAAGTGGGTGATCAAAATACAAAGTTAATGAAATCATCATACAGATGGAATCATGAATCAAATCATCTAAGTGATTTATTAAATCATTTCCACATATGGGCATCATCAATTCAATCAGCAGTCAAGAAAGTGCCTGTCTGGTGATGCCAGCTCCAGCATGGAACCTCATTAGTGTCCGCTGTTGTCAAACATTACTTTTACATAAAGACATTCTTGTCCTTACAGCTCCTCCATGTACATTGCTGTACAACTGTCAAATTTCAAGTCTAGCAACAAATGGGGCCTACAGTTAGTGCTCATATATGTTGTTATGTAAATAATAAACTACTATAGCGTTGTTATAATGCACATAGTATGAAATGTGTTTACTGAACCACATTCCATCATAAAGTCTTGGGCAGAACCAGTCACAAAATTATAAAGGTAGAAAATGGGAAAACACAGGTTAATTATGATATAAATAAGTGGATGTTTTCCTGAATTTATTATGTACAAGAATAAGTGAGAATATATTTGTCAAATTATTCACTGTTCAGAAACGGTTCAACTTGAGGTAAATCAGATCATCAAAGATTTACTCTTTTAATTCTCTGCAAGGCACACAAGGCATCAAGTCAAGCTGCTGTTGTAACAGCTGATTTAGACAGATGTCATACTGCCTTACTTCTTGCTAAGCAACTTCTAAGGTTGTTTGCGTGTAAATGCTGAAACCTGGTTGTTACAGTTTCATATTGCCTGCGGAAGAGTTGCAGACCATCATTTTTAGTTTTTTCCCATACAGTTTTATTTATACAAATGGTGCGCAAAGTCTGTGTCACTTTCTGCTATCATTTGCGATCTTCTCAAAGACTTTTGTCTAGTTCGCAGGCAAAGAATATACATCTGCTTGAGAGTCTCGTATAATTTTTTTTATAAAGTTTCTAATTTACTGCTATCAGAGTAAGAATATCTAACCCTTGAACAATAACCTAACAACATAAACTCAAAGTTTGCACATTTATATAACATTATTCAACTGCCTGCAGATATGATAAACAGCACTTAAGAAGAGGCAAACAGCAGTCTGTCCCTCCCAGTTTTTTGTCTGCCTCTAGTTGGTCACTTTTGGAGCATTTGAGTGAGACATGGGCAAACGGACCCTGTGTGGGGGGGGTGTCAGTTTGCAGTAGCCCCAGCTGCTGCTCCGGCTGCCCCATCTGAGCCGCTTCCTCCCTTCTGCTGTTTCTCTCGCATGCGATCAGCATCTCTAGACAAAAACAAACAATAGGCATTTTTTAAATCTCTATTCATCACTGAAAAGCAAATTGTAAAATGGATTCTTGGCTCAATAGTTAATAAATCTAGGCAAACGATGGTGATAGATGTTAACAATCTTTTAGGTGTCTGTTCATTTTTATGGCTCTGCAAGAGAATTGGAACCATCTGTTTGCACCATGAACAGATCCATGAACACTTTAACAGCAAGATACACATTGGTTTCCCCGTCACTTCTAAAGTACACTATCAGCATTAAAGTTTTAATGAGAAGTGAGTTACAGTAGATGAGTGTCTTAGAAACCGGTGCATCTGCATAATCCCAAATATATTTAGAAAATGCAGTGTTGCAACAAAAACCACACCCAAACTACATGCCTGTTCAGTATGGTTAACAACAAAACCAGACCCACAAAATGAACAGGCCTATAGTTGTTGCAGTTATTATTATTGGCTTGAAAAATTCCAGTTTAAGAAGCTTTCAGAAGTTTGCTCCAAGTCATCCAGTAAAGTGAAAAGATATATATATATATATATATATATATATATATATATATATAAATTAGAAAGGTGAGGCAGCTACAAGAAAAACATGTAGGGGCTGAAATATGTATTAAAGAGAAGCAACTCCTCCAAGTCCATCATCTTACACTCGTTTAAGAGAAAATAATGGAGGAATTCTGTCAGAAATAAAGAAAGGTGTTTCAAACAATTGGCGTTAAATTTTGATGAGAGCAAGAACATCTGCTGGAATATCCTAGAGATATAATTTTGACGAGATGGGAACTTGTTCCTGAAAGACTATAAAGGGCAAAAGCTAAAAGTCTCAAGTTAGGATGGACTATAGTTAAACTCCATATCACCAGAAAATCAACAGAAGGTACAAAGCAGCAAGTAATCACATGTTTTCAACGTTGGTGAATACCTGAACAGTCCTGTTGTCCTTAAGATCAAGGTCATGTTAGAAGTCTTGGTCTTGAGGTTTAAAGTCTTGGCCTTGCAAGACCAAAACTAGGCTGTCAACATGAACAGCATATTAATCAGGGTCATTTTAAGGTCATTGCGTAGGCACCAACTCTGGCAACCAGGGTTGTATATGAGGATATACGTAGGTATACAGCGTGTACTTGTCTCGCGAATTTTTTTTATCGTATGCGTAGTTCCAAAAAGTTGGTATACAATACACAGTGGGTACTTACCTCACAAAGAGCAAAGTAAGAATAAGGTTTTTAAATAAAATTACGAGTATAAAACAGCAGAAGATCGTTATTTTAGAAGACTAAATCATGAAATGAGATCGTTTTATGCCACGGACAACGCTTTTCAGGCGAAAAATCCTTCGAAAAGCATCATTACAGCCCCATTGGCAACTATACACGACTCAGGAATGCACCCAAAAGCCAGACGGTCTGATAAACCATAGTACAATTTCACAAAAAACTTGCAATTTGTACATATACAATTATACATCCAGTGCTTGAAAATGTACCAGCGAGTTCAGCACATGCAGAACGTAGTTTTTCACACGGCAGAATTTTTACAAGGCCCATGGGGCACATCTTGGTCAGAATATTCTGAGCGCATTGCAGACTGTTAATTGAAACTGAAACTTGGAAGATTACCTCTGCTTGCGTTCCTGCAGACTCATTCCCTTGTTGCCATCTTTATCGTCCGCTTTCTTTGACTTGTCCTGCTGCTTCTTGACGTTCTTCTGTCGTGCCTGTTCTCTCTGATTGCCACCTGTTGATTATAAGACCACACCAGATAAAATTAGCCAAGCACAAGGCAATACACAAGCTAGATAACCGAAATACTCAAACAGCAGATATCAGATAAATTCATGATGCCGCACCTTGCATCACTGTTCGGGGGCCCGGTAGAGTAGTGGTTAACACGCTGGCCAAGAGTGCGAGAGGTAGTGAGTTCGAGCCCCCGTTGGGCGGATTTGCTTTGTAGGCTGCCGTTGGCGCCGTGTAATTACAAAGCTATCTGTTCAGTTAGTAGTTAAGTTTAATTAAGATTACTGCATAACTTGTAAATGTAAAAATGTAAAGTGCAGTGCGTCTTGCAGGCGTTTAATTAAAGAAAAGATATTATTATTATTACTTAGGGGCAAGAGGGAGCACTTGCCACCCCATGGAAAATTGACACTTATTTTTTAACTGCTACTTTTGGTGTTTAACAAATTTATTCACACTAAAGAAATAATGATATACAAAGTGAAAATGAGAAATTTACATTTAGAAACATCTATGAAAAATAACCATGTTCTTAATTTCCTGCTTTTCTCTTGGCAAAAATTAAACCTTGATATGTGCAAAAAATATCTGTGGGCACCCATGGATAAATTCAGATATCTGCACATTTAAATGCACTTTCAGAAGTCTTTGTGTGCGCTGCTATGCTGATGTCAATATAACTGCAACAGATTTTGCTTTTAGATATTTTAGCCAAACTACAAACGCAGGTTAATGAGCAGCAGAAACAAATAATAAAATTATGAAGACCTTGACTTTCATGGGCAAGAGAAAACAGACGAAACAATTAAGAGACCATGTAACTTATTGCCTAAAGTATGGAAAACTAGGAAGACTTTGAACAGTAGCCTTCACAATCGTGTATATAACTTAGGCTAACTGTGTAAGTCATTAGCACAGCTGTGTTTCCACAAGAAATATAAATAGTAACTACGGTAGAATACATGTTTCATAGATGACTTTAGCTAAATAGCCTTTGTAAGGTGGGGGCGAGAAGCCTATTTGTACGTAAGCAAAGAGGGGGTCAACAAAATGTACAAGTACGTAAGGAGGGGGTCGAAAATACCATTTCCGCGTACGTAATATATGGACAGCCCGCAACCCAACAAGCAAACGACAACGCTAAAACCAATGGAATGGTACATAATAAGGAACGCTAAAACAATAGATTACCCAAAGAGTTAATATGAGAACGTCTTCGCAAGGAAATGGACAATGGATTCGTGACGGTGTATACACACAGCAAACACACAAATTCACATTCGAGCAATTCATTTACAAAATAAACTTTCCGTCTATTCAGAAGAATATCATCGAAAGACTTACGAGTCATTTTCACCAAAATGCCTAACCTAAGCAGACAGGATTCCTTATTAAACCGATTAATAAATAAAATCCGATAGCCTTCGGAACCTCCCTTCCTGCCAAACCAAAATCTTTGTGCTGAATTACGAAATAATTGAAACTTATATCGATGGGAAGGAAACGCGGTGAAAAATCTGTTATGCAATTTGGCTTATAGTGACATCTATGTACTGGGTAGTAAATGTATTTCCATGGAAAGCAAAACTAAAAAGATCAAGCCAACAGGTTATAATATTGTGTTTACAAAGAATTCGTGTCTTCGAGTTGAGCGTGCCTAAGTATGCAAGGGGTCACCAAAATGCACGAGAAACGCCAGGACTAAGCCATTTTGAAGGACGACGAAGGCCGGACAAGTTTACGTTACTTCTGAGCGACTCGTACGCGAATTAGGCTCCCAGTCAGCACCGGATTTTGGCCCCAATCGTTCCCCATATGGGCAATTTGGGCATGGCCTGGGCTTCGGCGAATTTTCCTCTGCCCTAACAGGGCCCTAATGCTCGTACAATATTGCCCCTAAGTGTGTGTGGTTTAGCGACAATCGTATGCCGATGCATACCACCATTTCCGTGCATGCGGACGATCATGAATAATGATAATTTATTGCGTTTAGCAGTCGTGCAAAGTTGTAAATCAAAGTGTGAACAGTTGTTCGTAATGATGAATGTAGGCTACCTGCTTTACTTATTATTTCTGTTGCCATCAGAACCCTCAAGGCTCATGGGGCTTCCATACAAGAGCTACAAACTATTACTGGAGCTACTATCATATCAAGAGTTATGTATGCCTCTCCTGCATGGTGGGGTCTGGCTAGTGGATTGGACAAATCCCGTCTTGAGGGCCTCATGAACAAACTTAGACGAGCCGGCTACTTACATCTTGATACACTTACAGCAGAAACTTTAGCTCAAGAGGCTGATAAGGTGCTTTTAAAAGCTGTTCTTGGAAACGAACTTCATTTCCTCCGTAACCTCTTTCCACTACAACGTGATCCATTATATAACTTTAGGGAAACGGCTCACAATTTCATCCTCCCCATTGCAATAAAGACTCGTTAAACTTTATCCCAAGAATGTTATTCAAAAACATGTACTAACTATTTTGACCATAAGCTTTAAGCAGCCATACTGTTAATGTAAACCTACAGCGTTCTGTCTGTTGTTTATTGAATAAAACGAATATACATACATACAATGCGATTCATAACATGTGATAGCATTAAATTTTGCCATGTAAACAGATATTGTACTGTTTGAAACTGGAGGCGCTACAATAAGTTTTCTAGTTTTTGAAAACAGGCGCATGCGTTGGTTATAGCTTTTATAGCAGAGTAGTTTTTTTGTGTTTACGTTTGCGTAAAGTGTCTAACTAGACGAGAATTGCGGATTGTTTAACAGAAAAGTTTAGACTTTCGCTCGATTTTATGTTGTCATGTTTAAGAATATGTTCCATTCGTTTGCATCGGATGACTTTTAGTGTAGTCGATTAAAGTGGATTTTTTCGAAACCCGAACAAAATTGTAACAAGCATCGTTTTGCGATAGAACTGTAGTAAAGGTGATTTTGTATTGTTTGTTGAAAATCCCCATTTCAATCTTTAATATTTACGAAGTTATTTTAGAAAATACTAAAAGTGAGCGATAATGCAGGTCGTTGTCCTTTGCAAATTAAATTTTTCACTCAAATGATACCAATGCAGAGCGTAACTTGTTGCTTGTTGGCAAAACTGGATCGAAATAACATAATTTCGTTTAAAAATTTACCGACGAGGGTCTGAGAATCGTTTACGATGTCCAGTTTATGAGCGCATGGACTTATAAAGGTCTTGCCCGTAGATAGGCTACTCTACAGTCTACAAGACCCAACGACTGAAAAATATTCCAGGCTTCTGATAAAATCTCAAATTTTTTGTCTTTTATTAGTGCTAATGTTTCAACAGTTTTTTCACACCATATTACGCACTTTGATTGGCTGCCTTGTAGGGCTTGTGAAACGCATCTAAACGGACGAAACGATATTAATATTGCCCTCATTAGGCTGCAATTTTTGCTTAGCACTTCGACCTTCTTGTGCAGGTCTGCACATGAGCCTGCGCGTGTCCTGCGCTCACATCGGTCCATCGCCGGCATTTGACAGTGTATGGGGATTGTGGGAGGTGCTTAGAAACAATGGGGATACCAGATGAACTAGTGGTGTTACCATCTAGAGGATCTCTACCACAGGCCAGTAATCGCAGTTAGAGTGGTCGGGGAGCTAACAGAGTGGTTCAAAATCGTGGTGGGAGTAAGACAAGGGTGTGGTCTGTCACCAGACCTCTTTAACTTCATCTTGGAAGCATTGATGAGCCTTGCAGTGAGATCGGTAGAGTCCAGAGTTACAGTAAATGGACGGCTGCTCAACATTGCCCAACATTGACCTTGCATCGGAATCACCAGAGCAGCTGTAGGAGCCGACGTTAGACAACAGTAGCAAAAGCTGTGCCTAAGAATTAATGTAGAAAAGACAAAAACAGTGACTGTTGGGAAAAAACAGGAAGATCTGGAGGTAAGACTGGAGAACAAAGTGCTGGAACAGATGACAGAATTCATGTACCTGGGGGATATGTACAAAGGACATCAAACGTAGAATTGGTCTTGAAGGAGCGATGTTTGGATGTCTGAGTAAGATGTGGAAAACAAACAGCATCTCGATAAAACGAAGATGAAGGTGTATGGAACGCTTGTACTGCTGGTGCTACTGTATGGAGCAGAGTGCTGCTGTCTGTGCAGAGAAGAAGAGAGAAGATTACTGGCGGCGGAGTTAAGCTGGCTGCGAAGAACACTGGGTAGAAATCGGAGAGACAGGATCCGAAACGAAGTGACTCGGGAGCAGCTGGGACAATGGAAAAGGAAACACTGGTGAACAAGATCAGAAATAGAAGATTCACATGGTTCGGGCACGTCACATGAATGGAGGACTAAAGGCTACCAGCAATTGAATGCTTCATTTGGTCTGACTGGTAACTTTCTTGAATGGATAGCCTCTTTCTATATGACCGTTCTCTTTGTGTGATCCATGGCTCTACCTAAGTCTGCATGGGTCCCTGCCCAATATGGTCTGCCGCAGGGATCTGTTCTTGGTCCAATTCTGTACATAATTTACACTTCTGAACTTGCCTCTCTTCTTGCAACACATGCAGTTTTGGGTCAGCTTTGTGCTGATGATGTACATAGTACATTTGTACAAGCCTACAAACATTGTCTATCATCTAGCGCCATATCAGTGGTCCGGGGCATGACTTTAGCTGCCTTAGAAACATGGATGTCGTGTAACCGACTGCGCCTAAATCCAACTAAGACTAAATTTATCTGGCTAGGCAATCGTAAGCAACTTGCTAAAATTGACTTCGATGCACTTGTGACGGAATTCCCCGCTTACACTTTCTGAAATACGGTCCGTGACCTTGGTGTCCTGTTGGACCAGGAGCTCACATTAATTTGCTCCTCATATTCAAGGACTTGCTCGAGACTGTTACTATCAACTGCGTCACCTTCGCACAATTGCTCATTCACTAACATCTAGTGCTGTCACCACTTAGTCCATTCCTTCATTACTTCCGTCTTGATTATTGCTCATCACTCTACTCTGGCCTCCCATTCAATCGAATAATGTGTGCTTAAACAGAGTCTTACGCTCTGCTGTGCTCACGTTTAATAATTATTGCACATATCCCTAAATTTCTAATAGTAGTCCCCTTGAAGAAGTGCTATATAAATTCTTGAATGAATAAATGAATATATTTATAAGATGCCTCTGACACTGCACACCATTGAGAAGTTTTCCCAGTCGATAAACTGCAGGGAAAATTATGTGATTTTCAGACAACAGAAAAATGTACGTTGGGTTCCAGTTAATTGCGAAGAACATGTCCATGGAAAGAGTTTGATTCAAAAGTGTAGGACTAATGAATAGGAGAGGTAGTTGTTCAGCAAACATCAAAGCACTATCAAGTGTGACACCCAATTCACGAACACTTAAGGGAAAGGTGAAATTAGGGAATAATGAGGCCAGCAATTGGGTTTTAACTTACTTTTAAGCTTTTGTAGCTGTTTGGTTCCTAACCAGATTAATTGAGTCTTTGAAGGAATAAGGCTAATTCTGTTTGGTGTCATCCAAAGGTGGAGGACTTGCAATAGCAGCCTCCACATTTCAATTTCTTTGTTTTAATAATAAAATCATTTACCTTAATCCACCAGGTCTCTTTGGGGTCCTGCTCCTTTTGGTTTACCTCAGGGTTTGGTCCTATTACCTCTCCTGTGTATCTTTAGTCTTGAGGGGCCACTATAAAATGCTCTTTATAAATAAAAATAAATACAGAGCCTTAAATTTTCTCTGTATTAGGTGGCATTTTCTAGCGGGACCTGGGTTTCTTTACTTTCTTAAAGGTTTCCATTTGGCCCACTACTCTAGTTTAATTGTAATTTACGTGTTATAAAAAAGCCTTAATATTGCAACTTCATAACTTGTGTTTAGTTTGTCCACCACCAGTATTCGCAATGCTCTAAGTATCTTTGTAAAGTTTTTTGCTTGTTGTTGGGTTCCAGAAATAAATCTTTCCACCTAAACTCCAAGGCGACCTTCAGTTCTCTTGTCTTTTGGCATTGGTCCCAGATTGTGACATTTCTCAAGCTTGGCTCCCACATGTGACAATCTATGGGGGATCAAATCAGGAGAGTTTGGGCCATTCTCAGTTAAACCAGGACGAATTACACTGAGCTGATATCGTATATCCTTTCTTCAACGTGGCCGCATATTTTTAGCGGTTCTCGGTCTCACCGCTTATCAGGTTTAGCACTTAGCAGTATAATTTTAACTCCAAGACCTTGCTCATACAATGTCTGCATGTGTATTTTGTCTGTCATTGAGGCCTTGTCCATTTTCAATTGTGATGTGACTTTATAAAATCAAATTTGTACCTTTTTGGTGCGTTACATGTGTTTGGACCTTCAAAAAACAGTGCGTGGACTCAC
Source organism: Lumbricus terrestris (assembly GCA_949752735.1). Classification (NCBI taxonomy): domain Eukaryota; kingdom Metazoa; phylum Annelida; class Clitellata; order Crassiclitellata; family Lumbricidae; genus Lumbricus; species Lumbricus terrestris. The sequence continues at coordinate 43,201,931 of OX457036.1, forward strand.
TAAAAGTAATATAACTTTTGTTACGTTTGAAATTTTTTGGTGAAATTTGGCATTTGTATGTAGATATGAGTTACTTTTGAGCCTATAAAGTCTTAGTAAAAATGCCTTACTTTTGGCCAAAATATTAGCAAAAAACTGTTTCGGGGCTTCATTTTTTGCCCACCCTGTAAATCCCTGACATGGGATTGATGGGGATTTTCACTCAAACGATCAGCGTCAAATTCTGATTCCAACGATACCAAATTTATGCTTGTTACAATTTTGTTCGGGTTTTCTAGCCGTCTACCCAACTATTTTGCAACTAAAGAACTTTAGAATGGAAATTGACTGGTAATGATACATCATATTATCGCTCACTCCAGCATGTTGCTTTTAAGACGTAAATCTTATTCACTGGAGTTGATTATTACCTTCTTTCTGCTTAGCAATGGGATAAAGGTGGGTTACTTGGCCAAACTCAGAATTTAGCATAATGTTCTTTATTGATATCTGATACACGGCTTTTTACACGCGCACCTAAGTAAGTGCGACCAGAACCCCGAAGTCCCGAAACTAATTTCGGCCGGATCCCCGAAATCGATTTTCACACAACCTATCAATTTTAGACACTATCAACAGCACTACAGGTTACTGGCATGGACTGGTGGCACAGCTGCGGGTCCTGATGGACTGACAGCATGGATGCGCTAAGGAGCGGCACACCTGCATGCAGAGCCTTTCACAGAGCTATATAACTGGTCGATTCATTGCGCATATGTTCTGTGCAGTGGAAAGCAAGTGCAATAACACCGGTGCCTAAGATCCCTCATCGGATCAATATGCCTTCCGCCCCACTGGATCTACCACGGCAGCCCTTATAACCTTGACTGTCTTCTGTAGCTTCTCAAAGACAACAGTTACGTGCACTTGATAGCTCTCGACTTCTCTAAAGCTTTTGATATGATCAGACATGCATATCTTGCGTATCAATTGGTTGAGCTGCCCATTTTGGACTGTGTACACAACTGGATTGTGGGCTGTCTGACAAACCATACACTTGTTTCCCATTGTTTCGCCTTCGTGAGGTTATTGTAAGGCGCTATATAAATGTTCATATACATACATACATACATACATACATACATACATACATACATATAAAAAGTCGGTGCCTGGGTCAAAGGTTTGACTCACATTACTATGAACACTTTTGCCACTTAGTAAAGTGTTGTGCTTCTCAGTTATAGGTTGTCAGGTTGCAATGAGTCTATTGTTTTGCATAGACAGTTAGTTGGTTAGTTGCTTCCATGCAGAGCAACTGTGCACTGATTAGGTAAAATGGTCCTATGAGGAAAATCTTTTGTTGCTCTCCATTGGCTTCATACAATGGAAGCTACAGCTAAAACTTTTCTTGATTTGAGAGACTTATCCATTTCTGAACAGCATATTTTTTTCCACGTTATTTGTAAGATGGCATTAGCATTTACCATTGCAATACGCACAGACCATGTACACAGGCTTCAGAACTAAGAGAACCTCGGTCTGACCTGAGAGATTTCTTGTGAATAATTTTTGTGCTGTATTTATGTTCGAAATGGTGTCGTAGACTTTTTTAATTTTATATTTGGGAGTACATTTATCATTACGGATAAAATTTTAAGCTTGTGTTTTAGGAATGTTGCGCCTATTAATGGAACAAACAAGAAGAGTTTCTTTACCCGCGAGTCATTTGAGCGCTACTCAGTGCGACCGAGCTTCATAGGGACTCTTGATTTGGAATCCAGTGATGGTGGTAGTGGACAGCCTCAGGCCAGCCAGCAAAATGGTGTCAGGGACATTAGTAATCAAAAATCTGAAGCCGTCACAGGAAAAAAGGCAAAAACAGAAGCGGCTGGGCATGCAGAAATTTCCCCAAAGAATCAGGCAACAAATGACAAAAAACCGTAAGTGCTTTGATTTGTTATTGGAACTATTCTCAGTTAATTTTTAAAAGTTTATCACGATTATTCCATTGTTTGCAGATAATAAAATCTTGTTTAAAAGCTTCTTTAGTCAGATATTAGATCCGGTAGGTATCACTTTTTGGTACACCTATCGGCAGTGCGGTAATTCCAATTCGGTGAGTGACCAATACGAGAGGAGCTTATGTTAAAACCAATTGCTATGCATACATGTGCTAAAAGATATTGCTTATAATGGTCTAAACCGCATATATAATTTTATTGCTTCTTGCAGTAAGGTTGCTTAAATTTAAACGTTTTAATATACCAATTAGAGTGGCATTGTTTAAGAATTAGGAGTTTTGGTGTCTGTTATTGGATGGTTTAAGTCCTCCATACAAAAAATTAATCAAGTGTGGTTTGATTTTACTTCCAAAGACAGTATGTAGAGATTATATGGACCCTATGAAGTTACGTCATCTGTGGGTTGTGTGACCTGCCGTTAGTCGTCTGTTTGTTTCTTCTTGGTCATTGAAAGCACCTCTCTTGCCCATAAATCAGTGGTACCTGAGTAAAATTACAGCCAGGTAGAAAGAGGAAGTGGCCGACATTCGACGTTAGCAGTGTGGAGCTGAACTCCTTTAAATTTTGAGACTTGACTCGACATCTCTCTTGTTGCTTATGATAAGCTTACTCGACTGTGATAGCACTTGAAGTTACCATTGTTTGGTGCCTTATGCATAATGACAGTGGTGCCAAAAGAGTTGTCTTTGGATGAACAGCCGACTTCTTTTATTGCTACCCGCAGAGGAATATTTTAATCGAATCCTGGAATTGAAGGATTCATTCGTGCAGGTCTCTCCAGAAGGCTGGAATGAGAACAAGGAGTACCATATCTTACTTCATAGCAATAATATTGTGATGGCACAATGTGTCTTTATTTAAGGCTGACTGATTTAAGATTACGTTTGTAATTTGCTGTATTACTCTTTTTATTTCCAGTTTAAGTCTTATTACTAGTAAAATAGTTATTTTTTATGTTTGTGTACTGATTCCAATTTTTTTGCATTGAAGCCCTGTTTTCATATCACCAGATATCTCTTGATTGAATTGGGCTATTCATGAATTATTGTTAAGTTTGACTGAAATTTTAATTATTTTTATTTTTGGATTGACTGCAATGGCTGGTGCCAATATTGAACTTTAGACAATAGAAATTTAGACAATATTGAACTTTAGACAAACAATTTTAGATGACCATTGACTATCTCTTATTGTTTTCATCTCTGACTGCTTTACTTTCCTACATACTTTGTATTTATAGTACGGTAATTTCATTATTGATCCATAATGCCAGGTGCGTGAAAATTAAGTGTTTGTCAAGTTGCCCTTTGCCTTGTAACATTTACTGACTATACAGAATGCGGTGATGCTGTTTTAAAATGAATTTATGTTTTTCTTTATCAGAGCAAAATGGATGCAGGCAAAAATGGGACTCAAAGTGCTCTACCCAAGACCATCGAGCATGACAAGGGCTGAACAGAAGACATACTTTGAGTTATCAGACCGATTTAGACAGATGCCACCACTTAACCAGGAGGATTACAGACTACTCAGCCGTCTAAAAGTAATTCCTATATCTGCTGTGATATTTTTTTTTTTATATATGTGTTTTTAATGTACATTGTACTAGGGCACAGCCGGGTGCTGACCCGGATATGCCGGGTATTTGACACCCGGCAGATACCCGGACCCGGTGATGAAAGGTCTTCAGGGCCGGGTGGTAATTATGAATAGCATACAACACATTAAAGGGCTTAGCAGCTAACCGGCAAAATCTCTCAACTGCATTATATTACAATGAACAGACAATCACAGATCTGTGATTGTCTGTTCAGACAGACAGACCGACTGCTGATGGCTGCTTTATATTAGACTATCCTATTTCAAACAGCCTACCAGCAAGAGGAATGAGGTGGTGGAGGGTAGAGTTTGTATCACCCTCTTCCATGCTGTCTCTCCTTCCTCCTCTCTCTCTCTCTTCTACTACCCCTTCCTGAGAGGAACAGTGGTAGACAATGAAGGAGAAGAGGGGGAGTAAATAGTATATATATATAATTATATATGGGATCTGGTGGCTGAATATATATATATTTAAATATAAGAATGGCACCCTCTTTCATGCTTTCTCTTCTTCATTCCTCCTCTTTCTCTTCTAGTATTCCCCCTTCCTCTTCCTCCTGCTGCTTGGCTGTTTGAAATATCTAACAGGGAAGAGAAAGGAGATGATGAAGGAGGAGGGGAGAAACAGTGGTAGAAGGTTAGGGAGTATAGGAAGGGGAAAGAGCGTATATATATACATTATACACACACACACACATAATGAATGGTTATAACCATCCATAATATATATATATATATATATATATATATATATATATGCTGCTCACTGACCATAGCTATATAAGTTGGCAAGGGGTCATCTGTCATTAATTCCTTATCTTTAAAGCCTGTTTGGTCTGTCACACCCTCATTCAAGTCAGAGAGACTAGTACTTGTCAGAAGGGATACTTTCCACCTGTTATATGACTCTGCAGCCAAGCTTAATAGGCCCCCTCTCTAATAGGACCATGTATGTATATCACAGATTAAGGGATGGTACACTTTGAACTGTGTCTACATGTAGTTGGACTGCATACACCACAGAAGCAGGACTGTTTATCAGGGGCCTCTGACCTCCTCTTGGCTGACTGGACAGATCAACATTTCTATACTATAGAATAATTTTATCAACACAGTTCATGAACAGATATTACTGGCACCTCTCAATCAATAACCCCTGGCAGAACTCAACTGTAGTAAAACTGACACAGAAGAGTTTTACTCAATTCCACCAAAGGTAGCTAACAAACTGAGTGATGTTTGTTTGACAGCATTCAAAGTGGGGACATACTATTCAGTTTAGAGATTAACGATCACTTTTAATACCCGGACCCGGTACCCGGACCCGGCAGATTTTATTCAAACTACCCGGACCCGGTACCCGGTTGAAAAACGGCACCCGGCTATGCCCTACATTGTACCTACCAGACTTTTATTTTGGTTTTGCCTTCGTCAGGACTACTCCGGTGACTAACAGTGTAGTAATTCATAGATCTTCACTATTTTGTTTAAAGTAAATAAATAAAATAAATTTAAGTATCTCAGACACTTAGTAAATGTGTGGGTCATTTGCCTTCCTGCTCTTACTCCTTGAACATTACCTTAAATTTTTGTTAAGTGATGATCGTTAGCATCATTTTGAAAGTGTGTTGAACTTGCTTTCAGTCTATTCACTATAATGTTAAATTGAATCTGCATTATACATTATTAAAGCAATAGACGGCATTAATGTAATCAACCCTGGATGATGACTATTTAACACTTGAATTCGATGTGCAGGTCATGCCTCTTACAGCGTTGTCAGATTCGGTCAATGCGGCTTAATCTGCAGTTGAGTGCTGCAACAACCTTCCCTCTTACTGAACCATTGAAATTTTATCTGAAATTTTATCTTTGATGGCTTATCAAAATTTCGATTATGTCATCCCCTGCTGTCCTGAACTGTGTTGGTAAGAGAGTGGCCAGTTTGCAAAATTTGAATTTCAGCATGTATGAGAGATGCACTTTTCGGGGTTAATATTGAGGACAAAATCAAATCCTGCATCTTTAACCTGACTTTGTTGACCAGTTGGCTCTAATCAATCACACATACAAACTGTTGTGGTGGTTTTAACCAGCATGCTTTCAGGTTGAGCTGCTTTTGGCTGCCTGTGAAGATCTGCTGGTTCCTTGCTGCCCATACGTCAACACATAAATTCAGTGCATTCCTGCATGTTGTTCCATCCATTTGGAACAATCTGCCATTGAAATTACACAAGGTTCCTTTTAAATCTGCTCAAATTACTGTTCGCACTTTGTTAAGCGCACCTCTTGGACAGCCATACTCGCAGTGGTGTTGAGAAATTCGTCAAACATGCCAAGACCAAAATCCAGGCAGATTAATTTGTATACGTAAATAGATGCATACGTGCACTCATTAATGAATACATGCAATGTGCATACGTAATGTATATATTTTGAGTCAGGCATATTTCTAGTCTGTTTTCTGTTGTATGCTTTCAGGAGCTTCAAATGAAGGTAACTGCAGAGCAAGAGGAATACATGGCGTATCTTGAAGGCGTAGCCAGACAATTTGTTGCCGATTATAATACTGTGCATCCAGTTGTGGAGAAGTATGTGTCGGTAGGTACCATGATAGAAATATTTCGATTATTGTGCACTATTAAATGGCTATACTGCTGGCTTACACATGTGCATAGAATTGCAGCCTTGAGGTGAGCACTGGTGTTCTTCTTCTGGTTCTCTGCCCCTAGGCAGGTTCGGCTGCCACTCTTCCCTCCGCTGGGCCTTCTCCTTTAGTCTGTAGGAGCTTCATTTGACATTCACTCGGGATTCATAGAGGGGTGGTCTCCCATTGCCTTAATCCCCTCGGTGTTTTTATCGAGACACCATCTCCATGCGTTGCCGAGTTCCGTCATCCGTCCTTCAGGATCTTCTCCTCTGGATTCTCGCATATACCGGTGAGAACTCGGTCGCCCACTACGCTCTTCGTTTTCGACAGGGGGACCACGTGTAGGTGGCGTGATGGACTTTTGAGCAGCAGAGGCTATATGAGACGCTTGCGTACTCCATTCCATTCCCCCCCCCACTGGTGTTCATCAAAAGTTATTGGACTGAGTTGATATCAAAGTCTGAAATTTCATTTAATTCATGGTTTTCAATAAAATTGTTTATGATTTCATTATGATGTGTACTCATCCCAGCCATTTGGTTTCAGGAATATTTGGAAAAACGTCGTCGAAACGTGTACCACTATCCGCGCCGATACATTCTGCACGACACTGTGCCTGTGGCGCCAGGCAAAGGTCAACTCGATGTGTCACTGACTCATATCCGCACGCTTCTGGAAATGGTAGAGACTGTTTGCCAGCTGATTGCATGCTAGAACTGAGATGAAATTATAAATATCTTACGTATGACGTATGTATGTCTGTTCATATAATATTACCTTGTTACCTTGTGCTGTCAACTCGTAGAGTTCTAGCGATCGTCTTGACACACATTCTCCATTGTTCTCTGTTCGCAGCCAAGTCCCTCAGTTCTTCCAAATTCATGCCAGTTATGTCGTGTATCTCGTCCATCCATTTCATCCTTGGTCTGCCGAGTCTTCTCCTTCCCTCACCACAAGCCAGCATCATTTCCTTCTCCAGACCATCAGATCGCATTACATGTCCGAAGAATCTTAGCTTCAATCTTATCGCGAATTGTTTTAACGACTCCTCATTTTCCAATCCAATTTCCATTCTTATAGATTCGTTCGTTCTTTTCTCTGTCCAAGATATTCGCAACATCTTCCTCCAAATCCACATTTCGCATGCGTTAATCTTTTTCTCCATATTCTTTGTCTTTGTCCATGTCTCGCAGCCATATAATATCGTAGGAAAGATTAGTGCTCTAACGAGCCTCTTCTTAGTATCTAAACTTACATGTTTGTCCTTCCATATCTTTTCCAGTCCAATCATTGCGGTTTTCCCTATCGCTATCCTTCGTTTTATTTCTGGATCACATTTTCCCTCTTTTTCGATCAGTGATCCTAAGAATGTAAAGCTTTTTACCACCTCTATTTCCTCTCCATCTATCTCAAAACTAACCCAATTTGCTGTTGTCATGACCTTTGTCTTGCTTATGTTGAAGTATAAGCCGGCTTTTTCACTTTCTCTCCTCACCCTTCTTATCAGTTCTACCAGATCAACTTTCTTTTTTGCCATTAATGTTGTGTCGTCCGCATATCTAAGATTATTCAGTGTTTTCCCAGCAATTTTTACTCCCTCAGTTGCCCCTTCTAATATATGTATGTATTATATATACCTATGTATGTGTGTGTGGGGGTGTGATTGTAGGCATATATATGTATGTATGTATGCCTGTGTGTTTGTGTGTGTACATATATTTAATATAATGCCTTTTAAGAACCTTTTAAAAGTGCTGAAATGAAGCTTTTCTTGAGATCTTTGGAATGCAACCTTAAAACATCTCTGTTGATGATGGCCTCCAAGTTGGTTCCATTCGAGGATAAAGGAATCATTGAAGACACCAGACGTCAGAAATCACTGGAGCTCTCTGATCTAATTTTCTGCTCTTTTTTTGCGGTTATTGCCTTCTGCAACAACAGACACTAGCATGATAGAAGTTGGTGATTAGTAACAGTATTACCAACTTCTGTCATGCTATAATAGAAGTTGGTGACTACTAACAGTATTACCAGATTACCAGCTTCTCTCATGCTGGTTTAATTGTGTATCTATGTATGTATATATGTGTGTGTATGTATGTATGTATAATTATATATGTATTGTATATATATGGTGTATTAATTTATATATTGTGTATGGCATGTAGGACACTGTATACATGCGTAACAGTATTACTAATTTAGTAATTAATGTCTCCAACTGTTGATTATTTCTTTAGGGTACTGTTGCGAAACTGATTCTGCCTAGCATGGGTGACTCTGACGGAGGTGGTGTGACCAAAGTTCCTCTGGACTATAACAGGATTTCTAAACGGTACCCTCAGTGTTCGTCTGGACCCTCTGGTACTGCAGCGGGTGACTACACAAAGGTAAGTTTTCTGCTCTTTATTACAGTACATTTGTTTACATTATCCTGATTTAATTGCATTAGGCAGTATTGCATAACTTTTGAGAAGTTGGCGCATGCCCTGATTGGATGGATGTCTTCTTGTGGAAGAGATTGTTTAGATGCATTGTCTCCATTGTTTGTTCGAGCTGCTGTGACATTTGTCGAGCTGCTGTGACATTTGTCGAGCTGCTGTGACATTTGTCGAGATATCTCAATGACTTGATACATGCATACATGTGGTACTGTGGAATGTGCTACCTTTATCTTCGGCATCCTTCAGATATTCTGATAACTACAGTTTACAGTGTTGTTAGTCTTCACTGCTAGTGCATTGTTGCTTGCTGTGTGTGTGTGTGTGCATGATTTCTATTCTGGTCCTATATTTAAAATTGGTTTGCTCGTTGATGTTGATTTCTAGGCTCCTATAAGCCGCGATGTTAATGTTGATCGTCTGCTGGCCAAGTATGAGGCAGATCTGGTGATGTCTCTCGGAGCGTTCCAGTGCTTAATTGACAACTATCCTCATAACATCAATCGCCAGTGGGAGCTAGCAGTTACCGTCAAGGAGTGTGATGTAATTGGTCAGTACATTCATTCATTCGTTTATTCACTCATTCATTCATTCATTCATTCATTCATTCATTAAATCATTATAGACTTGTATATAGCACCCATTCAAGAAACCTATTGCCCATCCTCAGCAAAAGAAAAAATGACCTGAGAGATTTTGTTTACATGTGCTTATGTGGTCGTTTATAAAGTTTCTGTTATGAACCATAAGGCATTACAGAAATATTCTGCTCTTATAACTTGCAAAGCAGATAATGACAGATGTACTTCCAACACACTTATCAAATGTTTCCCATATCTGGCTATCGATTTCCCATATCTGGCTATCGATTTCCCATATCTGGCTATCGATCCTAGCTCTGTCGGAGATAACATGAATAATCTTTAAATAATATTTATTATTCATTGTTTTCCAGTTAATGGAGTGGTCAGAAAGCAGAAGGTGGTTTGTCTCGACAGTCCTTTCGCTCCGAAGATGATCACGCCGCAAGAGAAGAATCTCATTTACCACCGACTTGCGCTGAAGACGTTGCTACTTCATCCGAATCACCACAACGTCTGCACTCTCGAAACGAAACTCGATTACTTTTCGAGATCCCACAATCCGGAAGTCGGAGATTGTTCGGAACTCGTTGGCAGCGAGAATCTGTTTGCAGACGCAGCCGACGATCTCAGCTCCCTCGAGGTTTTTGGCACCGACGCACAGGACCACAGCTCAAACAAATGTGTTCTAAGCGCCGACCTCGCAATGAGTGATGATGACACGGACACAAGCGTTTCGGACACGGCTGACTTGCCCATCGATTCTACGATGAATGAGTCGCAGATGGATGACATTTCCTCGGTTTCGCATGGTGTTCCACCCATGTCGCCTATACCGTGCCTTGATGGGTTGGTAGATGAAAAACCTGCAGGAGGGGAGTCGGAAGGGGAGAAAAAGGGTGAATGTAGTTCTGTCGGACTACCACGTAGAAGTTCAAGGTCTCGGAGGAAGTCGACTGATGACGAACCTTGGGGAGGCAGCACAGGAAGTGGTGCGAGGAGCAACACTTCGACACCTAGGAGGTCGGTTCGACTTGCCTCTCGCGGGGGCAAGGCTCCCGAATCGGAAATGACGGACAGCGACACCGACGACAATCTGTTGTTCATCGATTGCATGTCGCCGAAAGAACTCAACTTTGGTCCGAAGGAGTCGGCAGACTCAGCTGTCCATTTGAAGCTGCCATGTGATAACCAGTCGATGTTACACGATGAATCTGGTGATGTGGGTAAGGTGATCTGTACGCAGGGCCCAACCAAGGATTCTGCTTCATACGATACCGTTGTTCCATGTGGTTTTCTGAACGCACCGTCTGCCGCTTCCAGTTGTTCTTCTGTCCAGTCGGCTGAAGGAGACCTAAAGGAAATAAAGATTGGGATTGAGTCGACAGTTCCATGCAGTCAGCCTGGTTCATCTCAACAAAAGGAAGTCTGCAAACGTCGGCAGACTTTGGAAGAGTCTGATGCAAAGTCGGCTTCCGAATCTGTGGTTGACGAATCAACTTGTGATGCACGTCGTGACACGCGGAGTTTGTCCGAGTCCACGATCGGTGATTACATTCAAAAAATTGAAGATGTGAAAGTCGAGAATCCCTTGTCCTCTGTTTCCGGCCTGACCAGTTCTGCTGGTGTCATGGAAGGCACTACCCCGACCGAGAGTACGAATGGAAAGCCTGACGAAATGAAAAGTAGAGGCAGTAAGAGGAGACTTTCTGTGGTGGATGCTTTAGGTGAATTAAACTTAGAAGATTCTGTGCTGGTCCCTTCTGCTTCCGTGAGACCAGTTGCCAAACGTACAAGAAAACGTACAAAGAAAGTTAAAGTACCTGTAAATAAAGACATGTAAGTCTCACTTGCATTTTCAAAGCATTGTGACAGAAGTGTTATTTTTAGTAGTTGCATTGAGTTTTATTGACAAGTTTATTAGATGATTCATTCGTTCATTCATTCCGAAAACTTATATAGCGCCCCTTCAAGAAACCTACTCAGAGGCGCTCCCAGTCCAGCCATAACTGATCCTTATCAAGTCATTTTTGCTGAAGGGCTTTAATGGAACCTTGGGAATTTTTTGTTGAAAATACAAGTTGACAGGTGCCACTTATCACCTTTTTTAACAAATGTTACTCGTGTTTCTGAAGAATGAAGTAACTGCTTGAAAAGAGAATTATTATTATGTAGAATTAAGAAAATATCTGGGTGACATTTGCCCATCTTTAGATTAGAATGTTCAATCTGAGAATTGAATTATACATGTTTTTGGGCTAACCAATTGACTGCTTGGATAGTGATTACGGTAGTTTTTCTAATATCCATCATTTGGTTTTCGGCTTCTTTTTTTACATCTGCACTGGTTGTATGTTGCAGGTCAGTGCGTGATTTAGAGCGTGGTGATGGAAAACTTATAGGTTGGGAACAATGCGCAAAATACCTTTCTCTTAAGATGAATTATTTGAAATGAAGTGATTTACTTTACCACCAAACACCAACCATTCATATCATTACAGTGTTCGACGAATGTTTTTACAAGTTCTTCATTAAGCTCTAAATATGCGTGACATTATACCAGGACCGTTGAAGCATGTCTTTGTATTCTTAACTGTATGCGGAACATGTTCTGTCTGTCTGTCTGTCTGTCTGTCTGTCTCACTCTCACAGTTACGTTGTGCATATGTTGTATGCTAACTGAGGAAATTTAACTGAACAATTCCAAAATTTTGGCTGGCAATTCAAACTTAATTGATGCATTGGCTTCATCCATATAGTTTGAAATCAATGCAAATATTTCCTGCAAAATTACTGAATTTCATTTTCATCTGCTAGGCGAAGTGGAAGCCCGATCATCAACGGTCGCTTCTGCAAGTGAACCAAAAAATGAGTCGGATGTTGGGTCAACATTGCCAACCGAACAGACGTCAGCAAAAACTGCTCTGGAAAGACCTGCGGCACAAAAATCCAGAAAGCGATCGAGTGCCGTTAATAAATCATCGCCTAACGATACGGCAGCACCATCGTTTTCAAGATCATCGGCAACCGATCAGCCGCTGATCGTTCAGTCTTTCCTCGATCAGATCCTTACTCAACAGACGAAAATGTTTGACAGAACCGTCAGAAGACAGTCGCCGCAATTGGGACCGGCATTTGCAATTAGTCCTGCTGTCCAGACCGTGGCTTCGTCTGGAATGCCCTCTGCCACGATTGCAGGCCCTAGTTCGGAAACGAGACAGCCGGTCGGTCTTTTGGATGATCGAGGAGGTGTCGGTGGTCCAGCGGGTGCTGCAATGAGTTCCTCTGCTCAATCGCTTTCAGCTGGAAAAGTGGTTAAGGATGTCGGTTCGTTCGATTTTACGCTTTCTTTAATTGTCTAGTTTTACTTCTGTCGCTTTGATTTAACAGCTGTGGTTTGTTGAAGTCTGTTTCATGTCACGTTGTGTTCTGAATGAAAATATGAAACCATGTCGGCTAATGCAGGCAGTACATATGTGAAGTTCCTAGAATGAGTCATATACAAATTATATATTTATGTCATGTCATTCCGCCATCGTCACTCTGCGGCGGTTGGCTGCACGAATGGATGAGCATTTTCCACAGTTGTCTATCTCCTGCCATGTTCATTAGCCTCCTACCCGAAAGTATTTATATATATTTATGTATACAAGAATAATATATATATTGTGTAGATGCTTTTATTTATTTAGTTCCTTTTTGACATGACTCAGGTAATCAGATTCATTCTCTGTTTTAGCATCAGCCGAGATGATGTGTGAAAATGCCGGTGAATATGTGCGTCCATCCATTGGCAACGTCGCTTATCATCTTTGGCGCCTTGGCAATTTGAGGTTCATCTTACGCCATAGTCACCATGGCATCTATCGTCCATATCACCAGAGACCGGTCGGTACCTGCGATTGTCTTTTGTTTTCTTTTGTTTGCAGTTTTTGTTTGCTTTTTCTTTGATATCTTAGAAAGCGAAGTGCATCAGGTTGGTCTATATATATGTACCTAGTCTTCATCTACGTTGCTACTGCTAATCAGTTAAGATGAAAGACGTGACTAGTATTTTATCAGAACCAAGTTTAATATTAATCTTTATTTAGGCAACAATGTTTGCCAGAAACGTGTTATGACTTCATCAATTGGAGCATATAAAATATGTGCAACGATTATGGTAGACTGCTAACTGGAATTAGCATTGCAGTTAGTTTTATAGCAATTAAAACTGAATGAAGCAATTTTATTTTAAATGATCAAAATGCAGTTTAACGCACATATCATGCATGACAGGTCATCATTTTTCAGAATCAAAACAGTAATCGAAAGTAACAAGAACCAATAATTTGCCAAACGAAAAATCCCTATTATCATGCATACTGAGGTAGTTTAGGTAGCTATACACTGCAGTGCCCCTGGTGGTCAGATAAAAATATCATGTCTTGTCTACACAACAAATACATTGCAGTTTATCACATCTGTGAAGATAAGTCAACGAATAAGTTATATATTCAGAGTACAAAATTGACTTAAGAACAATAATTTCTATGCTGGTATAAAATTGAAGCATGTTTTTTTGTTGTTGTGATTCCAGCCGTACTTTATGCACATCCAAACAAAACTCGAGTACCAAGCAGAACACGGAGTCGAGCAGATGACTCCGAGCGAGGCCATCCGCAGCTGGACGGCTCTGCAGCTCAAGCTCAGAACTCGGCTTCTTCGATGTATGGGATGCCTTCGTTTCAATGCCAATGCAGTCGTCACTTTTTAGTTCAATACAATGCTGTGCAATTCTGTATAAATTTTCTATTTAATGATGGACATAGGCATAGGGGACATTTCGGCAGCGGGATGGGCAAAGATTTAAAGATTTTTACCTTTGCCCGAAAGGTATTCTTTAAATTTTTTTCTTGGATCGTGACCAGTTGCCGACATTATTTCATTGACCAAATTTTCTGATGACCTTTTTTTAGTCATTTCGTACAATCTTCACCCCTGTGTGCACGAAAAATCCTCCCATGCCTGTTTGCCTGAAAAAAGGTTCATCCATCCATGCCTGTTTTGCCCGAAAAACACATTTGCCTGAAAAACATATTTGCCCGAAAAACACATTTGCCCAAAATTTGGGGGCATTTGCCCCCTCTAAAACCCGCCTCCTACGCCTATGATGATGGAACTGAATGGGCCGCACAGTGTAATGCTAGAAACATGGCTGTGGAAAGGATTGCAACAACGCCATGCAGTTCACGAACGTATTGAATGGTTACTGAAGAATGAGAAATCTTTGGGTTTATTCTTTGTGATTGTCAGAACCTGCCAGCATAAGTTCTACCAAATTGCATTATTCGAGAGAACCATTTAAAAGAAACGTGCAGAAATGTGCAGCCGGATCTCAGCACAGCATGAGATTTAAATGTTGTGCAATTGCTACACACTTTGTTGCCATTATTATTTAAGCAATAATGATAACAATTATGGTAATAACTTCATATATTAACTCAAACTGACAAGTGCACGAAAAGATTACAAGTAATGGTAACACTGGTATGGCATCCTTCAAGGCACCATCTGTCTACTGTTCAGTTTTAGTCTCTCTCAGGAAATCTAAGTCTTGGACTAGTCTCTATCAAACTTATGACTTTCTTTTGTCTGTTTGAGCATGTTGCCATTCTACCATCATTCCACCGTATTGTTGAATTGCAATCGCATTCATTTATATTATTGATGATGCAAATGAAACACGTGATCATGGTTGTTGTGATGATTGATTATGACTGACCATGCGAATGATATTTCTCTTTTAGCTCACGTCAATGCTTCGTCGTCCGAAATTCTCCTGTTTGAAAATTTGGATCAGAACCCACTTCTGCTGAAGGCAAATCCAAGGTATGGTGCTTGTATGTGATTTTGTGGGTATCGTCAAACTCTGATGACTTCTAATAATAATATGTTTCAGTATACCAAAAATTGTGGTATATAATGTGGTTTGAAATGTGGAAATTAAATAGGTGAACTTTCGAAAATGACTTCTTAATAAACGTCATAAGCTGGTTGTTGATGAAGTTCCATGGAGCATTTGCAAGAATTTTTTATATTTATGTTTTTGTTGTTGTGTCTATCGGACTTTATCGTACTTTATAATGATTTGAAAATTTGATAAAACTTAAATTATTTGCATTTTACAGTGTAATTCTAACATTTTGTTACCTGGTATACCGAAGAATTTATTTGGCACTAGTTAAAAAAATGAGCTCAGCTTTCACTGTAATTGACTAATCTGTAATATTGGTAAATGTATGTTTGTTGTTTAAATTAATTTGTTTCTGTTGGCTATGTTTTAGTGCATCTCTGGTCTCAGTGCATTTGCTACTTGAACGACTGACAAAGTGAGTCAAAATCTGGTTTTGAAAATGTCTGCAAGTTTCAAAAGCACTGAAATATTCTCCAAGATTATCGGTTCAGATTATATTTGTTTTTGGCTCTAATCTGGATGTGTTGATTAGAGTCTTATTGCTTATGATTCGCTGGAACTTCCTTAACATTCTTAAGACGAAATGCTGCATTAGTTCCCCCAGTCATTTTAGCAAGCTCTAGTTGTTAGATGTTTAAAGTGCAATCACATTTATGATGTGCTACTTGATGTAGCTTCCTGTAAATTCATGTTGATGATGTTATTTTGTGATTGAGTCATGTTCACACTGCTCATGCGGAATTCTAAAGGCATATGATAAGAAATGAAGTTGGTCAGCATGTTAAAGAAGATGTTTTTTTTCTGTTTTGTAGGTTGGGAGTGGGAACGTATCTGATAGGACACATGCCCGGCAGCCAACACGTCCAGGTGAAAAAGACAACACAGGCTGAAAGGTTTGCAAAAAGTGTCTAAATTGTAATTTGTGCTCCATAACCACAGTCAAAACATAAGATGTTTAATTTCTGATTAGGTCAAGTATTAAGCAGTATCAGTGTCTTAGAGGTTCTGGAAGGAGGTGTTGTATGCATTTCTGTATATGAACTATGTGTGCTACATGCTATTAGAGTAAATGAATGTCTCCTCTGTTCCTTGTTTGGCTTCTTTTCCAGAGGTGTCTATGACCTTCATCTTGCTTACCAGTCGACGGAAACGCTCTTGAATCAACCGACGTCATCCGCATCGTACTGGCTTCCAATCGATCTAAGTATTCGACTTCGATACCACAACAAGTACTTCCGTGTTCCATGTACTTTTGAGCCCAAAGGTGAGTTCAGGAATGCCAGTACTTCTTTTAATTAATGCAAGTAGTTTATTTTGTGATAAGATTTTGCTCCATCGATATATGGCACTTATAACAAAGCATCATTCTAGCATGACGTCTAGTAGTGGTTTATTTTGAATTTTTTGGCTTTACGTTTCTATTAAATGATGACATCTTCCATTTTTCTGTCCTCGTATCTTGTGTGGTCTTAATTCGTCGCTGTTAATTTCATTGTAAAATCGTTCCTTTTCGTCATCTGCTTTTGTGATCAAAGCCTAGCGAAAAGCATGTCAGTTTTGGTAAGCGTCTTGTCTCTGGCCAGCATTCAATCACAGCCTATTCATCACAGCTTCTCCATTTTGAACTCTCAACATCAGACGAGAAATCATCGAACAGACTCTTAGGTGTGCATCGGAGTTCGTCGCTAGTTACTGTCTTTATTTTCGGGCTTTGCCACCTTAAGATGATTTTGTTTGTTGTGGTGACTGTTACAACGCAGAATATAGAGTTGTTGTGGGTCTGTTGTGGGTCTATTGTTGGCTGCCGGTTTCTATTTTTGTTTTTGTATTTCTAGTTTTTCATGTAACCCATTGTGCGTTTGCTAATGAAGTATTAAAGAATATACTTACTTACTTACTTACTTTCTTACTTAGCCATGGTTGCAGCTTCCCTATTAGGTTATGTTGTATCGTAATGCATATGATGTAATGTGATATAATGTTACCTACTGAGACAATATTTTGCTCTAAACTTAAAACTTACGTTGTACGTTATTTTTGTGGTTCTTAACGTTGAGCCTGTAATGCTGGATGTTCAATTTGTAATGTAATAATATTCTCTGGTTGTTTCTATTTGAAGACACTGCAATGGTGAACACAGGGCAGCAAGTGAATTTCAGAAAAAACACGAAGAAGAAAAGAAAGAAGAATTCATAAAGAAATGCAATTGCAAGATCTGTTTGAATTGCATCAAGTTACTGAATGAGTCGTTTGTATGAATTGCATCCAAGTTGCTGCTTGGAATAAGGTCATTCCAAGTTGCACAGTTAAGCAACCGTTAAGTTTGGATCTTCGTTGGCGAATTATAGCACTGATTTTCCAAAAGAATTCAGACAATTTTCATAGTTCTGACTGTTTATAAATGTTGTTTTGAAAACCTGGTCCCAGGAATCTATATTTATTTTCGTTTCACAGTATTATTGAACAGTTTTAGCACATCGGCTTAATGGTTAGGATGATTTTTCGCGGTTGTTCTTAATGTCTGTTTCAGTTTTTGAAGAAAGTTTTGAAATGGCCATTTATGAGGAAATAAATTGTTCAGCTCTGACCATGTGAACCAAGTTTGTTGTTGCTCATATAATTGTGTATGAAGTTTTGGAAATGATTGCATCCGGATTTTTCTCCCCAAGATTTTCAATGGAAGGGACAGTTTGACATTTAATTATGAGAGATGAAAGGTTTTTATTTGCTTGGGTTGTTGGTTTAACTTGTAAGTTTATGTTCATTTGTATTTTCAAACTGGTTTAGACAGAGGTAATGTAATTGTCAATGCAACTTGCAGACAGGTTTTCAATGTGCACATTTGTATCTAAAGGTATGTAGCACCTTCTGCGGAATTTCATGGCCTAAGCAAGCACTCTCAACATGACTTTCAAAGCAAGGTTTCAAAGTTCGTTATGTGTACCACTTTTGGCACAATGTCTTTCAAGTTCCTGGTCCACAGAGCCTTGGGTAAAGACTCGCAACTTGAGAAACACAGTTCAAATCTGTCACAGCTGTGTATGAAACGAAATAGTATTGCTGTACCAGCAACTGAGTCAGTCAATTTTTAATCATTGACCTGCAATAGGTACGTGTTGTTGATTTAAATGAATATCAAATTACGGACTGTATGTTAAAGGGCAGCTGTGAGTTGGTAATACAACCCGTGGAGTTTAGTTGTTGGAAAAGTTGTGGGGTGCACCATCGGAGATTTAGTTTGTTGAGAGCAATTCTGAAGACAGGTTCACCAAGTCTTTACCTGCCCTGCCCCATTTTTCTCAGGCGCCTATGGTCACTGGCCACCAGGGCGTTTTGAAGGAATTTTGAGAACTGCACAACCCCTTTTCCTTCCCATCCTCTATAGTAAATTACTCCCAATCGGATGACAACGACCTTTTTACTATTTTTTAATCGCACAGAATTGCTTATGCAACTGTACAAATCCAGTTAGAACTGAACATTTTGTGTAGGCTAGTCTACAACTACAGCTAAATAAAGTACTGCCCTGGCGCATCTGGCACCTGTTGAAAAATAGACACTAGCATACCAATAAGAGCGCTTCGACACCTTCGATCCAAGTTTTTTAAAGCAATACACGCACCTTGGCTTTACATTTTGTTAAATCGCAGGTGCCGAGGTGCGATTAATTATAAGCCTGGAAACGAAGCGCAACATAACACGAGACAAATTGATGCGGCGCTTGCTGTTGAAACGCGCCCGACGTGCGCGCTAGGGACGCGGTCGCCAAGGGAGCAGAGCCGGACGCCGTTAGAGGCTTCTGCGAAAGAGACAGAGGCAGAAAAACGGACAGACGTGCTGCAGTGTCTATTACTTGCGTGCTCGATCACTCACCGTGCAACACGTGGCTGCTATCAGCATGGCGACTGGCGAAGACGGAGGAGGAGGAGGAGGCGTCGAAGGCAGACGACAGGACGTCCGTTTCACCCTGTCCGGGGTCGATCTAGGAGGGTCGAGAGAGACGGACTCTAACTCTTCAACGGACGACCTGAGTGGAGGGGCCAGGCTGGGTCGGGCCCGGTTCCAAGTGGCCAGGGTGGAAGTGGTGGACGAAAATGACGACGGAGAGAGCGGCGGGAAGGCAGGGAAAGGGTTGGGGGAAGAGGAAGGGGAAGAGGAGGTCCAGCTTTCCCACCAGTCTACGTCGTCGAGAGGAGCCCTGCCCGTCGACGATGGCGGGGCGACGTACAAGGACGCCGGGCACAAGTCGTACGACCACAACACCCTGGAAAGCCTTCCTCACGTCGACCACTATCGCAACATTCTGACGGTGACCGGTGGACTCGTACGCAAGAGACCAACGCTCATGGAGCTGCACGACATCGATATGCAGGTGGGCCAGAGGCGAAAATCTTGGGGGCGGGGGCGATTTGTATAGCGCCGCTCAGAAATTATCTGCGCTCTCGATATGCGTCAGTTCCTGTCTCGGTTAACTAGAAAATCTTAGGGCGACTCCGGAGGTAGGAAGAAGTATAGCCTGAGAGGCTAGAGTTACTGAAGGATATGCGAGACTTCGGAAGTCATTTCCTATGGGCCAACACGAGCTAAGCACAGGTCTTCATGAGTGTGTCGCAGCAGAGCGCATGCGCGGGGGTAACCATAAGGCTGATTCTTTATCGCCGATGTCTTTTTCGATCCCATGGATTTACCTCTTGGGAAAAGTGGGGGGGGGGGGTGGGGATGGGGGTAAACAGAATGACAACCCAACTACAGTAGCCTAACTGTCTCCGTAGCTATAGGTCTACCGAGACAAGATTGCACAATCCTTCAATATCGGCATCAAGGCAGTTGAACAGATCGGTTTTTCAACTTCCTCATAATTTCAGCCTATAGGCTATAAATATAATTATGTGTGTAGCCTACCTTCCGTATGAATGGAACCGTGAGGGAATTTTGAGTTTTTCGGGTTTACTCATAAGCGTAACTTTCTATTGTGTCGGTGGTGTCCAGTCACCACCACTTTTAAAAGTGGTGGTGACAGTCACCACCACTTTTTGGTCCTGCACAGAAATATTTTTGAAAGCATTTGGTCGATTTGGTCGTCAAGCGTATACACTGTACACTGTACAGTCTACACATGTAGGCCTATGCCTATTCCTGGATATTGAATATCGCAATGTCGGCAAAGCTGATAGAGGCTTCCTCAGTTTGTCCATTGTCCACACTATACCTTACAGTCCTTACTTTCATGTTCTTGGTTTCATAATAATAATTAGGGGAAGCTATCCATTTTGTTGCATACAATCTGGACATGACACTGTGAAATTGAGTTTATAAAAAGGTTAAATTATAAAATTAATTTTGAAAATACGAACATGACATCGCATTGCTCTAATGCGCGGCGACCTACATTTTTAAAGTGCCAGACAAAGTATACTAAATTCGTATTTGTGGAAGGGATAGAGGAAGGTGAGAGAAAAGAGAAGGGAAAAAGTGGAGGGGACAAAGCGCCCATATTAACGGCTTTTCCTAATTTACATGATTAATAGCATTTAAAGCTTGAAATTACTGTAAGATCTACAGTGCTGAATTTTCCAAACAAAGTTCGTGTACTATTGTGTTCGATAAAATTTTTAAAGGATGACAATGCAAAATAATTAAATACGAGGTGCCTCAAAGGGACGTTTTACCCTCACATGGGCAAAACGCCCGTTGTTGCCCATTTGTATTTTCTGAAAACTTTTTGACCTCTCAAGCCTAGAATAACTTTAAAGAGCTACCGGTACTGTACTAGCAGTGCTCTATTTCAGTGGTTCTCAAACTTCTGCAGGCCACGGACCGGCAATAATTTTTTTGGGAAGCTCGCGGACCGCTAACTTTAACGACAAGCGCAAACAAAAGCGAACTATATAGACTGTTATTTTAAAAAGACTATTATAGGCTATTTATAATAAGCTATTTATTTCATTAATTAAAAAATCCTTAATAGCATTTAATTTCCCCCCAATTTAATTGTCGTTTAATTAAATTTTTAAAAGTTGAACTCAAAGTTTCAAACAAGATAAGAATTTTGTTAATGTAGGCCTATAAGAGGCTCTGCAAAAGTAGCCTACATATAGGCCTATAGACAATGACACATTAGCCTAGACTAAGGCTTTGCGCTAATGGTGGAAACACCTGCTCGAAATAAACCACATAAATCAGAATATCACCACATTTTAAATATTGTGGATCATATTTTCGTGTGGAGGTTGATTTGTTTATATTTAAAAATTTATATTAGGCCATATTAGAAAATTAAAAGATCGACATACAGTAATGCTTGATCGGCGTTTACTTCACTATCGCTCACCATAGATCAACAGACATAAACACGAAACAGACTGCAGTTAGTAGTATCTATAGACGTAATAAATTCAGAAAAGATAAAATTGTTTGAATAGCCATTTTGGCAAGATAAAATAAAGGCACTGGGCCACTGGTAATGTATTTTTAAATTTTGAGACAGAATTTTAAAATAAATTTTGAGCAACATTTCGAAAAATTTCCCAATTTTAAATGTATAAATTAATAAAATTAATTTAGTTTTTACTCCCAGACTTCTTCACGGACCGGTGGTCAGGACTCCGCGGACCGGCGCCGGTCCGCGGACCACCACTTTGAGAACCACTGCTCTATTTGATTCTGAGGGTATTTTTGGACTGCACCTCTATTCTTTGAAGCACAAGAAAAATTGCTCGCTAAGAATGGATCTGCAATGCATTCAAATACAGTCATTATTAAGGTGAACCATAGGGACGTTTTGCCCACTTGGTGCCAACTGTGAGATTGCCTATTTTTAGTGATAGGCTATAGGCAAAGTTAAATTTATTTTGAATTGTAATTCTATATGCATGCTGTATGGTATAGCGTACTTTACACTTATAATTTGCATTAATGGCTATGCTTGGCATTTTGGCATCGCTAATGATCGATACAGAAGTAGCAGCAAACTTTTTCAAAGAAACACAAAAAATAAATTTCTATCAAAAATAAAAAATAGACAAACCATCAAAACACAAATTTCTGACGATTATGGAACGACTTAAAGA
Source organism: Lumbricus terrestris (assembly GCA_949752735.1). Taxonomy (NCBI): domain Eukaryota; kingdom Metazoa; phylum Annelida; class Clitellata; order Crassiclitellata; family Lumbricidae; genus Lumbricus; species Lumbricus terrestris. The sequence continues at coordinate 43,224,231 of OX457036.1, forward strand.
CCCGGAACAGTCAAAGTGTTCACTACATAGCAGAGGGGAGATGAAGCAGGGGGGCGTTTTGCCCTCTCTACCCTAGTGAGCAGAGCTGCAGAGGAATCATGGTCACCACCACTATTTGAGACAAAGTTACGCCCATGGGTTTACTAATGGCCGGGATGGTGATGATAATAATAATATTATAGACCTAGTCATAATTCTAATACCAAGGTTTCAGTTTTTAGTTGCATCTAGAAGTCTACAGCTTTCATTCAATCTAGGCCTACAGATGTCTGCAAGTAGGCCTATCAGAACGTATAGGCCCCAATTTATGCACTTCTGGTGATCAATTGCCTAAGTTGCCTATGCGAATGTAGTAAATAGCCTATAGACCTATATTCAGTAGGCTATAACCACGTGCGTTGCGCATTGCCTTGCAAGAGTCACGAGAATCACTTTCGGATCTCTCGATATAAATGCCTATGTTCGAAAAGTCACTTATTCAAGTAATCAAGCTATTCTCTCAGCACACCTGAATAGCATTATTTTCTTATGTCGTCTTGTCCATATATTAAAAGCTCGATTCAACTGCAACGCCGACTGTTTAAATTAGGTCTATAACGAAAAGACTCTTTCCAAAAAATATCGCATCCAATCGTATCAGTTTTTGCCAGCGACGTCTCTGGATTCAATTCAATTTCTTTAAATTCAGGTCTATTCGGTAACCACATAAACATAAAGCAATACTATTATGCGAACGAAATCATGGACTCATGGTGAGAGAAAATGAAAAGAACGGTTACACTGCAGGAGATCCTAAACTTAAGGGTCATCGACCCCGCTATCCAGGTCCACGGCCTAATGCATTGAGTATAGGGCGCAACTATAACCTATAACGGCGTACCGATTATAGTTGATAAGTAACAAAGTCAGATATAGGCCTATAGGCTAACTAGGCCTATACAAAAATCAACTCTTAACTAAAAACTTAACTAAGGACTCTGCGGAACAACTGAACAGATAGGCCCTACCGAAGGCCTGCACAAATTACTATGTATTAGACTAAACTCAGGAAGTGCTTCCAGAGTCCAGTCAATAAAAGTGGAATTTGTTGGCCTATTTAAATACTCTAGCGTTTTGGTTGGCGTTGAAATATATGCGTAGGCCTACCTAGGAAGAGAGTTTCAGAAGTGGGAGCCAGTACGTACAACATTGTATAGACTATAGAGAATCATAATAATTATAGCTTGTAGAGAATTTGTTTGTATAATTATACGATCGAGTGTTGGTGTGTGTGCGCGTATGGAGGGTCATAAAGTTACAAACAGTCATTTTTCTTGCAGGATATGAGTGGCGGTCAGAGCTAAAGCTAAAAAATCATTAAACACATAGCCGTGGCCGTTGTATTGCGGTTGCCTACATAATCTCTCCTAGGCCTATTCGCCAGCGACAATTTGATCAATTTCTAATTAACCTACATCATCATACAGGCCTATCCTTAAGATAGCCTAGTTCTTGGAAGGGTTTAATTAATGTGGATGTCATCAAATTTGCAGAAGCCCAAATTCTTGGAAATACTGAGTGGTAGGCTATGCGAAGGTGGGTGACGATGATGACCTAGATTCTTGAATGAAATCATTTTTTATCAGTGCCCATTTTGAGCAGTGACTGTAGTACTTTGCTGGAATAGGTTTAATTGCACAGACAAGATGATGACCTAGATTCTTGAATGAAATCATTTTTTATCAGTGCCCATTTTGAGCTGTGACTGTAGTACTTTGCTGGAATAGGTTTAATTGCACAGACAAGATAATTTGCTTTTTCAAAGAAAGTAGGCCTACTATTTGATGTTAAAGATTATTTTGTTGCCGTATGATTTGACATAAAAACAGTGTCAGTGTTACTGCCGTTGCTATTGTTGATATTGTTGATAAAGCCCATGGTGTTATTATTTTTATTAACTCATTTTATTTTTTTTTCTGTTATTAGGTGTTTTCACTATTAAAAGGGTTGTTTGGCATTTACACAGCAAACTGCTATTGTATAATCGAAGATCCACTTACATATCATAATTGACATGAATTTTCGAAGTATTCTTTACTAGACTGTCACTGTTGTTAATTATGCTTGCTGTGGGTGTTTATGGTGATGAGGACAGTTCTGCTGTTATTATTTTATTGCTGTTTCTAATAATAATATTATTATAGACATTATTATCATTATTTTTACTGTCATTTTATTATTATTATTATTATTATTATTATTATTATTATTATTATTATTATTATTATTATTATTATTATTATTATTATTGTTGTTGTTGTTGTTATTATTATTATTATTATTATTATTATTATTATTATTATTATTATTATTATTATTATTATTTTATTACTGTTACTATATTATTTGTGGCATTAATAGTTTAGTGTAGTAGTATAGGCTAAGTATTAGTATTTCATTATTCGTACTATAATGAATTATTAGGTTTATCACTGTTGCATTATTAATTAAGTCCTAGTTAAGTTATACGTATCCTATGAAAACATTCATGATTATTAATTGGAAAGAGGTGTCAGAATAATATAAGCTATTAGCTTTTGCTGGCACCTAATTGCATTTCACTGTACTAAATCACTCATGATTATGTAACGGTTGTAACCTGAGTTGAACGTGCAATAAAGTATCTATCTATCTATCTATCTATCTATCTATCTATCTATCTATCTATCTATCTATCTATCTATCTATCTATCTATCTATCTATCTATCTATCTATCTATCTATCTATCTATCTATCTATCTATCTATCTATCTATCTATCTATCTATCTATCTATCTATCTATCTATCTATAGCCTATATCTATCTATCTATCTATCTATCTATCTATCTATCTATCTATCTATCTATCTATCTATCTATCTATCTATCTATCTATCTATCTATCTATCTATCTATCTATCTATCTATCTATCTATCTATCTATCTATCTATCTATCTATCTATCTATCTATCTATCTATCTATCTATCTATCTATCTATCTATCTATCTATCTATCTATCTATCTATCTATCTATCTATCTATCTATCTATCTATCTATCTATCTATCTAATCTATCTATATAACGATGTGAAAGACATTTGTGACTTTGAGCTACAATCAAGAGAATGATAAACATGTTGCAGTAGGCCTACGATTATTTATCTACATAATGGTCTACTATGAATATTTTCACAAAGTGCAGACGATATGAGTTGCGATGGCTATAACCGCTAGTTTGTTAGACGTAAATTGACGCCTTATTCTAGATAGATCTACAGTGCGACAGCGTATCGGCCTAAATGGAGCTTCGGTTTGAGAACATCCGGTCTAATCGAATTACAGTGAATGTCCCAGCCACAATTTCTTGCAAACACACACAAACACGTAAGCTTACAAACAAAGCTCTGTTGTTTCGAACTGACCTACATCGATGTCTCGCTGGCAGAAAGTTGCAGGACCACCCTACAGTCGATACCATTGGTCTAGTTTACTGACTGCATGGTGAATTATTAACAGATGCTTTGTTTCGCGACTGGCGACAGGCATGGAGGAGACAAAGCCTGATGCGCGTGCATGCGCTTTGATCACTATAAGGCACATGCGTAGGAGGCGTGGATCCAGAGGAGCAAGTACCCCCAGCCCCGATATCGAGCGTTTAATTCTGTTTTTGGGCAAGTAAGCCCCGGAGAATATTTAAAAAAACTACTTGAAGGTCGACACTCGGTATAGGCCTATAGCTCACCGCATTATCTCCCAGTTACAACTTCCCAGAATCGAATTAGTAGCTAGGCTAGCAGCTCATAAAATTATCACCAGGGCTTGAAAAAATAGAAATTCGCAGGAGAAAGTTATAAATTCACGGTAGTATTTTCAAAGGTGGATAAAATGTCACAAAACAAACACAGGCCTAGGGCCCTATGACTCTATAGCAGGCAGCTTTGCACTTGTCACCGAGCTTGCGCAAATAAGCTCTTATTCATGCTCATAATTATTGTTAAGTCGTTCGGCCATATTAAATTAGCCTTGCAAAGGCGTTATTAAATTAAATAGATCGAATACACTAAAATAGGACAATGCCTAGTTTGTAGGCCTAATCCAACTTAATTTATAGCGGTTCATCTATTCTAGCCTAATGGGTCTACACTCTACACCATTCTGAAAGATAGGTGCTATAACCTAGGCCTACATCTGTACATTAGTAGATGTACAACAAGTAATTAATTATGTTGACTAAAATAGGCAGAAACAGTGACCCAGTGTATTGAAATAATGTAAGCTATAATAAGCCTATATTAATTGTGGGGCGCGGTGGTGTAGGCCAGCGGTTCTCAACCGGGGGTCCGCGGACCCCTGGGGGTCCGCGACCATCTGCCTGGGAGTCCGCGAGCACGTCCTGAAAATTGCATATTTCTTAGTTAAAAACATGGAAACAGATAAATCTTTGCCAATTTGTCAATATTTCTCCTTTTCAATGGCGACACGAAACTAATAATACGCTGATTAATGACAAATTCATTTGTTTTAGATGGGTCTGTTTGTAACCGACTCTAGATTTCGGGATGCTTTTGAGAGAGTTTCTTAGAAAAAGACCACAGCCTGTAATAATATTCATTTGAATAAACAACTCATGAGTTTCAACTTTGGCTTAGGCCTACCTGGCTGGCATTTTTGAATTAACTGAATTCCTCTACGCAAGTGATGCAGACAAATCTAATCACCCTTAATTAGTGATAAAGTGTCTGCTTGTACAAAAGAGATGATCTCTGGTGCAAAACGGATAGTGGTTGATAACTTTGACACATTTTGATTAATTGCATGAATTCACACAAAAAATAAAGAAATGCTCATATCCAGGGCTGTTTTTAAGGAATTTTTAGAACTGCACAACCCCTTCTTTCCCTTCCCATCCTCCATGGTAAATTATTTCCAATCGGAGGACAATGACCTTTTTGCTAGTTTTAACTGCACAGAACTTGTGACAGAATTGCTTCTACAGCTGCACAAATCCATTTAGAACTGCACATTTTGTGTACAACTGCACGTTAAAAAAAGCCCTGCTCATATCAATCAGCCAAAATTTGTTAATTTAATTTCCGGTCAATCATAGCTGGATCAGTTCAACTTCTAATTTGGTAATTTGAACGTTCACAGTTTTTCGTGAGCTTCCAGTCAGTTTCTTGCAAACCTTGATTCGTGGAATTTACTAACCTCAGAATTGAACCAAGTCATTGAACTGACATTAGGCCTACATTGAAGATGTACGTTGCATCCATGCAAGAGTTAGCTTGATGCATGAGTGTTTCGAGCAGATAAACTGTGCTCGAATATGCATGCCCAAAGCTTACAATAAAATAAACTAAAGTTTTTTCTAATAAATTTCAAATAATCTTCTCAGTAATATAAATTTGTACTACAGGATTGCAGGGGCATAGCCTATCTATGCTATATTACAGCATATATATAGGCCTACTATTATATAGGATTATAGAGTCGCACAGTCACGATAATGCGCCAAATTTCGGTGGGGGTCCGTGACCGGGACCAAAAATTAAAAAGGGGGCCGTCAGTGTGAAAAGGTTGAGAACCGCTGGTGTAGGCTATAGTGGTGGCGTTGGTTCCAGATTCGCATTGATCTTAAGCCACCGCGTAGGGACCTTGAGTAAGTCCATAACTCGCAATTGTTCGGGCGCTTCGGCGTGAAACTCCGATGCGGTGGTCGCGCTCTAGCCGGTAGCGCCTCTGAGTAGTGAGCTTGAAGGGGCGCTATAGAAATAGAAAAATAGATGATGACAATAAAAAAATAATATATGTAGGCCTATGCAGATATATTATGCATAATACATAATTATATACCCCGGTATATATTGATCAGATATTGTAGTAACCTATCTCTGATTATATAGAAACTACTCATTTCTAGCCTGCATCGATATAAACAGACCGCATGAAAACAAGTGAATATATAGACGAGTAGGCTCCTTAAGCTTAACAGAATAACAATGTCCATATTGGCCTACAATACATCTCTGACAAATCTACAATAGTTGAATTGGTCGGTTTCTTTCTTGTGATGTTGCGCTGCCATGGTACTCTGCAGAAGAAAGTCTTCCATTGAGTAATTTCAGAAGTCCTACGATTCCTTTCACCCTTTGTCTTGCATTCATCGGCTGTTTGACCTACCTGTTGGAACCTCCATTGTTCGTGTTACAAGCGTTTTCCATCGTGAGTACGCCTGCCGTCGTATCGATCTGTCAGTTGTGGAAGAGAGATCTTGGGACTTTCTTGTGCAGATGGAAAAATTTCCCGTCGATCAATGGTTGTAATTGGTTGTTTCTTTGAATCGCTCGCTATCTTCGGTCATCAGGCGCACATGCTACAATTGCTACACAGTCTCAATTATTGCGGCAGAGCGACGTCGCTATATACTGAACATCAGTTATTAGCGAGTAAATTCTAGGCTGGACTCAATGGACCGACGACACGTCAGTCTGCGATGGACAAGTCGTAGCATGCTTTGTGGGCAACCGTTTGCTCCTTAACGCAGGCTATATGCCTACCTGAAGGCCTCTTTACTTAGAAATTGTTCATTAGTCAATTTTACCTAAAGAATTAAAAGGGCTCACGGGTAGCATTGCTGATTATTTTGCTTTGTCTTGCATTAAAATTGATTGTTTTTTAAGAGAAAAATTATGCATCTACCCTGTTCACTGTTCAATGCAATTATCTGGGCTGTGTGGAATCGACATTTTTCTTGGAATTACGATGTCTGTATTGGAACCAGAATCCTCTTTTATAGAATACTTGAAAGTAAATTAATTGCGTGCTGCATATTATGATCAATGTGTTTCTCTTATTTAGGACCTGTATATATTAGCAAATTGATTTCTTCCTAAAACTGAAACCACTCTTTTGCTCATGATTAAACTATGGCTTTTCTAAAGACCAGAATGACCATGCAGTTATTCAGAAGCAAACTGCCGCTAAGCTTAGAGTGCATGAGTCACCTTTTCTCGTTTGCCGTGTTATTTGTTTCATTTGTTATAACTAAATGAGAACCGAAATGACCGTGCAATTCTCTTGTAGAGCTCAGCGCGTACTCTTATCACAGGTTCAGATTTGTTCTCAATGTCGCACCAACAACAGTTAGCCTACTATTCCCATCTGATTCTATAACGTCACAATGCCATTGCTTTAAGAGTTGCGCTTCCAGCCCTCCATGCATAGGCCTATAACTTTTTTCAACTGACTCGAGATCAAGAAAACCGCTGATTACGTACTACGTATAGCCCCACTTCCATTGACGATGACTTTACTAGCATTACAATTCTATGAAAGTATAGGCTACGACCTAATGCCATGCTTGTACAAACTGACAATTTCCGTAGGGTCTTTTGCTAACATTTCTTTTATATAGGCCTAATATAATCTTGTGTATCAATTTGAAATGTCACCTTCAGCATAATATAGGTTCGTATATTCAGCTTTTGTTATGCGACAAGAGGAGAGTCGTGTTTTAACATGTCACGTGTATACGGCTACGATCATTGAAGAGTTCGACTGGTCGACTGTGCTGAGATCTATGAGGGTGGACCTCAAGAGGTAACCATAGTGAAGGAAGCTCATATAGAATACAACATCGAGGCTGCTACGGTTGCTGCTGGTGCTGGTGGTGCTGCACAGCGAACGCATATTATTGATATGCAGGTGCGGGTTGCTTGATTGATAATTGGTTATTTCAGGATTTCTGGCTCAAAGTGCTGAACCTTGTATTGATTAACTCTTCGTCTCTCACGTACATCGGGCTTCTTGTGAGAGAGACGACGCTAACCTCCTGCAGTGGGATATTATACCGTGGACTTTGTCTCAATGGCTTCGTGTTTCCTCGAGGGTCCTCCAAGTCGGTCATCGCCTGCGTATTCGCCGATGGAAGAATTAGCTATTGAGAAAAATCCATTTTCTGCTGGGACTGCTGATGGGGAGTTAGTGTAAACAAGTTTATTGCCTAAAATCTCCTTACCGGCTGTTTGACGTCGAACCAAAATTATTACGCGAAGCTCTCCACGTATACGCTGCAATATTCAATACCTGAATATAATTATTGTGCTGAGTGTTGACGGCGTTTTCTATTATAACGAGGCAGGGCTTTTTTTAACGTGCAGTTCTACACAAAATGTGCAGTTCTAAATGGATTCGTGCAGTTGTAGAAGCACTTTCGTCACGTTCCGTGCAGTTAATACTAGTAAAAAATTGGTCATTCTCCTCAGATTTTGAGTAATTTACCATGGAGAATAAGAAAGGAGAGAAGAGGATGTGCAGTTCTAAAAATTCCTTAAAAACAGCCCTGTAACGAGGGTGAATTTAAATGGACGCTTTAAAAACTTGTTCAATTCAGCATTCAAGCAAAATCACACAAAATTATGACAGTATTCTTTGAAACTGCACGACATCGATATGCAGGTGGGCCAGAGGCGAAACTCTAGGGGGCGATTTATATAGCGCCGCTCAGAAATTATCTGCATGCGCTCTCGACCTGCGTCAGTTCCTGTCTCGTTTAACTAGAAAATTTTAGGACGACTCCAGAGGTGGGAAGCATTGACGTGTTTGTTCCAATGCTCAAATCCTTCGTATTTGATGGCGATCACTTGCAGTGGTGTAGGCCTACACACCACCATCTAAGTTGGTGGTGTACACAGTACCCCACCAATTAGGGAAGGCGTAGAAGGCGAGAGATAATGGTTGTTAAAGAGGGAGACAGACGTCCAGCTAGACTGCTAGAGACGCTGTTCACTGTATATGTCCCTCGGAGGTATATTTGGGCGAGACTCTGCTGCAGACATGCGCATGAGCATACCAGAGCAGGTAAACCCTAAACTCAACACGTTGGCAGATAGGAAGCAAATGAAGACCATGAAGACCTCCAGTATATATGAAGATAGACAAGAATATTCTTTAACAGACCAATTGATATTTGCATTTTGCTGTACAAATATGGTATAATAGAAGTAGCCTACATCAACTATGCGGCCAATCAATAGTCAAAATAATGTTCTAAAAGCTCACAAAATCCAAAATCCAATATAGCTGCAGTGGAAGCGGCCTATAAGCCGCGTTGCAGAGCGCAGTAGTCATTTGACTAGACGAGAGGCCATGCAGAGACGAGCGATGTTACATTTCAAGGCGAAATGCAATAACCTAAAGAATGTAGACCTACTGACTGAGCTAATAACAGTAGCAGATGTAAGTGAACGGGTGACAGTGCGAATCGGGCACGGCCGATAGTAGCAGTCCCGAGCAAGACTATGAAGGTGAGGAGCTAAAATTAGGTCTGCGTCAAACTGGACACTGAGGTCACTAACCGTGATTGCGAAGACATAACCAGAAAATTCAGATGCAGTACGGAGCAGTGAGGTCACGCTTGGCAAGTTGCTGCTGTGTGCTCGGTCAAATTTATAAGTTCTGATATAGCCCAATAATTATAGTCGACTTCTAGAGCAGTTGATTTGACGACATCCACGCTTTTAGAGCATCCAAAGTCCCACTCATGACTCGGACCGCTGAGGTCAAGAGTGTGTATATAAGACTGCATCTTATAATTATATGCCTTTAATTTGCAGACACTATGACCGCGAACAACAGATTATAAACCAGATTGTTTTTATATGTAGACTATTGTTTTCCCCTTGAAGCAGTTTTGTGCGACGCTGAGAAGTCAACAGTTCATAATGATGACATCAGATGTTGCAATCTAGAGAATCATATATATTCTGTGTTTTGCCACTAGTTGACCTTTGCGCCATTGATGAAACTATAATATTATATTATTGGCCAAAATTAATATTGACGAAGCGTGGGCCCATGCAGCGTGGCGTATAACGTGTCGGGCATTACTTCTAGCACTATAGTTGCATTACCGGTATCGAATACATCTGGAATATCATTACATTAATTAACTCAGGTGCATCAATTCCATTTAGTACTGCATTACATTACACAGACTGGTATACGCCTATACATGCAGGAAGAGCAACAGCAGCATTCTGCGGTCATCTTTTGTTTCGTATGCATGTATCCGTTGATGGATGATCATCTGTCAGGCAGTGGTCGTGGTTGGTGGTCGTGGTGGTCGTGGCTGGTGGTCGTCGTAGTTATGGCGGTAGTGATGGTGGTCATAGTCTTTGTCGTCGTCATCGTCGTCATCGTCGTCGTCGTCGTTGTGAATGCACATTTTTATCGTCGTTGGTTGTATATGGAAGGCGTCGATGTTATGATATTGCGACCACTGACAGCAATCGATCGCATGAATAAATGCGCACACACATCGTTGTTGTATCACGTGCAGTCAGTCAGTTCCGCTCTGTTCCGCTGTACGTAATATCCCAGACGATTGATACGGCGACTCGATCGCCGCAGACCGCCCCGTCCACCGGCCGCTCCATGCACCGGCCGCCGGTGGACCACCGCCGGCGTCCGTCGCCCGTTCAAGCTACGCCCGATTATAACCGCGGCGTGGCGACAACACGGAATAGACCTAAATGTACAGGTGCGACACGATGACATCGGTCATCAATGGCGAAACAACAGTGGACGGACGCACCCGTGTGCTCGCTCGCATCGTCTCGCAACGGCAAACTTCGGCTTGCCTACAATTGAATCGTTTCCCCGTTTGTTTGCGCGTTTTATTCGGACCTACACTGTATACGCCCGTCGTCGAGTCGTACGATGACAGTCATGCATGCAAACATATTTTCCAGCTGACCTGTATGGCTGGCCATTGATTTCAGACGCGTCTGACCCGCTGCTATTTGTTTATATGGGGCTTATGTTTTTCTGCTGATGCTGTTTGGTAAAGGAAATGGAAAGGCAGAGAGCAAACTGGTGGGCTGTTGAACAATCTGTTTCAGCAACCGGATCCATACGCCACGGCTACTCTTTTCCTGTATCTATATAGGCCTACTCCCGGCGTTGTTACCTCTAAAATTATGTAGCATTAATGGAACTGCTTTCACGTCTGACTCAGGCTGTTTGGCCTACTACGTGCAGTGCAAAAAGTGTAGAAATGTAGCCTAAGTAAAGCCCTTAGATTGTGCAAATTATTTCTTGAAATTGAAAACCAATAAATTCATTGACTCTGTAAACAGCTGATGCAATGAACCTGTCAGTTTTCATTGCTAATTTTCTTAGTCCAATCGAAAGGCTTTTATCAGCGGGAGCCTCATGCAAGTACGAATTTTGCATATTCAGCGTACTGGTTTAAACGCGTTTTAGATCTATAATTTCATAGGCCAACACACATTCAACACACAAATATTTAAAAAATAGTAAAATAGACATATACATGCAAGCATGTGTGCAAACATAATATGCACGCCTATATACAGGATACATGCATACATAATGCATATGTGCTTGTATTTATGTATGACTGCATGTGTGTATGCATGTATGTATGTATGTATGTATGTATGTATGTATGTATGTATGTATGTATGTATGTATGTATGTATGTATGTATGTATGTATGTATGTATGTATTGTATGCAATGCATGTATGTATGTATGTATGTATGTATGTATGTATTGTATTGTATTGTATTGTATTTAAACATTTATAAAGCGCCTCTAGTAGGGTAAACCGTTCAGAGGCGCTCCCAGTGCGCAAGGCCCCGCGAGAAGAAGCAGGTTTGGAGAAGAGACAGAGCAGAGGAGAGACTGACAGACAGAAGAGTTGAGCGAACAGAAGGAGACAGAGAATTCCAGAGAGAAGGACCAATTGAGACAAAAAATCGAGACTGAGCCATAGCAGTTCTAGACCGGGGAACCAATAGGTCAAGTCTGTTGGATGAGCGAAGTGGACGGTGGGAGGAAGCTGAGTGAGGACGAAGTAAGGTTTTAGTCAGATATTTTGGGGCAAGACCCCGTTGAGACTTTAGGATCAGAGTGAGGATCTTGAACTGTGTGCGAGCACGTAGAGGAAGCCAATGAAGTTCATCAAACATAAAGGTAGAGATGTGAGAGTACTTGGGAAGGCGGGCAATTAATCTAGCAGCTGAGTTGAGAACTGACTGAATCGGTGAAAGACGAACTTTAGGAAGACCAATGAGAAGAGAATTGCAATAGTCAATACGAGAACATAATTATGAAAGCATGAACTAAGGTAGTGAAGATGGAGGAGGAGACAGAGCGACGAATGACTCTGAGGCGTCTTAAGTGAAAATATGATGAGCGTGTCAGATTGGAAATATGCTCAGTAAAGGTAAGTGAGCTATCAAGTACTACACCCAGATCCCGCACACTTGAAGAGAAGCAAAACAATGGGAATTTTGCAGAGAGAAGAATAAGATCAAGCTTATGGAGCTGCTGAGGAGTACCTAACCAGATAAATTGAGTCTTTGAAGTATTAAGAGAAAGGCGATTAGAAGACATCCATGAGTGGAGATGATTAGTGAGAGATTCAATAAGCCCAACTAGAAGCAGCTGGGAAGAGGGGGGACCATGGACAAATGCCTGGACATCGTCAGCAAAGAGATGGCCAGCAGCACTACAGATCCGAAAAAGAGAAGAAATGTCAGCTGTGTAAAGAATAAATAGGAGAGGCCCAAGAACTGAACCTTGATGTATGTATGTATGTATGTATGTATGTATGTATGTATGTATGTATGTATGTATGGGTGTATGTATGTATGTATGTATGTATGTATGTATGTATGTATGTATGTATGTATGTATGTATGTATGTCTGCATGACTGTATGCATGTATGTATGTACGGATGTATGTGCGCCATGTAGCATGCATAAATGTACACAAGTATGCACGTTTAAAATTATATAGCCTATGTGCGCACTTAAATATAGAAATAAGTAGGCCTACATGATTATATGCATACATGATAATTACATGCATATACACAAGCGCGCATACGTGTATAACTGTACATGTATATAAGCTTATACATACGTGAGTGTATGCATTGGTACTTTTTTCCACAAGTTTTCACATGATTGTATGCGAGCAACATGGACGTGGAAAACCGTAGGGTTTAAATGTTTGCCTGGAAAGGACGTGGGGCAGAAGTTCACCTGTCCTTCGAAGGCACCACAACTCCTCCATCCACGTTGGCTCCTTTGATCTCCGATCACAGCATTGATTTCTCGACGATACAGTCTAATTAGATATCCGAATGGAATTGATTTCTCGATGCATTAGAGCGGACGCAACGCAGCGCCGGTGTGAGAGAGATGCTAATCGGATCATTTCTCGATGGCAGCTCCCTCCTCTTCCTCCTCTTCCTCCTTCCTCCTCTTCCCCTCCTCATCCTCCATCTCCTTCTTATTCTTCTCCTTCTCCCTCTCCTCCTTCTCTACCTCCTCTTCCCCTCCTTCTTCTCCTCATCCTCCTCGTCCTCCATCTCCTCCTTCTTCTCCTCCTTTTTCTCCTCCTCCTCCTCCTCCTCCACCTCCTCCATCTCCTCCTCATTCTTCTCCTTCTCCCTCTCCTCCTTCTCTACCTCCTCTTCCCCTCCTTCTTCTCCTCATCCTCTTCGTCCTCCATCTCCTCCTTCTTCTCCTCCCTTTCCTTCTCCTCCTCTTTCTCTTCTACCGTCTCTTCTTTGCCTCTTCCTCCATTCCCCGCCTCCTCCTCCGCCTGTTCTAACTCTCTCCTCCCCTTCTTCCACCTCCTCCTACTCCTCCTACTCCTATTCTTCTTCCTCCTTTTGTGTTTACCTCTTCCTGCTCCTCCTTCCATTCCTCAGCCTCTGGCCTCCTCCTCCTGTTCTTCTTTCTTCTCCTCTCCTCCAATCTTCTTCAACATCCTCCTCGATCCTCTGCCCTCACATTCACACATTTTCTCTTAGACTACATTCCGTGATCATCATAATATTATGAGCCAACCTTCTCTCAGCTCCTCCTTTTTTTACCGTTGTATGGACTTAGTCTTCTAAATATATTATATACACTGTGTCCGAATGAAAAGTACATGTAGAACACACACAAAAGTGTCATAACTCCGTCAAAAACGTCAGTATTCACCTGAAATTTCAAGCACAACAACAGTGACCATATTTACACGAGATCCTAAAGCCGTTTAAAAAGTTTAGTGAATTTGTCGAATTTATGAGCGTTTGAGGTGCAGCACCGAAATATGGAACTTTCCAACATGCAAAAGCTGAAAGGAAGTAAAATTCAGCTGTATAATGGTGTTCAAGATGCACTCCTTGTTCACTGGCAACGTGACACGACCGTAGACGCAGTAGTGTAGTAGCTGTCCCGGGAGACACACGGCTTCATACCCGCAGTTGTGGCCGCGTATAGTAGTCTAGACCTCGATCCGGGTACATGCATGTATACACTGTACAGTATACTGGAGGAGCACGTTTTTTTGTTGCCGTATTCATGACATCGATAACCGTCTGATTGAAGAGCGGCGGCTGTTTGACCATGCAGGTGAGAATCGACCGGACCATCAAAAGTAACGTCTACGTCTACGGTCGTGTGCCCGTGAGGAAAAAGAACATTTTGAACACCATTAGCCTATATAGGCCTATATAGCTGAATTTTACTTCCTGTCAGATTTTGCATGTCGGAAAGTTCCATTTTCGGTGCTGCATCTCAAACGCTCATAAATTTGACAAACTCGCGAATATTTCTAATAGGCTTTAGGGGTGGTGGCATGCAATATGACCACTGTTGCTGTTTTTAAAATTTCAGACAAATCCTAAAAGTTTTGACCGCGTTATGACACTTTTTGCCTGTTCTACTTTTCATCCGGACACAGTATAATTATATATAGGCCTATGTATATATACTCATACTACTCAATCCATCTTACGATTTCATCGTCTTTCTATATATCCAGGAATGACTAGAGTAATCCCGCGGGCCCATATATATTCAGAGCAGAGCAGAGGCCCCTAAACTATCTGAAGGCTGACTGAGAAACAATTTGTAAAAAAATTTACAGACAAATTGAAGTGATCAAAGTACAGCCCACAATTTTATATTTATGCATAAAATATGATTATATTCAGTGGTTAACTTGAGGTTTAGACTGATTTTAGCTAAATTTCTCAGCAATATATTTAATTAAAAGGCATGAGTCATAAATTTTAAGATATAATATTCTACCTACCTGACCCGGTCCCATTAAAGTCGCCGGGCCCTGGGCATTTGCCTTTCTGCCCGCCCCCCCCAAGGCGGCCCTGCCTCTAGCTCATTTTTCTCATCTTCCTGCTCTTCTTCGTTCTTTTCTTCTTGTTCCTGTTCTTGTTTTCGTTCGTGTTCTTGTTCTTGATCTTGTTCTTCTTGTTCTTGTTTTTGTTCTTCATTTCTTCCTCTCTGTTCCTTCTTTCCACGCTTTCCTCTCCAGATCATCCACATGTCTTCTTCCCTTTCTCCTCTCCTTCACTCCCTCTTTCCGCTGTCATTCATCTGCTCTCCCTCTCTCTGCCTGTCTCTCTCTCTCTGTCTGTCTCTGCTGCTCTCTTTCTCTCTTTCTCTCTCTCTTTCTCTCTCTCTCTCTTTCTCTCTCTTTCTCTGTCTGTCTGTCTGTTTGTCTGTCTGTCTGTCTCTCTCCCCACCCACTGTCTCTTGGTTTGCTTATATTCCTTGTGGAAGGCGTTTTCCAGATAGACTGAGGTAGATTTTGGGAACTGATTCCTGGACGGTCGATTATTGCAAATATCCAGCCGATCTACTTAGTGGGTTAACGAGGCTCTTAAGTAAGCCCTGTACACTCGTTCGACAAATCCCACACATAAGCGCAAGATGCACGCACACACGCACACACCCACACACACTCACACACACGCACACACACGCAAATACACACACAGACACACACTCTCACACACACGCGCGCGGGCATAGCAGGATACACGCGCAGAAATATGGATGCATATAGAGCATAAAGGTGGATACAGGTACATTAAGGCACATAAAGGTAGATATGCGAGCAGGCAGATAGGCGCCGACAAGTATTAATAAGTGCAGGACTGCAGGTGTAATGATCAACTTATTGCAGATGATGGCCTTTTCAAAGGAGTTTATTGTCTCAAAAAATACAACATAAAATATAAATCAAAATCGATCAATATATATTAAGCCGTCTTTTTATAATGGCGTCCAAATTTATTTTTTGATTCATTTCAGAAATTTATAAAGCGCCTCTTCAAGGTAAGCTACTCAGAAGCGCTCCCGGCACAACCACGGCTAAATAAAACAGTTTTTAGGTTCTTAAGGAACAGAGTGGGGTGACGCCTGGGAATTAAGTGCAGTGTAGCAGTGAGACCATTCCAGTTTGTAGAACCAGCAACAGAGAATGAACGACGTTGTCGGGTAGCAGTTTGCGAGCGGGAACCAGAAACTCAGCTTGGTTCGCCGATCGAAGGGTAGATCGACGCTGAACTTCCAAGGTGGAACTACAAATTTCTCGAAGATACGGTGGAGCTAGTCCTTCAATGCACCGCCTAACCAACGCACAGACCCTGTATGCAATCCGCTGTGGAGAAGGGAGCCAGTATAAGATATCCCACATATAGGATGAGACATGGCCATATTTTGGGATATGGCCAACAAGTCGCGCCGCAGAGCGGAGGACCAGTAACAGCTTCGGCATAGCAGGTTTATATGCTGAGTGAAAGTTTGTTCTTGGTCTAAAATAATACCAAGGTCCCGCACAAAAGGTGAGAAAGTAATGAAAGGAAGCTCTAATGCTAAGGCTTTGATGTCAATTTTTGCCAGTTGTTGACGCGTCACAAACCAGATATATTGCACCTTGGTAGAGTTCAGTCAATTCAATCCAATTCTCTTTTATTGCAACCAGTCGCAAACGGTTAGAGGACATCCACTGCAGGTCTCCAGGATTTCCATGGCCCTACAAATTTCTCGAACCGCAGCAGCAGCGGCAGATGCTGGGCAGTGAACATAGATGCCTGGAGGTCATCAGCGTAGAATTGACTCAGGATTGCATTTGCCAATAAGAGTGGTCCAAGGTCTGCAGTGTATATGATGTATAGTAAAGGACCTAGGATAGAGCCTTGGGCCAGTCCAAACGGGGTTGCAGGTGCCCAGGATGATCTAGTAGTCCCACAAGCCACATTGAAAGAACGGTCATGAAGGTAGGAAGTAAGCCAGTTGAGAAAATTGCCTGAGATGCCAAAAGAGATAGAAAGTCGAGTTATAAGGATATCATGGTCGACTGTATCGAAAGCAGCGCTCACATCGAACAATACCAAAAGGGCGACCTGGAAGTTGTTGATGACCGCATAGATATCCGGAAGAAGGCGAAGAAGTAAAGTCTCCGTGGAGTGGTCTTTCCGGAAACGTGATTGAAAAAAAATGGAAGGAGATAATTTTTCATAATGTGTATGGTTCCTTTGCAGGTGAAGTGGGAAGTAGGGAAAGAGAAATTTACCTTCACTGATACAATTTCCCATGGGTACATGGTGCCCACAGATAGCTATGCAGGAAGGAAAACAACACAATAATCATGGTAATTTTTTTTAGCAAGAGCTGGGAAGCTGAAAGGCATGAAATTAAGAACATGGGTATAACAGTAATAGGCCAACGGTGTTTTGATAGAGGTGTCTAAATATGAATTTCTCATTTTCGCTTTGTGTTTCTTCAGCATCATTACTGCTCTATCGCGATGGTGTAATGAGATTTTCTAAACGTCAAAATGCTATGGATAAAACAGTGGGTGTCAATTTTCAATGAGGGTAAGTGCCCCCTCTTGCCCCTATGTGCTGGCGCTCATACATGGACAGACTTCGATTTGTAGTCTATATTTGTATGGTTATTCGTTTGATAATTTTAGGAAGAGATGGAGCAGCAGATGCTGGATGACGAAGAATACAGACGGCTCCAGGAGAATGTCTACGCCGTGGAAGACCTTAAAGCTCAGCCAACGGTTGGCACAGTCAAGTTCGGATGGATCAAGGGCGTTCTGGTAAAGACTCACTTTGAACTTTGACCTCATCGTCGTCGTCGTCGTCGTCGTCGTCGTCATCATCATCATTGCAGTCTTCACTTAACCCGTTAATGACCACTTTTGATTGAGCGGTCAGATTTTGATATTCTTTTGCATTTTGAGCCCTTGCAGTAAGAGTATGTTAGGAGAAAAAATGTGAACACATAACTTTATTAGTTATTGAGATATTATGGTGTCCTTTTAAAAGGACACTGAGCACATACGAGACAAAAAAAACGCTACGTGCAATCAACTGTGTTGTTATGTTGCATGAGCATATAATAATAATAAGAACAGCTCTGCGATGCAAAAACAAACATAATACTAACTACATCAACTCAGAATCATTCTGTCAATGTTATTTGATGTAATGACAGTATCCTACAGCAGTGCTCCCAGCTTTCATTGTGGTGCGATAGTGACATTTCATTTCATTACTGTGGAAGGCAGCAAAGCAGGCAACATGTACAGCAATAATGGCGTTTTCCACACATGCGTGAGACTCTCTTTCCACAATTCTACATCTCCTCTGCTTTGGAATACTCTCAATGGTGTGATCCATGTGGTCAAATCTCACGTCTGGAAAAACTCCCTTTCTCAGCAGGTTTCATGCTTGCGATCTAAACGGTTGATTACTTCAGAAGGTATGCATTGACAATGCTCCATGTAATTCCAATAATTATATCGAGTTTCTGAGTCTCGTAGGAAGGACCATGTCTGAAGAGTAACCAAGCCAGAGACCACATCTTTTATCCGAAGCGTATGGGTTTGCCGTGTAAAGGTTGCTTTGTTCCATGCTTTCCGTAGTGAGGAATTATGGCCATTATATACTGCCCATTGAACTGAGCTAAAAGTGGTCTGACCTTGATAAACTTGTCGTCTGGCATCGCAGTTTTATTATCTACAACATGTAGGTAATGCAATTAACATATCCCCACACTTTTCTAGTCTTGGCTTTTGAAACAGTTGTGTTCAGCACGTATGACTGCTGCTCACAGTAGGCCTACACGCATCTCCTTGGGAGAATGGCATACCCATTACCCAATGGGCAACATAATTGCAAGGGATAATATCACGTTTTCATCAGTCATTCCAAAGGAGTGATCACCTTTCTGCTCTCCTGCATATCTTTCACTGTTTGTGGCCATCAGACTAATGACTTCATCATCGAAGAATAATTCAAACAGCTCAACAGGGCTCCAGTCGTGCTTTACACGTAGAAACCTGGGTTTATCTTCAGCTACCGGGTATACCAGCACATATTGAATCCTCAGATAGATCTCCACTTCTCCATTTCCAGGTTGACTGTCCAGGTTTTTTCACACACTTTTTGGTTTGGGATGGCAGACGGGATTGCGGAAGGAAGTTGAGTCATAGGAGCATCTCATGGTACAGTTATGAAGACATCAGAGGACACAGCAGCATCCTCAATAATCATCTTTCATTGAGACCACTTCATCCAATGTTACCCATAAACATATGGAGCTGTTCATCTGTTTCAATTTTCAAAGCTAGAGTAGCCAGATGTCTATAGTTTCTGATCTATAAAATTTGAACCCGGCGTTTTCAATAAACTGTGACTTTTGATGCCTTATATAATTATAATGGCGCTATAGAAGTCATTAAACTAGATAATATTCACAGTGACCTTGTAATTTGCATAGTGAGATAAGATGCAAAATTTGGTACATGAATACGGATGAGTGATAGCAGTGCAAACATTTCAATGACAGTTTTGTACATTTAGACAAAATCCGTCCCATTTATGCCCAGCGTCCTTTTAAAAGGACAGCAAGTTTTCGTCAAAATTTTCCATAATGAAATAGATAATTTTTGCGAAAATGAATTGATATAGGCAAGCAATCATATAATAGCTACTAAAAACTCAGAAGTAATTTTTTTTATAAAATAGTAAATTACTGAAATTAAATTAAAATTTATTATTGATTGGCGGCATTACTCGATTCCAAAATTCCGCAACTTCCAATGCTAACAACACAACCAAAACTAAAGACCTTGACAAATTTTTGCACAGATGTTTGTTCATCAACATCAGCAGGATGATAGAAAACAAAAACGATATTATTGAATTGATATCATATTAAAATAGGTAAGCAAATACAACTGTCCTTTTAAAAGTACACGGTCATTAACGGGTTAATCTTCGTTGTCTCATTGACTTTCTTTTGGCCTTCTGGCACAACTGGTCGTCAGCTTCGTAGTCAACTAATCTGGTTGATGAATCTGGACGAAGATTAGTCTAATCTAATCTAATCTAATACGAGTCCAGGTGAGAAAGTGTGAGTTTAACGAAGTCTAACATGGAATTAACTATAGAATCTTTACACGTCACCATAATCACCATGGCATTCAACTTGCATAAATTCCGACTTAGTTGAACTTTATAGACAAAGTCGATCCTTCTTGAACTTACCTAACCTATTAACTGACCTGTATTATAGTCTTTCACGTGATGAAGACCTTACCTATATCTCATCGGTTATAGTGTGTATTCATTAAGAGGATTTAGTCTTGTATGTGTGCATTGACTGACTCTGGTGGCCTGTCTGACTGGTTTACTGGCTAAAAACAGAGTTGACAGGCTGCTTTACTAGCCTTCGGCAGGGTTAATGTTTGGCTAGATCTAAAGGCTGGATGACTTATTATTTGATTGGCTTATGTTAGAATTCAGTGGCTGATTTACTGGCTGTGTTAACTGGCTTATGGAAAAACTGACCTGTCCATTGGCAGGGTTTCAAACTATGATCTATAGCTTATTCAGCCTCATGAACTACTTTCATGACGAGATTAATACGCGATGAAGTATTTCTGGACTAGGACTTAATGGCTTAGCAATGTTCGTCGATTGCCGGTGCAAAGGTTTTGCCCTCAGTTTCTATGGATTATTATTATAAGAACGCGTACCTGGTATCTGAGATGCACTGAAGGTCACTGAATAATAATGTGTCAAAGGTTCTCGGTCGATTATGGATTGGCCGGCATTTCCGGATCGAGTGCGAAAGCTACTCACTGACCATGAGGCTCATATTCATCTTGTTTGTTTTGTGGAATATCCAAAATGTAATGCTTTTAAATGATGATTTTGATGACGAGTATTGTAGCTAATAGCACTGCTACTAGTAGGCCTAGTTGCAGCAGCAGCAGCAGCAGCAGCAGCAGCAGCAGCAGCAGCAGCAGCAGCAGCAGCAGCAGCAGTAGTAGTAGTTGTAGTAGTAGTATTAGTCGTAGGCCTAGCAGTAGCCTATTATCAATAGTAGTAATAGGCAGTAGTAGTAGTAGTAGTAGTGGTAGTAGTAGGATTGGTAGTTGTAGTAGTAGTAGTAGCATTAGTACTAGTAGCAGCAATAATGATGACAACATTGATAATAATAAAAATAATAATGATAGAAACGATAATTTTAAACTAATAAGAATCAAGAAGCCTATAGATAGTCTGCTGTGAGTGCCTTCCATTTCCTTGGCTGGTAAGGGATGATTCTTTACTGTTTCAATCAGTTTTTATCTAACGCACTTGCCTCGGTAATGATAGCAGTAGTAACATAATATAAAGAATATTACTAAACAGCAATGAAAGTTAATTAAGGTTTGTTTCTACATGAATAATTGAATATGCACTAGTGATACCACTTCTAAGAAAAGCCTGTATAGTAACATTATGATGATGATGATGATGATGATGATGATGATGATGGTGCTGCTGCTGCTGCTGATGGTGATTTGTATTGGGCCTATAATTTATTCTTGTATTTACAATTAACACAAAGGTTCGCTGTCTTCTGAACATCTTCGGTGTGATGCTCTTCCTGCGCTTGTCCTGGGTCGTTGGTCAAGCGGGCATCGGTTATGCCACGGTCATCATCCTGCTGGCCAGTCTCGTTACAACACTGACCTCTCTGTCTATGTCCGCCATCTGCACCAATGGGGAGGTGAAAGGAGGTAGGATGTGCACGAAGTCCCATAAGCTATAAGTTAAACAGCTTTTCTCTCACTTCAAACTCCGCCACTGGTTGCACTCTGCCAGCGCCAGTCCCAAACTTTGACAAAGGAGGAGGGCGTCGCTATTCGCTAATGATCTTTGTTATCACACAGTGACGTTAAACTGAAACTACCTCACTTCATTTTGCCCTTAGATGTTCATTTTGTTTGTTGTGACGTATACGCTCAATGACTATTTCAGGATCGACCAATACGTTTCCTTATTATACTTTACGTTTCGGTAATCGCTACACGTTGAATGACATCGCGTTACAATCGTAATCGTAATCATTAATTTTTATGGCGCCACTGTAATGGTCAGACGGTTCATTGAACTAATTATCCGAGAATTAAACGTCGACCTTCAAGGTTTCACATTACATAAAATATTAGAATAGTCAACTTCACTCTTCAATGAGACTTCTCATACTTTAACATCTGTGGCTCAGTCCTAGTCTTTCAACCTTTCCCCTATTTCTGAATAAGCCTTCTCCATCTAACGCTCTTATATTTTACCTATGGTAAACCCTTCTCCTGTTTTGCTTTTCTCAAGACCTATTTTCTTCGCGTTGGTATATAGGCTATATATAGCACTGGGAGAATCTTTGATCGGTTCACCATATAGAGTAAACAACATAGGGACTTTAGAAATGCCTCAATAGTTCATTTATCTAGAGGCGCTTAATAAATGTCTAAATACAGTGCAATACAAACTAAATATATATATATATATATTTATATATTATATACCGCATTGGGATAGCCCTACATCGCATTACAAAATATATATATTATATATATATCACATTGGGATAGCCTACAAAAGGCCCTACATTCCATTACATTTCTTAAAATGAGACGTGGCTTGGAAGGTCATTGATTTTCCTATTAGTTATTAGGCCTACTATGAGGGCCCTGCGTCTCTTCTCGTCTACCTTTTAATTTAGTTTAGTGTACCGGTCACGGTAAAAATTGACGGAGGCCGGAGGGGGCTTGTTAGGGTGACCGATTCTAAGGCATTTTTAATATCAAACAAGTTTTTCGGTGTTTAGTGTGATACTTAGAGCGCCGCCATGCAGAGAATTGTGAGAAGGGGCTGGTTACCCTAATAATTAGCTCCCTCATCGTGAGCAGCAGCACAGCAATTTCGTGGCCGCGCAAACTCTGCGGTAATATGAATGGGATTATGGGAATGATGCAATACGGCAAGACTCAAATGCATTTTAAAATCAAACAAGTGCCTCGGTGTACACATGGGGTGATATTTAGAGTGCTGCTAGAAAATCCCGAGCAGTGGGACTGGATGCCTATTATGTTTCACCCTTCTTGAGGAGCAGCTCATAAATTTTCTGACAGCGCAAACTTTGCGGAAATGGCCATATGTAATGCTGCAAAACAGAAAGATTCCGATGAATTTTTAAATCAAACAAGTTCTTCGGTGTTTAGAGTTATGTTTAGAGCCCCGCCAGAAAATCGCGAGTAGTGGGATTGCATAACTAATCAGATATTTTCTGGCTTGAAAACTCGGCGGTAATGGCCATGTGGAATGACTCAAAGACTGCACTTTTAATCAAACAAGTTCCTCGTTGCTGAGGGTGATGTTCAAAGCGCCGTCAGAAAGTTGTGTCATTGGAGTATTGGAACTGGAATGACCGGTGCCTGATGATTATCGCCTAATTATTTTCCATCTGTTATCTGACTGGAAGGTGGTGCCTACTACATGATCTCGCGCTGCCTTGGTCCAGAGTTTGGAGGGGCCGTCGGAATCATCTTCTCCATCGCCAACGCTGTGGCCGCTTCCATGTATATCGTCGGATTCTCCGAAACAATTCGAGATCTTCTGAAGGTGAGACCACTTTACCACACGACGCATTTATGCCAGGTCTGTTTTAGGATCAGACAAAATGAGGTGTGATTTAGGATCAGACAAAATCAGGTGTGATTTAGGATAAGACAAAATCAGGTGTAATTTAGGATAAGACAAAATCAGGTGTGATTTAGGATCAGACAAAATCAGGTGTGATTTAGGATCAGACAAAATCAGGTGTGACTTAGGATCAGACAAAATCAGGTGTGATTTAGAATAAGACAAAATCAGGTGTGATTTAGGATAAGACAAAATCAGGTGTGATTTAGGATAAGACAAAATCAGGTGTGATTTAGGATAAGACAAAATCTAATGAACCATATTCATCATATTCGTCATTTTAAACATACTCACCATATTCACTTTGTTCTTCTCTTGTTTCATATTGACCTGAATTCTGACTGATGATATTGAATCTGTAGAGTCACAATTGTCTGATAGTCGACGAATTAAACGATGTGCGTATCATTGGGTTGGTAACGTTCGTACTGATGCTCTTAGTGGCTCTTGCCGGGTTGAGTTGGGAAGCAAGGGTATGTGCAGTCAATGAGTTATTATCATCGTCGTCATCGTCATTACCATCATCATCACCATCCTACTCTTTCTCCTCCTCCTCCTCTTCCTCCTCAACATCATCATCATCTTCGTCGTCGTCGTCGCCGTCGTCGTCGTCGTCGTCGTCATCATCATCATCATCATCATCATCATCATCATCATCATCATCATCATCATCGTCGTCATCATCATCATCATCATCATCATCATCATCGTCATCGTCATCATCGTCATTGTTGTATCATCGTCGTCGTCGTCATCGTCATCGTCGTCATCATCATCGCCATCCGTATCATTGTCATCATAGCCAATATTATCATCGGATCTCTAGTTGCTTTTCTTGCTCCATCTCCTCCTCCTCTTCCTCCTACATTCTCCTCCTCCTCCTTTTCCACCTCTTTGTCCTTCTGTTGTTCCTCTGACTCTCGTCCTTCCTTCTCCAACCTACTCCTCCTCCCTCTTTCCGTATCATCTTCAGTATACCGTAAACCATTGTTGCTTTCACCCACATTGTTGCGTGGATATAATTATTGTCTGCCTGTCATTAGTCTATTCTTCTAGCAGGCAGGAACAGAGGCTTCTTTTGATTAATGCACTGTATATATATATAGATCTACTACACAGAAGCTCATTAAGCTGTCAGTTTTCTCTGCAGTTTTAATATTTCTGATCGTTTCTAGCTGTTTATCGTCATCCATTTATAATTATGACAGTTTTCTTTCATTTCATTTCATTACATCAAGGCTCAGTTGGTGCTGCTAGCGATTCTCACGATAGCAGTTGTCGACTTTTGCATTGGAACTTTCATACCGTCCTCGACTACCGAGAAAGAAAAGGGTTTCCATGGTTACACAAGTGAGTGTATTTCTGGAGAGCATGTCATTCTTGAGTGCACGTGAAGAAGTTAGGCTTATCATTTCTTCAACGTACTTATCGATGTACTTAACAGAGTGATTCAAATTAATTGGGTGAAACGATGCTTTCCGCTTAATTGCTTGCTTTCTAGTAGCATATTGTCTCGTATGATCTTGTATTGCATACACGGATCTGGTTATTTATAAGGTCAATTGCAGTTTAAGAATGTCACAAGGACACTTCGTGTAACTTAGTATCTTGTCTATCCGGTCTGATCTAGTCTAGTAGACGTATACGCATGTATACTGAATAATAGTCTATGTATTTTAGCGTTTGTATTATAATAAGGTGCTTCTCTTAGTAAGAGCCTTTCAGAAGCGCTGCTCTCAGTGCGAGCGACCCCGATGGATGGAAAGGTAGGATGGAGCGAGAGGAGGAGGAGGAGGTACAACCAGAGAGCATGGTGGAGGGATACACTTAACTAATTGTAAAGTATCAGCCTCTTTAATCAACGGAAAATCATAAAATTCTGCTGGAGGGAGAAGAAAAAGAGAAATTAAGAAAATTATAAAACGAAGAGTAGCCATTGGGGGAATAAAAAGAGAAATAAAAAAGCGAGGTATGGTCATGGGAGAATGAAAAAGAGAAATTAAGAAAATGAGGGGTGGTCATGGGGAGAGTAAAAAAATAGAAGTTAAAAAACTGAGGAATGGGGAGAAGAAAAAAATTAAGAAAACAAGGAATGACAATACAAATCATAGGCTTACTTAGTCAAATAAGAATGCAAAAAATAAGTGACCTGATTACCTAAAATACTTCTATAGACTTCTGGATCCACCAGTTGTTGCTCTCATTCAGAGTAGTCTTACCGTTACTGCATAATTTGTACCCAATCTTTGACATCTCTACATCACTTCTCTAATAGTCATCCTGATAACATTCGTCGTTTTTTTGTATTCTAATTATAAATAGTAACTGTAACTTGAAAGTTGTAACAAGGCCTGCTCAAGAATCCTTTAGAAGAGTGCTGTAGCCAACCCAGCCATAAGTCAGATTGAGGCAGAGTCTGTAGGCCTAATTATTATAAAAAGTGTACCGCTTCTTTTCCAGCTAGTATCTTCGTCGAGAATTTCACTCCGGATTTCCGTGGCGGACATTCCTTCTTTTCCGTGTTTGCCATTTTCTTTCCGGCGGCCACTGGGATTCTGGCGGGAGCAAACATTTCTGGTGACCTCAAAGTTAGTTGCCCTCTGTGAAACAATGTACACGAAGTCTTTATTTTAAATGTATACAATATACATGCATTGTGTAATGAGGGCTGGATATTTTTGTATGCCTGCATAGTCATGTATGTCTATGCACGAAAATATTTAATGTTATCGTCATCGTGATCGTCATCTTCATCTCATCTCTATCGTCATCTTCATCGTCATTATCATTGTGGTCATTATCATTGTGGTCATTGTCGTGGTCATATTCGTTTTTTCGACAATGACTGTCACCAAATCTCAACAGCTAACATGAGCC
This sequence comes from Lumbricus terrestris, assembly GCA_949752735.1. Classification (NCBI taxonomy): domain Eukaryota; kingdom Metazoa; phylum Annelida; class Clitellata; order Crassiclitellata; family Lumbricidae; genus Lumbricus; species Lumbricus terrestris. Next base: position 43,251,019 of record OX457036.1, read on the forward strand.
AGAAAAGAGGATAGTTTCGTTACGAAGTGCACTACAGAACACGCCCCGATGTCTAGTTTGGAACGGAGTGAAAGCTGAATGGTAATACAGAGACAGACGAAAAGAAGGACTGGCTTTGATATTCGCTGGCGCTTACAAGGCTGCCGCCTCAGCCGTCAACTTCCTATAGAGGGCGCTGGCAAATTGACATGAGTTGCTGTACGACTTATCGGCGCCTATAACAGTCTGCTCTGTAGTAATAAATTCGTTTCGTATTTTATCACACTATCACAAGTATCACGTGTTTCTGTAGTCTTTCATAATATACATGTAGTATACTGCGGTTTGTCCGTTTTAATTGAGTATACCTACGAATAATTGCATTTATTATTATTATTTTAAAAAAAAATTATTATTATTATTATTATTATTATTATTATTATTATCATTATCACTATTACTATTATTATTTTATTTATTTGTGTGTGTTGTGCTCATTCAGGACGCACAGAAAGCCATTCCGAAAGGCACGATCTTAGCCATTCTCATAACGACGATCATCTACCTGATGCTGGCGTGGATGGCAGGGGCCTGCGTCCAGCGCGACGCCCCTGGTCCAGCGGACCCTGACCCGTCCTCTCTGCTCTCCATCCTCTCGTCGCTCACCAGCGACAACTACACGACCGTCCCCATGACGACCGCCGCCGATCACCAGCAGCAGCAGCAGCAGTTTATCTACAGTGCCTTATACAGCAATAACAGCAGCTGGACGATGACGACATCAGCTGCTGGCTACGACGACGTCGATGAAAATACAACTGCTGGGATGATGCAAAGTGTCGTGTGTTTACCGGGCGATTGCTCGTACGGATTGCAAAACGATATGCAGGTATGTTTATACATTATGCACTGTGATGAAATCATATGCAAATATGCAATAGTATACAATGCAATAGAATGCAATTGAGTACAATGAGATGTTATTGCAAATGTACCCGGGTAATGCAACTGAGATTCAAGCGATCCAGAGGCATTTTGGCTAATTACCACCCATGTGAGTCTATAGTGTAGGTTACTCCTAATTAAGCTATCGGAGTTCCAATTTGCCACCTATAGCAGCATACAAGACTGGATGGGTTGCTGGTTAAACTTTAACTTTTTAAATTGAGGAAGTGCATGGTACGCAAAATTGTGCATGGTATAAAAGCTGAGGTGGTATTACAGACTCACACTTAAGTGATCGATTTGTCTAGAAACCATGGAAAGACCGATCACCAGTGAAAGGTTTTCCATAGGCGCTGCGTACACACATTATCAAACATTTTCTGATAAATTAAAATCGCACTCCGGATCTCTCCGTTTCACAAATTCACGAGAATCGAGAATTGTATTCACAGACATTTGGTAAAAGAACAGTTGAGACTGCAGCAGGTTCGGATCTAAGTAGAGATAGCACCTTAAGTTTAATGAAGTAGGCTAGGCTATTGACCAACCCTGGCGGTGCTTGGGTGCCATGGTGTGTCAAATTTGATCGTTTAATCGGTCAGAATTATACGAAGAAGACTGGAGAACGGCCCTGATTGGATTTCTAAATCCTGATCTCAGATTGGAAATATTATAAAGGATTAGTCTAAACATAATATAGACCTGATTTGAAAGGTGCAGAGCGCAGTTGATAAGCTGGTATAATATAGCAATAGCATAGAATGTATGAAATAATTTCCGCAGCTCTTGTAGCCTACAGAGTTTATTTCCCAGACTTTGAGCAGCTAGAGCCGAATAGAGAGATACATTATACCATAACTGTATAGGTTTTAATAGAAAGCCACTTCGATGGGATTGGGTTCATATTCGTGCATCATCCCAGTCACTGCATTCAGTCATCGAAGAAAGAGAGCGACATCTTGCATCAGTTGGAGGAAACGTGAAAACAAAGGCACGCGGAAAAATCGATTGGGCAACGCAGCCGCTATGGGCCTTCAGCGGGTTCAGAATCGTTCCACGCGACTTGAATGCACGCAGCTATCGGCGCGTCGCAAAAATGAAAATTGCAGACACTTTTGCAAGTCTCCTGAATTTAATGAAAACATGATCGAGAGACCGTTGACGATGTGTATAGAGAGTTTGCGCTGAGCATTGATCGCGCTAGGGCGTGTTCGGACACATCAACGCACCGGCCTCTATTCAGACGAAGGCTATGGATAGGCTAATTGAGCCGATTGCTACGATCGCCTGGCTTGCCTTCAATGCCTTGCCGGTCCAGAAATCCTCCTCTGTCTGCAATTGATGAGTTGTGTGTATTCTCGTCGTCAGTATCATTTGCAATTTATGGAGCGCCGCGTGTTCTGATGGGCCTATGTCAAGGCTGCAGTTACAGTCCAGTATTTCAAGACTGCTGACTGAACAGCTATAGATTAATTTTGGCAACCCTTGTGTTTGCGAATGCAGTGGGAGGAAGCCTACTCTTGTCTGTTAAACCTTCGTAGGCTATACATGAGCCTTAGGGGAGGGCATATCCCGCATGGCACTGTGGATCCACAATTCTCTATCTTTGTCTCTGTCTGTCTGTCTGTCTGTCTCTCTGTCTCTGACTGTTGCTTTCTGTCTCTGTCTCTGCCTTTCTGTCTGTCTCTCTCAGTCTCTCTGTTCTCTGTCTCTCTCTGTCTCTCTCTGTCTCTGTCTGTCTGTCTGTGTCTGTCTCTGTCTCTGCCTCTGTCTCTGTCTCTGTCTCTGTCTCTGTCTCTCTCTCTGTCTGTCTCTCTGTCTCTCTCTCTCTTTCTCTCTCTCCGTCTCTCTATCTCACACACATGCACGCACGCACGCACACAGTAACACACACACACACACACACACACTCTCTCTCTCTCTTTCTGTTTTTAAGCTTGTGTTTACCCGAGTTTTGGCACTAGTTCTGATTGGTGGAGCAGAATTTTAGTGATTTTAATTACGATGTTGACGACGAGATAATGTAGGCCTATAGTTATTTGCCACCCACTAACGATTCCAGACACGGTGCTTTATAAAATTACTTCAATGCATGACTACAGGCATCGGCTACATGCTACATAGGCCTAATTTTAATCAAGTATGCTTACAGTGCATACCGCATAGGCTACTTTCATTTGTACACGCATGCTTTTTTCATTGATTAATAGGCCTAGGTCTATGTGCTGAATACTTGCATAAAAATTGGTGACAATTGTGATGACGACGACTTTGGATGTGCGTACGATGATGACGATATTGATAGCTGCCACAGCAACGACAGTGATGATGATGTTGATGATGATGATGATGATGATGATGATGATATGATGATGATGATGATGATGATGATGATGATGATGATGATGACGATTGCGATGACGATGACGACGACGACGACGATGATGATGATAACGATGATGCTAAGAATAAATAATATTGATGGCGACGGCGACGACATTAAAAGGCTCGTTAACGGCTTACCTAGGTGATGCAGCTGGTGTCTGTTTTTGGACCAATCACGATCGCCGGAATCATCTCTGCGACCCTGTCGTCTGCACTCGCCAGTCTGGTCTCGGCCCCTCGCGTGTTTCAGGTAGACTGTTGTCTTTCAGTTCGTTAACGCTGAGAAATTTATGGATTAATTGATTATAGGAACTGAGCTCCAGATGGTTGCGCGTAAGTTTAAAGCAAGCCTATTATTCTGACGCATGCGTGAGTGTATTTCATCAGACGACAGCGAGAAGAAATGACACTAGTACGCTTCTAATGCACTAATTGACAGAGAATATCTAAACAACACAAATGAACTGCACTGCCTTAAATTGGTTTAGACTTTAGACTGGCGCATGTGGGTATGAAGTAATCGTTAATCTCTAAATCGCTGAAGTAGGCCCTACCACGCGAAAGCCTAGCGCAGGGCACAAGCTTGTTCATGAGCGTTGCGTCTAGTCAGAAGGGTTGTCCAGTAGGAGTGGCCCGAAGGAGGTCGTAGTTCGGTTACCAGAGTATCGGAGGTGCCAGGGTAGTGAATAGGGTGGGTAGCGAATAGGTGGCGAATTGAAAGGTGGATTAAGATCAGGTGTGTCTGTGGTAAGAGTTTTTAAAGAAGTGGTCGGGGCTTTAGTTTCGAACGGAAAGCTCGAGGAATGATGGAGTTCGAGCTTTAGCGTCATCATTTTTGTCTATACCTTTGACTACGGAGACATTTCATTTTATGGCTGAGATCGATAGGAGACTCAATTGTGGCCATGTATAGGCTCTAATGGAAGATATTTCTGCCCTGGGCAATCATTATAACTCCTAGCTCTAGGTCACAAGTCCAGCACACTAACCATTGGACCATATGCTCCCGCTTAATGACTTAAATCTTTAGAACAGATGTGACGGGAGATCAGCATGTCTAAAGGTTGCCAAAATATATCATAACTGAACCGAAGTTGTCGGTTCTCAATCAGTACTTGAGTAACTATATATATAGGCCTATATCATATGTAGTGGAGTCGTTAATTTCGAGCATTGATTGATGCTTTGTGTTGTACGATTAAGGCGCTATAAAAATCGTTAATCTATTTTTTATTTGGACGAGATTAGATTAGATCACAGTCGTTGCATTCAATGCCATAACTCAACTGTTTGCATGGAAGTCTGTGTGTATAGGTAGGCCTATGCAATCATGTGGTTGTTTATGTACTTCCATGTAGGCCTTGGGTGTGTGTGTGGGTATGTGTAGGTTATGTGTCTGTGCATGTATTTTATGCTATATGTACGATTGTACGTGGGTGTATTGTATATAAGCATTTATACAGCGCCTCTGACAGACTACCGGTAGCTATTCGGAGGCGCTCTCAGCGTGACAGCCCCGAGTAAATAAAAAGACTTCATATGTATTGATTCATATACCAGACTAGGCCTACATAATTTGAAAGATCTGAAACTAGTCACTTGATGTGACCGCAAGGACACACGTAGGCCTACGGTCAGGTAGTATTAAGCTTATAGCAGCTGGCGATTTTACGCATTCAGATCTGAGTGGAATAATATCCGGAATTATTTTACCTTTTATGCTTGATAAATCAACCGTGAACCACTTCATAGTACACTTTTTCTAATGCATCAGTATCTGTCTTTTTGTCTCCAAGCATTCTTAGGTGCTCTTGAGTTCCGTGTGCTTTGTATATACATCGCATTACTGTGAATTATATTCGTTGATGCATTGGTGGAGTCTGAGATGAAAGGCAGAAGATCGATATGACACAGATGCTCAATTTCTCATTTGCCACAACGGACGATTAATTGATTCTATAGGCATCGATCCATTGGAAAGACTGTCATGCTGTGATGTTGAAAAAACTTCTCTTATAACGCAAACAGCAGCCGCATACGACGATCGAATCATAGCCGTTCTTTCGAAGAATCTCCCACCATTCAGACAAACATAAAACGCTTTTCAAGGTTACTGTGGCGCAAGAGAAATAGCCAAAACACACCCACGAATGTAGATTAGGTCTACTAGGATGAATCAAAGCCGACTTTCGATTTTCACTGAGAATTATTTGCCTAATTTGACAGATTGTTAAAAATTTACCGACTGCCTGCGTAGGCTTGTTAATTAAAAATAAATAAATGAACAATCGATGGACCCTAAGCCTGTCAGTCCGCCAGCCTAACAATCAGCTCATTCATCAATTAATAAATAACACAATTAATTGCTTGTTCAAGCAACCTTGCTCTGATTGGGTTTGCTTGTAATATCTGTATGTATGTACATTGTACAGGCCGTGTGTAAGGACAGGATCTTTCCGTACATCCATGTGTTTGCAAAGGGCTATGGCAACAGCGATGAGCCGCGAAGGGCGTATGTGCTGGCCTGCATCATTGGCCTAGCTTGCATCTGCATAGGTAAATATCTAAAGAATCTCTAGTGAATCTTTAGCGAATCTTTAGTGAATCATTAGTTAATCTCCATTGAATCTCTAGCGAATCCCTAATGAATCTCTATTGAATCTCGAGTGAATCTTTAATGAATCTCTAATGAATCTCTAGTGAATCTTTGTTTAGTTGAACTTATTAAAGAGTTAGGCCGTTAAAAGCAGGAGGAGAGCACGTGTAAAATAAGGAGGGGAAGAGGAAGACGAGGGGGAGGTTGAGGCGAAAGAGAAGGGGTGAGGAGGAAGAGGGATATGATGAAGAGAGAGAGAGAGAGAGAGAGAGAGAGAGAGAGAGAGAGAGAGAGAGAGAGAGAGAGAGAGAGAGAGAGAGAGAGAGAGAGAGGATTAAGAGAAGAAAATTGACTTAGAAGAAGGAGAAGAGTAAAAAGAAGGAGGAGGATAGAGAGGAGGAATATAAGGAGAAGGATGAGGAAAAAGATGGAAGAGGAGTGAGGTGGATAGGAGCGGAGGGAAAGCCGATTACTGTAAATAATTAACATCATTGGATGAGTCGGCCTGAGAAATAAGGGATCTCTTTCTGCCTCAATTGAAAAATAATACAATGGAACCAGTCAACTATATGGAACCAGTCTAACAGACGACAGTTGCCTTTTGCAGCAGCCAGCAGTCGTCACGTGGGGTTCTGTTGTTTCAGGGATCTGAACAAATTTCTGTCTTTCAATGGTTCTACTCTAATAGAATAATTTCAGATAAAAATGATAACTTTACCACCACAAATTGCTCACTATGCGTCTGTTTTATAGCCTCGTCTGAGCGCCTTTGTTGCATTATTAAAACGAATTAGGTCTACACATCTTCTAAGATATCTATACAATACACGCACAATGTAGTACGTATACACATACAAATATTTTATATATGCTTACATATATGCATACATACATATGTACGTACATACAAGTACACACGTCCGAATGTACGCACATATACAAACATGCTTATATATTATGCAGTAGGCCTATACACTATACAGTTATGCTCATCAGTGTCATCACGCGTAATTGTATATGTGCAAATATACACACACAGAATTTCTCACATACATAATAATTTTGTAAGACAAGTGGAACAATAAGCATAGGCCTACTGGCAAAGAAGCGTAGAACTTATCTTGCGCTACTTTACCTTACCTTACCATTATGTCTTGCAAAACCATGCCGTATGCCTTATCTTACCTCACCTTACCTTATCTACCTTACCTTACCTTAGGCTACTTTACCTTACCTTACCTTACAGTATCTACCATACCTTACCTCACCTACCTTACTTTACCTTACCTAGTATCTACCTTACTTTACCTTACATACAGTATCTACCATACCTTATACCTCACCTACCTTACTTTACCTTACCTAGTATCTACCTTACTTTACCTTACATACCGTTATCCTACTCAACCTTAAGTTGCCTTAATCTACCTTACGTTGCGTGGTTAACTTTGCGTGCCTCTACATGTGCTTATAGGTGATTTGAATGCAATAGCGCCGCTCATATCCAACTTCTTCCTGATGTCTTACGCTCTCATCAACTACTCGTGCGTTGATGCATCGCTTGCCAAGTCACCAGGTATCGTCCTTCATTCATTGGATGCGATAAGAATTTCAAGCACCACCGTAACAACTCCGATTAATTCTCAGTTCATTTTGTTGACTAGAAATTTCTGACCTCATCCAATTCAAAATTGTAAAGATCTTTTTTACCTACGATGATGTTCATTCGTTCGTACATTACTAGAATTTACATAGCGCTTCTTCAAGGGGCTTACTCGCAGACGCTACCAGCCCGGTATAGAGACACATTCATGTTATAGTTACAATGTATATTTGTTAATTCGACGTCCTTTAAACCTCTTCACTGTATATATGTTCACCATCCAACTAGAGCGTTGTCTGGCTGTCTTTAGGAAACAATTTCAGGGGTTAGTTTTCGGGGTCTTCAATTCGACATCATCGTATTTTTTCTGCATGCAATTTAGTGTTGATCGTAATGCATAACGCATAAAATTTTGTTGTTGGTTGCTTGAAGTTGAACCCGATGCTGACCTACCATCGAAACGGACCTTGTTATTTCGGACTTGAGGAGTTGGTATCGCACCGTCAATCTATAGGAAGTGTGTGCATGAGTGCGTGGGTAGTGGACTGTTCACTATTCAGGGAATCATAACAGTAATCGTTATCTTCAAACTTCTGGAGCGTCATTCGAAAACCAACCACATCATAATTATTAGCTTATTCACGAGCGCCGCTTCGAATCAGAGGGAGTTGTTCAAAGGGTAATCCGAAGAACTGCGAGTCCGGTTCCCAGAGGGTCAAAGAGGATTGAAAGAGCAGAGCACATGTTAAGGCGGGTGTCGCTTTGGTCTCGAAATGGAAGGTGTAGGATCAGGTGAGACGGGTTTAGAGTTCTCAAGGAGGTGGAACTCGAGGAATTATGGATGGAATATAGGCAGTGGATGTCGATGGTGGATAATTGGACAGGGCCGTGTTTAGCATAGGTCCATTCGGTGCGGTGCACCGAATGCCTTGAGCAGGGCCGTGTTTAACATAGGTCCATTCGGTGCGGTGCACCGAATACCCTGAGCCGAGAGTTTTGTTGCTATTGGCCAAATGTCTTTTTGCGAGTCTCAGTGCTACTTAAACCTTTTGTAAAATCAGTAAGTGTAAGAAAACATTGATTCACTAAGTTCACCGACGTTGTGTGCTTGCTTACTGACCCGCAACAGTCGGCAAACCACGTAGGCTAGCCTATTGAACAGCGAATTTTTGTAAAATGACTAATCTTGTAAGACTGCCAAACGGCACTTTGCCCCTATTGCAACACTTTTGCACCGACACTCGAAGAGCCTTAAACACGGCCCTGTAATTGGAAATGATGGTGGAGGGACCGGCAACGTGTATAGAATTCAGAAGGCAGATCGTTCCAGAGATGTGATGCAGTGTTTGAAATGACTCGGTTGAAACCAAGAAAATAAATTATTTTATTTTATTCACTCGGCATCCTTTCGATGTAGCTTCTCACATAGGTCTATCTACGATGGGAGAGGCGGAATAACGTTAGTCTTGTGTTCAGCTATTACGTTGCAGGTCCCATCTGAACAACTTCGTCCCGTCGATCTTTAAATACAGTTTGCCTAGATATCTGGAGAAATACTTTGAACGTTCGGTTGTGTTTTTGCACTGCATATAGGGTGGCGACCTGCCTTTCGATTCTACTCGCTTTGGCTGAGTCTGCTCGGATCGTTGCTCTGCGTCACCGTCATGTTCATCATTAACTGGTGGACGGCTCTTCTCACCATCGCTCTCGTCGCTCTTCTTTACTTCTACGTACACTATCGAAAACCTGGTAGGACGCCATTTCTGACCAAAACATACGTAGGTATGTATGTATGTATAGGCCTATTTGTATGCACAGATGTAGGTGTGTGTACAATGTAGGCTACACACATGCATTATGAAGGTAGGCCTATATATTTATTTCGGTATGTATGTATTTATGTGCACGGGTTTGAATGTCAATATGGGTTCGTCCCCCGCAGTCTCCGCCCAAGTCTCCGCCCATGGTATTATCATGTACTAGATGTGTTACCCGGCGTTGCCCGGAAAATTTAGGGTTTTAAATACTACTCCATTGTGGTGCCCATCGCAGACCGCTAAATTTCGGGTTTTCGCCAACCTTTCACCCCACCCCGCTTCCCAAAAAAGCCAAACGTGACCCGCCCCTGCGAGGCGCTACGGGAATTATTACTGGGCGAGTATGACGTCATGCGGACTGTAGACTCTTTACTTAAGAGTTATCGTGAGCGATTATTGGTGAAATCTGTCTTAAAACGCTAATAACTCTGGTTTTAAAGTGAATTAAAAGCTGAAAATAGTTGCGTTGACCTTATAATTTGGGTAAGAATCAATTGAAAATATTTTGGTAAGCCGACGCTGTTTCATTTCCGAGCCTATTTTGTTACGAAGAGTCAGAATCCGTACAAACAAACAGACATATGGAAAGGACAAACTTTCGGAATTATAATATAAGATTTGAGTTTGTATATAAGTATAACCAAGACGAATGTTTAATTTTAGACATTAATTGGGGGTCATCGACACAGGCTCACGTCTACCGTAATGCTCTTCAGCACACGCAGAAACTCATACTCGTCCTCGAGCACGTCAAGAACTATCGGTAAGGACGAACCATCTGCAGATATCGAACAACAGCGGTCGGATTAATTTTATTGTACATAAATCTCTTTGTATATTTTCAATTGTTTTGTCTCCTTCTTTATTTGTCTGCTCAGAAAGTTGAAACAAGTCAAAATGATCAAGGATTTAGCTTACGGCGTCTTTCCACTTTAGATTTTTTTTATTCAAGCTAACTCCATTCCAACCAGCTGTCATTCTCTCTCTGTTTCGGTCTGTCTGTCTCTGTCTGCTTCTGTCTGTCTCTGTCTGTCTCTGTCTGCCTCTGTCTGTCTCTGTCTGTCTGTGTTGCTCTCTTGTTCTTTCAATGTTTATACATGTATACGCACAAACACTTCATGATCAAAACATTTCATGTGAAACGAAATATCGTCTATAGTCTAACTCATTTGAATACAATACAATATGCAACTTTATTTGTGACTTTGTTGGTCGGTGTCTATTGTCTTAGACCACAGGTCTTGGCACTGACAGCCTTTCCAAGTGACCGTCCTGCTTTGGTCGACTTCTGTGCTGGTATCACGAAGGATATCAGTCTCATGGTCTGTGGACATGTTCTACTCGTGAGTACCATAACAACCATACCACAGCTATAACGCACTTCTATATATGACGATGATGGCGACGTTGACGATGACGATGATGATGATAATGATGACGATGATGACGATGAGGACGACGACGATGATGACGACGATGATGTCGATGATCAGGACGATGATGATGACGACGACGACGATGATGATGATGATGGTGATGATGATGGATGACAATGATGATGATAATGATGATGATGATGATGATGATGATGATGATGATGATAATAATGATTACTCGATTACTAATGACTACTCGTGAGTACCATAACAACCATACCACAGCTATAACGCACTTCTATATATGACGATGATGGCGACGTTGACGATGACGATGATGATGATAATGATGACGATGATGACGATGAGGACGACGACGATGATGACGACGATGATGTCGATGATCAGGACGATGATGATGACGACGACGACGATGATGATGATGATGGTGATGATGATGGATGACAATGATGATGATAATGATGATGATGATGATGATGATGATGATAATGGATGATAATGATGATGATAATGAGGATGATGAAGATGGTTGATGGATATCTGTTAGGGCAGTCCAGCGGACAAGCTGAAGGACACCCAGCTGATCTCGAAGATGGCCTACAAATGGTTGACGAGAAGGAACACGAAGTCCTTCTACAACGTCGTGGCTTCAGACTCTTTACGACTCGGAGTACAGGCCCTCATGCAGGTCAGTTGTCATGACAACATCTTCGGATCCCCCCCCCGTGGTATCAAGAATATGATGCTGATGCTGATTCTAATTATAATTAATTATTGGTAGTAAATACTTATCAACGTGAAATTATGTTCATATATACGTACAGCATGCATAGTATACACAATACACTGTACACATACACAGATGCATGCATGCACCAGTCATCATTTGTTAACCAATCATTTGGAACAGTGTATTTATAATAATTGAACAGAGTTTTCATTGTTAAGGTATCAAGAAGGACTGGAAAGGATGAGAATCCCCGTAAGTTCAGGTCATCCATGTATCAGATTGTGTTGTATTGTATCGGCAAATTTATATAGCGCTTCTCACAGTGCACACCAATCAGAGGCGCTCCCAGTGCGAAAGAACCAGAGAAAACAAAGCAGTCTTGAGACATCGTCATATCAGGCGGAAGATGCAAGCGTAATTGTGCATGGGTCTATAATTATATACATGCACGCATTTATAATTGGTCCTACTATGAAAACAATAACTACTGCTATTGCTATTTTACTGATAACAATAGTAATGACGACAAGCATAGGACTAATAATAAAATAACGATAGAGTAGAAATGATAATAGAGTTTGACGATATATGTTTCAGTCGGTTGGCGTTGGTAAGTTGCGTCCAAATACGCTGATTCTCGGCTTCAAGTCAAACTGGGTGCAATCGGCGTCATCAGATGTTGACGACTACTTCAATATCATACAGTCAGTATATATTTTCCTTCACTACTCGTGTCGTCAGCATTATTTTATTCGGTCTTGGAAAGATTTAACCGGATAGCAAATCTTAAATTGATTCTTTTCTGCATAACAAACGTGAACTGTTTTCTATAGAAATGCGCACGACCCTGTTCTCAGAATTTGTTTGTGCCACGTCTGATCTTTGAGAAAATGGTATGTATGCCTATGCAAGACTTTTAAAAGAGACACACACAAATTTCGTTAGTGCATACCAGGTACTTTGCAATGCACTTATAATTTGTTTTTTGGGATTTTAAAACAGAACCATACGGCTAAGATCAAAAATCTGTGATTTTCGATTGCATTCAACGTCAGGATCTTCTAGGATCAATGTCCAACAGTAACCAGCCAGCCTGGCCTACATGACATGCAGGCCTACTAGCGCTACACGCACTCTGGTATCGTTTCATCAATGTGGCAGTGTCCTGATCAGATCGCTTACCATGATCATTGCTGACGTCACTAAAATTTGACGGAGAAAATAATCCAAATGGGATCATGCAGGAAATATATTTTTAGTGTCATTTGGATATCCAGCAGATCAATGCTTGAAGCATCTTCTCAACCATCTGACCATTATTTGGTGATTTGTTATTGCCCATAAAGTTTCTTAAACGTCTTTCAAAGACTGCTGACAAGCGGTTATCTCAGAGTTAGTCAGACGTTCGTCAAAGTGAAAGTCATTGATAAGTTCCCGAACCAAATGACCAATAAATGGACATGTCGTTTCGCATCTAGGCCCAAGTTCTGCAAGGAAATTTGTTTCTTAAGTATTTGAACACCTTTCCTCTGTGTCCAATGCATTGACAAAAATTTTCCCTTTATTCCATGCTTGAAGCGAAGAAGTGACAAGGATAAATTACTGGGATCGCGACGAACGTTCTTTTGACCTGGTATCAAACGTATGCGACATGGCCAGCCATTCTTGATGTAGTGAGGGGAGTGCGCCGGGATATCTTGCATTGCTGTCCCACTGACAAATGAAAGCAGCAATATGTTGCATACCGTATCTGCATCCCAACAAGATGTCATACTGCAGCTATGAAATCAACTGAGGATTCTATAGTTATAGTTAATGTTCTGGATCAATGACAAGATGACAATGGCAGACTCATAATAATTATTATCATCGTACTTTTTTGCATGTGAACAAAATGCCCAACAGGTATTGATGGACACATAATTCCATGGCGTTGTGTAATAACACTGCGCACTAAACGGCTTAAAACACGACGGATCGATTAACAGTCGCCAGACATAAAATGTAACACAGGTGCGTTTGTGACAGTTTGTTTCAGTTAATAAAGACAATTTCTATTGTAACCGTTCATTCACTCATTTGTTAATTCAGTGAGTGAATGAGCGAGTGAGTGAATGAGCAAGTTAGATAGTCAGTCAGTCGACCAGTCAGCCAATGCAGGAAGGAGTCAGGCTTCAGGTTCTTGTCCTAACGACTGCTTGATTTGTTGACTAAAGTATGACATCATGAATTTGTTTTGTGGTATTATGGTAATTGCTGCATACTTATGTTCTGTAGTGATGCATTCGATCTATACTACAGCGTAGGCATACTTCGGTTGAACGAGGGGATGCACACAGGTAGCGTTTTGGAAGGTAATTTGTTGCCCATCTTTTCTATTCTATTCTATTCCATTCTATTTCATTCTATTCTCTTCTATTCTATTCTATTCTGTTCTATTCTATTCCATACTATCATATTCTATTCTATTCCATTCTATTCTATTCTATCATGTGCCCTTCTATTTTATTTACGGACTTATAAAGAACCTCTCACAGTACAACTTAATCAGAGGAGCTACCAGTGCGAGGAACCCATTGAACAGAAGTCTCAAGACAACGGACATAAACAGAAGTACTCCCTAACAAAATCTCAGCACGAGTTACAGCAGCAGAAAGGTCGTTCCACAGAATGGGCCAACCGATGCATGGGTACGATGTTGAGCTGAGACAGTACGTGACCGAGGTTCTAGAAGGTCATGACCGTTTAAAGAACGGAGAGAACGTCGTCCAGAGGTAGCTGAGACATGCATAGGCTACGCCCGATAAGATCATATTCGAAGAGGTAACGATCTCGATCTTGGCAATCAACCGAATCAGTAATTTCGACTAAGAAAGCTCTATAAAATTATCTAGAAATTACTTATCAATGTGTATCCTCGAATTTATTTCTTGTTTTCACGTTTGAAAAGTTAGGCATATTGTTGTAAATAAAGACTATTGGCATGAATTCAAGGCTCACCCATTAGCTTGCTAAACATATTCCAAACAATTCCTTGTTGTTTCGCACACTGGTCGATTGGACATTTTGTTGGGAGTTTTGTGGGCTACATCCACCAATGCTTTATTAAACAAAATAAGCTTTGACAAGGCGTTCTTTTGATCATCCGTCTCATCTGTACTTCGGTCGGTAGATTTGTGTGTTACCAAGTATGTTCCCTTTATATTGACATTTTGTGTTGAAGTGTAAAACGTATGTTACCATTACCTTGCTTTCTATGCAAGCACATTTTGACAGATGGCAAAGGTGGTTGTCTGCTGGTAAAACCATCAACGCCTTTGGAAGCGACGGTAAACTGTGATCCTGCGGTTTCTCCACCAAGTGAAATTGCACCATCAACTGGTAAGTGTCCTTATCGTAGATGAACAAAGCTGATCTGTTTAGGTATAGCCTATAGACCGTCTCTCTTCCACATCAGACTATGAATAACTTAAATCAGACTCCTATATGTTAATGTTTACTAAATCAATCAGTGATTGAACTCAATACCATTCAGTCAGTGATTGGCTGAAGGATTACTTAATCTATCAATTCAATTAGCTATTATAGGCAATCAATCGGTTGCTTAATTAGTTACCAAATCAATCAAATAAACCAGCCATTCAGTCAATTAATCAAATTGATTAAGTTAGTGTTTAGTGGTAAGTTGTAGTCAACTTGTAAGACTTCCAGTTGTTGCTGTTGTTTGTTGTTGTTGCTGTTGTTTGTTGTTGTTGATGTCGTTTGTTGTTGTTGCTCTAATCGTAGGTTGGAGCTCTGCCTCAGCCATCAGCACCGAGCAGCCACCTGTTGATCACTTGAACAGCACCAACAAGAAATCAGACAAGAATCAGGCGAAGCATCAGCAGCATCAGTACCTGAAGGAATCGGTCAGAGACAGCGGCTACTGCGTGCATCTGGGTGGTACGGAGACAGGCGAGAGCGAAGATGAAGACGGTGGCCCAGAGGATGAAGGGTTGCGGAAGGTTCCGCGGAAACAGGATTCCGTGGAGCAGGAGCTGGAAGCGAATCGATTCAACCAGAAGCAGAAGAAGGGATTCATCGACGTCTGGTGGTTGTTTGATGATGGAGGTCAGTAACAAATGATCGCAGTGGCTCACTGATCATTGTTATGATGAAGACAATGCTAATATTGGCAGTATGATGGTTACCATGATAATTATGACGATGGTGCTGACGTCAATCAGGATGAGAAGGAGAGATGGATGGTTCCGGTAGTGAATAAATGCGAGTGCGAGCACTTGTCATAGCGCCCCTTTAAGATGTCTAGGCTACTCAGAGGCGCTCCCGACTACAGCGAATGCACTGAATCGAAGTTTCACGCCGAAGCGCGTGAGCAATTGCGAGTGAAGGACTTTGATCATGGTTCCTACGCGACGGCCTGAGGCGGAATCGAACCCGGAACCTTCCGGCTGCAAGGCACCGAACATATACCTAGACCACTGCTTCCACAAAGGGATGCTGATGACTATGGGAAAACGAATCTGATGTTGACGCAGATAGTCTGAGGCTGCGATCTATAATTAATGTAGACTGTGCTGATAATTTGGAATATAAGAACGATGATGATGATGATGATGAAGACAATTACGGCCCGCAGAAAAAACGATAGGTAGGCTAGATAAAGAGGAAGAGGTTTGTTATGGTTAAAATGTAGCGAGCGATGTCGCTCATCACCATCTTAGACATCATTCAATCATAATAGTTCGCAAACATGGGAAATATGCAGCTAACTACGGCTTTAGCACTAACCAGTGTATAGGGCCTGGTTGGCCTTTGACCGTTTACCTTTGACCTTACCACTCACGGGGTCATCGAGTGCTATATTGTTGGTGTTAAAGCTGTAGTCGCCTATCTACTTTTGGGCGTGTCGTGGATGATTCGTCATGCTGACGTTCTATTCTAGGCTTAACCCTTCTCGTGCCGTACCTGATGACAACGAAGAAACTATGGAGCAACTGCAAGCTGCGGGTTTTCATGGCTGGTCGAAAGAAGAACGTGCTGGACCGGGACCAAAGACAGTATGCCCTGCATCAAATATTTTATGCACCCTAAGCCTTATGCAGTGTATACCTGTTTATAAGTATGTATGCATGCGTGTATGTATATTTGCAAGTGTTTGAGCCTATATATATATAGGCCTATGCATGATTGGCTATTAGTCGTTCAATAACCGCACACGACTACTAATTATTATGGCTTAGCTCATGCACATAAGAAGGATAATGTCAGATAAGCCATATTTATCATTTATCGCCCTTTGGCTGTCATCACATTTTGTTAGTCATTGCGCTTCTTATTACCTATGCTATATTAGAAAAGCTGGATCCGAGCGTGCGATGTTAGCCTATAATGATTATGAATGAAAGCGTATACTTCAACAGCGAGACCAGGGTTGTCACACTGCTTCTTTTGCAACGGCATGGCTGTGTTACTGCACCATATAAATTGTCGAAATTATTATTATTATCATCCTAGAGCTCATCATGCGCGACTTTATAGAGTATTATACAGATGAACGATGTCCTAGCTCTGCAGCAAGGCAAACTGCCCAATAGGCTCAAGCTGTAACCTGGGAATCATGCAAATAGAGTGAGTTTTTTGGGAGGTGGGGGGTGGGTGGGATTTACGTCTATGTGGCTTGACATTTTCTTTCATTGGCTATAGTCCATTACCCAAGGGCAGTTGACTATTGGAGACTTGATCGCAACTCAGATAATAACAGAGCGGTCTTTGCTACTCTTACAACAAAGGCTGTAAGACTTATGATGTGCAGACAAGTAACATTGAGTGGACGAAAAGGTTAAGCTGGGAGAATAGTTGGCCTATGGCCCGAGGATGCCACCGGAACGCTTTCTTCAGGCAGCCTCGTGGCCTGTCTGCCAAATGATTATGATGAGTGCCCCAACCTCCGTCTAGGATGGGACATGCTTAAGCACCAAGGAAGTCGAATTGACGCGCTGGCCCACGGATTCTGATTCAGGTAGAAATAAATAATTGTCAGAGATGACCGAAGAAAAAGTATTTTACTTCGGATCTGCAAATGCAAAGACAACAGAATGTAAGATTCATTGCGTATAATTAATCAGTAGCCTAATGTTTTCTTTGCACAATGCAGATAATGTCTTCGCACGTATCGCATCATGGCGCGTGAAAGGGAATCAGCTGCTGAGGCAGACGGGATGAATTGATGCAGTTTAGCTCTTGCCAGGTCCGCAACAAATAGAATATTCATCTTGAACTCTGTCATTCGGAACGATGCGAGTAACAACACGTACCCGCCTTAGATTGCTTGTTATGTGGACTTGAAACCTACGTGCGTGATGAACATATAAATGGTGATTAAATGTTTTTAACTGTCGGCGGTTTTTCTTCAGATTGGCGACTCTATTGCACAAGTTTCGAATTGAATACGCATCCATGAATATCATCACAGATATCGGAAAACGTCCGCAGCCAGAGAGGTAGGTGCATGGTTGGAAACAGTCTGTATCTACTTACGTACCGTACGTATGTATGTATGGCATTGTATGCATATGTGTTTGTGTGTAACTGTGGATGTATGGCATTGTATGCATATGTGTATGTGTGTAACTGTGGATGTATGGCATTGTATGCATATGTGCATGTGTGTAACTGTGTATGTATGTATGTATGTATGTATGTATGTATGTATGTAAGTATGTATGTATGTATGTATGCATGTATGTATGTATGTATGTATGTATGCATGCATGCATGCATGCATGAATGTATGTATGCATGCATGCATGCATGCATGCATGTATGTATGTATGTATGTATGTATGTATGTATGTATGTATGTATGTATGTATGTATGTATGTATGTATGTATGTATGTATGTATGTATGTATGTATGTATGTATGTATGGCATTGAATGCATATGTACATGTGTGTAGCTTATCCGTGCATTCACGCGTGTTTGTGTTAGCTTATAATTGTCTGCTTATGTTCAATTATCTCTGTTCAGAACAATTAAAAAGTGTATCATCCTTTAAAATAGTTGAACGTTGTTCTGCACATTTTCGACAAACAGATCAGACCTGATAATCTAGCATACACTGCAGGTAATGAACAGTTTGACTTCATTCAGTGGCGTAGCCAGGAATTTATGATGGGGGTTATGGCCTGGCCGGATGTCTTTCCTGACACCAACCCAACAGCGTTACAGTAGCCTAAATAAAAAGTGAATAGAGTAACAAAGGGAATAAAGTAAGAAAAACAATTGTTAGTACAAGCAATTATTTTGTTTTTTCTTATTTAAGTGGATAAATAACCTTTTAAAAAACTGTTCCTAAGACAGTGGAGAGTTTTAACCCCCCGAAACCCTCTCGTTGCATACGCCACTGACTTCAGTCAATCACTTCTTGCGTATATGTACAGCTTGAAGGAGTTTAACAGCTTGATAGCCGACTGGAGGTTGAAGCCACAGGACGGCGAAACAGAGACGTCGCATCCGTGGAAAATCAGCGATCAGGAGCTGACTATTCAGAAGAGCAAGGTCCGTCAATGATTTGTGTCGGGTGATAGATCTATACATTTTTATCTGTCATTTAACCAAAATTTCGATTGGTCCAACTCAAAATGGCACTCCGCTTAAAAACGCAGAAACGTTTCACGACTGATTAATAGCTTCGAATTATTTTCTTGATGCTTTTACCAGTACAAGAGAATAGATGCCTGTATTTAATCATTGAAAAGTTTGAGTTTCGGAAGCATTCTCCATCTGAGTAGTCTTTGCTTCATTTGAACATGAAATCTCTCTTCACGTACAGATCATAGTACTGTTATTCTGTGATTTATGTTGCTGAATTGTTTTGATTGATGTCTTCAATGCCTTGTTTAACATTGTTAGGCCTAAGTGAGCAGTCTACCAATGTTCAATTGTTCATGGCAACGTCTATCGATCTAAATTCTGTTCAGGCGAGAATTATTGTCAACGATCCAACTTCTATTGAAGCAGGAATTTTTTCATCGACCCAAGTCTATTTATGCAAGAATTTTTTCTCATCAATCCCACTCTTATTTAGGCAAAAAGTTTTGAACATTGATGCGCCTTCCACTGAAGCAATATTATTGAAGACTTAGTTTAATCAATTCAGATTCTATTTCGAAATCAATTACTTCCATCAATCCAGCTCCCTTTGAGCAGAGAATTAGTTTCATCAATCCAACTTCCTTCTAGGCAAACACTTGTGTTAATCAATCCAGCTTCCAATTTATATTGACAATAGGCCTATAAAATAATTTACCAACGTAAACTGCTGTTTTGACCAGATCAGTTTAGTTGTAGGGTCTGTTTGATGTGTATACGAATGCTTTGATGAATATGACTACATCTGTTTTCTGTACAATTCTCTATGCACAGGTAACGATAAAGGCAACAGATTAAATCAATCGCTCTGAAATTATTTATGATGATGTAGTCTATTTTGAATGACTTGATTCGGATTTTGACAGCTGCAGTTGACCTGACTGCAATAAAATGATGTTAAAATGTTTTGTGTTTTGCCAGACATACCGACATGTCCGCCTGCACGAACTACTTCTGGAACATTCAAGCGATGCCAACTTAATAGTCATGTGAGTCACATGTTGTCAGTTGTAATGTAGGCCCATGAGTCACATGATGTCAGTTGTATTAAATGTAGGCCTAATGCGATATGATCTGCCGACTACTTGAACGCCTTTATAACAATACACACTTTATGAGTTGTCTTGGAAGTGCTCAAAACTCTGAGTTCGAATTCCCGCGTTTCTGCATTCACGAGACGGTGTTATCTGCGTTCTGACCACCCCCAAACATCAGAGCACTAAATTTTTATAGATAGAATGTTTTACTTTTTGTGAACATTTGAGATGATCGGGAAGGAAAGTACAAGATTTTTTATCCTATTGGTACATCCGGAGGAAACACCAGGGGAGATGACCGAGGAAAAGTCGGGGGAAAATGTCCATGGAATTTGTCAGGATCCCTGAAAATCTGTCTTAGTCACGCCTTAATTTACTGCCGAAACCTGATCTGTAAACATTACATTAGGATATATAGGCCTATATATATAAAAGGGTGATACTTCGGGTGCTCGAATAGAGCTATTTTCTCTGAGGTTGGACTGGATGGTCAGCTGGCCCCGGTGTTGCCATGGGTATAGCCTCGGTAGAGATCACAGACCCTGTTGGATTTAAACCGAACAGTGATCAAGTATGCCAACAAACACATTTGTCCGACACGTGAAAAACAAAGCATTTATCTAGGCTACTGCATCTGTAGTTCTGTACCATGCACTGTTTATTGATAGCTGACATGCAAGTAGGCGTAGGTCTACATCTATTTGTCGGATCACGTCTATTATTGCCTCTTAAGATTAATAAGGTCTGCTGAAGATATTGTGCCATAAAATTCTCACAAGCTGTACGGCGGCAACAGACTTAAGTTCCACCGTCTGTCGTTCTCGCTGTAATTTTCTGTTTGCATCTTTCGTTGTTACCTGTACAATGTTATAGTCAGCGCAGTGCAGCCTGATATTAAGTAGTAAAATGACCGTCGCTCCACTTGTGTCAGGAAGCATTTCTCTGTGCATGATTTCATCAGCATAGACGCCACAGAATTCTATTCCACACATGTTGGTCTACGTACATGCCTGCATACATGCGTTCATGAAAACAATGAATGCTTCCACTTAAGCGTAGGCCTACGTGCATGTAGGCCTATGCATAGAATGTAAGCATCACACATAATATACACTGTATAGTGTATAATTATACCTGCATGAATAAAATAAATATGCCTACATAGGCCTATATTCATTCATAATTGACATATATAGGCCTACATACATAATTTTAGCATAGCCTACATACCAATAGCCTATACTGCCCAATTAGCACGTAGTTTATTGAATCGAAAAATTAATAATAATAACAGTTAGACATAGGTCTATACAGGAAGTAAGCAGGTTATGGGCGTTTAAAAACGAGAGACCCAGAAGGGAACATGCGCATGATTCCGCTTAATTAAGGCTGTAATAAAAAACAATGAATTGTATTGCAATTTCTTAATTATGATTAGAAATGTTTAGAGCATCGCGTATTTAGAAGCTGGACACTCTGTGTACACTGTAACCGGTCGCGGCTGTCAGTCGGATTGCTCGACAAACGAAAATTAGTAATAGTATTACACATCTTAATTAGTGAGGCTGAATAGGACTACGATTAAGAACATAAATTTCCTCATTTAGTAGGTAATTGATTTGGATAACTTACAACCATATATTATGGTGGTGGGCTTTAATGCACAAGTCGATTAGATCTACTGACGATTTCTCGGCTAGAGTTTGAGATCTGTAATCGAGTTAATAATAATAATAATAATAATAATAATAATAATAATAATAATAATAATAATAATAATAATGTTTACGACAATTTATATGGTGCAGTAACACAGCCATGCCGTCACAAGGGCGCCTTACCAAGCAGCTAAGAGTTGAGAGTTTCTGGAGTGCGTTAGGCTACATTGAGCATTGGGGCAATGCGGCGCCCAGTGGTCCGCCGTAAACAGCAGACGGGGGAAGGGTAAAAATGATGACTAAATGACAGTCAGAAACGTGAGAAAACAATTAAATGCAGAATCAATTGCAGTTGTAGTCAGAATTAGTGACCATCTGACCAACTTATCGAAAACATTTGCGCAAGGAGAAAAGTCTGGCAGATTTCATAACCATAGGATGAACACAACCAGTGTAACGACACTGTGTGATAACAAAGAGCATTATCGTCTCGCTCCCTCCTCCTTCACAGAGGCTTGAGACTGGCACTACTTGTAAGAGCACGAACAGTGAAGGTGTCAACAACCAACATCGGTTTAAGTATAATTATGTGCTAATGCGGCTCAATTTATTCCTAGTTACACATTAATCACACGCATATATACGCTACACACTTCAGTGGAATAATATAGCCTAAGTTCATGTTGCAGGACTTTGCCAATGCCAAAGAAAGGCCTGTGTTCCGCCGGACTGTACATGGCTTGGTTGGACACGCTGACGCACGACATGCCACCGATTCTACTACTGCGAGGCAACCAAGAGAACGTTCTTACTTACTACTCTTAGAGACACAACGTACTATATCCGTATCCGGGTATTGACTAGCGGAAGTAGCAGCGTTTTTGCAGGGTTTCGGCGTAGGAGACGTAGGCAAGAGTAGATTCAGTGGGGGGGAATCAGATGTTAGAACTTCGGTCTTCTGCGTGTTGTTCTAACAATTAGATCTCAATTCGTGTGCGTTGCTTTTGTTGTTACTGTTATTGTTGTTGAGTTGTCAGTTCTAGGGTTGATGATCTCTCGTAGCCGATCTCATTGTCTGTTAACGGTTCTATTCGTACGTTTGCAGTAGACGTTTTAGGTGATGACGAGAAAATATTGATGCCAAATTATTATGATTGATAGGATGCACTGGTGAAGCTCTAGTCTAATCGGTCTGGATTTTTGACAAGTAGACTATGTATGCGTCAATTAATACGAGCTCAGGCGCAAGCTTTTGAAAGGCAAACGAATTCTGCTTGTGCAACGGCTCTGGTCTGGTTTGGCTTTAACGCCGAAATCGGGTGTCCTGACCTTGGTTCTGTTGGCTTTGACCTCAGTATCGAGGTTCCGTGTATGCCATGCACATAGTGCTGAGCGATTAATTATGTAGCACGATATTTATATGGCATATTTTAAAGACTGATCGATCTCCGGCAGAGCCGTGCTGTCGCATACATATTCAAATATAATGTTGTACTATTTCAAGGTACACGTAGCCTATTTTGTGCTGAGCAGAAATACAACGCGAGTAAAATTTGAAGTATTAAAGTCTATGATTATGAGGCACCTTTAAAGGACCTGTCAAAGCTTTAAGGATTCTTCCGGGGCCAATTTTAAGTTTATGTGATATGACAATTGACAACCGTCCTATATTGCCAGGCGCTTGCCTCGATGTTTTGCAACTTTTGCTGCATCTAATCTACGGTGGCCTTTGTTTATGCTCTCGAATCGTCGCTTTTGTAAGAAGTTAGCTTACGCCTTGTGCAGCTTCCGATACGGACAACATATCCATCCATCCATCCATCCATCCATCCATCCATCCATCCATCCATCCATCCATCCTACGTGCACATCTTTAAATGTCTTCTTTGTTCTGATGCACTTGACTTTTGTAGATTTTTGTTTCATATCGACAAGCAGCGCAACTCGTACTGCATTTATCGAAAATGCATGCATCTAACAAGACACTTGTTTGGCGCTATTATATATTGCAAACTTCGAAATATGAATAGGCTATGTGATGAAACCATTTACATTAGGCCTACGGTATAACTTTGGCTTCTGGTGACAGTTTGAATTGGAATCCTTCATATAAGTTGTTTTGAGAATCGCTTCAAGAAATTGACTAAACAATTGAGTGTAGGATTACGCACTACGTTAGAAATTTTGATATGTAGGTTAATTAGGCCTACAGTTCTGTTGTTAGTGATAATCGATTACGATCTGTTGTTTATATTATATGCAATCAATTGTTATGTTTTTGCCATCGAACCCAGTGGCTTCCATCCCGACTTTGGAACTGATGGTGAGATGAAATAATTCACCATCCCAAATGTTGGTTCCTTGTGTAATAGGACGTTTCATATTGAATTGAATTGAATAGCCATTGTCTCATTGACAACCTCTTTTCGAACGTCAAACGAGTCTTAAGTGGTATATAGCATTAGACCAGCTGTCAAATGTAAAGTCGTGTCGACTTACTTAAATTTACCTGGTACGGTACTTAGGCTTGTGGGCCTAAATTGAATGGAATGAATAAACTCGTCCTCAAAGTCAAGTTCACCTTTATCCTTGCCCCTCCCCATATGCCCGGGCTTTGAAGTTGGAGTTGTTCACAGAATAATTCTCGAGATCAAAGTCGTCAAACACCCGCAGCCTACAGAATGAGAACTGGGCTGATAAGAAAAAACATGTATATCGAAAGTTTAGGTTCCTTCTTGTCCTGATCCTGCATAATTCGAAGGGGTTTGGGTCTTTAATTGGGAAATGCAGCCCACCATTTAATTTTATGGGGATGGAAGCCCCTGATGTGTCTTTTTTTAAACTTGACCTTGTTATTCCGTTATTTTTTATTTTGTTCAAAGCAGACTTGTGATCTGTATGTACTATAAAAAAAATTGTGATTGATGTATACGGTAGTTTATCCTGTTCAGTTGTGTGAATTCTTTGTTCATACTATCTCCTAGTCATCATTTTCGATTTTTGTGTGCATCATGAAACCTGCATGGCAATTGTCTACAGTCATGATAGGCCCATAATTGTTTAGTATCGTGACGATAGTATTAATGTGATGATCTTTATTTGTGATAATGGAGCCCAGTTAGCTTCAATTAATTTTTGCCAATTTTGTTTAATGTTTGATTTCATTGTTGTTTTCCAATTTTTGGATGTAAAGTCATCTACTCGTAAGTTACTGTCTGATAGTCAGCAGTACTGTAACCTAAACTACTGTAGAACAAATGCATTGCGGGTTCTGTAAACTTTATACGCCACTGAATTCTTTGCTCTCGGTTTAAATTTTTTGCATAATGTCTTACCATTTTGGCTTCTGCATTTCGATATGCTGGGGTAACTCTAACGAGAAAGGCAATTAAGTAATTAGGCCAAATTCAATCCGGAAAATATTTACATGAATATTTACATGCCAGTCAGTGCTCGGAAGAAAATGTTGAAGCGTGATCTGTTAACAAAAAATGGCGACCGATTCACGGTTGTTTTATCTTTGAACTTAGCTTCAATTGCTTTATTACCTGAGTTTTTTAAATCCGATTTCAAAGCTTAAAATGAGTTTGGCTTTTATAAGGATAGCATTGTCAACAGTTGACATTTTCGGTATGCTGTCTGCCGTTTTATTCGTTTTCAAGATTTTGGATTGGGCCAAAGATTTGAATTTTTACAGCGAACAAGATGTAGATGCTTTAAGATTGGCTCAAGTGGTAATAAATTAGAATACTAGATTAAATGTTTTGTTCTTGGGAACTGAACTATTATCCTGCAGTGTTTATGCAATATTGCAATCGCTTAGCGTAAATGAGTTTTTTTTTATAATATCCCCACATCAACCAGCGACTGTAGCCCACGTTTACAATAGCCTAAAGACGTTCGTTTGCATTAAAGGGTACTAAAGGGTTTAATTGTCCTGAATTCTGCATTGAAGGCTGCACACAATCCGTCCATTTGGCAAAGGGGAAGATGCCATCTAGGCAGGTCTGGTTGGCCGTCTCCTTTTTTGTACTATGTACGACCGATAGGGATACTGGATAGAATCGCATAGGCATCTGAGGTTTGCCAACTGTTCGTTCTCTGTAGCTGGACCCATAGCATGTGGCAGTCTTCCCGATCTTGCGAAGCATGCGCCAACTCTAGAGACATTTAAATAGCAGACCAATGACCTATCTTGTGACTGTTCTTGACCTTTGGAGATGAACAGTTTTTTTTACTTCGGTCTCGGCTGAGCTCTAGCGTAATAGGTCTAAAATCGATCTATTATTATTATTACTATTACTATCACTAATGTGTTACTGTCTCTATTATTATAACTACTACTATTATTACTATTGCTATTGTTAATATTATTATTTTTTAAATTTAAGTTTTTTTATATTATTGCTTTAAAAAGTTGCTTTGTTGTTACGGTCATTCCGTCCAATTGTGGATATAGTCGACTGTTTCACAATGAATGCATTTCCATGACAACTTGGCGACTTAGTTTTCAACATTTTTCTGCTAGTCCCTATAGATTTTGAGTGGATGAATGGGTTGGTTAAGATTTTGTAATTTGAACAGCATGATTTAACTGGTTGAACTTTTTTTATTGCAAATATACAATTATTTGCATTGCATTCTTCGATGTATGCACAAGTAGGCCTGTTATTGTGAAGCTGTTCCAAAATGTTTAGGATTCCAAAGTTAAGTGCTAGCTGTCGATTCCTTGACGTAAATTTTACCGTGAAAAATTCTGAATGTGTTTGGTTCGCCGTAAAGTTATTATCCGCTGATGTGAAAGACATGGACGTACTGGATCATCAAGCATTGCAGCTCAATCAGAAAAGTGGTATCCTACTGGATACAATTAATGGTTGGCTAATCTAACGTATTAGCGTTCTAAATTATTCGCCATTGCATGGGTCTTAGCGTTGGTGGCGTATGAGTCGGATTGACAAAACAATAATTGATAAGAAATGGTTGATCAAATAGAATCTGGATTGATTAAAAATCAATTCTTTAATATAGGCCTATTGAAGCTCTCTATTGATTTAGTCCAAAGTGGTAGAAGTCTGGCTAAAAAGAACGCTAATGCGATAGCTTATCCAAGATAGCCTATACCGTTAATAAGAGAGGCCATCGACACTCTATATAAATCGTTAAGCTAGGCAACGTGTTACTTGAATGATGACGACATCTATGGTGGAACGGTTATGCTGACAGCCTCTTGAACCTGATTGTGAAAATTTGATCACAAGGTCATTTTAGTTATGTTTTGTTCGTTGAATTTAAAAATCTCTAGGACTATTTCTTAACTGTGTTGTTTAATTAAATCATCTTAGCAACGTTATTCAGTTGTCTTTATTCAGTACGGTAGGCTACTAGCTGTGTTACCCGGTGTGCCCAGGGAAATTTTTGTTTTTCGCTCCATGAACCCCACTCAGCACTACACCGTCCCACTCCTCTCAGGTAGCCGTCGTTTTTCACCCTCACAACTTCCCATCGCACCACGCCCATAGGCCTACACCGACCCACTTCCCGCCCGCCCGCTCGCGACCAAAATAATATGTCCATGCACGAACTTTGAACGACCCTCGCCTCATCTATGTGCTTACATGTATGTCTGGAGCATCTTCCTCGGCTAGACCTACGCGCATGGGCGCCCGCACATAGGGGCAAGGGGGGGGCACTGCCCCCCTGGAAGATTGAAACCTATTTTTCTAATTACTACTTTTGGAGTTTAATAAATTTTCTCCCATTGAAATACTAATGTTACCAATGATACACTTCAGTGAAAGTCAGAAATGTAAGTAATGAAATCTCTTTAGAAATAAAGAAACTCTTAATTTTCTGCCTTGCATTTTTTCAAGCTCTTGCTGAAAACGGTAACAATGACTTTTAACCCTCCCGCGAGTGCTCATACAAATGGTATTCATATCGATTATGGCCTACTTGTCTGGAATTTCGCTGTAGGCTAATGCAATGTTTCACAACTACGCAAAAATTAATTATCAATAAATTACACTAATGTAAAAATTTGAAATTTATCAGCAGCCCATTGAAATTAAGTAATGGAGATCTACATATTCACCAGCATTATATATGGAATCAAGTCTGCTTTAAGTCAGGCTGCATTTTGTCCATTTTGCATGCTGCCAGCTAGTACAGAATTTAGGTAGGTCAAGCTGTAGAAAAACTTGGATAATTGACTCTGGTTATCACGCCTCGAGATTTTCTCCCAAAACCAACTGTTCAAAAGAGTTGATACCCCATTTTTCTGATCCTCGGGATCCTCCGTATTCCTAAACGACACCTGCAATAACATCTGACCCTCTGGATACAGGACTCGGACCTCTTTCTTGACTGCCCTTTGAACAGCCTGATGACTCGATGCAGCGCTTCTGAATAAGCTGGTGCCCTACAATTGACTTTGGAGTGGCACTTTAGAAGTTTAGAAATTGCGATTAAAATATAGAAGTAACTTGATGGAGCACTTGCCCCTTTAAAACTGATACCCGTTTTCGTTCGTTCATTTATTCATTCATTCATTATATTATGGCACCCCTTCAAAAACCTACTTTTTAACATTCTACTTTGATTTTTAATAAATTTCTTCGCTCTAAGAAACCTATTCATATTGAGAATGATAGGCCTACAGTCCTACACCAAATGAAACTGAGAAATATGCATTAAGAAACCTCTTTGAAAAATACCCATATTCTCCCTTTCCAGCTTTGCAATTTCTAAGCTCTTGCAACTAGGAAATTTAACCGTGACCAACTTAAAAATTTTGCCCCCCTGCAAAAATTTCTGCGGGCGCCCATGCCTACGCGTTGCATTTCTCCATCCCTGTGGTTCCTGCACTGAGACTGGCACTGAATAGGCGCTTCATAAATATCGAGAAACGACATTAATTATTTGTTGTTTTGTGTTTATTTTTTCTTTACCTTGCGGTCATCAGTTCATAATATCATTAGCCTACTTTAATCTAGCTGGGGTACCCGGCGTTGCTCAGGAAATTTAGGAGTCGAACGCTCCCGGTCACAACCCCACCCCACCCCACCACACTCCGACCTCCACCAGTATGCCAGCCGTGAAATTTGGGTTTTCGGGAAGATTTCCCTCTCACTCCACCCCCACCCCCACCCACAACACCCCACAACACCAACACTCCGACCTTCACCGGTACGCCACCCGTGAAGTTTGAGTTTTCGGGAGAATTGAAAAACGCAGTTTATAAACGAATTCCAGACTTAATTTCCAGCAGGTCCAGTCCCGATTTTATATTCATTTTTGCCCAAAAACTATTACTAGATTAAGCAGTGTCAATTAACGTTTTGTCTGTTTTCTCGAAGGTTTTTCTGTGTAGCAGATGTCTAATTATTTCATTCAAGCTATCTTGTGACCTACTAGATACGACATCAACACATGACAATCCAGTTTCAATCCTTGCGACCAATCACGGAGTGGTCCATCTTAGGCGCTGGTCCATCTTTAGCGACCTTCCCCTATATGAAAAACAGTTTGGCTTACTTTTTTAACCAAGGTGTATTTTGTCATCAGATCGTCTAAACAAGTTCTATTTAATTAAAAAGGTCTTCATAAATCCAGCATTTATAAAATTATAGGATCATTGTGTAAACATAAATTTTGTACAAACTTATAGAAAGTCAGCGTGCAAATTTTATAATAACAACAGTTACTAGGCTATGTGTGTGTGTGTGTGTTTTTGCAGTTTAACGTCACTGTGTGGTAACAAAGACCATTAGCGACGCCCTCTTCCTTTATCCAGGCTTGGGACTGGCACTGGCAGAGTGCAACCAGTGGCGGAGTTAAGTTTTGCGGTAGATTATGGACGGCGAAGGATGGAGATTTAACAGCCTCACCGCTGACATCTAGTGATGATAGTTATATTCATTCTCGGTTGTGATATAAACAAGTCGCTAGGTGACGCCATGACACCATGGTGCCAGTTCATTTCAGGACGAGAACATTTTCATCAATCGCCATTTTGGCCGTTCAAACAAAGGGAAACAGTAGTATTTTGAAGTTAACACATATTTTACAGTTACGGTAAATGTGCGTTACCAACATTTAAAAAAAATATTTCTCTCAATTCTGCGTCGTTTATAGCATGAGCACCGTCGCGACAATCGCTGCTTTTGATTAATTTCTACGGCGCTCCGTTCGGGCCATCGGGTAAAAAAAATTTAAAAAGTCGTTATAACGAGATTAAAGTCGTTATAACGACTTTAATCTCGTTATAACGAGAATAAAGTCGTTTTAACGAGATGTTCGTTCCTACGACTTTTTGATGCTAAAAATAGAATGGAAAATTTCAATTTGTTCTATAAATAAACACTTGTTTGCTTTTTCTTTCGTGTTTATCAGCTGCATTGTGCACAAACAATCTTTGTGCTTCACGTTCAATAGCAAGGACTCAAAATAGCAATAATAATAATAATATAAATAATAATAGTAGGCCTAAGGGTGGTAAACGTATTACAGTAGCTTAGCGTCGTAAATTATTCACCATTGCATGCGTTGCAGCGATGGTCGAATACAGGTGGTCGAATAATGGCGAATCGGCTAAGTTGCGGCGCTAAACTAGACCTATCTTAATTAAGTAATTAATTCATTAGATGCATTTATATAGCGCCTCTTCAAGGGGGCTACTCAGAGGCGCTCCCAACCTCAGCGTGGTCAAATAAAACTGTCTTTAGATGTTCGCAATCGTTTGAACGGCGGTCCCAAATAATTCTGATCACTTGCAAAACTGATCGATAGAGTAGGCTACACTCGGCACAGCATTGTCGAATACAAGTCGGGTTGACGAAAATAATTCTTGCTAAATATATGGAGTCGAATAATTATATGAAAATAACTTTTTACATAAATAGAAGTGGGATCGATGAAAAGATTCTTGTTGAAATTGGAGTTGGATTGGTGAAATATATTTGTTATTTAAATAGAAGTCAGGCTGATAAAAAACAATTGTTGCTCAGCTAGAAGCTGAATTGATTAAACTTTAAAGGAATGCTTGCATGCATAAATGGAAACTGGATTCATTCATTTAGGCCTATATGCTACAAAAGTAAGCTTAGAAGTCGAATTAATGAAGAATAGGTTAGTCATATAATTATGCTTTTTGTAGGCCTATCATAGATAAATAATTAAGTTATTTCATTAAATAATTTAATTCGCCAGGTTATTATGAAATGACAAATCGGAAAAATTACCAAATTTTAATTCGCTAAAACTAGCTTATTTAGCCTATTTTACAGAAGTCTGATTGACGAAAATAATTTTTAGTAAAATCGAAGTGCCATGGGATTTATGAAAGCGATCTCGCTGAAATCTAAGCTGGATTGACGAACAATAAAAATATTTATAGTTAAATAGAATTGGCTTTGATGAAAATAGGCCTAAATAGGCCCTAGAAGCGATATTGATTGGAATAATTCATGCCTGAGCAAAAGCTGGATCGATTAGAAGGATTCTGGCCAAACTAGAAGTTGGATTGATTTAAAAATAATAATGCTGCAACGAGTGATTCATATAACAGTATAAATAATTATTTATACAGTGGATTCATGCACGACGCTAAAATACACGTAGGCCTATTTTGAATAGGCCTACGAGATTGCCGTTCTGAGGATTGACGAATTCGTGAGATTGCCGTTCGGCGGATTAAGCTTAATTAGGGTCTACCTACGTATACGTTTCCCTGGGAATTAAATTAGGTTATATATATATATATATATATATATATATATATATCATATAGACCCTACTATACAACCAAATATTTATTTTTCACAAATGATGTCTAGGTAGGCTACTTACTAACCGATATAAACAAGACCTAATCATAATACTAGGGCCTACCTAAGACGCAGCAAAGTTTATTCATAGATGGAATTGGGAAATTTTATTTGCTATTTTTAGCACCAAAAAGTCGTAGAAACGAAAAAGTCGTTATAACGAGATTAATCTCGTTATAACGAGATTAAAGTCGTTATAACGACTTTTTAATTTTTTTTACCCGATGGCCCGAACGGAGCGCCGTAAATTTCTCCGAGATGTCAGTTTTAAATATTATGTTAATGAGGCCATAAATGACAGATTATGCCATAGACTATCGTGCAAGGTTAATGAGGTCGTAGGTGACAGATTACGCCAAAACAGGCTGAGTGTTAGCGAAGTCACATGTTAAACATCTGTGTCAGATTTACTCTGGAAGGTCGTTGTAAATCCTGTCGGTAATCCCTTCAGTGCACGTGTTGTATGCTAATAAAGTAACGCACTGTAGATCCGGTGTTGATCACTCGTAGTCAATGTAGTAAACTTGGCTCGCATGCGTAAGTAATTAGAAGTATTATTATGCCTTTCATCAAATCGACTATGAAATCACGCTTGTGACGATTACGATGATGTGCGCATTTCCTGTGTGCAGGTAGCAGTGAAATTGGTCCATGGGCAACTGATTTTTGAATAATTAGCACAGCACACACAATACAATGGTACTTGATATTGTCCACCTTCTGAACATTTTTTCATTTTGGAGTGTTCAAACCCCCAAAACACCCCTTCCCTAAATACCAACTTGCATGCATTTATGGTTGTATACAATACTTTGTGAGATTGGTCATTTATTAGAAATTGCAAAACTTTAAGAAAGTGCTTAATGTATTATCTGACATATATTTGCCGTAATGTATGTATATAACTATATATAATTATGTATGTATCGCCCGATGTGCAGGCATGCACAGGAAGGACTAAGTACTAAGTAAGTATGTATGTATTATGGAAATTTACATAGCATCTAACAATAACCTAATGAATGTGCTAAACGTAGCTGCCTGATGGTTCTAAAAAGTGCGACTTCAGTAATTTTTCAGAATGTTTCATGAGATACATGCGGTCCAGTTTCACAAATTGTTAATGGAAGACAGATCGAGTATGAAGGTCGAATACATGACAAGGCACGTTGGGCCCGCATTGATGTGCGAGAGTGCGGACCATCAAGTCTCCACGAGTCACAGAGTGCATAGATTGACTTAGAACTTATAAACTGGGAATTATGCTGTGAATATTGAAACCACTACTTGCTATATTTTGAAGCAAATGTTTTGATCAGTGACATTGTATATCATTATGCTGTTATTGTTTTTAAAATTCTGTTTTCAGAAACTCTGGAACACTAAACACTTTCTCGCACACTGCTGAACAGTTGTTGCAAACTCATCATTTTGAAGCACAAATTCAATGAGAAAACCGATAAATTAAATGATAGTTTGACGAAAAATGAACAGTGTTGACGGTGGACACGAGCTTCTCGAATCCCCATCTTTTGAGACATTCCGTCCGCGAATTGATGCGGACGAGGCCGCTAATGCTTGTTCTGGCGAGAATTCCTACATTTGTGGCGCATGTGGCAAATCGTTTGACACGAGACGCAGCCGTGCGAATCACCTGCGAATCCATAACGAAGAAAAGCTTCATAAATGTCGATTCTGTGATAGACTGTTTTTCCGTGCGGAGCTCAGGAGTCATCTGGAAATTCATGCGGGAGAGAGGCCTCACATTTGCCATCTGTGTAGTAAGGCTTTCCTGAAACTGAAACATCTGCAGGCGCACCTAATTACCCACACTGAAGAGAAACCATATAAGTGCGAACTATGTCCGAAGTCATTTAAACGTGAGGCTCATCTTAAAGGTCACCAGCAGCTGCACGACGGAGAAAAGCCTTACGCTTGCTACCTGTGTGACAAATCATTTTTCAGGCCGTCAAATCTGAAGTTTCACATACACGTACACACCGGGGAAAAGCCGCACAGATGCGAAATCTGTTACCGATCGTTTAGCAATACATCGGCTCTTAAAGTTCATTTGAGAATACATTCTGGCGAAAGACCGCTGCAGTGTAGTTACTGCGAAAAATCGTTCACGCATCGGTCTACTCTTAAGTACCACGTTAAAACCCATACAGGCGAGCGGCCTCACAAGTGTATAGTTTGTGACAAGTCTTTTCCAAGAGCATATCCCCTCAAGCGTCATATGACGATCCATACCGGTGAGAAACCACACGAATGTCATTTCTGTGGTCGACCGTTCAGAGAACTGTATCACTACAAGCAGCATTTGTTGACTCACACTGGCGAGAAGCCGTACAAATGTCTCCTGTGTGAAAAGACTTTTTCTCGCTCGTCGCTGCTCAAATATCACACGGAAACTCACACCGGGGAGAGACGCTACAAGTGTGAGTCGTGCGAGAAATCGTTTTACGGAGCCATCGAGCTCAAACGTCACGCTCGTATACATACCGACGAAAAGCCACATATATGTCCGGTCTGCAAGAAATCTTTCCGGGATGCGTATCACTTTAAGCAGCACAGTCTGATCCACACGGGCGAAAAGCCTTACAAGTGTCACATTTGCCAGAAGTCATTCAGCCAATCCTCGCCACTTAAGTATCATATGGAAACACACTCCGGTGCAAAGCGTCTGAAGAATCATAGATGTCCCTCTTGTGATAAGTCATTTCCAAGATTCAGTGAACTTAAACGCCATTATTCACGAATTCATCCAGGCAAACTAGAGCAAAGCAAGCTAAAAGTAGTTGATGACGTTCCGGTTCAGAAACAGGGTAAAAGAGAACATGATAGGTCATCATCACCAGCTGATGTGAAGCCTTGTTTTGTTAGACAGTATGGATGCGGCGTATGCGGAAAAGTGTTTGGAATCGACAGGGATGCTCATAAGTATTGTTCTCAGCATGGCTCTCTTCCATCTGAGGAATCATTTGTTGATATGTTATGAAGCATTTTACGATTACAAAACATGATTGCCATATCGATTGCCCTTTGTTTATATGTTATGTTCACGTTTGTCATCTTATTTGACGAAATTGTAAGTTCTACAAAATGCCACTATTAGTGATTTAAAGCATGGTTTAATGTGTGAGTCTATAGTAGATGACATACTGGACTGTAAATCGAGAGGTTGAGGGTTGAAATCTCTGCCAGTAGAGAAATTTTGACTCAAGATTTCTGCTTCACCGGTGCCTCTACTCCATCCTGTCCGCAATGCTGAGCTACTTCTAATAGAGGTGTTGGATAATAAAACGAATATATTTTTTTACTGTGCAATGTTTGTGAGAAGAAGAGATGGCAAGGAGAGTACTGGATATTTGTCCTCACAGGCCTAGGCTATTAAAAATGAATTTGCTAATGCTTTATACTAATGGCTTCCTCTTCAGCTAGTTTGTAAAGGATTGCTCTTCTTCCTGATGTGTATGGGGTGTACAATTGTTTTTGAGGCGAGTGCTTCCACAAACCTCGTCAGCAGCGGCTGTAATATCTTCGTGTACACTTTCCCTCGCACGCTTGGCAGACTATAATCGCCCTGTAGTTGCTGCACTCCGGCCTCTCTCCTTTCTTGTATAGCCTAATGGTACAATGACGGCCTTCCCCCCAGTCCGCTGGGCATTCCCTCTCGTAGTAGATTTGATTACAAAGCGTGTGCAGCATTTCTATAGAGCAGCTCTCTCTGGCCTGCAGCATCACCGCTGTGATGCTGTCTTCCTTTGGTGCCTTCTTTGCTTTCAGGCTCTTCAGGGCGACCTCTACTTCCATTGATATATCGTTCATTTGTTCCTGCGCTTTATAGATGGTTAAATACGATACAACACAAAACGTAGGGCCTATACAATTCCGAATTCATTCAGCTGTTCAGTTGCAGTTTAAACTGATTTTTAGTGTCCGGAATATTATACTTTAAAAGCAGTGGCGGCGCCAGGATTTCAGTTTCGGGGGGGGCTGAAGCCTCGACCGAAATCTCATGAAAATTTTCCATTTTCGCCGCCAAAATTTCTGACCTTTTTTTTTAGTCGTGAGTCCAAAATCGTGGATATTTCACTGTAAAAAATTCGAATGGCCCTTTTTTAGGGGGGGCTGAGCCTCTTGTAGGGGGGGGGCTTAGCCCCCCCTAGCGCCGCCACTGTTTAAAAGGCATAAGCAGTGCATAAAGTGTGGGAAAAGAAGTGCCTGGACGCTCCTCACCTTTCCGAAAGAGGTGCCTGGACGCACCCTATGCTTTCCAGGCTTTACTGGCCAATAAGGGGCAGGACGGCGTTCAGATTTTAAAATAAGTGCATGGACGCTGTCCATGACCGTCCAGCCACACTTTAAGCCCTATGCTTAAGCCTACATAATAAACTTTGCATAAGCTTATAGGCTAAAATTACCCAGCCTGGAATCCCTAAAGTAGCCGGGCCTCTGCATGGGTATTTGCCCCTCTGCCCTTTCTCTCCGGGTGTGGGCGCAAGAACAGAAGCTCTACTTTTGTAAAGAGACACAGGCACGACGCCAATTAGGCCTATTCTGGATTTATTTTTTCGGCAGAGCCGCAGAAGTAAAATCTTGCACCTCCCCACAGTGACTGATGAAATGTCCCTACACCTAGAATTCATTGAGTAGCATTGACTGTGATAACCAGACGGGATTTCATCAATGAAATTATAGCTACATAGCAAAATGACAGTTTATCAGCTGATCTGCGCATTTGTGCTGCGCTTCATTTATATATAGGTCTGGGAATTTTGCTTCTAAGTTGAATTGGGATTTCCCGTTTGAGCTGCAGGTCAAAAGCTAGACGAAATGATCAAATTCCAATTGGCAACAGCGGGTTTACTGACTGCACGTCAACACATAGGCTAGACTAGATCGAGCTCATGTTTAGCAGGTCACAATCTGTAGGCCGATTCGCCAGCTGTGATCTGTGAGTATAGTAGACCACATACACATTATTTTGTTCAAAATACTCTTTTAAAACTGTTTAAAAATAAATTAGCTACATAGATCACATTAAACAATGCAAGGTCTAGGCTACTCGATCTATAGTTTTTAATATATGCAGGGCACATCTTTATGACTACCGTAGGCTACGTTGCAGTAGCCTAAGCCTATGTATACCGATGTGCGTGACCTCATTGCACTATGCATTAATTAAAGTTAAGGCATTCCCTTATTGGGCAACTAATCGGTCGACGGCATTTATCGAGTTTTAAAATAAGCTGCGATTTTTATGCGAGCGGGCTTAGTACAGGAAACCAACATAAAATATAAGCCTAGGCCTACCTATATGTGGGCCTAGAGTATACCTATACACTGTAGAGTCCAGACGATCATGACCAATGTTCGCATCAGCTGTTGCAGGCAGGCTTCGGCCACATTGTAGCCTATGGCATTGTGCTAACAGTAGGCTGGTCTAGGCTATACGGTGCATCTAAGGCATCTGGGTTGGAACTGAGATCAAAATCTAGAAACCAAAGGTCTTAAACGGTGCTAGGCGTACAGCTATGCTATATATTTACCATATGTGGCCGGATTTAATAAGACGTAGCCTACAGCTTTCATAAACTCGTGAATAGTAGCACTTTATTGTGTTGTAAATCGTTAGAATTAGGAATATTAAATAAAATAAACCTGAAATTGCAATTAGTAATTAGGCCTACTAAGAAAAATTTTGGTTGGTCACTTGGTCTGTTACAGGTCTAAACCGCCTGCAATTTTAAAATAGGCTCTATACATGTAGGTTCAGCTGAGATTTACACCATATATGCTGTCAACAGCATATGTTATGTTATTTATGTACTGTGTTAATTTAAACTAAAGTATACACTGCGTTCAACAGATTGAGCAATGCGTGAATCTGGTGCTCCGTGGATAGATGAACATGGAATACCGTTGCCGAGGAAGTTCCTATCGTTAAGCGGTGAAAGGACATTCCAGTATGACGACGGACTTCCGTCTCTTCCAGTTCCTCCACTTCAGGAGACCTTAACCAAATACCTCCGATCAGGTATAAGTCCACCTACTACAGTCTAGTCAAGTCTGATTAGTAATCGTAAACTACAACGATCTAAATGCTACTGTATAGCTGAGTGCAGGGCACCAAGGGCGGATACAGAAATTTTCGAAGGGGGGGGGCTAAAATTTTCGGTTTGGGACAGGGGACAAATTTCGTCTTGGTCACCGAAAAATCTGATTACCTTTTTTTAGTCATTTGCCCAATTTCCCAGAAAAAGATACCATTTTATCCGCCAAAATAGTTGATGACTTGTTTTTTGCCGTACAGTGTTTTTGAGCCCCTGCACGGACCTCGGGTAAGGACCTCGTGGGGAGTGGGAAGTGGCCTTCGGAGCTACTCGATCATAGGGGGAGGGGCGCGGTAACTTTCCGAGCCAGAATAGCTGGTAAAAAATAAATTTTTAAATAGGAGGGCATGACCGGATTGGTCCACCTGGATCCGCCCCTGCAGGGCACTAGCTTATTCATGAGCGCTGGGTTGAGAAATAGAAGTTGGGCAATGGGCATAGATCATAGATAGGCTACCCAGTAAAGGTCCTTAATTGTCCAAGGTCATGGAGTGTGCGAAGAAAGCAGAAAACCTACGTACGGACTTATTGAGGTCGACAACGCTTGGAAGCTGAGGGATTGAATGAGTTGGTGCGTAGGAATGTTTGGAGAGAGCGTATAGGAAGGCTAGAAGTAGCCTAAAAAAATTATAGCCTTCCTGGAAGTTCCGGCTGCTAAATAGAGGAGCATGCACGGCAGAAGACTGAGGACGGATCAATTTGGCCTCATGACTTATTTTCGTGCGACATCTTCATATTCTTCTTCTTTCGACTTCTTCTTTATATTCTTCTTCTGTTGATATCTTCTTTTCATCCTCTTCCTTCTCCTACATCCTCTTTCTCCAATTCTTCTTCATCTTCCGCCTCCTTTCTAACTCTTCCGCTTCCTCCTCCCCATTTTCCTTCTCCTCCTCCTACTCTTCCTTCTCTTCATCCTCTTCGTCTTCTTGTGAACTGTTTCAATGGCATAGGCCTAAGCCGCCTAACTTCACATTGTTACCGGTTGCGGTCTGTCAACCGAATTGTTCAATAAAGGAAATTATTATCTTTAGGCTATTATTTTACTCTTGTTGCTGTTTAACGACGCTGCCATATCAACTATGATTAGTGTCGCCCTCATCCTTTATCCGGGCTTGGGACCATAGGTGCAATCACGTCCTAAAAGTTGGGGGACCAGAATAATAAAGTTAGGGCACCACTCAAAAGTTGGGGGAGACGCCTCCCGTGGGTCCCATAGGGTGGTTGCGCCTTTGCTTGGGACTGGCATTGGCAGAGTGCAACCAGTGGCTAGTTGTATCATTATTTAATTCGTCCTGCTTAATTAGTAGCCTACTGATGTCAATTCGTTCACATCTGAAGACGAGTGTTTCTACTGATTGCCTATCTATAGGCCAACCAAATACAGTCTCTGCCTGTTACAGTAGCCTATGGATGGATCGATCTTCTGGATGTTGATCTGATTAAACGGTTTGATATATGAGCGTCATCGTTGATGCTTTGTGCGTTGGATATCATATAAGCGTCATATGATCTAATTGCTATTAATGATAATGATAATCAGTGTTAGACAATCTTACCTCACCGTACACTT
Source organism: Lumbricus terrestris (assembly GCA_949752735.1). Classification (NCBI taxonomy): domain Eukaryota; kingdom Metazoa; phylum Annelida; class Clitellata; order Crassiclitellata; family Lumbricidae; genus Lumbricus; species Lumbricus terrestris. Next base: position 43,290,338 of record OX457036.1, read on the forward strand.
CGTTCTATTCTTGTTTGAAATTGCAGTAAAGCCACATGTGACTGAGGAAGAGTTTCGGCGAACAGAGAAGACGGTGCATGAATTCGGTGAAGGCATCGGTCGTCAGCTTCAGCTTCGGCTGCTCGAGAAAGCCAAACATCAGCGGAACTGGGTCAGTTCATCTGACTTGTCTCGAGAAACAGATAGCGCTATATAAAAATGCTAATCTCATATATATACTCACTATTTTTTAGTTCGTTTTTTTACGATATTCCTACTGCTATCATATATAATTATGTAATTATATCCAAGCATCTAGTGATCCTCCAATCCATCAGGCTAATTTTGTTCTCTGGTCATTCGTTTAGGGGATGGTGGCGCATTGAATAACACACTGCATGGCATGGAGACCAATGGAGCTGAGTTCGAATACCGAAGCCCCCGTATAAGATAGACGTGCTTTGTAGGTTGCTATTGGCGCCGTTGTAGGCCTATTACAGGCTGTCTGTTCTGTCAGCGGTTAAGATTGATAACTGCATAACTGTAGTGTCGTGTGTCCGTGAACATGGAGGATATTTTGGAACACCATATTTAGCTGAATTTTACTTCCTTTCAGCTTTTGCATGTCGGAAAGTTCCATTTTTCGGTGCTGCATCACAAACGCTCATAAATTTGAGAAACTCACGTCGATTTCTAATCGGCTTCGGAGTTGGTGGTAATATGGCCACTGTTGTTGCGTTTAAATTTTCGGGCAAATCTTAAAAGTTTTGACTGAATTATAACACTTTTTGTTGCGTTCTGCTTTTCATCGGGACACCGTGTATACACTGTAGAGTACCGGTACATTCTCGTCTAACATGCAGAAGTTCCAGACGTGCAGGTGCGTGTACAGTCTTACAGTTAACTGAGCAATGTGATTCTTTCATTCGAGTAGGCTACACATTATAATCACGAAAATTCTTCGATGATTTTGATGGTGCATATAGCTGGAGAAATGGTGGGAAGACTACGCCTACCTTCTCAACCGTGAGCCACACGCACCGTTCGTCAACTACGCCTGCCCTATTCCGTTCTCCCAGGAGACCTGGTCTCCGAAGGAAGGCACGCAGATCGAGAGAGCAGCCCTGTTTTCGTGGTATCAGCTGAAGTTCTGGGATCTGACGCGAAAGTAAAAACGCCTTTACTTACATCGGCCTACCTAGCTGTACCATAGAGTACCCTGCTTAATTTGCCTATAAGCAGCGTTTTCTCTAATATACCTATGCTACCGTTCTTCTAATGTAGGCTACCTATAAGCTAACGTAGACGAATGCTATCTCAATATCTCACGTCACCTACTGTACACTAACTTACATTAACTAAGCACATCTTTCCAAACATACTTTCAACAGATTATGTAGGCTAGATAATGTAAAAATTCGCATTCCCATAGTAACGATACTTTAGTTGAGTTAGGCCTATAAGTAAGTAAAGTAAATAAGTATGTACTTTATTGAACCGGTTGCAAACGTTCTGCGGGATATAGGTCTATATATGTACAATTGTACATCTTTATTATGGCGTTGCATAGATGGTTCAGATCCCCACCTGCCTGCGGGAACTTTGCTGTTCTACCTTGAACGTTCAACGTCGAGATTCCCTTCTGTCCACGCTGAGCTTCTTGTCCTTCGCTCGTGGACCTCTACAAGGCAGCGCCGTTCATTCTCGGTCGCTGGCCCTGCTACCTGGAATGGGCTTCCTGGGGCACTTCGTCTATATATATATAGGTTATATCAGTGATTTTCAACCGGGGTTCCGTGGAACCCCAGGGTTCCGCGGGCATCGGCCAGGGGTTCCGCGGCAGTTTGAAATAAAATTTTATAACATCAACCGAAATCACAAAATCATTAACATTCAGTCGAATTATTTCACAGCTTTAAGTCATTCTTACTTAAATAACTTTATTACGTGAATGCATAATTGTTTCTGCTGTTTTACAACATATATAGGCCTTATAATGACCCCCACGAATGAATCTGCGCGTTAGTATTGCCATTTAAAAGAATCTTAGGCTAGCTATATCAAATGGAAATCTATAATGCCTAGATGCCCTGCATCTTCAACTGTCGTTAAGACACAATTTTCATAATTAGTTTTTTGAACTATTCAAATGGAAACTCTATTAACAATTTCTTCCCATTAGAATCTGTTGAGCACTGTAGGCCAACGACTGGTTAGGTTAATTCTTCTTTGGATCAGTTAACATTGAAGAGATAGTGGTTAATTTTTGATTCAGAGGTATCGGATTTACCAAGTTTTTCAATTGTAAAGCCTATAAACCTGTCTCACGAATTTTTAACCGATAGGCTTACGTAGTATTTGTTATTCGAACATCACACAATATGTGTCAAACAAGAATCATATGGTCAATTATTGTGACAGAGACACTGTTTCAGACGAGACGAAGGATGTATACCAGCGTTGGACTTGTGACTTGGCTGCAAACGAAGCTAAAACTCCCATGTAGGCTGAGGTCCCTCTGCCCCGCTATAAAATAACCAGGCACAAATTTCGCAATAACTTTGAAGAAGAAATCAGAATGCTTTGCAACATAACATAAACTGGCCAAGCTCTGATAGAATGCATCGAATTTCCATTTTCAATATTTTATCCGTTTGATTGTTGGCGAATTAGGGCTTACAGCAGAAATGCAGCTGTTCTCTGATAGGGCTTTGTGCACTTATTCGTTGACTCCATAGAATTCTAAGGCATGCAATTGTAATGTAGGCTACTATTAGTGCAAATAACGCGCATTATAACTCTTGAACTGTTTAAAACTGAATATTATTTGAAAAAACGACAGGTGACAACTGCATGCAAAAGCTTATCTTGGAGCACTGGACAGGTGAAATGCGGAGGGTTCCGCGAGCCAATGAGTGCTTGAAAAAGGTTCCGTCACTAGAAAAAGGTTGAAAACCACTGGGTTATATAGTGCCCAGGGATCACTCAACCCTGTTTTTCTCTAGCTGTAAGACTATCCTATTTTAGCCGAAGTTGAGTGGAGATCGAGTGCTTCTGAGTAAATTGCCTTGAAGGGGCGATATATAGGTTTTCCTAACAAATAAATAAATAAATACAATCTGTGATTCGTGCTTCAGGCAGATGTTTCAAGTTGAGAGAGGTGCAAACGGGAGTATATGGTCGATGACTCAGTTCTATCGATTTTACAACGGATGTAAGATTCCAGGTGCAACAATTGATGAACTCCACCATCACTTTAGACCAGGTAACAGCTACTTTTCAAACTGATCAACCACTCAACTGGTGGTCCTGTCGACGTCAAATCGACTGAACCGGAATGTGATATCTTAATTGTCTTTAATCTTATGAGACGTGTACGTGAATAATTATATTGTAAGATTAAGCAGATCTGTAAATTCCATTGAATTGATGTAATCCTATCTGTAATTATGCCAAAAACATGTTCATATTTTCAATTATTCATTCATTCGGAAGCTTATACAGCGTCCCGTGGGCGGAGTTTGGTTTCCGTTCTTGGAGGGGCTAAAGCCTTCTTGGGGGGCTAGGCCCGGGAAAAGATACCATTTGCATGGTAAAAAAATGAATCTGGGTCTTTGGGGGGGGGCTTAGCCCCCAGCCTATGATAAACTCCGCCCATGCAACGTCCCTACAATGAAGCTACTCAGAGGCGTTCCCGTCTCCAGCGCGCTCAAAGGAGAAGTTTTAAGTTTAGTGAGGAAGGATTTACGTGGTAGAGTTCCATGTTGTAAACTGTAGAGTGTATACGCGTAGCTCTATATATGAGAGGGCATTTGAGACCAGTGGGCCAACCACAAAGTGGGCTCGATTCTTCATGACTGCTGGACGAGCAACAGGAACTAAGAAAACTCCATTTCAGCCAAGCTTAGAGGACGACGTCCTTGAATACCCAGCAGCGTAGCTATCGGAGGTAAATTGGGGCGAGGCCCTGACGACATTGCCATTATACCAAAACAGCCACCTGCACTCAGGACGCTGGCGAATATAGGGAGCATGCTATTCATGTGTTTTATAGGGGCGCATCAGCAAGACTTAGTGCTTCATTCTTGCCTCATAATTACCGGTGTTGACCCCGTTGTACGAGTTTCTAATGGACGCATGTAAGAGCGCATTTGGCCGTTTGTATTTTTTGCTTGGCCAGAGGTCGACGGTGCGACGCCATCGCATTTGCTGGTCGCCTGCCGTGGAAGATACTTCACCGTCGAAGCCTTGGACAGCGATGGAAGCATCATCAGTGCTCCTGAGCTGGAAAATCAGCTACGGCGCATTCGCGGCAGATGCGACGGAAGACCAGAAGGTTCTGGGATCGGAGCCATGACTGGAGAAAACAGAAGCGTGTGGCACAAAGTCAGTGTAAAATAAATGCATAAATGCAAGGTCAAGATGATGATGTCATAAAGGTTATAGCACAAGAATAGTAAAATCCAGTGATATGCAATGCTGGGCGAGTTCAATACGAAGCGACATAACTCAATAAGTTACATAATTTTACAATAATCTATGATATTTTAAAATGCAGCAACTAGACAACGAAAGCACACAGTTTGATGTAGGCAGAACTTAAAATAGCTTACCAGAAAAAGGTGTTACGGTACTTCTGGCTGCAAAAGCAAGTGATATTACTGAAAGTTTAAGGCTATTAGGCCTACTATAGCATTAATTATTAGCAGTTTTAGGCCTTTATGTAACTGCATGAAGTTTATTGTCATGTCATGTCATGTCATAACGCCGACGTCGCTTCGCGACGGTTGGCTGCATGAGCGGACCAATGTACACCAGCAAGATCTGTCCTTTACGGTCCTCAATAGCGCCGCTCCCGATAGACCGGTCCACAGTTTAGTCCATGAAGTTTATTATCTATAGGCTAATAAACAAAGTGACAAACTTACTAATTAGCTTATTTAGCAATAGGAATAAACTAGATGGCAATAAGCAGCAGATACACAGACATAATTAATTAATGTTGTAAAATTACTGGTTGGGTGTATTCACGATACTAGTGCATCCGGGTATACAGAAGCAATACCTGAAAGTCCAGAGGAAGGTGGGGTTATAGCTTGAATAAGTTTGAACAGGCTAAGAACCTTGAAAATCAGTGGTGCCGAGGAGAAACAGAGGTTTGGGTTAAATTTGATAAGATTAGCCTATCAATAGAAAGAAGACAGCACGGACGTGAGATATTCTGTGAATTAAGCCTAGGCTAATACAAGACAAATCGAACCACAGCTGAGCAATTTACTAATAAACCGACACAAGCGTTAAGGTAGACACGAATCGCGATTATTATTACAGTTGAAGTAGGCATATTAATGATTTGTGGCATATATCCTGACGACTGCATTGCCTCGTTCGATCGTATTAAGCCTACGTCATAATAAGCGGGTTCGATATCTCGCGTGCGCAGTGGATTAAGGTCAATTCTATCATAGATGATGGATTAGGCTATATCAAAATTATACTTTTAGCCTAACTGGAAGCAAGGATTATTGACTATAGCTATTGAACATACCTGGTGTTTTGCCGTTGTATTAGGCTAAACATCAACTCTTTCTGAGCCACTCTTTAAAACCCACGTAGCCTAAAAAGTAATAATATTTTGTGACATTGTGTGACTTTTATTTTGGTGTTTGAATTGATTACTTTGCGCCAATTATACCGGATAAGATTCGAGAGCACGTGATCAGCCTACATCCGGAGAACAGGCGCCATCTAGAGGAGATCGAAAGATCCATTTTCCTCATATCTCTCGATGACTCGTCGCCAGTGTCAAGGACTGAGGTAGCCTATAGTAGTGCTAGCGCTGCAAAAGTGTCTTTGTTACTACAATTGTTCATTAAAATGAATTTATTTTCCTATTATTTAACTTTTTAAATTTTGTCTTGTCGTTTTGCTTTAACCTGAGTTTCATAAGTTCTCATTTGTAGCTGCAGTTACTTATAGAGCAACTGATCTAGTAGAGTAAATGGGTTTTTGTTTTTGCCTCCTCATAATTGATACAATAATAATAGTAGACCGTAGCGTGGGATCCTATAGTCCTACATAGTTTGCCTTCGTAATTAGGTGATCAGCGTATTCCATTGAATTTTAGATTGCACGTCTAGCACTGATTGGAGACTCAAGATTGCGATGGTTCGATAAATCCTACACTTGCATATTCTTCCGGAATGGAATGGCAGCAACTAATGGAGACGTAAGTAGAGACGAATAGCCCATATAATTTATGTCTGCATGTGTCAATAACTGAAAACTAATCTATTACAGCCTATTGAAAACGTATACCAATGTAACTCAGCGTTAGAGTGGGTTTTAATGGCAACAAATTACAAATTGACATCATGTGTAAAATAACGGAACTTCAACCTCTACCTTCCAAACCACACTCTTGCTATTCACTCCAATGATACACCGCTGTGTTTGTCTCTTTCGTTGGGTCTATACTCTGTAGGAAATGTAGCGCTTCTGAATGTTTGTATTGAAGAGTCGCTGTTGTTCTTTGTTGCTTTTATTAGGAATGGTGCACGAGGTGCGTCGCTATCATGAAGCTTAAATAGTTAACGGTTGCATGTGGAACGATGCTAAATTTGGTACATTCTAGGCCTAAGCCTATATACTTTCTGTGCCAGAGTTTTGCCCATGACTACCATTTTTGCAATGGTCATGTTTGGGATCTTGCCAGCACAATTCCAAAACCAGATCCCCTCACTCATGTTGCTAGCGACAGTTGGCAAAGTATTTCGCCGATCTTGAAAAGAGACCTCAACTTGAGGAAATATAAGTAGGGTCTATATATACTGGTAAAGTGAGCAATTACCTACACCATACCGTATGTGACCCATATTGAAAATTGTGTTTCTTGCGTTGCCGTGTATACTGAGTTTTCTAGGCCTACATAAATGTTGTTTTGTAGTGTATTGTATAGCATTGCAATTATCAGGTCAGTCGTAAATAATTTGAGAGCGACATTTAAAGGGAAACTTGCCAAAGGACTTCCCGACCCCATGACACAAAACTGCGATCAAATACATAGATTTAAAAGCAATATGAGAAAACAAAGAAGAAGAAGACAAAGAAGCTCAGGACACAGTTGTAAAACAGAATGTTCCATAAAGATGGACTAACTATAGGCTGTTCAAGAAAACTACATGTGTTATGGATATTTGCGTCGACGAAATTAAGACCAAATCGTCTTTCACAGCAGAGTGAATAAATCTACGAATTTCTCATCCGATATGGATTAGACAGAAATGCACAATTTCTTGATAATACAATGACCAGACTACAACTGTTGTGCAGTGTAGGCCTATATATGGTGTTCTATTGTATTGCATTAGCCTATATCGTGTCATATCGCATTGCATTGCATAGAATAACTGTGCTGTGTTGTTTAGCACGCACCCGTTGACGGAATGGTTAACACCGTTACAGTTTCCTTTGTCCATTCGGCTCTCGAGGCTTGCGGTCATCGTTGGCTGGTAAGGGGCACTGCTATCGGAATCATCAATCAATTAATTATCGATGAACAGTATTTAAGAGTCGGTGAAATAATTCTTAAACCACGTCGACAACTCGTTTCAGAAAAACATACTCGTTCATTTACATTATTATTGTTATTTTGCCAGTTGCAGGTTGTCACTGCCCTCTTTCTTCTCCGCAGGGCTGAAAGTGAGCCGGGTCTGAGACCCGGTATTCATTTTGAGGATTTGATTATAAACACTGTAAGCTAAATTCCTCTAACCGCAATCAGCCCCGACTATTCTTTCAAACTACTTTCAGCACTTCTTTCTCCCTCTGCCTCAGCTCAGGTCGACGTCTTGGACTGCAGCTCGTCACTCTACTGCAGTGGTTTCCAGAGGTTCATTTGGCATCATTAATTTATCATTCGCCGTTGATTATAATTATTTAATAAATATCTAGTCTAACGATAATTCGTAACTTTCTCGTCCACGATTACCGATTACTTTCGATTACCGATTACTTTCGATTACCGATTACTTTCGATTACCGATTACTTTCGATTACCGATTACTTTCTCTTCCATGTTGTTAAATAATAATTGAAGACGAATTTTAATTTTCTTCTCGTGAGGGTTCTACTGCCATTCGTGATCTTCCATCTCCGAAAGAACTTGAATTTCATCTGGATGACCAGACAACCAAAGCCATTTCCATCGCCCATCAATTCCACCGACAATCAGTAAAATATTTCTTCTCTTGTTCTGGAGGTAGGCCTAAGATATGAAAGGTTAGAAAGGTTGAAGTGAGCAAATGTGAGGCAAAACTCATGTAAAGTGGGGTATAATTATAGTTAGACGAGACGTAACGAGTTGAGGTGAGGAGTCGCTACGTACGTGAACTATACGACATGCTAAGAACTATATATAGGATAAGGTAAAGAAAGACAGGGTAAAGTAGTTGAGAAATCATAAAGTAATATGGGTTTATGTTAATGCAAAGTACAATTCGAAAACGGCAAGGGGTTAGGATGGTAATGTAATGTGAAGTTGTAAGGTAAAGACGTTTGACCTTGACAAGATAAGCCAACGCAAGGTAAAGTCAGGGTAAGTTTAGGTACGGTAGGGTAAGATAATTCGGCAATGCAGGTAAGAATTGTAATTATGAAAGGTAAATAAACTCATGATGCTCCTATTAAAAAAATGAAAATATAAAACGTGGCATTGAAAATTAATATATAGGCTAGGCCTGCGAATTGCAACATCCGTCGACAGAAGCTCATTATAGGCTAAGCCTAGGACAATTATGACAACGTGCATCAACCGTAGCCCTATACTGTACAGATGATATCCCTTAGTGTTGCATAGATAGGCAACAGCTGCAGTCGAAAAATCTCGGAAACTCAATATAGACTCTAATTGCTTTACGAATTTTAAGGCTTTACCTTTACCAAAGTGTAGTAAATGGTAGGCCTATGGGAAATCCTATGCCCTTTCTTCTGTGAAGAGTTAAGTTGACACTGAGAGATCTGTTACACAAGAAGGTTTGATTCAATTTTCGGTTCCTAACTCTAAGGCTTTCCATCTGCAGAACGACTTGATTGACGTGGCTGCAATGCAGTACGACAGCTTTGGCAAGAAATTCATCCGCCAACATAGAATTCACCCGGATTCCTTTGTTCATATGGCGCTGCAACACGCCTATCACAAACTGCATCACAGGTAGGCCATATATGCAGTGTTTGTTGTAAGGATTGTATGCTTGTTTGAAGATACACCAGTCTCTAATAAGACAACCCTTACAAGCTTTTTCAAAATACCCAAACGACTTTAGGATAAACCGGTGTATTGTTCATAAAACTGTGTCTATATACTTGTATGCTGTGCAGTTTGTTGCGTAATGCTCACAATTAAGTTTATATTTATCGAGAGCTCAACGCACAGCAGACGAGGAAATCGTCACCAGCGCGATGTCTGTCTCTTGTTGATGAATAATTATATCTGCATTTAATGTTGTCTGCAAATACCTTTAAAAAGGCCTTTAGGTTTGTTTAAAAAGGCCTTTATGTTTGTTTAAAAGGACCTCTATGTTTGTTTTTAAAGACCTTTATGCAGTGGCGTAGCAAGGTCTTTGGGGGCCCCTGTGCAGAGCTTAGGTGGTGGGCCCTTAGATGCTTGAAGCTCCATTCGATTTCAAACAACAAAGCTGTACAAAACGTCTGGTTCCTTTACGAAATTTGCATATTTAACACCAAAGTTAAATGAAAATAAACTAGCCACATTTGTATTGTTTTAACAAATTTATCTAATGAAACATATACTTCTCAATATCAGGTGAGAAAAATTGAACTAGAGCACCATACAAAAGTTATCACAACAATTGCTTCATCTCCTGAAGTAGGCCAATTAATCATCAATCACCCAAAGACCCTACTTAAATTCTGCTGGGTTTGTTGATTAAAAGAGCGGAAAATGTAACGAATTTGGCAAGTGCGAAATGACTCAATCAAGTCTATGGCTAACCTACTACGGGGGGTTTAAATCCGAAATGCTAAAATGCTCGTTTGCGCGCCTTCTCTTGTACAAAAATATCCACCACTTTTGAGGTGTCAAGCCTGAATCCATTGGTGGTGTAGGCTAACTGTAACCTCCGAAGTTCGAGGCCTACTCGGCTCAGTGTCAATATCCATGTCAACCACCATATCTGCACTGATCAAACCGGAATTCGATTCTGCCCCCATGTCTGAAGTAGTCATCGGTGCAAGCTCGCTCTCCGCAGGCATCATAAATGCGGAATCTGTTTGCCTTTTGGCGGTCTTCTTTACCCGTTCTTCTCGTGCTTGTCGCTTAGCAGCGCCACTTAAATAAGACTTAGGCATAACTTGGGGGACAGAAAGAGTGCCGTACGAGAGTTACAAAATAGGCTATAGCCGCTATACAATTTCCAAGTAAATAGGCTATGCAGTTTTCTTTTATAAATTTCACATTTTACTACAAAGACAATAAATTTTAAACGCGTCTGCGTAGACCATGACACAATTATGTTTATACGTCTGTACAACTACTTCCGCCAATTTAAAGACTGCAAAGAGTAGGCCTGAAGATATTTGTAATAAGGTAGCCTAATCATGGACATTCCGGATGAAACCCAAAAAATTACTTGGTGTGTACGCTGTAGATGTAGGTTTGAATACATTATGAATATCCTTAAAATAAAAATTGACTCTAACCCCGGGGGGGCCCTGACAGCCGGGGGCCCTCGTGCACTGCACAGGTTGCACGCCCTATTGCTACGCCACTGCCTTTATGTTTGCTTAAAAAACCTCTACGTTTGTTTTAAAAAACCTTTATGTTTGCTTAAAAAGACCTCTATGTTTGTTTTAAAAACCTTTATGTTTGTTTAAAAAGACTTTTATGTTTGCTTAAAAAGATCTTTATGTTTGTTTAAAAAGACCTTTATGTTTGTTTTAAAAGACCGTTATGTTTGTTTAAAAAGACCTTTATGCTTGTTTAAAAAGACCTTTATGTTTGTTTAAAAGGACCGCTATGTTTGTTTAAAACGACCTCTATGTCTGTTTAAAAAGATCGCTGTGTTTGTTTAAAAAGACCTGCTCCAACATACGCAACGGCAACAACAAGGAAATTCTATCACGGACGAACTGAGACTCTACGGTCCTGTACAGTGGAATTTCTTGAATGGTCCAAGTCCATGATGGACGACTCCGCGACTGTAAGTGTACAACCGATATGATCTGACGACTTCTCTAGCGCCGTGTAAAATAAACATAATGTAAAGTAATTAGTATAATGTAGGCCTATTATTTAACCAAACCTAGCTATTATTTAACCAAAAGTGGAGCGCGGTGGTGTAGCTGTGGCGTCAGCGCCTTGGAGCCGAAGGGTTCCAGATTCGAATCCACCTCAAGCCGCCGCGTAGGGACCTTGAGCAAGTCCTTCACTCGCAATTGCTCGAGCATTTCGGCGTGAAACTCCGATGCAGTGTCCGCGCTGTAGCCGGGAGCGCCTCTGAGCATAGAGAGCTCGAAGGGCGCTATAAAAAAAATGGAGAAATAAAAAATAGCCTAGTTATTTTTTATTTATCCAAAGTAATTTTACTTGTATACAATTAAATCGATCATTAATTTGATGAAAAGCAACTCTGGAAGTTATTTGTTTCTTTTCTTTTCTGTGACATATGTTTCAGGATTCAAAACGTTTCCAGTTACTGCAGAAGGCTATAAATGTGCATTTGAAAAACATGAACGACGCGAAGGACGGCAAAGGTTAGAGGTCGGAATGTTCTCGTTTTCATTGCAGTAGACCTTCATTAAATAGCATCCTTCATGATCAATCTAATTTTTTAAATTAAATTTTTTAAATGAATATAATTATAAGCGCCTTATGCAATAGAACGACTGCTTCATTTATTCCAAGAATTTATACAGCGCCTCTTCAAGAAACCTACTCAGAGGCACTCTCTGCGCTGGCCTGTTTGATGTTGACTGTCATTAAGAATTTTTTTACACAAGTTAGCAAACAATGCACAGCAAGCTGGAAGAGTCACCATTAACAGGCACACACACACACACACACACACACACACACACACACACACACACACACACACACACACACACACACACACACAGGTTGAGCAAACCAACGGATTGCGTCGACAGCTGAAGATGGTTTGGATAGATGTTCCGAGTTTCTGGACCACGTTGCTTCGATAGAGTAGAGCGACAACAGGCGACAGCGTTCGCAAGCATATTGACGGTTTAGACGAGTTGTTTCTCACTGCTAGAAGATGACGCATGTCCGGATAATCGTCGAAGCACAAGGAGTGGGATGGCAAAGACATTCGTCGCGTCGGTTGATCAAAACACAGCCAGCGACTCTCGGTCGAAGTATTTCCAGCGGGCCCCGTCGCTCGTCCTCCACCGGTTGTAAACAAACGGCTACCGGCGGCGTGCGGCGGTCCGCAAACGGTTGAGGTTCAGAAGGTTGGGCCTGATGCACAGTCACGTGGCCCAGACGACTTGAGAACAAAATATCTTTAAGTCCAAAATCCTTGTCAGAACCGACGATTAAGTCCAAAACGCAAACCTGGCACCAGAGAAATCCAACATCCTCGCAATTTTCTGCGTAAATTCGGCATTTACTAATTTCGAGGTAAATATCCGTCAAAATAACGCAGATGTCGGTCAGTAGGGCTGTTATGAAAAATTGTAGTCTTCACAAAGTCATTTACGTTGTTTCTCGGCATCGACCTTCATGGCATGGAATCACTGCTGGGCACACTGGATGTAGGCCTATATATGTACCAGCGGCACTGGAATAGATAGAAGCAGGAGGCTGTGCACAGTGTCCAGTGAAGTAGGTCCTTTGTGCATTGTCGCTGTTGGTTTCCCCGACATTTTGTTGACCTTTCTTCTGTCAAGGTTGTGATCGGCATCTACTGGGACTTCAGCTGATAGCGACAGAAAGCAATCTACCAACTCCAGAACTCTTCCTGGATCCTTCCTGGACGAAGAGGTTAGTTGTAGGCCTATCAATTAACATTAGACATAGGTCTAACTGAACTGTTTGTTCGATTGATTTGACTGGTTGAATTGACCTGCTTTTCTGTTGATCGATTGGCTGAAAGACCGACCAAATGAATAATTGAATAATTATGGTCTAATTAAGTTTAGAAGAAGGACCTCTAAAAGTATGTTTGCTAAAAGCATGCATTATTATTTTGTTAGCAGAACGAATTGCTTGAATAGGCTACACCCTTAATTGATGTAAAATCACATGCACTTACAGATGCATGCCGTTGAGTTTTGCACCAAAGGCATCGAAAATGCGAGGAAAAACGCTGCACACTATAAAGCATATTATAGATCACACAACCAGATCGGCTGTAATCATCACAGTCTATATATTACATTAAGATACATGTTAATGCCTGACTACATACCACAGTGACTATGCCTATGACTTATCGCAAGTTGAAATAAATAATAGTTACTATTATGCCTGGCTGCGAGTATTTCTGGCGCCACTATTCTCGTGCGTCTACACTTACAGCAATTTTATAATTGGCTAGAATTTATCCAGTAAAATTACATCCAGTAAAATTACATTTTACTGTTCAGTGGTGGTGGCGGCAACTTCATACTATCGACGAGTTTCGTTGGCTTTGAGCCAGTCATTGGACTTGTGACGCCTATGTGCAAGAATGGATATGGAGTCTTCTATTCAATACAAGCCGACAAGTACGTAATCTGTATCGACAATTCTAAAGCGTTACGATAAAGCTAAGCTTACAACACCTGTTATTTATTCTCTAACGCAGTCGGGTTGCCGTGGCTATGAATGTCAGGACCCGGCAGCCAGAAACCACAGACGAAATGGAACTAAGAAAGTGCTACGATAAAACTCGATCTCGATAAGGTGTCAGACTAATTTTAGAACAAGTCAAAGAGGCATCTTCAAATTCCAAATTGCTCTTTCCAAAGGATCTCCCTACATGTAGTTTCAACTGGATGCTCACTGTCGGCTTTGAATACATGAAAGTTTGTCTTTATTGCGAAACAGTTTGAAGCAATAGAATTAAGAAAGACCCATCGAACGAAATAGTATTGATTTTTAATGGGCCACTCCACTGCCTATTGTGGATAGAGGTAGGCTATTAGGCCTTACTGCCCATGGACAGAAGCGAAGTTTGGACCGAAAGATAATGAAAATTTTCCTCAGTGGCAGACATATAGTCTAAAGTTTCAAAACTAGTGATGGTCAATGCTGATAAAGTCACGTCTTATATACGGTACGAGAGTGTAATTCCGATAAAAGCAGCAATTAAAGTTCACAAGTGCCGTTTAAATGATTCTAGTTTATTCTGTTTTGTTTGATTTCATAGAATCACTGGAATCGCGGTCAGCTGGACGGCGGATGTAGAAACGAGTTCCGCGGAACTGTGGGGCGCATTCGCCGATTCACTTACACGCCTGAAACGCCTTGTTGAAACAAATTCGTCCGAGACATCTAGACTTTAGATGACGCTGGCGTTCCTTATCTGGACAACTTAAATGAAATGTCACAAAACCTGAACACGGGTGTTGTGGGACCAATCTATGTTGTTGTTAAATCCATGGAGACGATCATGTAGCCCAATCTGTTGCAATCAATCTGTCGTTATCAGTTACGCTGTAATGATTTTAAAAACTGTCCGTCTTTTGCATCGATGACCGTCCCTGGCCATCTACCGAGATTCTCGCGGACCTCGACTGGTTCCTGCGAGTCCCTTTGCCCCCTCTTCAAATGGGTAGCCTACAACGGAGCTGACTGTTTGCTTTTAGTTGCAGTTCGACCGTCTGCTGCTGACGAGAGAGTTCGACAGCCAGCTTGCCAGAGAGTTTGGGATCGTCCATAAAGGACGTTCGCAAAAATGATCTACTTTGGATCCGTCCCTCCCCTTATATAGTCCACATTTAGCCTTACCGAATTACCCCCTCCACACACACACACTCCACCTCTGGTGGACGACCGCAAGCCAAAATAAAAAAATTTACAATCCCAAGACCAGTGTGTTATCCAATGTGCCTGCCGGACCCCCGAAAAATACCTCGTGTGTCTTTGAGATGATTCAAACGGACTGACCCATTGGGAAAGACGCTGAGCCCTTCGAAAGACGACGAAGGCCGGTGACACGAAACGGAGTATCCCCCCTGAAAGCTATCCGGGGGATGAATTAATCTATCCCCCGGAATGGAATTAACCGGTCTATACTATCCGGAGGGATAAACCATTCCATTCACTGTTTTGAAAAATGCGCATAATAAAAAAATTATGCTGTAATCAAAATTTAAAGTGACTTCAGTTGTTTTAAGTGTCCTAAGCAATGCTTCGATAAAGGCAACTCGAATTTATTTAGTGACTCTGAGTGTTCTTAAGCGTTTTAAATGTTTTAAATGCTCTGAAAACAGGGCAAAACATATTATCTAGTAGGAATAAACATACTTGTTAGTGTCATTGTTCAAAACAAACAAGATGAAAATTAATTTGCAACAAAAAATTACACGTGGAAGCGGTTTTTTCGACTTTTTTAATTTGGGGGGATACAATTAATACGGGGGATTCTCTATTTCGTGACACCGGACTCGTTCACACACACACACGCACGCACGCACGCATGCACGCACGCACGCATGCACAAACGCAAACACCACACGCAAGCGCGCACACACGCACATGCACGCGCGCATAAACACACGCACACACACATGTGCACGAGCGCACCCGAACATACATGTATACAGAGCGTCACAAAGATACACCAATTTCGAGTAACCCTAGTTAATAACTGTTTCTTCTCGTGAATGTCTTGCGCACTGGGAGCACCTCTTAACGGTTCACCCTACTCGAGTGGCTGAATAAATGCTTAGGCCTAAATACAATGCAATGCAATTTCGGACAGGAAACGCTAATACGGTTTTTCACGGAGAGAATTTCCTGACCGAAGAGAGAGGCGTCAGATATATTTTCGTATGAGTTGGCCACAAAGAGAGAAGAAAGAAGTGCAAGGCCATAGTCAGGATTTGATTTCGGGGTGTTTACTGTTTAGTGTTTGCCAACTTTTTCGGCCAAATTTTCTGACGACCTTTTTTATTCCTCGAAATTTCTGATGAGGTTTTTTAGTCATCACATGCTTTCGTGGGATTTTTTACCAGAAAACCGTTCACCGCGTCATAAAACGATCTAATTTCATGGTTTTTGCTTCTAGAATCGCGATCTTCTGCGCGTTCTGGGCGGCCAATAGGTTGCACGCTGTACTTCTTACATTATGTGCTAGTAAATGAATTATAAATTATTACTTTTTGCATTTTTCATTTGGGTAGTGGTGTTCAAACACCCCCTAGCTACGGCCTTAATTAAAGTGCCACAGTCTCTTTTCCAATTCCGTCCGTTGCAACTGATTTCCGGCATCGATTAAAACCGGACGATGTTACCCTGGACAGAACGAATATTTTCACAAGTCCGATAGTGGGGGGAGAGGGTACCCAGAAGTTGATAAAAGAGGAGGCAAATATCACTTTGGTCAACGGCAGGCATGCAGGTGTAACATGATGAAAGGCTACGACTACTGCTACTGCTACTGCTACTATATACTACTACTACTACTACTACTACTACTACTACTACTACTACTACTACTACTACTACTACTACTACTACTACTACTACTACTACTACTACTACTACTACTAATAATAATAATAATAATAATAATAATAATAATAATAATAATAATAATAGGCCCAATAATAATAATAATAATTAGCCTGTTGTAGCCTACGTACAGGGTGGCTAAAAAGTGTACCACCAGCAAAAAAAAGCAATTTCTCCGCAACCAATCGAGATCATTCCATTAAAATGGCAGGATTTAGGCGAAACTGCAGTATCGGGTACCGAACCATACAAAATATCATAGTATGGTACGGTAGCCTATATAGTATCTAATGACGACACTAACACTAACCCTAACCGACCCTCACGACGCTTAACCTGACCATATATCCGACCCCCACGAAGCCTGACCTGACCCTAACCGACACACACGGTCCCCGATACTGCAGTTTCGCCCTTCTATGATTTCAGTTGGTGCCATGAGAGTTTGTATCAAACTGCCGAGGAACCCCTCCCTTGGCCGTCGCCCGCGGAACCTTGGGTTCCGTGGAACCCCGGTTGAAAAATCACTGAGGTATACAAACAGTGGCATAAATAAATGTTATTATGCTCCAAGCGTCCAGCTAGTCCTCCGAGATGAAATTATCCTTTTATTACGTCACTGAGGTTGAAACGTCACCAGAGCCATTCTCTCTACGTTTGGCATCCAGCAGAGAAGGAGGAAGACGGAGGAAGAAGAAGAAACTGCCTCTCCCGAAGGATCCTTGGATAACAGAAGTGGTAAGGGTCTGTCTGTCATTACAATAGATCCATAATCCATAGCAGCAAGGTTCCCAGAAACTGTACATGTACCATACGTATGCTTTAGTGGGTAACTCTAATTGCGCTAAATAAATGGTCCTTACACCAATATATTTATAGTAGGGCCTACCATTTAATTATCTGTTCTATTAGGCCAATTTGTAGTGGCTGAATTTTAAGTAAAATCAATCTGGAAGGACCTCCGTCTGTTTGCCCATCTGCCTGCCTGTCTGTTTGTGCCTGTCTGTCTGTCTGTTTCTTATTATTTTGGACATCGTGGTGGTGCCACTGAAGCTTTCATTTACAATGGCGATATAGAAAATAATTGTTTAATGAGTTTGGACCCCATTGATCTAAGCTTATACGATGGCGCTTTCGAAGTCGTTTCATTCATTCACTTTTCACCATTTGTTCACAGCAATTTAATATTCAGCGATAGGCCTAGCGTATACTGCCTGTATTTCCACACAACATAGGTTCTCGAAGTCTTCGTTAGTCTTTATTACAACGCTTGTCCTTCCAGCATAGCTATGGTATCGGGGACTTTTGTGTCGCTTTGAGTCAGGCTAGGCGTCGTGAGCGTCGGTTTGATTTAGGTCTAGTGTCGTCATCAAGTGCTGTTCAAAGCTACTGTAGTGCAGGTGTAGCCTATATGTCTCGAGTTTGCCGTACTTTCTTTTCAGGGCAGAAGGATGGGGGGGCCGTTCGACGTGGCTTTCCCCAGCATAGGTTTCGGCAGCATAATTTCCGGCATCATGCGCTTCGGAAGTCAATCGCAGGTCTACCCGCACGAAGCGACGTACGAGAGGGAAGCTAGGCCGCGAAGGCGCCGTCGATCAGTGAGCCGCAGACGGTCGCGCTCCAGGTTGAGGAGGCGCCGTCGATCAGTGAGCCGCAGACGGTCGGGCTCCAGGTCCAGGAGGCGCCGTCGATCAGTGAGCCGCAGACGGTCGGGCTCCAGGTCCAGGCGGCGCAGAGTCAGCCGCGTCAGCCGGCGAAGAGTCCAACGCCGAAGGCCTACGAGAAGGCGCCATGGCTCGACGGACATCGACACTCCCTTGGCGGCCGTCAGACAGTGGACTTGCATGAGCGTGCTAGTTTTAATGCTGAATTTTTTATTAGCTGGAACTCTTGTATCTAAAATAGGAAAATAGCTATAAAAATGTGTAACAGTTGACTGTAACTAAAACTGAAACTGAATAATGCTGAATAAATGTGACTGTAACAGAAACTGAAAAACGAAAACTGTATAACTAAATAATCGCAAAGCGTTAACTTTAAGGTTGTTCAGTAGAGCTGCTTCATTTTTGAATTGTAGGCTGACCCTACTCTAATTTACAGTGAGTTTTTCTCTGCTCATTAAACTTCCGGTTTATTTCTCTTGTGTTGTGTTGTCGCTCAATAACGTTGGGACTCGCTGTTAAAAACGACGACTACTAGGCTAAGTAGTGGTAAAAAGGTAGAGAGGGGTTATGGGAATATTCTGTTCATGAAGCATACGAGAGTCAATGTTGTGTTCGTACTGTGGTTGGTAATGACGTTGATAAACACGAGTGTGGCTCGTTAAGGGATGGGAAAATCCCACATAATCTTTTAAGTCATTTGCGTGAGGCTGAAGGAAACGTCGCAGCAGAGACAAAACCCGCTGAAATAGTTAAATATGCTCTATCCAAACTCAAAGTCACTGTAAGATCTGTATTAGCCTAACACCCCTGGAAGCAAAAACTATCTTTCCGTTTCGTTGAAAAATTATAGAATTACGTGCTTCGCTCAACAAAGGCCTGTATCTGAACATCTGATTGGAATAACTGAATCTGTAACTGAAGACTGAAAAATCGCAACTGAAAACTGAAATGCCAGGCTGCAGTTAACTGTAACCGTAACGGAAAAAGTCGAAAATGTGGCAACTTTAACTGAAAATGCCACTGAAAAACCAAAACCGAAATAACACTGCAATCGGAGAAGACGATTCCGTGGAATGATGGAGTCTGGATCCAACACTGGAAGACGTGCTACAGCCCGGAGGTTGATCACAGTGGCCATCCGACAATAAGACCGGATGGCGACCGAGGACTTTGGAAACAAGTAAAATATCGTATAACGTACGATAATCATCTTTACGTTTGGTAATTAATTATCTTGCGGGTTGAAAGTTATCTTCAAGAGAGGTAGTTGTCTAAAGGATTAGCAATTCTATTAAAGATTTTTAATTATCTTTAGGGGTAGTATTTATCTTTAAGATCTTTAGTTATCTTTAGAAGATGGAAATTGATGCAAAAATCGGTAGGCCTATAGGGGCCTAGGCCTAATCGAAAAATGGATAGGCTATCGGTAAAAGATTCGGTTAATTTGGTAAACGATTAGCTAATTTTTGACTCCTGCGTGAATCTCTTAACCTATAGGATGCAGCTAAAGTCTTAGTCATAGAACTAAAATTTGAACTGTTTTGAAACGTCTTAAATAATTCATCGACTCAAGTCTATTACGAGCTTCTTCCAAAGCAGTATAGGCGCGCACTTTTCTAAATATTTCATATAGTGCACAATATATTAAGTAAATCTCTATGTAATCAGAAACAATCATTTACCACGAAGGATAACTATATAGTTAAGTCGTCTCTGGGATCGCGGTTTTAACTTAAAGAGACAATGATCAGGTAGCAATCTGATACATAGGCTACATGTCATGCATACATACTAGGGTGTCTCAAATTGAGGTCATTTTTGGAAATGCTAAGTCTCACCAGCCAAAAAGTATCATTGGTGGAATTTAACTATAGGAAAAACATTTCAGTTTTTACAGAACATTTAGCAGTCCCCAAAGGGCTATAGGATATCATAAAATACATTGCGGTATGCCGCTATCATTATCAATAAATTCCAATAATGGTGGGAGGGTGTCAGAGACAGAGACAGAGTCAGAGACTGAAACCGACACAGAAAGAGATAGTGTGAGTGAGTGAGTGAGTGACAGGGTGGTAGAGTGAGAGGGAAGTGAGAGGGATATACAGCGAGAGAAGGAGGAACAGTGGTACTAATCTAAAGTATCCAACCGATTGAACTTTCATTGCGCAAGAGTAAGGACTTACCCCCTCGAATCGTACGAAATCATCCCCTTCAAAAGTATCCTCTGCAACTTGATTGCAAATGGTGTAATTTTATTCTATTATTTTATAACTCTGCCAGTCTTGGTCAGAAGTCAAAATAATGCTAAAATTAATATACAACAAACCTATCATCACTGTCTGTCTGACTGACATACAGTGATGATAGGTTTATTGTATATTAAGGCGCGGTGCTGAGTTGGGTGTGGCTCGGTTGGAGAACTTGAGATGACTTGTGACCGGCGGTCGAGGGAGAGTAAGACAGGCGGATGATCGGGTAGAGCGGGTTGGCTGGTGAACTGTTCGCATTGTAAGGAGTATTAGGACCGTTAAGGAGAGATCTTTTAAGTGGATTTCCTCTGCGATAATAATCTAGGTACAAAAGTCAAAGGCTGCGTTGCGTCTTGGACGCTCGTAGGCTACTTATATCCCGCATGCAGTAGTCTGGTGAGTGCATTCAAGGAGTCTGAAGGAGACCGGCTAGTAGGCTCTTAATTATCACTTGTAAGAGCCGCAGTAAAGTCGCGTTAGAATATGGAGGCGTAGGTCTATGAGAGTTTTCAGTAACGTCGACAAGCAGACACAAAGTCGCTGCATGTGCAGCATTTCGACCTCCTTATTTTTGTCAAATAATTTATCATACGTTTTCCCACAGCGACAGTTTGATTTCTAACAAGCAATTTGTTTAATGAGTTTGCATGGTGATATTCCGCCCAACTCCTACAAATAATCATCGGAGTGTCCATATTCTATTCTTTACTTGTTCTTTAAACCGGCTATGCCTATGGACGAGGTTAAAGTCATACATGCGGAACTGGCGCTTCTACAAAAATTGTTCATTATCATGCAGGCCTACATGCGCGCGAACTCTTTCCTCAAGGTTGTGATACTGAGTCAGTCCCCTTGAGATAGATGAGCATGCGTATTTCGAATCCCACACGCGTGTTGGCTACGGCCAATATTTACAGGGGCTCGAAACCCGTCGCATGTCGGTTTTTGACCTTTTGATTTAGTCATATGCTACAATGACCATGCTCTAAAATGCTTTTAACAGAATGAAAATATCTTTTTTCTAACTGAAGTTGTGCTCATTTGATTCTTTCATTAGTTTTTAGTGAGAAAATCAAATAAAAAGTTCCTGAATATTCGTGTCATCCAAGACTACGGAATCTACTAAGCTAGTATTCTGCAATTTTCTGGGCATTAGAGGCATATATTCTGAATCAGATAAAGCAAACGGCATCAAGATCGGTTCACTACTTCGCAAATTAGACCGAATTCACAGTTACCTGCTGAATTGAAGAATAAACTTCATTCTTGACCCCTCTCGCCTATTTCGGCATCTAGCGCAATATCTAGGAAGCGACAAGAGACGGGTTTCGAGCCCCGGCATCACATATAGGCCTGTCTAATAATTACAATTGAACATATCTATAGACAGATAGACAGATAGACAGAACGGACAGATAGACAGGTATAGGATAGAGCTAGATGCTACCGGGTTGTCTCTTCTTGGACTTCAGGGCAATTCAGTTTTGTCTGACCAAAACATTAAAAAACTAGCGACTTCCGAAGCTTAAGTAGTTTTTCCGCGAGTGAAAATACCTATGATCATTTATAGAATTTAGTAGCTCCATGTGAATAAGATTCATTGAGGAAACCTCGAATCAGTACTGCCTCTAGCCGGCAATTAGTGGGTCCAATAATAATAATATTATTAGTCCCAGCTAGTAGGATCTGCATATACCATTTCTATTCTATATTCACTCTCGCTTCATTTGACCTATACGCTACGCAGATGTTTGAAGTGACAGCTCAGAAATTATGTATAATGTTTGTGTTTAAAAAGCTGGCGCATTGTCACCATTGCTATGTGCCATGGTCCAATCGTCGCTTCTGACAGATATTTCAGGATAAGTGGAAAGAGTAAATAAAAACTAGATTGCAGCCAAGATAATACTCTTTAATTTACAACATTCCGCAGTGTATCATCAATTTTGATTGGCGGAATCAACTAAAGCGTTAAAACCACGAAATCAATAACATTAATTAAGCTAAAACGGCGATATATTGATTTCATGGCCAGCGTCGCTATGATTGTATTGCAGCGACAATATTGGTCTCATGATTTTAACGTTGCAATTAGGCATATTATGTTAAAGAATAACAGATGACGTCACGCAACACAGACGTTTGCGTCGGTCGTCATGGAGCAAACATAGCGAGTATTAAACTGCAAATTTTGTTGTTTAAGGGACCGGGCGCTTGTTTTCCTGGGATTCTTTTTTGCTATCCTTGGGTGCTCGCAGCGGACGCAAGGGGCGCACGTGTGCACCTGTATTCTCCTCATTATATGCCGAGAGATATTGATTGTTGTTTAATTGTTTATTGCAACACGATTCTCGTTTATAATTATTATCGGAAAACACAAGATCCGTATACATTCTCTAGGTACTGGTAATTGAAGGGCTTTGAGCAATAACGAGGTATGTCGGAAATCAAGAGTTTCGCGAAAATGGCTTCGAAGATTTAACACTTCAAACTGCTGTTTGACGACATAGGCCTATCAGTAAGCTGCTTTGGTGCAGTTTGGACCATGGCCAGAATCTTAACCCGTACCGCAATATGTAACTTAGCTTGTTTATTGGTACATTACACAATGCGAAAGAAGAACTTATTATTTCTTACACATTTTGCTTCAAATCGGGTTATTGCAACACGAACACTCAGCCATTAGTATCATTTCTGGTGCAATAACATGTTATGTCGACAAAGTGCTTTCTAGCAGCTGCAATACCCCACATTATGGTATAAGTCAGCATACCTTATTCTTGCACCAAACTGTTTCTATTACACAGTTCGAGAATTGTGCATGAACATGGTAAGCTATGTCATCAAACCTCATTCTTGCATCGGCTGTGATACAAAGTTTGAAAGGAAGAACGCCGATGTTTGTCGTCATACCGGGATATTGCAGAAGATATATGGTCGAACTTTGTTGGGTGCACAATACCATCATGTCTGTCGACATAACTCTCTTTGCGAAATAACTCTCAAAAACATCCAGATCTTTACAAAATTTACAGGGTAGATAGATTACTATCTTCCAGACACGCTGGCATAGTAGTGGCATACTGTTTCGCAAGACACCATGCAGTATGTCGACATACCTCGTCATTGCTCCAAGCCCTTCAATTATTTAAAATTAACATCAGAATAAACTATATCAAGATAGTATATTGTACCGACCGCAGAAATGCGATACTTCTACGCCCTACAAGTTGGATTAATTTGCTTATGTCTATTTTTTCCATTCCCTCCAGTTGCATGTGTGCATTATTGTTTTCTCGTGTCTTTCCAACTGCACCTTGCGATATCTGTCTCCTTTCCAGCTATCTTATTTCCCTGAACCACTCTTCCACATATAATATGCTTTAGCCTACGTCTTTCTGTCTACAAAGTGCGACCTCTCGTGACTGGACTTCCGATGCGGCGACCTTCTTCGACCTCCGTCCATTGTCTCAAACTCCAGTTCCGATAACGTACTCTAAAAATTACAAAGACCGTTCGAACATCGATAGTCACGTGTCTATATACGTTTATGCAAATTAGAAAACGTTGTCATTTGCCAAATGATTCACGACCTTCCCTCACACGTCCCTCTCTTCCCAATCAACCTTCTGCCTGTGTCTTTTCTACTCTTCCTACTCCCTTCTTAATTCGGTCACATTTTTGTGTCTATTCCATCTCCCTGCTCCGCCTTCAACGACCGTTCCTTCTTTTCTATGCTATTCCATACAATTTCTTTAATTCTTTTCCATCATAAAAATTCTTCGTCATATAAAATCAGAGGTGCCTGTTTCATACTACAGACCCCCTTCTATACTAGAGTAAGCAACCATTAATAAGCGAGTTCACATCTCAGTGATCAGTGACCTTTCGCGTGCGCGTGCGCAGTGGTCAAGGTCAATTCTACCATAGATGTTGGATTATATAAAAATTGCAATTCGCAATACTCGAGTCTTTAAGTTCCGAAATTTTTGTAAATCCATCATCTATGGTAGACTTGACCTTGACCACTGCGCACGCGCAGTCGAAAGGCTACTCAGATGGTGAACCCGCTTATAACATAATCATAGATAGCGCCACTGTGCGGTTCACGAGTTCTACTACTACTACTACTACTACTACTACTACTACTACTACTACTACTACTACTACTACTACTACTACTACTACTACTACTACTACTACTACTACTACTACTACTACTACTACTACTACTACTACTACTACTACTACTACTACTACCACCACTACCACCACTACCACTACTACCACTGCTACTACTACTACTACTACTACTACTACTACTACTACTACTACTGCTGCTGCTGCTGCTGCTGCTGCTGCTGCTGCTGCTGCTGCTACTACTACTACTACTACTAATAATAATAATAATAATCGCATGACAATTTATTGAAGTAGACCTACTGGAATTAGCCATAGAGGTAAGGTAATTAAGAGCAGGAGCAAAATTGGTCACAATGGTAATACGGATTAAATAATATAGGTCCATGCAGTGTATGATTTGCTGCAAAGGATCAGCTAGTCATGCGGCATGAAATTTATTCTTTGTTACGTCACAAAGGATGAAACGTCAAAGAAGCTCTTACCTCTAAGTTTAACATCCGGAGGAGGAGAAAACGGAGGAAGGAGAAGAGACATACGGAGGAAGGAGAAGAGACATACAGAGGAAGGAGAAGAGACATACGGAGGAAGGAGAAAAGACATACGGAGGGAGGAGAAAAGACATAGGCCCCTACGGAGGAAGGAGAAGAGACAGACAGACTGCCTCTCCAGAAGGATCATAGATAACAGAAATGGTAAGGTTTCGCTATATAAAGTCCATCTCCTATAGATGCGTATGCTTTTGCGGCCTATCAAATTGCACTAAATAAATAGTTCTAGGCTACTCCTCACGCCAATAGATTTCTACTACCATGAAATTATAATATCTGCTGATTCAATTAGGCAAATTTCTAATGATCACATTTTAAAGTCAAATCAATCTGAAAGGAGTCCTGTCTGTCTGTCTGTTTGTTTGTGTCTGCCTGTCTGTTTGTGTCTATCTGTGTGTCTGTCTGTCTCTCGTTATTTTGGACAATATGAGCAGTAGCCTAGGCCTACGATGTAGCTGTCGTGGAAGTCTCCATTTTGAATGGCGATATAAAAATTATTGTTTATAAGTTCGTGGTCGCATCTATACGATATGACGCTTTCGAAGCCGTCTTCATTCATTCACTTTTCACAAATCGTTCACAGCAATTTAATATTCAGCGATACTGTCTGTATTTTCACACAGCATAATTCCTTAAAGTCTTCATTAGTCTTTATTACAACACTCGTCCTTTCGGCAAAACTATGGTATCGGGGACCCTTGTGTCGCCTTGCGTCAGGTTAGTCGTCGTGAGTGTCAGTTAGACTTGGGATAAGTGTCGTCATTAGATACTGTCCAAAGCTAATGCATGTTTCGAGTTTTGCCGTACTTTCTTTTCAGGGCCTCGATTTCAATTTCGGCAGTATATTTTCCAGCGGCGGCAGCATAAGTTCCGGCGGCATAAGTTCTGGCGGCATCATCAGTTCCGGAAGTCAATCGCAGATCTACCCGTCTGAAGCGACGTACGAGAGGGAAGCTAGGCCGCGGAGGCGCCGTCGATCACGGGTCCGCAGACGGTCGCGCTCCAGGTCGAGGAGGCGCCGTCGATCAGGGAGCCGCAGCCGGTCGGGCTCCAGGTCCAGGCGGCGCCGTCGATCAGGCAGCCGCAGCCGGTCGGGCTCCAGGTCCAGGCGGCGCAGAGTCAGCCGCGTCAGCCGGCGAAGAGTCCAACGCCGCAGGCCTACGAGAAGGCGCCATCGCTCGACGGACATCGAAACTCCCTTGGCGGCCGTCAGACGCTGGACTTTCATGAGCGTGCTAGTTTTAATGCTGAATTTTTTATTAGCTGGAACTCTTGTAACTAAAATAGGAAAATAGCTATAAAATGTGCAACAGTCGACTGTAGGCCTAACTAAAATTGAAACTGAATAATGCTGAATAAATGTGACTGTAACAGAAACTGAAAAACGAAAACTGTATAACTAAATAACCGCAAAGCGTTAACTTTAGGGTTGTTCAGTAGAACTGCTTCCTTTTTGAATTGTAGCTAGGCTAATCGTACTCTGTAGATTATATATAAATATATATATTGTTTACATTCAATTTTCTCTGCTAATTAAACTTCCGGTTTGTTTCCCTTCTGTTGTGGTTCATTAATGTTGGCAACTTCGCACTATAGCTGTTGAAAACGACGACTACTAATTAAGTAGCGATCAAAGTGTAGAAAGTGGTGGGTAGGAATATTCTGTTTACGAAGCAGCAGTTACTGTAGAAGACAGTCAATGTTGTTTGTTTGCATGTGCACTTGTAATAGCGTCCATTCTAGCTCTGAACCTTCAATCCTCCGGCTGCAAGGCAGCGAACATACCCACTACACCACCGCTGCACCGCATCCCACTATATATAGGCCTAATGCAACAGTTATGTTCGAACTGTTGCTGGCAATGACGCTGATAGCCTAAGTAATATGGAATGAGCCGTCGATTCGACGGATCTCGTCATCATCAGTGAGTCCTTCTGTGCGAGAATAGTCCAATCCGTGAAGCGCACACACGGCCACAGATGTCACACGGGAACTGTCCACCCGCCATTTGTTGTAGCTGCATCGGGTTAACTGCGTTAGCCTCAGGGACGTCATTTGGGGGGGCAGGGGGGGCATTTGCCCCCCCCCTGAATTTCACCGATTGTCCTTACATGTGACATATTTTTGCAACACCACACGTTGTTCAAAATACCAAAATGCCTGTGTCTTCACGGCCTGTGTAATTTTGTATGTGAGGGCAGCTTCGATCTGCACACACACACAGCATATAAGACCCCAGATATCGGCCTTTGTGTATTGTCTGCTAAGGGAATTAACTCTGGCCGATACTCAAAAGCCGTGCAGTTCGTTCCCGCTAGATAAAGGGAAGACCTTGTCCCAGGTCAGTAGGGTCACCAGATGTGTGTGTCCTGGATGTAAGCCACACAGTTCAAACCGCCACCAGTTACATGAGGCAGCCAGGCAGGCAAGATTATCCCCTCCAGCCTTACAAGCATTAGGCCCATATGCACCCCATCCCGTCTGACCGAGAGCTGGAGCGGTTTCGTCTTTCCTCAGCCTACCAACACCAGGGTCCACCAAGATCTATCCACACGGTGACGTCAGAATCACCCCACCCCGAGTTAATGAGCCAGCTGCCTAAGCCAGCGGGCCAACCTGTGTATTGGAAGAACCTTGATAAAAGCGGACCAAAGGACATGAAAGTTCAGCCCAAAACCGATGATCTACCATAAAGGCTAAAGCACACGGTAGGCCTAATATTATGTGACATCTAATTGAACTGAAATTTACATAAACTGATTGGATTTATAGTGCAATGGTTGGACAGATTTGCTTCTTATACATGAAGTCTTGGATATTAATCATTTCGTTGAGTATTATCTTTTCCAGGTTGAGATAATCACCCATGATACTTTCAAATTACGTTTTCAGACAAATCCAAATATCTGATATCAGTGTGTTGGCTTGAACAACCCACGGACCAACAAGCCATTGACCACCACTTGAATAATTCCCATAGTTAATAATAATAATTAGTCCAATAATAATAATTATTGGAAGCCTAGTGCATGCAGCATGCAATATTGCTTTGTGAATTGTTATTAATGACAACTTAAAGCAGGGCTTAATCTGGATTTCTCCTTGGGAGGGGATGTGCCCTTGCCTGCAAGAAATTTGTTTGAATTTTCACAGTGCAATGGTACAATTATACTCTATTTTATGACAATGCCATATATTACCATAGAAAATAATATAATTATAATTATATAATATTAACTAATATCATGGTAGATAATAAGAGTCCATGCAATACAATTCTATGTAATACAATAATGTAAACAGGAACAAAGGCCATTGTCATTAACCTCATGCACTAGGCCTCCAATAATTAATATTATTGCATTTTGTCAAATATTTCTGTGGGGGAAAGTCATTTCTGTCACTTTAGTATAATTTAGTTGTACAAAAGTGTTTGTGCAAATATTAACATTAAATCATACGCTTTCAATATGATGGTATCATATATCATAATGAATAATGGCACTATTATAATCATATAATGGTAAATAATATCATGGTATATAATTAACAAGTGCAAAGCACTTAGTCTATTTAAAGTAGGCTTGTATTGGCATTTAAAATATATCCATCACTGAATAAAATATAGTAAGAAATAAATAAGAGCAAGAATAAAACATCTCATTTAACTGTAGTTTTGCAAATGTTGGTCCAATACAGAACTTAAGAAGATTGTGGAATTTTGACCCGCAAAATTGTTTTGCCCCCCCCTGAAAAAAACTGAAATGACGTCCCTGGTTAGCCTTGCGCCTACGTCGCTTCTCCATCGCATCTTCCATCCTCTGCTGTTCAAAATCCTCCACTCCAGTCCGACAAAGTCTGCGCCATCCGATCCTGTCCATCACATCGGCCTCAAACTGCCTAAGTACAAGTGTGGCATCCATTATTTTCTCCAAACTTGTCAAAGCTCTATTATTAATTATTATTAATCTCACATGCAGTTGCTGAATAAATTATACTAGTTATATCATGTGATAGTTATATCATGTGAGTACGTTACACAGTGGAGGCGCCAGGATTTCAGTTTGGGGGGAACTGAAGCCTCCCGGATGAAATTTTCCATTTTCATCAGCCAAAATTTCTGACCACTTTTTTAAGTCATCGGTCGAAATATTTTGTATGTTTTCATCCGCCAAAATTTCTGACTACTTTTTTTAGTCATCGATCGAAAATCGTGGAAATATTTCAGTTATTTCTGTTTTGCATGTACAAAAAACCCGATGGCCTTTTTTAGTGGGTTTAGCCCTTTATAGGGGGCTTATACCTATATAGCCACCCCCTAGCGCCGCCACTGACGTTACATCCAACGATGGATGTCGATCACTTTGGAACGAATTAACTCTATGAGCGCCTGCATGGATGCGGGATTGCTGCCCTGTTTAGGCATACCCTCTCACACAGTGACTCAACCTTCCGTTCGGCAGATGACGATGGTGCAGTCAGCTTTAGGACGTGATGGAGCTTTTCATTGTTGTATAGGCTACAGCTGCTGTGAAATTCGACTCCTGTGATAAATTGTTAGCATCCGCGGCCGTTCATAATTTGAATAAACCGTAACCACGCTGCGCTGTGTCAGCTTGAAATTAAACGAAGATTATTGTCGTAATAATTATTATTAGGCCTAGGCCTATATAAATTATTATATCTGATTAGGCCTACACGTAAATTTCGACTTTTAGTCGTTGCTACCATAGGTAGCCTATAATTAAGACAAGTGCCTAAAGTGTGGGAAAATAATTAGGGCCTATAAGTGCCTGCAGGGACGCCCCTTAGGCCTACGTAGGCTACCCTCCAAAAGAAGTGCCTGCATGGACGCTCGATTTTACCTTTCCAGGTATACGGATTCGAACTGGCTCTTTCTGTGCTTGCCAATAAGTGGCTGCAGGGACGGCGTTCAGATTTTAAAACAAGTGCATGGACGCCGTCCATGACCGTCCAGGCACACTTAAAGCTCTGCTTAACGCAGAACACAGCGCAGAGGACATAAGAAAATAATATGGAACAAAGAAATTCCCACTACAGCATTTCTTCGACTGTGGGGCGTCGATCGTACATTTCTGCCTGAATGATTATTTAAACCCACGTGCTCTTGTTTGACACTTTTCTCCCGCCATTATCCGGACTAAACTGGACGAAATTAATTGGCCGATTGCCATGGCCACCTAGGCCTATAGGCACGTAGCCTACGGCAGTCAATCAGCCGAATTCGTCACGCCGGGTCAGTTATTCCCTCAATCTGCCAAAGTGAATAGCGCAATACTACGCAAAGATACGGGCGTTATTAACACCAGCCACTAATCATTAGAATCTTGCTGAACGACTTCTTGCAGGTTCTTTTGGATAGGCTACGTAGGGCCTACGTACGTATATCCCCCAAGAACTTAAACCAAACTCCGCCCATGGTCATGAAGGATGTGAGAAGGTCATAGGTCAAGAGGATTGAATGGGAAATAAAAACTAGGTCTATCGCTAAGATTTTCAGCATGTTTGTTTGGAACTGCGCTAGAAAACTGCTAAAATATTTTGGAGCCACTCTTCTAAACTTGAATCCTCAACGCTACTTCCGGTAGGTGACGGTCCTTTGGTCCTATTATATTAGTAAACAATCTATTGAAGGAATTGTTTTAAAAAATAATTAATTTTGTGGGGCGTCGTACAAATGTTTAGGGATGTGGGTAAAGGATGTGTACCATAGTGGAAAATAGGTGGTTTAGAACACTTTTATATATTCGTTTTTAACTAATTAATTATAATTACGGGTAATCCCGAAGACTGCGTGCCCGTCCATGTAAACAGTATGGCCGCCCAAGAAATCGCTAGAATAGAGCGCTGTGGCCTTTTAAGCCACATCTACTGATGCCGTTCACTCAGTAAATGAGTAATTAACTGCAAATTAGCACGTGTTTTAAGTAAGCATAGATTACTCATATTCAACTCCAGTCGCTCCTTGAAAAACTGTTGCTTTCTGCTTCTGACAATCTTTTCCAAAACCTTCAAGTGGTAGTGCCTACTGACATGTATTTATCTTTCATACCTGACGTCTTGCCTCACGGAATAGCTAGGACGACTTTTTGTGGCCAACAACAATTAATAGACATAATCTATTCCGTTTGATGAATAGTCCATTGAAGAATCACTCGTTGATGAATTGTCCGCTTGATGAACAGTCCTTGTCGTACAGTCCATTGACGAAGCGTCTGAATACCGGTTAAAAGCCAATAATAATAATAATAATAATCTTTTCTTTAATTGAGCGCCTGCAAACGCACTGCGCTTTACATTTACAAGTTATGCAGTAATCTTAATTAAACTTAACTACTAACTGAACAGACAGCTTTGCAATTACAACGGCGCTAATAGCAGCCTAGAAAGCATATCCGCCCAACGGGGGCTCGAACCTGCTACCTCTCGCACTCTTGGCCAGCGTGTTAACCACTACTCTACCGGGCCCCCCCAATGGTTTCTGATCAAAATATAATTATGATATATCTAAGAATCAGATTTGACAGAAATATGATTAATATTAAGAATCTTTGACAGAAATATGTGACCGTGCATGGGAAAACCCTCCCAAAGTCGGAAATTCCATAAAATGAGTTTAAGTTTGTTTTAAATAGTACAGATATAGTTGATCAAAGTGGTGAAAACCGTATGTTTGCATCTTTTGAAATGAAATTTTTATGATTTTTTAGCATCTTGAGAAATCGTTTTAGGGAGAAATCGCCCGTTGAAAATTACACCCATTACATGAACCACACAAAAGTCAATAGATTTTTCATCAGAATTTAGTAATATGTTCTAAACTTAAAATTTTCTGCTCTTTCCAATGGTGTCAACGGCTTTTCTTGGAAAATTAAATTGAAGGAATGGCACAGATTTAAATAAGAGTTTCCGCACAGTAGCGTGCATTTCGTTGAGAACTGGGTGTAGACCTTTCCGCTCGATTTACTCGGTTTCAATATTTGCGACTTTGGTTTGGCCTGGTTTTCTCATGCACGGTCACATATCATTAATATGTGATTATTTTTGTTGATCAAAGTATGCTTAACGTTTCTTGATTGAAATATAGTTTGTAGATGATAGTAATCCTGGATCTTATTATGATTAACAGATGATGATAGTGATTACTGAATGAAATTTGATTAACAGGTGATAATGATCCTTGATCATATCTTTCCCTTATGCTCTGCGGTGACTTCTTGTGGGTCGTCGGATTCATTCCACAGCTGGCAAAAGAGTTCGGGAAAGAATTATGACCAACCTTTGGTGATGATCACAGCTGCTGATGAGGAGTAAGTGAAATGCTTGCACTGATAGACTAATGCAGGACTTTATCTAGTGCCGTTCTGGTATGGAAAATCGGACATATCC
This sequence comes from Lumbricus terrestris, assembly GCA_949752735.1. NCBI lineage: Eukaryota > Metazoa > Annelida > Clitellata > Crassiclitellata > Lumbricidae > Lumbricus > Lumbricus terrestris. The sequence continues at coordinate 43,323,033 of OX457036.1, forward strand.
TTAAATATATTGCAGCTAATGTCATTAGATTATTTCTGATTGTAATGTGTTTATTAGATTTTAGGTTAGTTTACTAGAAATTGAAACTTCTCACCATGCTGTCAGGGTAGAGTTTAGTGACTGTACTTAATTTGTATGAGATTGTCATTCTCTGCAATGGCACAGAGCATGGTTATAAGGGATGCTGGGACAAAATCAGGGACAGAGCAAGCTGGCGACATCATGTTAAGGCTTCATTGTTGGTGCATGCCTGATGGAGGAGAGCCAAGAAGAAGAAGAAAGAGAAGGAGGAGAAGGAGAGGGAGCTTGAATGGGACCAAGAAAAGTAAAACCACTAAAAATTCATATCAAAAGTTTACATTACATTACTTCATATTCAAAGTTACTAAGTACTCACCGGTACCAAGTAAGTCAAAGAGATTGCTCTTCAATCATCTGCATCAAAAACATTGACTGTCTGCTTTTCATCTGCAGCATCCAAAAGTCGCTTCTGCTGCAGGCTGCCATCAGCTACAGCTCGGAAGGATGTCGAGTTCTTTATGTTGCTCCAGAAGCATTTCGCCAGTTGCCGAAACCTGTTTATGGGATGCCAGCACCAGACCCTGCACTCATGAAGCTTGTCAAAATGGTGTAAGTGTAAATGAAGCAAGCATAAATTATGCGAATGTAAATAATAATAATGTAAGCTTACATGTGAATGGTATGATGCAGACAACTAGACATACCTAATTGGTGTAGTGTAAGTGTGAATGGTGTAGGTCTAATGCTTGGTAGCGCATGAAACTTCAGATGACACTAATTGTCGGTGTATTTCATATTATACTGTGCATATTATGTACATTTTATCGCTAATATGGACCAGAACTTTACTTTTGGAGAGTGATAGTGTAGATCTGCAGTAAAAATATCATTGACTTCATAGTTTGTCTTCCAAGGATTAAAAGGGTGTAAGAGTAAATGATTGAGTGTAACTGTTAGAATTGGTTAGAAGCAACACCTGAAGGTAGCAATGTTGTACCATCTATTTGATATTCATGCCTTGGATTTCGGGTTTGAAATATTACTGGACATCTAAGTAGTCTGACTAAAGAGAACCAGTTTTGATAGTGAAAAATTGTAATGAAACAATACTGTAAACATACAACAATGCAGTAGCCTAACTACCTATTTTGGCGTTGATTATTTAATATATTTATTATTTTCTTAGCTTCACTTGACAGATGAGTTTCTTCTTCAGACCAATGTCTAGCCACTCATAAACTGTCTTGAATCTTTCGGAATTTCTGTGTAGAAGCAACCGAGTGCTTTTGTGTACGATGAGGAAAATAATCACCAGAGAAGATCTTGATCCAGGCGGAACCAAGTCACCTCGATGATTATGTAATTCACACCACCAGATATCGTACTTGAATTAATGAGATATGTCGCAATGCTAACAAACATATATTTGACTCAGGTTACCCAAAGTGATACACGGCCAACGACTTTCTCACTCTTCTCTCCACAGTTCAAAATCACCAAACATCTCACGATCGACGAATAGTTCTACACGAGAATGCAGAGTTCTTCCAAATGTCCCATAACTAAACGTTACCTGATGCAACACTTCAATTTACTATTGCAAGTGTTCAACTTTGCTCATTTCGGCAGCCATTATTTTACTTAGGAAATACTTGCCTCAACAAAACGTCTCTCTCCATTAGCGTTCAGCATGAAAATAAAACTTTCTTCTCCAAACTCCCTCTGAAGTTCACTTTACCTGTTAGTCCGTTTTACAGCGTTTTAATTGGCTTTTGCGTCCCAACGAAATCTGTTGACGTAGATACCTTGGTAACCAATGTTACGTTGCCAGCGCTGTGTTCCACTAACACTCCAGGGGCCAAATTTATGACGGTATCTCAGACATGTCTTAGATCCTAGTTGCGACTAGTGGGCAACTAACGGATAAATCAGAATTCACAACGACGTCTTAGCCAGCTAAGACACAACTACGCTAGTCGACCTATGAGGGTCGTGTAAGTCTACTAGTCGCTGTCGTAAAGGCAAACATGGCCGGCGGGACATCTTCGATTCGTCCACTTCGACGCGGTTTAAACTATTAAAGAGTGTTTCAGAGGCACTAAATTTAATTCCGTTGGATGTGGGACGATGAGCTGATTTATGCTTGTGGTTTTCGCCGTCACTAAATACCATTAATGTGTAACAAAACGCATTTTAGATCGCATATAATCTACCGCCGAAGATAATATCTTCCGCGGGCGATGCAACGTCTTTGTTTGTTTTGATACGCGGACAGCCCATTGTCTAGCCCACTGGCTAAGGCACGGCCGCCTATTAATATTATGTGCGCATGCGCACTAACTATAACCACGCTTTAGTTTGTCGACTAAGTAAGTGGTCCTGTAAGTGTGCGTTGTGAATACGGGATGTCGTAAAGTCTACGACACGTCTTAGCTAGACGCATCTTAGCGCTAAGTGGTGTCTTAGCCAAGTCACCTCCCATAAATTTGGACCCAGGTTTCTAGTTTCTGGTCCTTACATTTTATATGAGTCTAATTCGCCAAATGATTAAATAGCTAAATCCAACGCCAGTATTAAATTAACTAGCTTAACTCATGCTTATAATTAACGATTAATTTAGAAATAAATTAGTTTAATAGATAACAGCACATTAGTTCGCTACAAATGTAATTGCGTAATTGTTCATATCCTCGGTTGTTATAATTCCACGCAGTATTTCGATTTCGTAATATCCTCTATTCGAAAATGAAGATATACTATTTTGCATTGTTTGTTGTTAGGTATTTTGAGAAGAGTAGTCAGTTGGTTGACCTTCTCTCAAATCTCCATTGTTCCTCCACTCTTCAAGATATTCTCATCATCGAACGCCTAGACTGGTTTCTTGAGCAGTGTGAGGTTTGTTTCTTTACTGAAGTGTTTTTTCCTGTAAAAATGTTTGTCAAATTACATCCCTTGCTGCTGTGACAGCATATTTTGTGATGTCGCTGGGGATTAAACTTAGACTTGTACACAGCGACGTAACCAGGAAAGAATTTTGTGAGGTTTTTAATTTTCGAGGGCATCCATTGGACTTGTATTTTTTGTACATTTTTAGTTTTCGATAACAGTAGCGCATTTATTTCATGGAGGTTTGAAGCTGTTAAACAATACTTCCCCTAACTGTGCCCATGTTTGCTGACCAACTGACTTTTTGTTTCTCTGTTTTATCAAATTTGCACGATAAAATGCTGGTTGTTAATTTTGGCTGAATGGCTTCATGTTGACGCTGTGTGCATTGATGATAAACATTAAACCATTCTTTTCAATCGTGGTTTTGGCGTTGTCTGGTTGGGAGCAGCTCCATGGAGTTTCTCTTGAAGTGGCGCTTTATGAATTTATGATTTATACAGTCATAGTATAGTACAATGCACTTCAGAGGAAAAGATAAGTTACTTAAATCTATTGCAGATCATTTATCTGTCCATAGTAGAAGACTGTTTGTCTGATGAATCTTTGGTATTGTTGTTTGGTTACTGAAATGGCACCATCTTCCTACAAGAAATCATCGACCTGATCTTCCTCATGCATTAATTTCCTGTCTTTTGGTGTCCTAAGTGTCATGCTCTTCTCTCAAATTCTGCAATTGCTTCACGGTCTATAAATTGACAGTGCTCAGCTTTCTGTAATGACTGAATGTTCTCAGCCATCTCTCTCATCTTTTTTTCTCACATGTATGTCAAGCTGAGCACTTTTCCACATGCCTTTTCTTGTATGTACAGCTTTTCACTGAAGACTGAGAAGTGAATGCATACATTTAGTGATCCATGCAGTATATAATTTGTAGCCAATGTGTACATTGTGTACACCTAGTGAGCTCAGTAGCTCTTAATTTGGGCCTGTGTGATAGGCTGCGTCTGGTCCTACTATTAGTATGCTCTAAATAACAAATGCTGATTTCTTTTCATTGTTGTTAGGATGATAGTCACTGGCATTTTGCTGCAAGACTCTGTGCACTGCTTAAGAACTGCTCCAAATATATGAACAGCGAAAGGTGAGTGAGAGATATTCTCATTGTCTGTTTAGTATCCATCCACTCCTTCAGTTACTACTGAGACTCTTTTTCCCCAGCAATGGCGTTGATTTTGTCCTATGGTTTTGTATGACGACTTTCACAAGAATTGTGGTGGTGGGTGTGTTATGTACGTGATGGAACTTAATACTTAAATAGTAAAATCATTATCTTTGCATTAGTGCAGCCACCAATTGGTTACATAATCGTTTTCTGTCGTTTAATGTTTATTCGGAGCAGTTTAAAGGGCAGCTTATTCATTTTGTAATTGTTATAAGATAAGAATATTCTTTAATATACCAATTGCTATCCGCATTTTGGTGTACAGACGTGGTATAATATACAAACGTACATCGTTTCTATATCCAATCAATGTCCAAATGTTTTCAAATAGCACAAAATCCTAAGTCCGGAATCCAATTAAAAAATTTAAAAAAATTATTATGTTCTTTTAATAACCAACAATTTATGCTGCACTTTGGTTTATATGGTATTACATTTAAATATGATAAAGTGTTCTCGTCAAAAACGATTTCCTCGTTAGGATGTCCACCATAGGGATGATTCGGTCATGTAGTCTTGGCCTCATGGAATAAGGCTGGGGCCTCAATGGTGGGAGGAGTGGGTTTAAACACATGTCCTTGATTAAGTAGGAGAGCAGCAAAGAACCTCCAGTCCGCCATTCTACATAGCTCCTCGAAGGTAGGATTGTCCTCAGGAAGGTAGTGCATTCGGATCAAACGGTCCAATATGGCCTGCAGTCTGCCGCATTCCTGCTGCCCCGCAAATCCCCCACCATGCCGCGGCCGCATATAACATGCGGGCCACTGTGGTCATCCTAACAACGTCATGCAGGCTTGGTCCTTTGTCTGTTGCATTTTGAATGGTTCAAGTACAGGCATGAATGGATAGTTTTGGACACCATAATGGGTTCAGGGATAATAGGGCTACCATGAACTTTAGTAGCATTGTTAATTGTCATTGAGCATTTCTGCCTCTGACTGGTGTAGTAAAATGTGTTTAGTAAAGCGTGCAATATGAATTCTTAGCAATCTCTCAGAAGTGTTTTGATTATTGGATCTGTTTGCAGCTGTGGAATTGGTTCAAAGAAGATTCTCGTGTCTATGGAAGATTCAGATGAGAAATATCTCAGAGTTTGCAGTCAATTCATTCCCAGCATCTGGACTGTTCAAAGTACTTGTATTGTATTTTTCAATTCAATTGCACGCATGTATACGCTTGACCCCACTGCTCTATTGTCTGAATTTCCTGGTTATGTCCTCAAAAACCATGGTCAGTGACCTCAGTGTCCAGCTTGACCATGAGCTCACTTTCACTCCTCACCTTCATCGTCTTGCTTGGGACTGCTGCTATAAAATGCACCAGCTTTGCGCTGTCACCCATTCACTTACATCTGCTGCTTCTCTTGCCCTAGAGCAGTGCTGTCCAACGTGCGGGCCGCGGGCCGCATGCGGCCCGCGAGCTGATTTGAAGTGGCCCGCCAGTGCTCACTAAATTTGTGCACTTTAATTGTGTAAAATGAAGTAAAGGATAAAGTCACTGATCGACTTTAGCTTTTATTTTTTATTGTGACAGTTACCGATTTGGACAGCTACCAGGAAGGTCAATCCGAAACCTAAAATTACTCTCTTGAATTCTGTTTTTTCCTTGGGTTAGGTTCATGTATAGTCTACTTGGAGATTGACCCACGACTTCTGGTTTTAACGACTCTTATTAGTTAATTATTACTGTACTCAATAAAACTCACTTCGCAAACCATCCCAAACCGTTCACATCTAGTCAGTCCCTAAGATGTGCAGGTTACAGAGTTCCAGCATGTCTGCAAGTGACAGTAGTGACTATGACCATTCCTTTCAAGAGAAAGTCTAATTATAGTCCTAAGGATTAGAAAGAAACCATCGCTAAGAGACACAGAGGCAAGGGATGACGAACGTCAATGTCTTGGTCCGACGAACATGGTGCTAACTCTTTAGACAGAAACCCTGACTTCGACGATTTTTTTAATAAAAGTCAGGGCAGGAGGATGGAAATTCGCCCGTCATAAATTGGATCTTAGCCAAAAATTCGACTGGGTGACGTAATGAAGAGCTGATCGAGCGGGCCAAACTGTGTCTGGGCGACGAAACTGAGCGCGAGGCAGGGTTAAACGTCACCTTGCACGTTTTGGTGCTCAACTATTGTGAAGCATGACAATCATAGTCGTTTGTGTAGCCTATAGTCATAAGTATTATTCCTGTGGCGATTGTCGAACTCTTTCGATAGACTGTTCAAGACTTTCCTCTTTGGTCATTCCTGGGTCGGGAGCATCGCTGAATAGTTATCTTAAACCGGCGGTATATAAATTTCATAACAGATAGCTATAGGCTAGTTTGATAGATAGGTTAGAATCATTCCATATTAAATTTAATAGGTCTAACATATCAATAAATAAATGTTTAGTTTACTTTTGCGGCCCTCGACTTCAAGAATCTTGCTTTTGCGGCCCGTGGTACCAAAAAGGTTGGACAGCACTGCCCTAGAGCATTCCTTTGTTGCCTTATTATTGCTCATTGCTCTACTTGGTCTCTCATTTCTAAAGCTAAAAATTATCCAACTGCACTTAAGTATTAGTTGGGTTGTAGATTGAGTAGATTAGATTAGTGGACATCTTGTTAGTAAAGTTATTGGTTGAATTGTTATGGACAATGCTAAGCATGATAATTATTCAATTTATTTTCTTAACTTGTCATAGTACAGACAGGAGCCTCTTCACCGCTGCCTTGGCGTGTTTAATAAGAATGCTTTGTGATGCCTAATTTTATGTACAAATCAAAGTGCAGTTATGTAGTTGGATTAATAAAGAATATGCTTACTTGTAATCAATCAACAGCGTGGGACGGACAAACTAGGACTAGAAATCACAACTGTTTTTAGGCGAATATGCTATCTGGTATTAGAGTGACCCTCATTTAGCAGGATCTTCCATCCATCCCTTCTGGGCCTCTTAGCTACTCTTGTGATGAAGCCTCAGTTAAGCTGTAAATGCATTGTTCTGCATTGTTACCAATAAATGATTGATTGATTGATCAATCAGTTCATTCTTTCAACTGTCCATTCAGCATCCTTGTGATGATTCACCAATCTTTGCATCTGTTGCCTTCTGACAGCCATGTTATTTGACCATTTCTGTTTAACATTATTTTTTATGAAATGTAATTTTTCGTTGAACATTGAAATGCTTGTCATTTTATTTAGAAATGGAGAGAGAAGATGAAGGCGTGTATGAAATGACTGAATACTGCAGTGAGACTTCCGCATATCACTTTTCCAATCGTTTCGTCCTCTGCTTGAGATTCTCTGTTCAACCTCGTGCAATTGTTCTGCAGAATTTGGTTCAACGGAACTTGGACTTTAGACTGAAGAAAAATTGTGATTTACCAGATTCCACATGTGTCACTATGTTGCCATAAAATGAAAAACTCTTAATTTGACGTTTCAGCAGAATGTCACAAGCTTAACATAACTTGTTGATCAAGGGCAAAAACTTGGTCTGCGACTTGCAGTTGACGAACGAACGAGTGGCCGAAGGAAGGACGTGAGATTTTGGGCAGACGAATGGCTGAGTGGCCGAAGAAATTTTCCATCTTTTTGCCGACCAAAATTTCTGACGACCCTTTTTTTTTATTCATTCGGCTGAAATCTGCGTGAAAAGAAACTTTTCTCTGGCGAAAAAGTTGATGACCTTTTTTCTTTCTTAGTCATTTGGTCGAAATTTCCTCAAAAACCCTACATTTTTCGCGGCAGAAATAGATGATGGCCTTTTTTCTTCTTTTTTTGGTCATCTCCTTATTAGTTCGAAGGGGATCTCTTCTTCTAACGTTATAACGTCACCAGCAGTGTTTAAAGTGTGGGAAAATAAGTGCATGGACTTCCTTACCTCTCCAAAAGAAGTGCCTGGACTCCCCTTACCTTTCCAGTCTGTGCCCGCCAATAAGTGGCAGGACGTCGTTCAGATTTTAAAATAAGTGCATGGACGCCGTCCATGACCGTCCAGCCACACTTTAAACCCTGGTCACCAGTGTCTTAGTGAAGTGTACATGTCCTAACACTTAACGATTGAAGGGTCAAATGCATGGACGGTCCCCCCACCACATACATTGAGGAGGACCGTCCCCACCCAAGTCTCTGCCCATGCTGTTGATGTGTTACCCTGAATGTGACAGAACTCTTAACATGTTGATATGTTTTTTTAACATGATGTTTGATTTTTTTTTATATTAGCAATAATATTTTCTTTATTGAAAGAATCCGGTTGGCAGACCGCAACCGGTTACAGCGTACATTTATGCAATTTGAACAATTCACAAGAACACAGATTACAGAACGCATAAATCTTAACTACTAACAGAACAGACAGCCTGCAATACATGGCACTAATAGCAGCCTACAAAGTATGTCCGCCCTACATGGCGTGAACTTGTTACCTCTCGCTCTCTACACCACGGTGTTGTCCAATGCGCCCATCTACAATGAAAACAATACTTCAAAGATGTCTTCTGTCTGTTCAGAGTGTATTACAATGATTTGATCTGCTGATGTTTCTTAATTTCTCTAAGTATGCCATGATGAACACTGCAATTCTATTCAATATCATTACAATGCGAAACAGTATGGTTTGTTCTACATAGCAATAGAATCAGGACTGTTAGCATCACGATGCAGTATTGTTAGAAGTTGGTATTGCCGATACTTTTTTCATGAATGTTAGTACTTCAACAGTTTTATTTTGTTTTATGCTGCTGAAATTTGTAGCTGCTTGTGAATCACAATACTCAACCAAAACTTTTGCAGTTTTTATACATTATTTGAACACTGATTTACTGCAGCAAAAAGGATTCTTTCGGTTTCGGGGGTAGAGTAATAAAGTAGACTTATCAAAAGTAGTTATTTTGACATTGCAATACTTTAAGAGAAACTGATGGTATTCATACGTGTACGTATTTGCTTTGTTGAGCTCTTTCTGACATACAACAGCCAGTTACAAAGAGGAAAGAAATAATTAAAAATAATAATATTCAATTGGTATGGAGTGTTTTTAATCGATTTAGATCTATGTCTCCAGCATTAAATTGTCAGACAAGAATTATGAATTCTTAAACTTTGTTAAGTTCGCTAGATGTCGGAAGCTTCTAATGCAATGTTCTAAAGAAAAATTATATTATCCACGTTTTCAATTCAACCTTCGAAAAAACATTTTTATGAAAAGTTTTCTCTTTTCTAATATGGGCGACTGTTGCATTTTAAAATGTACTAATTTCCACCATCACGCGCTAACTGCCGACCACAATATGCCGACTATGCGGATCAGCCACCCAGTTTTTACTTCAGGTAACACTTATTAGACTTTGAACTTTTGAAAGCCGAATAATAAAATATCTCGAATTCGTTCTTCACCATCAGCTTGATTTTAATGTTCTTATTTTTCTTTTTGCTGGTGTAAATGAAAAACACGTGCACTTGCTATGCAATAATTAAGTTTACTTACTTGCTTTTTTAGGTTTGACTACGTATGATTTTATTAACATTGTTTATCGGGCGCCATCTTACACATATTTTGGACAAAGGTGGCAAGAAACAAATGAATTTGTTCGTTTGTTATTTTCTATTAGAAATTTTGCATACTTCTGTTTTTATTTATGATTGACGACCCGCAGGCTTGCAAAATCTTGCACGGAAGATTGATGTGGCATGGCGAACATCGATTTTTCAGTGCATATGTAAGTAGGTAAGTAAATCCATATAACTCCTGCAGCCCTCTAAGGCATGCAATTAAGCTGCTTGCAGTTCGACGTCTTTGCATGTAGCGGCCTTTAAAACTGCGCTCCCAACCTGGGTGCAGAGGCACGCAAAAGTGCCGTTTAACTTGTGCATAGTGAGAGCCGGGAGGCACAATGAATAAAAAAGTGAAAAACTACTTTCACTACTGACATAGGCTTAGAACTCTTTTTAAAAAGCAAACTGGAGTAATTTATTGTTTTAGCGTTCTAAATTATTTTAGAGATTGTAATTCTTGCTTAAATCAAAGTTTGGTCGATGATAATATATGATTAAATATTGCTTAAATGGAAGTTTGATTAGACGAAAATAATTTCTTTGGTAAATGAAAACTGAAATGGTGAAAAGAATTCTTGCCTAAATAGGAGGTGCACTGATGAAAATTATTTTTTGGGAAGTGGATTGTTAACAATACTTTTCTGTGAATGTAGAAGTTGAATTAATGAAAATTAGTTTCTTATGGAGTTGTAATCAAAATTATGCTTAGGTAAATAAAAGCTAGATTGATGACAATTACTGGGGACATTGGTTTTAAAAAATGCCATGCATATAAGATGATGAAACGCTGTTATAATACGAACAGAATACAGAACACTAAAACAAAAAATTACCAAATGTAGTGAATAAATCGTTGCGACACCGGTTAATACAGGGACCATTGCTGATCATTAAAATAAATGTCTTCATTCAATGTCTGGTGTGTTGATTGAAAGACTTAAGTGTTTTGCCCTAAAAATGCTATTGCCGCAAAAGTTTGCATTTTCGGTATTAAAATTTTGTATAACCATAAAAAATATAAATTTGGCATTTTAGAAAATTGTGCACCTTGTGGATTGAATCTCCCTAGTAAAACTTGATTCTTTCATCTTAATTCCAATTGTATGCCAATGCTTTATTTGACTGTACTATAATATGTTGATTAGCACTATAGGTAATCTAGTGAAGCTCTGCCCTCAAAGACACTATGATAATTACAATGTCTGTTTTGTTATTATTTTATTATTTTATTATTATTTTATTATTATTATTATTTTATTAGTTTTATTATTATTATTATTATTATATTAGTTTTATATTATTATTATTATATTAGTATATTTAGGGGGGGGCCAGTAGAGTAATGGTTAACACGCTGGCCAAGAGTGCGAGAGGTAGCAGGTTCGAGCCCCCGTTGGGTGGATTAGCTTTGTAGGCTGCTATTAGCGCCGTTGTAATTGCAAAGCTGTCTGTTCAGTTGGTAGTTAAGTTTAATTAAGATTACTGCATAACTTGTAAATGTAAAGCGCAGTGCGTCTTGCAGGCGTTCAATTAAAGAAAAGATTATTATTATTTATTATTATTGAATCATATGAATCTGGATAAGTTTTAGACTAGCAGATATAATGAAAATTGAAAACCTGCATGTAGAAAATAGCCGACGTTTTAAATAGTCTGCAGCGAAAATTATAGTCTTTACTGTGTTGCCGTGAGTGTACAAAATATTTATTTGGTGATTTTTTATTTGTTTAAGTCTGCAAAGAAATGACTCCTTAAATTAAGACCAGCGACAAAGAATCAAACAGGAAAAAATCTGAACAAACCATAAAGATAAGCCGAACGTCCATCGTCCCGAACAAATTGGCGGCTTGGCACCAATTGGATCGAATTATTCTGAGCCATTGAGGATATGAAGGGAATTGACCGACGACGTCGCTACCACGAGTGCCAGGTCTGCGAGAAGATATTTCGTCGAATTAACTATCTGAAAATACACCTAAGAATCCACACTGGCGAGAAACCGTACAAGTGCACGTATTGCGAGAAGGCGTTCACTCAGCTCGGCAGCCTCAAGATCCACACGAGAATCCACACTGGAGAGAAGCCGTACAAGTGCGGCACGTGTACCAAATGTTTCACACATTCGGGCAATCTGAAGGTGCACATGAGATCGCACACTGGAGAGAAACCTTACAAGTGTGAATTCTGTGAGAAGGCGTTCACTCAGCCGAGCAGTTTGAAGACCCACAGGAAATCTCACTCGCCTGAGGCGAAACCCGTCTTTCAGGAGAGGATTCCTCCGAACCCGAATCCTTACTACAGAGAACCTATGTACGCCACCGGCCCGGTGTAGTGCGAAATCTGGGACCTGCTTTGTTGATGGCAGGTTATCCTTCTGGCGCGTGGCTGTAGTTAAATCTTCATTCAACTCGTAATCTTGGTGATTGAATAATGTTCAGCAGGAATGTCATCTGACTTTAGCAGACACACTTTTTATGTTTAATTGTAAACTAGTGAGTGAACTTCTTCCGAAAGGATCTTTTGGCTGAAGCACTGCTGCAACAGTCACCAATTATCTTTGATTACATCCCTGACCAATGGCGGTGGCGCCACCATAGGTCGCAGCAGTATGTCATTTGGCATACTGCCTATTTAATTCTTAACCTGCCTTATGACCTGCTAAAACGTCTTTTGAATTTTTAATATCTTCTCCACATTTAATTTCTTCAACCTGCTGAATAACGCCCATGACCTTGACACGACCTCCTGCTGAAATTGTATAGCTGGTGCCGCCACTGTTTTTTACAGTACGTCAACAGCGTCGTGGAACAGATCGTAAGCTGTCGTGTGACTGATCTACCGGGTAGTTTAAAAACCACAACGACATGAAGAATTATGAGTTTGTGCAGATTACCGTGAGCCGCAGTTCTCGTTTGCCTGTCGTCATTCCTCATCGTTGATGCAGCATGGACCACAAACGCTGATATTCATTTCATTCATTCAAGTATTTATATAGTGCCTCTTCAAGGAAACTACTCAGAGGCGCTCCCGACTCCAGCACAGACAAACAGAACAGTTTTTAAGTGCTTATAGATATGTCTGATTAGCTCTGGATGTAATGCTATTTTGGATCTAGCTACGAGAAAGTGATTGCCTGTGGTCATCTCTTCAGTCACCTTAGTATTATGTACTTGCGGATTTGTGTTGTTATTAATGACACCGATTTTTCTGCACTGAGCAGAGCACGGCACTTTTGAAATGTGCTTTAAGGATGCGACATAAGGTGTATGACTAGATACACAAGCAAGAGGATGTCTGAGTATCTGCCAGCTGACTGTCCATATACACATTTGTATGTGTTTGTGGGGCGCGGTGGTGTAGTGGTGGCGTCGTTGCCTTGAAGCCGGAAGGTTCGAGGTTCGAATCCACCTCGCCGCGTAAGGACCTTGGGCAAGTCCTTCACTCACAATTGCTCAGCGCTTCAGCGTGAAACTCCGATGCAGTGTCCGCTCTGCATTCGGGAGCGCCTCTGAGTAGGTGAGCTTGAAGGGGCGCTATAACAAGTGCACATACAAACAAACAAACAAATAGAGGAATCATTTAGCCATTTAAAAATTTGTGTCACAAACCTTCTCTTAAAAAATTTCTGAGTGCATGTAGCATTGTTTGTGATGATGATTTCTTCAGTCCAGAGAGGCGATGTTGCAGAGGGGTTGTGTACCCATCAAAGTTTATGCTGGCGAATGAAATGGTTTTGTAATTAAATGTTACAGTATTTGACTATGTAATTTTATTTGCGATGTTTATACGAAGAATTAGAAAAGCGATGCATTAAGCTGATGCTGAGAAGGTGGACATGAATTTTAAAGTGTTTGCGACTTCATTTTTCTTGGTTCCGGCATACGAGGAGCGTCCAGTCGTCTTCATCACCGTCTGAGCTTCCACCTGACGGTTCTGTATTGCTGTAGATCAGCTGGGTAGGGGCAGTGCTTAATCTAGTCCACCTGCTTTGGGGAGGGGGTCGGTTCGAGGAGGGCAGGAAAAAACGACCGTTTTCAGACACCGATGACACCCTTTGACCGGTAATTTTTCTGACCTTTTTTTAGTCTTTTTTTGTAAAATTACAGTTAAACTTGTACACTTTTAAAATCTGGTGACAGATTATCAATGCTGCACTGTCAAATTATTCTCATGGAGAAATTTTACACACTAACATATGAACAAGTAAACAAGACCCGTCGAATTTTTCTGGTGGAAGTGTCATTCCTGGTTGGAACTACCCCCTCAAGACGTCTAGAATTAGACACTGGTGGATAGGGGTGATGCATTATCTAGCCCAAATATTTTAAAAACCAGATTTCATTCCTGGTATGGATTTGACCGCCCTCCTCATCCTTTTGGTTTCCAGCTATGCACGCTCGCTACTAGGCTATGATACAAGCAATGCCGTTGTCACGAAATTGAGTATCCCCGTATTAATTTAATCGTATCCCCCAGATGAAGAGAAGTTGAAAAAAGGAACTTCCCGTGTGTTTATTTTTTTCAAATTATCTTCCATCTGCTTTATTCTGAATAATGACACTAGCACTCTAACAAGTAGCCTATGTTTATTCCTACTAGAGTCAACTAGACAATCTTGCTTGCTTTGGTTTTAGACTTTAGAGCACTTAGAACATTAAATTTTAGATTGCTTAAGAACACGTAGACTCGTAGAGCCAGAAAGCAAATTCGAGTTGCTTTGCTCGGAACATTGTTTAAGACATTTAAAACATTTACAGTCACTTTAAATTTGGTTTACAAAAAAATTTCAATTATACGCATTTTCACTTAAGGGGATGGAATGCATGGTTTATCCCACGGATAGTCTAGACCGGTAGGCCTATATTCCATCCGGGGGTATAGATTAATTCATCCCCCAGCTTTAAGGGGGGGATAGAATATCGTTTGACACCGGCTCCAACTAACCAGTCCGTCAATCTGAACTCACATTATTCTTGTTGTGTCCCTCTTTAGAGAGTCAATTGCTGTCATCGCCTGTGCCAGACCGGTTGGGGGGGATGGTTTTTTAACAATCTTTCTCAGACAAAGATAATTGTAGAATGAACTATGAACAGCTTCAAAGTCCAAAGTGAGAACTATTCTGACGTTCGTAACAATTACCCGCTGACGTTTGCGACACTGCATGCAATGTCCAGCGTTGCAACAAGTCCTATAAGTCTTTCGCCTTTCTGTAGCCCCCCTCCACCCATTTGTGCTTGTCATCTTATATTGCTCTGTTCACTTCAGCGATATGCAGTCGATACCATGCCAGTCTGAGGCACTGAGCTTAGACCTCGATCCTGATTGCCTTAAGCTATGTTTTAATGTGACTGTGTTTATATTTCTCTGTCTGTATGTTTGTCTCTCGCTCTTGTTTTCTCTTTTGTCTCTTTCTGCACTGTAGTCTGACTATAGTCTTCTGTGGGAAGTTCTGTCTAAACTCTAAAGTGCAGTGAATTTCGGAATGGTGAAACAAAGAAGCCTAGGTCTACGAGGACGCGACTAAGGCCCCGTCCATAAAGTACGTCACGCTCCAGGGGGGGAGCGGTGTAAGAAAGTGTGACAGGGGAGGGGGTCAGGCCATGTGTGACGTCACACATTTATTTTTTAAATTCTTTTTTGTTTTTGTTTTTAGTACCTAAAATCCGGCCAGGCGTGTCTAAAATCCGGTGACACGAAAAGGAGTATCCCCCCTGAAAGCTATCCGGGGGGATGGATTAATCTTTCCCCCCGGATGGAATTAACCGGTCTATACTATCCGGGGGATGAACCAAGCCATCCCCTTTTTGAAAAATGCGCATAATAAGAACATTTATGCTGTAATCAAAACTTAAAGTGACTCTAATTGTTTCAAGTGTCCTAAGCAATGCTCAGATAAAGGCAACTCGAAATTATTTAGTGACTCTGAGTGTTCTTAAGTGTTTTAAATATTTTAAGTGCTCTAAAAACATAGCAACACAAATTATATAGTAGGAATAAACATACCTGCTAGTGTCATTGTTCAAAACAAAGCAGATGAAAATTAATTTGCAATGCAAAATACACGCGGAAGTGTTTTTTCGACTGTTTTAAATTTTTGGGGATACAATTAATACGGGGGATACTCTATTTCGTGACACCGGCCTGGCGGGATAAAGCTCGAGTTGATTTCCCGTCACTATCAAAGCGTTTAGGGACACACGCCACTATCAGAAGGATTAGGGATAGTATCCTAGGGTTTAGAGGGTTACGGTAAATGGTTATGTTTTTTAAAAAAATTCCCGAAAGTGTGACGTACTTTAGGGGGGTCCGAGATTTGTGACAGTTTGTGACAGGGGGAGGGGGTCAAAAATGGTCAAAAATAGCGTGACGTACTTTATGGACGGCCCCTAAGGTCTACCCGCAATAGCCATAATGCGCCCTTGTGCTCACTATACATGTAGAAGCACGGAAGTAGGCCTGAGAGTTCCTGCATGCCTTGCCTTCATCATCATGCACTGATCTGCTGTAAAAATAATGTCGTTTTCTAATTATTTATCAGACCTTTATTATTTCGTCAGTATTTATAAAGCGCTTTTAGTAGGCTTCTACTAGACGTAGCCTAATTAAGTTGAACTATTCAGATTCGCTGCCAAGGTCACGATCGAGGGAAGAATTATTGATTCCGAGATATTAGCAAAAGGACGAGGAGGGGTCGAGTAGGGGAAGGTTGCCAAAGATGGACCAGCGCCTAAGATGGACCACTTCGTGATTGGCCACAAGCATTGAAACTGTATTGAAATTTGATGCTGTCGTATCTAGCAGGTCACAAGATAGATTGAATGAAATAATTAGACATCCGCTATACAGAAAAACCTTCGAGAAAACAGACAAAACGTCAATTGACACTGCTTGATAAAATAATAGCTTGGGGGTAAAATGAATACAAAATCGAGGCCGGACCTACTGAAAAGTTTGGAATTCGTCTATGAACTAAGTTTTTCAATTCTTTACAAGATACCATACCAGAAAATTCAATATCAAAACTGCTTAAAAAGTTATATGAGTTGGAAGTGGGTGTGTGCAAGTTGCCTAAGATGAACCACGTGTGGTCCATGTTAGGCGACTATGCATGAACACGGTACAATCATCATTGATGCCCATTATTACTAATGCAATTAACTGCTATATATATATATTCTACTAAGCTAGTATTTGTAATTTATTATAGACAGTGCTGTGGTCAATGTTGAACTGTGATAAAAAAATTAGAAAATTCTTTGTTTATATTTTTAAATTTAAAAAAGTTTTTTTTAAATAAAAAATTGACAATATAATTTTTTCTTTTTTAAAATTATTTATTGAAATATATTCTACTAAGCTGGTATTTGTAATTTATTATAGAAAGTGATGTGGACAATGCTGAACTGTAAGAAAAATTAGAAAATTCTTTGTTTATATTTTTTAATTTAAAAAAAGTTTTTTTAATTAAAAAAATTGACAATTTAATATTTTTCTGTTTTATTATTTATTTAAATATATTCCACTAAGCTAGTATTTGTAATTTATTATAGACAGTGATGTGGACAATGCTGAACTTTGAGAAAAATTTGAAAATTCTTTGTTTAAATTTTTTAATTTAAAAAAAGTTGTTTTAATTAAAGAAATTGACAATTTAATATTTTTTCTTTTTATTATTTATTGAAAAAGTGCATAATATGTATTGTTTAATGTAAGTTTATTTTAGCAGAAATGTTTGATGAATTAAGACTGTTTGTCTGCCTTTAACAATACATTTTTTCCATGGTCCATCTTTGGCGCCCATGCTCCTAAGATGGACCACTTAAGCGATTTTTTTATTTTTTTATATTTTTTTATTCTATATATTTAAATGAAAATTTTCTTGCATCCAATGGTGCATCTATACCTAATCTATGTAACTACCGTGTTGCATAATTATTTTCTCATAATTTGTGGCGAAAACGGACGATCATCCTTACGTGGTCCATCTTTGGCAACCTTCCCCTACTTAAGTTTTGGCAATTTTGTAAGTAGCAATTAAGCTTATAGGCCTAAGCCTAAACAATTGCCGTTAAATTTTCTGTTGCATGCGCGTTAAGAAGAGTTTTGAAATTCTCCTTCTTGTAAGCCTAACCCTAAATCATAGCGTACCAGTAAAATAATATCGGTTCTGCCTGACGCTGCAGTCAGTGCATAAAGACTATTAAAACGTCAAAATTAACGACAGTCAGTGGCGTAGCCAGAAATTTATGATGGGGGTGGGGGCTATGGCATGGGCGGATGCCCTTCCTGACACCAACCCAACAGCATTGCAGTAAATAGAAAGGGAATGAAGCAACAAAGGGAATAAAGTAAGAAAACAATTAATTGTTAGGCCTATACTATACAAACAATTGTTTGTTTCTTCATATTTAAGTGGATAAATAACCTTTTAAAAAACTTTTTCCTAAGGCAATGGCCCAATGGGAGTGTTAACCCCCTAAAACCCCTTGTCTACGCCACTGACGACGGTCAGCCTACAATGCAACAATCGCCTCTTTCGAACAGAGACCCTTTAACTAATAGCCTCTCTAGACCAGCGGTTCTCAACCTGTGGGTCGCGACCCCCACGGGGGTCGCCTGACGATTTGCTAGGGGTCGCCTGGACCCTTCAGAAATATAAAAAGATGTAATAGCAATTTGAAAGCTATCTACTACAACATAACAACTTAAAGTAAATTTGTACTTATACTCTTGTTGTAATTAATTCGTTGGATTGAGGTTGTTAATTACATCTTTGACATTTAGATTTTCAAATGTAAATGCCACTTTTATCATTCGTCTAAAAATGGGTAGGGGATAGGATATTTGCAGAAGTCTTAAACCAGTCTCAGAGTCCTAAAATCACGAGTCATTCTCTTACGATAACAGCTGTAATGCTGTTATTACAGTGTGCAAATTTAAAATTCAAATAATGGGTAGAGGACATTTTATTGAAGTTTTAAACTATAATTCTGTGAACGCTGATTCGCGGAAACCATGAGTAACTTTTTTTAAATGACAGCTAAAATGATGCAGTTACAGTGTGCAAATGCCAAATAATTATTGCAAATGATTGGGGGCCGATACTTACCATGGGCACTGAAACAATTAGCGATTTAGTTAAGATGCCAGTTTTAAATGCAGCCATTATAATGTGGAGAAAAATAAACGATGAGAATGGGCTTTGTGGTCCTAATTAACCATGTATTTCAGCACTGAAATCATCAGAAGAAATTTTTAATAAGAAAATTTTTATGGGACGAGACACTTTTTAAGTCTAAAACCGCGACTGTCAACACTGAAATGAGGAGCAATTTCGTTGAAATGACATCCTAAAATGTACAATTGCAGTCCTGATATTAAAAAATTTTGACGATAGGATTGACGATGGATACTAGCAGATCCCCTTACCACACCCCTCCCCTACTCGTCGCATTCTAAAGAACACAAGCGAAGTTTCTGAAATTGATAGCCTCCCAAAACGAATCAGCTTGGTGAAATGAATGTTAAGAAAAGAGGAACCAATGACAAATTTCAGAGTAGCCTATAGTATTGTTTAACAGTTGCAGCATGAATACACAAGAGCACACCCGATGAAGCCAGAAAGGCACACTTGCGACGGATGGCTAATTGGGAGCTCCAACAGCGACCTGGCTTTTTTAACGTGCAGTTGTACACAAAACGTGCAGTTCTAAATGGATTTGTGCAGCTGTAGAAGCACTTCTGTCACAAGTTCTGTGCAGTTAAAACTACCAAAAAGGTCATTGTCATCCGATTGGAAGTAATTTACCATTTACCAGTTCTAAAAATTCCTTTAAAACAGCCCTGAACAGCGGGACGTGGAGCTATTGAAGTTTCACAAGCCGAATAGACTTAGAAAACTTTAGATTTCAAACTACCGAATACGTGGCTCTAAAAATCGCAAAAGCCATGAAACTCATGAATTGTCAAAGGCAGTTTTCGAATTACGAGATGAAAATGAATAATAATTTTTTTTAAATGGAACAAAACGCAGTGAACCGGTGGGGACAACTAATTCAATTGTGCTGTTGGGGGTCGTCGCAACTTTTGAAATGTTACAAAGGGGTCGCCGAGCTAAAAAGGTTGAGAACCGCTGCTCTAGACGGATGATTAGTCTATACCCAGATCACAGGAGTGAATCAGTAAAATGCAGACCTACAGTGCAAGTTTTTATACAGCAGCCAACGACTAAAATTAATTATAGGCAGTGCTTAAAGTGTAAAATAGAACTACCTGGACGCACCTCACCTTTTCAGGTGTGCTAGCCAAATAGGTGGCAAGACGGTAGAGAGATTTGAAAATAAGTGCCTGCGGACGCCGTCCATGACCATCCTGCTACACTTTAAGCCCGATTACAGGCCTATAAATATTAAATAGCATCAACTCTGCCGATTTTTCAATGAATTGATCGAGTGAGACTCCACTGCTCTCCGTTGAATGGACACCACCATGCCAAGTTGAGATTCCCGTTTAGACCTAATTGAGCTACTAACCCGACATTTAAATTTTCGAAATAGGCCTAAGTCAGCATCGGGATACAAACGGTGATCCACACACTTTATCTGTTCTTGGGCAGAGGCGCGAGGAAAGTTGCTGAGCAAGCATAGGCCGATAGACGGCGATATATATAGTGGGCCTAAATGTGCAAGCCCTGCGGTCTACATCAATTTCTCCGTTGCTGAAAGATGTTGAAGCCTAAATTTAGACTATTGCTTCAGAGGTTGAGGCTTCAGAAAGAGACTTCAGAGAAGTAGGTCACGTACCGGTACGATGTCATGTACTGTACATATATAATGATTGAGGATAATAATGAGTAGAAAGAAAGATCACGATCAATTTCTTTCTACTCATTTTGCTTTAAGGGGAGATTCCGGGTTTCTGGGGGCACCTCTGAAGCGTGTGGTGCTGACCTGTGTGGAAGAATTTTTGTGCTCTTTTCATCTCTGTTGTTTCTGATTACCTTATTTTTATTGTATATAATCTGATTTTATCCTCTATTTCCTCTTAATTCTCCAATGTAGGTCTATGCCCACGGGGCGATTGCGCAGGTAGATCATTGGCCTACACTCTGAAAATAGCGACATATATAGTTTACGTCATGAGCTGACTTCGCACTTGTAATAGCCTAATAATAGAAGACTTAATTGAAGTAGGCCAACTACTCGGCCGATCGGTTGTTGATACGAGTTCGGGGGATGAACGCCTGACCGATTGGCCGACTGACTCGGAGAATCGCCGAAGCTTTGGAAGCACTATTCATTGCAAACCATGCACTTCCTTATTCCATCAGTCACTGTATATATATTTATATACTAGCTTTTGTACCCGGCTTCGCCCGGGAAATTTAGGGTTTTAAACACTACTCCACTGCGGTACCCATCGTTGAGCGCTAAATTTCGGGTTTTCGCCAACCCTCGATCCAACCCACCCGGCCGCTTCCCCAAAAAGCCAAACGTGACCCGCCCCTGCGGGGCACTACGGTAATTATTACTGAGCGAGTATGACGTCACGCAGGCTGTAGACTCTTTACTAAAGCTCGAGACTCTTTACTAAAGCGTGAACGATTTGAAAACTGTGTTAAAACGCTAATAACTCGAGTTCTAAAGTGAAATGTCGTGTTTTAAACACTACTCCACTGCGGTACCCATCGTTGACCGCTAAATTTCGGGTTTTCGCCAACCCTCCACCCAACCCCGCTTCCTCAAAAATCCAAACGTGACCCGCCCCTGCGGGGCGCTACAAAAATTATTACTGAGCGGGTATGACGTCACGCGGGCTGTATACTCTTTACTACAGCGTTAGGTGAGCGGTTATTGATGAATTCTGTCTTGAAACGCTAATAACTCTTGTTTTGAATTGAATTAAAAGCTGAAAATAGTTGCGTTGACCTTATAATTTGGGTAAGAATCAATTGCAAATATTTTGTTAAACCGACGCTGTTTCATTTCCGAGCCTTTTTGTAACGAACGAAGAGTCAACACACACACACATCTGGAAGGACAAACTTTCTGTTTTATAATTTAAGATATATTATATATGTGACATATATACTCTATTAGATGGGGTACCCGGCGTTGCCCGGGAAATTAGGATCGCCCCTCTCCCGGCCAATTCCTTCCAAGTGTGTCTATTGTGAATTTACCCTTCCACGCACAAAAAATGAAATCTGATTTGAATGAACAATTCTCTAAATCTCGACTGAAGAGCTAACTATACAGGGCCAAAAGTGGTTTGACAATGGAGCTTGGTTTTAGGCGAACAGCAGCGAGACCCTGTGTCCGAAATGTTTGTCCCCACGACTCTTTTATTCTTTCTGATGACCGTTTTTAGTCTTGTCTTGAAACTGTGAATAAATTTCTTCAAAAGATGGCCTTATATTCGTTGCATGTAGATGTAAACAAATTTGGTATTGGTATCGAGTTATGATATGACCCGGCATCGTCAGGTCACGAAAATCAATGCCGGTCAGCTATGGGCCATATCTGGAAAAATAGTGACACTGAAATCTAAGCCATTAAAGGTCAAAAGGCTAAAATCAATGGAAACTTCTATAACGCAGAATCACCCGAATAAAAAAATTCCGCTGAAACCATTTTCCTTTGATATTTGATCTTTCGACCTTCAAATGACCTTGGATTAGCCTATGATAATCCTTTACTAGCGCCGGTAAATAAACTGGTCTCCCTGACGTGGCTTTTGTGGGCGCTGAGAAATTCTCGAAGATTTACATTTACATTTACATTTACTAGTCTACGTGTAGGCCTGCTACATGTATGTCTTTTCGAATGTACGTAGGCCTAGCACTTATCGGCCAGAGCAAAAGAGACAAAAAGTCATCTTAATGGAATAATATTTGACTCATTAATGACGTTTCCCTTGATTTTTACGTTTCGACCTAAAATTAGCATTTTAACAGGTAACAATAGTAGATCTACCGTATTGCGCATTGTATCTGAAAAGAGAAGTGTGACCGCAAACGAATAAATTCTGGGCCTATAATAAACGCCTGCAGGTTAAAAACTCAAATCAAAATAAACTCTTAATAAGTTGACTCTAAACTCGTGTCAGTACTAAAATGGCGGCATTGTAGCCTATAGAAAGAAATGACCCGACACACATACATTTCAATGCAGAGACCTCTCTAACATCACAGATAGCCTATATGCTATATTACTGTAATATAGTATATGTGTGCTAACAAACATGACCCATTAGCCGTCATCCATTAACCCCCGCTCAGGGCCCGCTGGCACATGATCATGCATGCTCTTCACCAATAAAAGTCGTCTACGTGTCGCTTTGTTGAGGCGTCTGTATACGCATCGGAATTAGGGATGCGTGTTTTGCGTCGATGCCAGACGAAGACAGAGGAGGACGCATTAAAGTATGAAAAATGCAAGCAAATGTCACAGTAGAGACACCCGCCGACCATTACGTCTAATGAACGTGACCAATGCACGCTGGCCGTACATATATACACAGGACTTGTGGGAAAGCAATATTATTTTGATCCATATGCCGCTGGCACGTCTTATATCTAGGTCCCATGTATAGCCTACGTATGCAAGTATATATATATATATTTATATATATATGTTGTATATATATGTTATATATATGTGTGTGTGTGTGTGTGTGTGTGTGTGTGTGTGTGTGTGTGTGTGTGTGTGTGTGTGTGTGTGTTTGTGTGTTAAAACTCAACAGTAACACACACGCAGAACAAATTAAGACAGGTACGTGCTCTCACGAACCTACACGCGGGTGCGCACATGCACAATGATACAATCAGAAAAGATATGTCTGAAAACTGCAGACTTCGATGTTTTAATGATGCAGATAATTTTTGACATGAACGCATGTCTGGTGATTGAGAAATGCAGTCACAGTGCTGATATTTCGTCTTAATTGCGCATTGGGGTTCCGCCAGAAGGGCATTGATTAATTTTGTTAACGCTTGAAATTTATTGCAAGCGATTTTGTTTTGGCTTCTCACCCCACCCTTTTCTCTGCTCCTTTAACTCACACAAAATGCACATGATTATGGACGCACGCGGACACACGCAACTACCCACACGCTCGCACACACAGTTCCTTTTCCTTGTTCCCTAAGTCTCTGTTTATGTTGCTTCCTTCTCCTTTGTCATTTTGTTCGTACTCACTGTATAGGTATTGCATGTGTATGATAAAGCTTAGTTATAGGACCTTCTAATTTGATGAAATAGGCTATGTGCAAATTAAGTCTTTGTTACCTCTGATGAATCCAGGATGCAATGTTGGAGAGAAATAAGACGGAAGAATTAAGAGAGAAGGTTATTGGTAGATTGTTGCAAGGCCGTAGCCAGGATTTGATTTCGGGGGGTGTTTCACCAATTTTCCTTCCCAAAAATTACATTTTTCCATTTCGGGGGGTGTTTTCATGGTTTTATTTAATGGTTTTTATGTCATATGCTCGTAAATGCATTATATTAGTTTTCACATTTTCCATTTCGGGGGGTGTTCAAACACCCAAAACACCCCCCTAGCTACGGCCTTGGATTGTTGCAACCAAAATACAAGGAGAAGAGTTGAACGTGCTTCACATGTGGCATTTGGAAATTGGAATGATGAGCAGGGTATAATTAAATATATAGAAGAGGAAAATCAACCAACAAAATCAGGATAAAAAAATATAGGTACGAGACGCTGATACGACCGATAGGCCTATCAGAATGCTGGACAATAATTGTCAATGCTAAAACAATTACGACGAGAGAAAGAATTTTTACAGAAGGAATGAATTGACTACGGAAGATCGCATGCACTGATTTCCAGACTACAGAAAATAAGATACGATGGCATTAGACAAACACTATTGTCTAAGTATAGAAACAAATTAACTCTGTCAAACAAAGTCGCTCGACGAAGACTAGTTCCGATGTTTGAACGGTAATTGAAATGGTCGAGAGAGAGAATGCTAATTGACCGAATCGACCAATTGCACTGCGTGTAGGATTGAAATGATAAAGAAGCAAAGGCCAACCAACACTACGCTGGACAAAAATTATATGATGAAGACATAATTATTATTTTAACATCGTATTTCTGGCTCTCAGGGGAGCGATGGACTTGACAAATGGCTGATGCACAACCTAAACGGATTTTTTCTAGCGCATATATTATGTGGTAATCGTATAATTCAAATTTAAATTTGTCTAATAACTCTAATTAATTATTCAGTCTGTTAGAGTCTTTTCGCTATTTACTGTGTTCAAAGGGTTGAAACAAAGTCTCCATTAGGCTACCGATGATGTGCAAGTAGCCTAAGGCTATGTATACAATAGTCTATGGCTTGCTTGTTAGTCTTCTAGCTGTTCATCAGCTGGCAGGACTACAGAAAATACTTAAAATACTTAAATACGTTCCTACATAGGCCTATTTGCGTAGGCTATTGGAAATTAAATAGCTGTTAAAAGATAATGCAAAGGCGTTGGCAGACCTACGACGAAGACAAAGATACGCAAACAACTTCACGTTGACGAACTGAACAATTAGCAATCAAAGCGTTTTGATTTTAGCAAAGCAATCACTTTGAACCGTGTGTTACGGTATAAACCTATAGGATTCACGTTGTGGAGAATTTGAACAAGACAAACAAGAGACAGACTAAGTTTAACCTGTTCACTGTGTTCAGTGTCTATTCATGTACATCGTCATTTTCAGTCGATGCGATTCTAGAGTCTGACAGCTACAATTTTTATTGGTATAATTGTGCGCGAATCAGAATGCCGCTAGGCACAAAAATGTTAATGTCCACGCGCTTGGCAGTTTTGGGCAATTGGCAAAATTATTAAAGGAAATATAAGCTTTGTAGCCTATATAATATCTCGTACAGAGAAAGTCTCAGCGTCTTTTCCTCTATTCACTTTACATGTGATTCGGATATAATCTGCTAAAAACAGAATCAGTAGCCTATAACAGCAATATCAGTAGCAGTCGTGCTGCAGTTGCGGTCCCTGAATCAGTAGCATCATCATCATCAGCAGCAGCAGCTGCCAGCAGCAATAGTATAGCATTCGTGATATTGATCATAGCAGTATATAGCAATAATTATGATGTCATGTGTAGTTGTATGATGATGTCGTCTTTGGATGCGACTAACTCTAATTAATTTCGATATTGCTCGTGCTGTGTTTCTGCTGCATCTCCTGCTTCTGAAGCTGCTCAAGCGAGACCTGCTGCTGCTGCTGCTGTTGTTGCGGCTGCTGAGCGCTCTGCTCCCAGTTGATGTTCAACGCCGTGCCGTGTAGATGTTGCTTGAGAATGGCCAGGAACGCCAGGCGAAAGTTGCGGTTCATCCAACCGTAGAGGAATGGATTGATGCAGGACGAGCTGAGCGCCAGGACCCTAAGCAGAAGGTCCGTCATCCGGAAGTACCTCCCGGTCACTCGGTCGCTCAGGAACTCGGAGCAGATCGTCAGCAGGTGGTAGGGCAACCAGGTGACGGCGAAGACGCTAACGACGGCCAGAAGCATCTTGTTCGTTCGCGTCGTCTTCGAGATGGTCTGCTTCGCGTTCGCCCTCCTCCGCAGCCGGACGAAGATGAGGTAGTAGAGGAAGGCGATGACGATCAGCGGTATGAGGAACTGAAGAAGGAGCGACATCGCTGTGAAGATCTGTCGGCTGGGCGCGTTCGGCCAGCTCTCGGTGCAGTAGCGGCGCCGTATCCCCGCCACCTCGATGTGTATATCGAAGTAGTTGGCGTAGACGGCGATCGGCGTCGAGGCAGCCATCGAAAGGAGTCCAATGACAATAACAATGGCGAGCGCCTTCTTGCGACTGATCTTCGGCTTGAGGGGGCAGACGATCAACAGGTATCTATCTATGGCGATCACGGCCAGCGTCAGCGTGCTCGAGTAGTTCGTGATGGCGAACATGGCCGGGATGACGTGACAGAGGGGTCGACCGAAGACCCAGTCCTCCGTCAGCTGGTAGTAAAGGGTTAACGGAAGATCGAAGGAGCAGACGAAGATGTCGGCCAACGCGAGGTTGGCAATGAACGTGTTGGTCGCGTTCCACATCGACCTCGTCTTGACGACGGTCACGAAGACGAGGGTGCTGCCGAGCGTTCCTAGGACGATGACGATGACGTAGATGATGACGATCGTTATGGCGACGGACTTGCGCTTCAGAATTTCGATTTCGTCCGATGCCACGTAGTTGTTGATGTCGTCCAGCTGGAAGTCGGTGAAGCGGATGTCGTTGATCGACAACAGGGAGGAGGAGTCGTTTCCGCCGACCATCAGGGACATCATCGTGTCCATGATGATGGGGTCGAACGACGACGACGACGACGACGACGACGACGACGACGACGACGACGACGACGACGAGAGACGGGGTTTGATGTCAGACAAATTCATCGTCTCTTTAAGATAACCAACGTCAAACGGCCACTGTGTAGGCTATAGTATATCTGTATTCTGTGTACTACTAAACGCTGTGATTTATCTGCTGAAAGATTGGTCACCGGATGCAGACTGCTCTTTCAACTATGCTGAAAACAAAAACAGTTGTAGTATAATAGCAACAGACCACTGCTACATGCAAACATACATGGTTGCATATACATGCAAGGCAAGCATACATGGATGCTTGCAAGCATTCATACATATGTACACATGCATGCATGTCTACATACATAGGCTACACATAATTATATACATACATGCATACATTCATACATGCATTCATGCACACATACATACATACATACATACATGCATGCATGCATTCATGCACACATAGGCTACATGCATTCATGCATTCATGCACATACGTACATAGGCATCCATGTATGTTCGCATGTATACGCATCTATGTATGTTTCAATGTATGCCTGTCTGCATGCTTGTATGTTCTCAAATACGTATTTATACGCCTGAACATTATTTTATAAAGGGCATTTCTCATCTGCATCGCCCAATGAAACATATTTATCTAGCTCTATTGTCACGTCTCACAAGTTCAGCTGAAAGCATCTCTTGCAAATTTAAGTGCACGCATAAAAATAATTATGAGAATGATAACTGAACATTATTTTTGTTTCGCCACAGCTTTCTAATCTCCTTTATGATGAACGTCTGGTTATAAACATTGACCGATGCCAGCGCAGTCGTATCCATTCATCGGTTTTAAACTGCTTATTGAATGATTGCAGACTTTTGTTCTGGTGGCTTGCAGATATCGCTCGATCAGTGTGAGTGTGACCTTAACAACAATCATATGTCAGTAGGAAGGTCGGCATGGTGTAATAAGACCCAACCTCAAAACCTTCGACGACAAAGACAGCAGCGTGCGAATTTAACCGAACGATTGTCACCGTATACGAAAGCAGCATCTATTAATCGAACTGGTGGCATTCAAAAAATATTGATGTCGTGTATTTGGGTTGTAGCCTAGGCCTACTAAACCGTTTTTAAGGCCGACCAGTGGCAATATTTTCCAGCAAGTGGCGGGCCAGTGTGTCGGGTCTTTGACAACCCTGCTCTGATCCATCTGTAACACGACGAACATCGGAGACTTTCTGCATCAAGCGCATGCATATATACCATCCTTCAGAAAGGAACAGCGTCTGTGAGGTTTGTCCGCAAGATTTGTCCGTAATCCATGATATATCTGACGCAAACTCCCAAAGCCTCAGGCTCTGCATGGTATAGACTATTCAGTATAAATTGTGTCTGGCTGAAAACGACGGTGTGATTGAGCTTTTCTTTCATGCGACCCACGCACGATAGCTTACAAAAAATGTTCCGAAGTCTCAGACTGTATCCACTGAGTCGCTGGCGATCAGACTCTCCCAGCAAGCAGTGCATGCGTATAGGCTATAATATCGGAGAGACTTCCATGGCTTGTTTTACGATGCTGACACCGAGTGATGCCAATCTCAGCAGAAGTTCCACATTAGTATAGCAGAGTGGCGCACCAATACGCCGCCATACAAGCATCCATCGCGACTAGAATGTCCAAGTTTGCTGGTGATGGCTTTAGCCGCGGAAGTTGTTCGTGATTTCTTTTGTAGGTTTCTTGTATGTCTGCGGGTAGGACATAAATATATAGCCTACTGACAGTAAACACAGCTTGAGCGATTGAACTTCATTGGCCCTCTCGCTGGGTTAGTGAGCGCCTTATGCTTAATGCAACACTGTGTCTTCATCGCAGAGCGTAGATGTACATTGTACATGCTGTGGTAGACACGTTTAAAAAGTCTCTCGCATTATGCAGTTGGTCATAGATAACGCTGAAGTGCAGCCGCACCCACCAATGCCTCCATGCAGGGTTATCATAATATGAACGACAATCAACGTTCGCCGTTTTCTATAGTTGTGTTTGCGTATATGACTCTTAGCTATTGCAAGACCGGCGACCGGTTTCTATTCATTCTGATATTTATATAGCCTAGCGCTCCTTCAATTAAAAATCTACTCAGAGGCGTTCCCGACCCAGCGCGTCCAAAAAGAACAGTTTTAAGTTTAGTAAGGAAGGGTCCTGGTAGAGTCCCAGAGTGTAGGCGTAGCTCGAAAGGAAGGCCATTCCAGATCACTGGACCAACCACAGTAAAGGCTCGATTCTTCATGGTAGTAGTACGAGCAAAAGGAGCTAAGAGGACTCCGTTGTCAGCAGAGCGTAGCTGACGATGCCCTTGGATACCCAATGTAAAGCTGCATAGCTCTCGGAGGTAAATTGGGGCGAGGCCCTGACAACATCGCCATACCAATACAGCTACCCTGAACTCAATACGCTGGCGAATAGGGAGCCAGTGAAGTACCTCAAGCATGTAGTTTGAGATATGGAGAGCGGTCATGGGTCTCTGAACTACATTTAGGCAAATGTTATGAGATATATAGACAATGAAATGATAAAGTGCATGTACGGCCATACGATATTAATTTGTAGGCTTATTCATACAAACAACTATGATTTTTACTCGGTTATTAAACTTCAAAATTAAATTCGCACAACGCATAATTTAGCAGAAGAAAGTTGGCCATACGGGTACTTGGACGGAAGTGGGATTGCTCTGTAGCATGCTTTGTATATAGCAAGCAAAAATGATAAGTAGCCTAAGGTTACATTCTGATGTTTGAAGTTTAAGCTGATTATCGGTATAAGTAACATAATAAATTATATATAAAGACCAAAATCATAAACTTTGTAAGCCTATATCTACAACGCCGCCTGTTTCCTAAAAGTCGCCAGACCCGTGGGCAATTGGCCCTGTACCTCTCTTCGGCGAGTATGATAGAGTAGGTCTTTAATGTCAGAAAAGGACTGTCAGTATAATAATTATGTTAGAACCACCTGAGCTGTCCGAAACTTAAGGAACTAGTTCTAAAACTCATAAGCTGTAAAAATTACAGTTATATAATAGAAAAGAAAATAGGATCAAACGGATGCCAAGCCAGGCCATGCCATGTTAGGTGTTGACAAGCAGACCTATTGCTTTTTCACCAACTGCACACAATGTAAGATATTGGATATATGTATGCATCGAGACTCATGCATGCGTAATGGAAGCAGAAGAAAGAGGATTGACTGCGATTCTATTCTTTAAACTGCGCTATAAGAAGCAACGGCAGTTGGTTCAAGGCAATTCGGAGCCGGACAATTTGGAGCGGACGTTTCGGAGAGCATAATATGGAGCAGACCATAATGAAGGTCCGGATTATAGTTGGGCGCGGAAAATTCGGAGCGGCCACGAACTATTCTCATTAATTCAACCTATAGTGCAGCAAGATTTATTTAATCATTCCAACTTCTATGTAGGCCTGAGCGAAACATTCAATCAATCCACCTTCAATTTAAGGGCGAATTACAATGGGTAGGCTAAATAATTTACAGATGAAAAACTAAAACAATTGCCGGCATTCAGTTCTACTTAAATTTCAATTTTTCAGTTCACGGTATCTCCTATTCGCGCGGTGAGATACTTTCACGGTGTCTGAAAGGTCTGAGATTTACGGTTTATTCGTGCGAAATATTGAATAGTTGTCCGTTCGCTGTAAGAACGCCGTAAGTTTTGCGATTCGCTCCGACTTATAATATATCCTCCCCAAATTGTCCGGTTCGTAATTATCCGGTCACAGCGGCAGTTAGCCTACATTGTGCATCTTTTTCTTTAGGTTCTCTGCCCTTCGGCAGGTTCCAACCTCCAATGACGCCACTCACATTGTGCATAAGTAGGACGATCTCGGGCCTACTTCACCAATTGCCAGAAAGACCATCGTACAGTATTCTACTGTTTCAGCTGCACACTTGTTACTACACAGCCACCGATATAAATAACGACGAGCGTGAACTAGAAGTGACTGGAAAACCAGTTCACACTGTCGTTAACGTGTTAACGTACAGCCTTTAAGGGAGTTATTCGCAAAGAGCGTTGACCGCTGAAGGAAGCGGGTCGGATGCATGAGGACCCATTGAGGTGGCATCTGTTTCCGACCGGTGTTACACCGCTGTTGATTAGTATACATGTGGCTTGTCAATTGATGCAACGCCGGACTACTTTCTTTGGCTGGAGGCGGCAGGCAGTCAGAGCCCTGCGCCGGCCGCGCCACGCCGCCGCCGCCGCCGCCATTTCGTTGGCGCCGCCGCCGCCGATTTTCTTGGGTCGGCGCGCCGACGCCGCCGCCGCCGAAAATTTGTCGGCGCGCCGCCGATGCCACCTTGATTCCTGTATTTCTTTTTGTTGCATTTTTCAAATCTTCTTTGATTTCGTGAAAAAATTGTTGCGTCAGTGCAAAATATATATATTTCTTTATCTACTTTGATTATTCATGGCAGCACCGTTTTTGCGTCAATGCTATGAAACCTATGATGCTACCTATAATTTCTGACTTTTGGAGCAGTGTTCTTAACGTCAAACTTTGTGGATTTTGTGATTCCATTTGAATTACGGCAGCAACGAAGGTAAAAATAACTCCATGAAGGCCTAAGTGAATTGTTAAGAGAGGCGACAATAAACAGGAGACAATGGAGAGGATACATCATGACTGTCGCCAGAGCTCCAAGAGCTGACGACACCAGGTGACCAGGTGATGTATGTATGTATGTATGTATGTATGTATGTATGTATGTATGTATGTATGTATGTATGTATGTATGTATGTATGTATGTATGTATGTATGTATGTATGTATGTATGTGTGTATGTATGTATAATAATCTGCATGCACGCAGCTATACAATTTCAGCAGGTCGCCGTCAAGAACATGGACCTCAAGAATTGGTGACGGGTCGAAGCGCAGGTCAACAGTAAAATAGGCAATTAGCGCCGCCACTACGCAAACAGTCCTTTAACTTCTATTAGTAGGTTACGTAAGCGGGAGGCCTGGATTTGAAAACGTTATCAAGTGGCTTGTAGATCAAGTCTTTGTAGAATTTCGCAATTAAACGTCTATTCTGAGAATAATTGTGTCTCATGAATATTAATATAAGACCAGATAATTGCAAAAAATAATTGCTGAGAACGCATATCTTTATAACATAGGTTACTTTTGTAAAAAATTTCAATAAGTATGCAACCCTGGGGCACTAATTCCACGACGCCGCGCCTCCGACGCCGACATTTTGATGGCGCCGCCGCCGCCGATATTCGTCTGTCGGCGCGCCGCCGCCGCCGACCAAAAATGACCGGCGCGCCGCCGCCGACACTGTCAAGTCGGCGCAGAGCTCTGCAGGCAGTCTGCAGTTGAATTACGGTCAGTGAAGATGTTGAAAGTCTATGCGTAATAATTACAATAGTTCACCGAGTCTTTAACGGTTCGAATTGTTATGACAACCACGGACCAACTCGTTGGCGACGAAGCAATGAATTCTGGACTTGAATAGAATTATTGTTTCCGCATCCAACCGGAAGATGTCAGCCTTTTAATTGCTATGGCGACAAGCAGCGACCGTAACAGTTGCACCTTAATCCGATGCATAATTATCTGTGACTGAATTGCATCACACATAGATACATGCAGGATATCATGGTGATTAATGCAGCGGTGCTTAATAGGCATATTGATCAAAATAAATACATTTCGGCAACAGAGATCATCAGACTTGTTTTCGTCTCGTAAACTATATTATTTCAAAAGCGATGCTGGTCCATAAAGTCCTGTTTATCGAACTTTCTTTTGGAGGTGAGCTACAGTCCATGACGGACCGACCGATAGACGGTCCCTCCGATCGGCGAATAACAAACAAATATTATGCAGACATTCAGAATCTAGCGAAGAATCAAGATACATGGACACATATGCACAAACACTGTGCAGTATAATTATACGCATAATGTACAATTACAAATACAGTATATACGGGATGGTATATACGCATAGAAGGAGGCAGGCAGCATGAGAGTGAGATAGACAAACAGAGACAGGCACACAGCTAGACAAACAGAGACAGGCACACAGATAGACAAACAGAGACAGGCATATATACAGATAGACAAACAGAGACAGGCATACAGAAAGACAAACAGAGACAGGCATACAGATAGACAAACAAAGACAGACATACAGATATAGAGTCAGGCATGACGTCAACTCAAGATTCCTTGCGTTGTATACCCGTCAACATCTCAAATCCAGTCCGCAACCTTTGGGATTGGCCAGGCGACATAAAAACTGCGCTATATAAAACGTGCAATTAATCCTCGGAACGACCGGAAATGGTCTGTAACGAAGCAGCCGTGGATTCGTCGGCGCCCGACATTAGCTTGGTGAGCATGTATCCAGAGGGCAGGAGTGGGTGGGAGGGGGAGGGAAAAGTAGGTGGAGGAAGAAGTAGGGTAAGTGGAAGGGTGGTGGGAGTGGGGTTGGAGAGTGGAGGAAGAAGTAGGGTAAGTAGGAAGGTGGTGGGAGTGGGGTGGGAGAGTGGAGGAAGAAGTAAGGTAAGTAGGAAGGTGGTGGAAGTGGGGTGGGAGGGTGGAGGAAGAAGTAAGGTAAGTAGGAAGGTGGTGGGAGTGGGGTGGGAGGGTGGAGGAAGAAGTTGGGCAAGTAGATAGATGCATGGCGGGAGTAGGTGAGAAGGCGGAGAGAGAAGTTGGTTGTGAGAGTAAGTTGCAGGAGTAGGTGGAAGGATGGAGAAAGAATAAGGTGAGTAGAAAGTGGCGGGAGTGTGCTTGCACACTGCATGTAGCACTCTTCGCAATCAGAGGAAAGAAAGCCATCACTGGAGACGTTTTAATCCCAGCTCAAGACCAACTATACCTCTTTAAACAACCATGTGGCTTTCATTGATGTTTGAACCTTTGCACAACGCCATCGGATGTCAAAGACGCTAACAAATCATCACTATAATTTATTGCCAAAACTCTGAATGTTGGGTCGACGTTTCAATTTCGGAAATTACTAACACTCAGCGGATTATGATGCTCAAGTGTTTGCTGGTCCATTTCTACTGAATATCATCATCACCATCATCATCATCATCAGCAGCAGCAGCAGCATCGTCAGCATATTCATCGTCATCGTCAGCGTCATCGTCGTCGTCGTCGTCGTCGTCGTCGTCATCGTCGTCGTCGTCGTCGCCGTCGCCGTCGCCGTCGTCGTCGTCATCATCATTCTTCTTCTTTATATTTTTATTTGATAGATTAGGTAGGCGGAGTGAGTTTTGACATTGATTATGTCCAGAAGATTGATGTTCAAGAAAGAAAATTTAACGGCTCCCTGCATTATGGCTGTTATTGCGATAGAAATCAGTTCTGGAAATCTTTCACCAGCCTATAACTAAAGGGAACGTGCATACCATCGAAGATACGCTCTGAACCAGTGAAGGATATAACAGCGGCGCCCCCAGGATTTTTTTCTTGTACGCACAGCCAAGGGCGGAAAAATTTTCGATGGGGGGCCAGCAGGTACAAATAATTTTCGTCAGGGTCTCCAAAAAAACTGCTGACCTTTTTTTAGTCATCAGCCTCGAATTTCCCCAAAACATACCTTTTCCATCCGCCGAAAAAACTGATGACTTTTTTTAGTCATCAGCCATTATTTTTTTAGCCTTTCAGCGCTGTACGCACATGCGTACGTGCGTACGCCTGCGGGCGCCGCTGGGATATAATGCCACCTCCACCTCCACTGATAATATCATCATCCTTAGGACGTGAATGCACAGTTTAACGTATCATCCCAAGTGGACGATCACAAGCGTGCATGACGATACGAATTATTGTCTCTAGCAGACCGACGTCAGCTTAATTGCCGCAGATTCACACATGGCTGACCAGCAAAGACAAGGTGCAACGAGACAGCCAGCCATTCGTGTCGAATGACCTCGCGATGTGTACACTAAATATATACGTGTGCTCTTGGCGACGTACGCACGCACATGCACACATGCACATCCACACAATGTACATATACATAAATACATGCATGCATGAAATAC
>OX457036.1:43363169-43408169 GCA_949752735.1 Lumbricus terrestris
AAATATAAAGATACTGACATAAAATTTTCAGATAATATGTAAAAATATGTTACCAGGGCCGGATTAAGGCATGTTCGACATGTTCGGCCGAACAGGGGCCCCCACACTTTAGGGGCCCCCACACATGCAAAAGGATTTTTTCATTCTTGCTAATTATAATAGTAAACTGAGTTCAAAATATATGAAAAAATTGTCAAATTATTCAAAAACTAGTGACTTTAGCATTATGCAACTTTTGCACATGTATGGTGGGGGGCCCTTATTGCAGTTTTCATTGCCAGGCAGATTGATCTTAAAATCAGTCAAAAATGCTAGTAAGAGTTATAAGTTTTTTGCCTATTTAAAAATTGTGGGGCCCTATTGCAGTTTTCATTGCCTGGCAGATTGATCCTAGAATCAGTCAGAGATGCTAGTAAGAGTTATAAGTTTCTTGCTTATTTAAAAATTGTGGGGCCCTATTGCAGTTTTCATTGCCAGGCAGATTGATCTTAAAATCAGTCATAAATGCTAGTAAGAGTTATACGTTTTTTTGCTTATTTAAACACTTAATACACCACCTGATCGGAACTTCAGTGCTATGCTGCGCATTATGAGATGGCGTCATTATAATATTGAGTAGGCCTATACATGCAGTCTATTTTTACGAATTCAATCAATCTCATAAATTTATATAGAGCCCCTTGAGATTTTTACTCGGATGCGCTCCCAACGCAGGCGTTGTCAAAAAGAAAAGTTGAGAAGACGGAAGAAAGAGTCGGCATAGTTACGGGAAGCGAGAGAGCCACGGGGAGGCTATTCCAGATAACTGTGCCCACTACCGAGAATGCTTGTCGTTGCATGGTCACAATAGGCTACTCGAATAAAGAACAAGGAATTCTCCACGAGCAGATGAGCGCATTGAACGGCTGTCCAGAGAGACATACCCGAGATGAAAGCTCACATAAGCAGGATGGAACTTGAGCCAGGGTCCACTACTAGCATAACCGCGAAAATATATTTTAGCTTGTAAACAGTGTGAGGGTCATGCACAGCAGGGCAAATCAGGCCAAATGCCCTGGTAAAAACCATTTGCCCTGTCCGTTATTCTGACGCGCGCGCAGGTCTATACCAGAAATTTTCTTAGCCAAGAATTTATTTGGGGCATAAAATCGCTTCTGCAATGTTTGCTTGTACGAGTGCTGTGCGCTGGTCAGGAGAATGACTGACCATGAATCACTTTTAATATTCTTATACCGTAAAAGATATATCGGTTGTTTAACACTATTAAAAGACCTGTTGATATATAATTAGTATTAAAAAATAATAATATAAGTAATGAATTAATAATAGACGAATGTTGATTCGTTGAATAGAACACGTTTTGTGAGTCATTTTGTCGTGCTTCTGTAAGGTTTGGGCCCCCACAGTTTT
Source organism: Lumbricus terrestris (assembly GCA_949752735.1). Taxonomy (NCBI): domain Eukaryota; kingdom Metazoa; phylum Annelida; class Clitellata; order Crassiclitellata; family Lumbricidae; genus Lumbricus; species Lumbricus terrestris. Next base: position 43,364,580 of record OX457036.1, read on the forward strand.
ACCGAACAGGGCCCCCACATTTGTTAATCCGGGCCTGTATGTTACGAATAAGAATGAAAATATTTGTAAGAAAATATTCAGCGGTTTTCGAGAAATCGCAATTTTCGTAATGGGGTATTTTTTTGGCCGCACCCTGTATATATAAGATATATAGATCTATATAAATTATTATATATATAGGCCTATATATAATATATATAGGATCTACACGACCACATGACTGCGTCTGGCTTGCTACCTGTTTGCCTATCTTCTTCTTCTTCCTCTTCTGGTTGTTCATAATTATGCCTGCCTGAGTATCTCCCGTCTTGCCTTATCAGTTGTCTGTTTGATGGCCCGGTTCCTTCTTTCTTCAATGTGTATTTGTATTCCAGCGACTATGGCAATAGTTTTGTAGGCATGACATGCATGACTTTCTATCCATCTGCCTATCCGTCTGTCCGTCCGTCCGTCTGGCGTCTGCCTGCCTGTGTGTCTGCCTTCCTGTACGTATGTCCGTCCGTACGTCCTTGTGATTCGAATCGCACAGAACAACACCCGTTTGGCTAAGCTCGCAGCTTCTGTGCTATCAGGATTTATGTCAACCCTGAGAAACATGGATTCGCGACTACGCGAGCAATAATGGCCGACGCGCGGGGTAACTCCCAAAGCCAATTAATCCACGATTGGAAAACAAATACGGCGTCGCACACTCTCTCTTCCAAAGCCTGCATCGATGGCAGAGCATGTGGTGGAGTATTATCATCGTCGTCAGAAGTTAATTAAAGAAAGCACAGACAGATAGAAATTAACAAATAAATAATGAGTGCGAACGAGAAATGACGGTCCTGCTGTGGGAGTGTTTTCGTTCGGCAGTGCATTGCCCTATATTATAATATTCGTCCTCTCCTCAAAGGCGTTGAACCTTCAAGGGGACAGCAACCTTGGGGAGCCACGCCAGTCATTCTGCTTTTTCTCCAAAAGTGCTTGTTTGGAATACCTCCCTATTGCTACAATCCTCGCTAAAGCAGATCAAGAAGATGAGAAGCAAGAGAGACATTAAAGGGAGGGAAGAATGAGTAGAAGGAGGAGAAAGAAAAAGGAGAAGCAGAAGAAGAAGAAGAAGAAGAAGGAGTGGAAGAAGAGGAGTAAGAGGAGAAGGAGGTAGAAAGCGAAAAGAAGAAAAATGAGAAAAAGAAGTATGAGAAGAAGAAGAAGAAGAAGAAGAAGAAGAAGAAGAAGAAAAAGTTGAAGAAGATGGTGAAGAAAGAGAATAGGAAGAGGAAAGAGGAAGAGGAAGATGAAGAGGATAAAAGATGAGGAGGAGGAGGAAATAGAAGAAGAAGAAGTGGAGACAAGAAGAAGAACAAGAAGAAGAAGAGGAAGAACAAGAGGAAGAACGAGAAGAAGAAGAAAAAGAAGAAGAAGAAGAGAAGGAGGTAGAAGAATACAACGATGAAGAAGATGGAGACGACGAAAAAGATGTGAAAAAAGACAAATCTTGACAGTAACAACGACAGCAACTAAATAATAAGCGATGGCAGAGGAACAAAAAGAAAGTCAAGCCATAAATGAGGAAATGGCAGCAGACATCAAAAGAAATACTTGAAACTCTGCCGTGCACATGGCTTACACATGGCTTACACCAGTTGAAGTCAGTGGATGTGACTTAAAACCGGATCAAATGGCTCTCAGCTGTCAAAATTGCATCTACCAGAGCAATTGGAAGTAGAAATTTGCTAAATTTTATAGCTCCAAAATAGGCCTAACTTATATATTAATATGACTCTATGAGCCTATTTCATATATATTTATTTATTTATATAGGCCTAAGCGCATTCTTATTACACACGGAGCGACAGTAGGCTACAGTAGAGTAAGCACTACTGCAGCACTGCTTTCACTTTCGACAAATCTTGTAAAAAAATTGTGTAATGGTTACGGAGCTTGATCATTATATGCGCAGTGAGACTACGACATCATTTTCTGTGAAATCAAGAACCAGACTTTTCGCTGAATCAACCGTATTACAAATCCACCTCCATACTTTACTGGCTTCCATTTGAACTCACCTGCATGGCTTCCGTATATTCTCTGACGGTCTTCGCCCAGGTATCGCCTAGAGTATGAAGGTTGACATGGAATAGGTCTACGTGCGATCTGCGTTTATGAGTGTCACTTGATTATAGGCCTAGGGCCTTATAAGCCTACAATAGACTATAGTGAACTATAGTTCTATCGGTTTTTCGGAAGGAAGATATTATAGTAGACCTAGTACAGAAACGACAGTTCTACACAAAATGCGCACAGTTGTAAATGAATTTGTGCAGTTGTAAAAGCAGTTCTGTGCAGTGAAAATCATTCGAAAACAGAGGTAATTGCAGCAGGAAGAACGAAATGGAACGAAGGATATGTGCAGTGAAAAATATGGAGGAAGGCAAAATTTTAAAATTTCAAGGGGTGCGGATGAATAAAAAAGTCATCACCTTTTGTATGCGGCGACTTGCGTCATTTTTTTAAACGCATAAAAAGGGCCACACTGAAAAAAAATGCTGATTGTGCAGTTCTAAAAATGTCATTGAAAAGCCCTGCGGTGGAAGCATTATGATGTCAAGTCCACACGACGTCGTGAAGATTCGGTTGCCTTGAAGTCTATTTTTAGCATTCTTAAAAGAGTATTACCGTATTTCTTTAAACTGTTACCAACTCATCGTATAACGTCACGATGCTGAACCATTAGGCTACCAGAGAAAAACGATCCAGGCTAATAATTGTTCTGAGAATAATCGATGGAAAGAGTTAAGATTGACTTCATTTTGAAATCCCTATATATAGGCTAATTTCGCTTCAGGACACTATATCTTTGTAATGGCTCTCTGGTTCTAGGACGATCACCCGTAGAGGATTATTGCAAACTGTCATGGGACTGTCACCTGCATACAGGTCTTTCGCTCACAGAACAATCCAAGGCCGTAGGCAAGGGGTGTTTTGGGTGTTTGAACAACCCCCGAAATTAACTAATGTAAAAATGAAATACCGGTAATGCATCAGTTATAGGCCTATACGAATACATGATGTAAGAGCTGCAGTGTGTAATGCATTAGCCGTCCAGAAACCGCTATGACAGCTCACGACGATTCTACAAACCCTAGTCAGTTGACTCGGTCGCTTGTATACGTAAACACCTCCGAAATAAAATCCTGGCTGCGGCCTTGGAACAATCGCTCATAGGCCTCAAGCAATATACTCTTCGGTGAATTTAGCAAATAAAAAATATCCAACGCTAGCCAATTATTGCAAAATCAGTTAATTTACTCTGCTGATTACGAAGTGGTGTAATGGTTAAAAGAGCCAGCATCATTCCAGACCGTAGCTTATAGGCCTACGCCCGCCATGCAGCGAACGTCAAACGCGTTTTGCTTTTAATTTTTAAACGACGCGTTGCTTGTATAGTAGGCTATTCAAGCCGTTAACCCTTTAACAACCAGATACATATGTTTTCCATGCATTTTAGTACATCCTGGTCGTTAAAGGGTTAAGTATGAATGTTTTTCCATAACTAAGATGGCGAATTCATCTTCCACATTCATTACAACACTTCACTTAAGAAAACACCTTACTACACCTCATAGGAATGATGCCACAGTCCTTACTCAATCGTTGCAAATGGTTCTTCTTCATTACTTCATGGCCTTTTTTCAAAACCGAATTCGTGGAAAACCGTTTTCGTTGAAGTGCATCAGGCTACTGCTTCGTCATTGAATACTCTTCTGAAGTCAGTTGATTATTTTGTGTAATTAGTATTACTATCTAGGCCTACGCAATTTAATAATTAATCAATGTAGGCCTAAGCTATTTGTCTAAAACTGATGAATGATGTCTCTACGTTGATGTGCATTTGACTCTGGTATAATTATTCAAAAAGATCTAAATAATAAGCAGAAAATAATATTAAACTAGCTATTAGAAGCGAATTGATGTCTCGAAGTAATTATCTTGGTAAGTGTTCTTAATGTGCAGCAGGGACTTGCTAATTATTGGAACAGAGACCGCTTCAATTGATTAGTTTAAAAATTGCAAGTTTGCCATGATTGCTTGCGGGCGCATGAGTGATGGACTCTATGAGCGATCGTCCAGTGAGCGATTGTCCGTATACCCGGTCACTGGCTTAATTAGTAAGCCTATATATATATATATATATATATATATGTGTGTGTGTGTGTGTGTCATATATTATGTAGTATGTCAGGGGCGCCCGCAGGCGTACGCACTTACGCAAGTGCGTACAGCAGCGGCGCCCGCAGACGTACGCACATAGGTAAGTGCGTACAGCGCGATGACCCAAAAGGTATGTTTTTGGGAAATTCTAGGTTAATGACTAAAAAAAAAAAAAAAAAAAAAAAGGTCATCAGTTTTTTCGGCGGATAGAAAAGGTATGTTTTTGGGAAATTTTTGGTTGATGACTAAAAAAAAAAAACATCAGTTTTTTCGGCGGATAGAAAAGGTATGTTTTGGGGAAATTCTAGGTTGATCAGTTTTTTCGGCGGCCTAACGAAAATTTTTCCCTGTTCGCCCCTCCATCGAAAATTTCTGTGCGTGCGTACAAGAAAAAAATCCTGCGGGCGCCGCTGTAGTATGTTATATCATATAATGTAGGCCTATATATATATTAATATCAACATGAAAAATCTTGTACCATCGGATCCAAGATTGAATTATAAACCGTAGAACATGTCGTGCAAATAACATCAGGTATCCACCCCTGCACGACACACTACCTTTACGTTATAACTATCGGGTATATATGCTACAGAAATTGACTCAGTCTCGTATGTTGCATCTAATAACTCCCGTCTAAAAAATAAGCTGACTCGATGTATTTCTAGCCTCTCTAGTGTTTCCGGGTTTTTTCCCATCCGAGGCTCATATTGCGTGGAAGTTACACATGTCGTGCTGCGTAGAAAAATCCTATTTGCTTCTGCTATAGCTACAGACCGGGAGAGACAGTGGGTTAGAGAGATAGAGACACATAGAGAAAGCAACACTGAGGCAGATACTTGGAGAGACAGATATTGACATATGATGTAGAGGAAATGAGAAATAGCTAGAACGCAAAAGATAGAGATTGACAGAAGACAGAATTTCAAAAGATAGACAGAGGAGTCGAGGGAGAGATAGCCTCAGATAGGCTTAAATGAACAGTGGCCAATCAGAAAATGAGAGACAGAGACACGAATGTAGGCCTACATGCATGCAGAAAGAGAGGAGTACAATTAGAAGCATCGAATGAGACCCAGAAACAGAGAGAGATATATGCACACAGGCACTGAGACACAGGGGGAGAGACAGAGAGGCAGACAGAGAGACAGAGACGAGGGTAGGGAATGACATGCAGAAACCTAAATTGTCAGTCTAAGATGTAGAGCGTGAGACAGAAAGACACACACAGATATATAGACGCACACGGGGAACGTGAGAGAGCAAGTAACAGAGACCCACAGACAGATCAGCCAATTAATCAACTCGTTTATTTGGGCATATTAAGCCGTCATGGACACAACTTAGACAGCATAGACTAATTGAGTGCATTAATTCTCCATGGAGTCAACTACGGAACTTGAAACCGAACAGTATAAGCGGAAAGACGCAAAACAGAGAAGTAAGTTGGCAGGGTGAGAAAGAGAGACTAAGATAGAGAGACAAAGACGGAGAGATGATGAGAAGGCCAAGAGACAGACACAAACAGACAGACACAAACAGACAGACAGACTATAACGTGGACAGAGCGTCATTATCTCGGCGTCAACTAGTACGACTATGTTGCAGATGACAGAGCGAATATTTCGGTGCCTCGATCACCGTTCAGGCAATAATGATTGTAACCGTTGCCAGAGCTCATCCTCTTCTCCGATGCAAGAAACACACGTCATACGGTGTTCGCCGACGCCAGAACTCCGTGAGATACTTAACAGGCGATAAATTAGGTGTCGGATGCAAAATACATGCAGATGGGCTAGCTATATGCATTCATACATTTATGCATACATGTGTATTGATGTGCGTGTGTACATGCATGGGCCACTACTTCTCACTCACTCATTCACTCCCTCTCTATCTCCCTCTCTCCCTCCCCTCTCTTGCTCTCTGTCTGTGTCTTTGTCTCTATGTCTATGTAGGACCTATCTGTCTCTCTTTGTCTCTTTCTGCCTCTCCCTGTATCTGTCTGTTTGTCTGTCTGTCTGTCTGTTTGTCTGTCTCTCTTCTCTCTCTCATCTGTCGCGCTCTCTCTTTCCCTATCTAAGGCTCAAATTGTCTCCGATTAAACATACAATTTTACTTCCTCCCAATGGTTCAGACTATCTCCCATTGAAGGTACATTTTCCCCATGTATACATTTCGTTTCAAGACAATATAATAATTATTATTATTTTGCTGTTGTATGTACATTGTACAATGTATGTGCATGCCGTCCCCCCCCCCCCCCCCCCAAATAAATTCAATGACTCACAGAAGACACAATCGGTATAAATCTCGCTTTCGGTCACAGGTCTTTTTCCCAACTGGTACGGAGGACCGTCTACATTGAACTAACCGCTTTAGTATTGCCCATAGGACTCCCCTGCCCCTCCCACTACCCCTCCCTCTCCCCGATCGTTGCCAACCGTCCGTCGCAACGTGGACCTAAGAGAGACGTACGTGAATCTGATAGACTGACTTACGAATGAATCGGTATTCTCTGAAGGAAAGGCGATCTGCAGTTATCTCGAGAAGACATATGGGTCCTGTTGAAATTAATGGTAAAGCATATATATATTATTAAGCTGTGTGTGGAAAGTCTATACGCCATTCATTGAGAGAGACGTTTTCATGCATTTCAGTTTGATGGCTTTGTACAAACATCTTTTGTCGTCGTCGTCGTCGTCGTTCTTGGCAATATATTATTGCATTGTTGTGAGATCTAGCCATTCATCAAGTGCACCGTTGATGCCGTTGACGCTGTTGGTGCTGTTGATGCCGTTGACGCTGTTAATGCCGTTGATGCTGTATGTTGTTCAGTTTTCTTCAGTTGCGTATAGGCGCTGATGCATGGGTTTATGGTTGAGGGGACTTCATAGCCATTTGACATCCAATATGAGTAGATCTATAAGATTTCAGCATAGATTGATTGCGTAAAATAATTTAGTTTACCAGCATTTCGTTTATGTTGATCATCTGTTGATATAGGCATACAGGTCGCTTGCACTACGCTTACTACTTCGGAATAATTTGCCTGCTTTCTACCAGTTGCTCAAGACCTATCTTTTTGGCTGTGGCTGGGCTGGGAGCGCCTCTGAGTAGGCTTCTTGAAGGGGCGATATATAAATTTTCAGAATGAATGAATGACTATTTATAGTCGGTCCTATACAGAGTTGTGTATGTATGCATGTATATATGTATGTATATATGTATGTATATATGTATGTGTGTATGCATGTATGTATTTATGTATGTATGTATAATTTTGTATGTATGTATGTATGTATGCATGTATGTATTTATGTATATATGTATGTATGCATTAGGGTGTTTTTAAGGTATATGTGAAATTTTCAAATAAAAGATTTTTTAACGACCAAGTGAAATTATTGTGCCAAATCATGTGTAAACTGAATAACTGAAATTATATCTCGCTAGCTGAATATTTAGGACTTGCTCAAGAGGACTGAAGTTAGGAACACGGTTACATTGCAAGCATTAGAATCTACTATTTCAATACTTGCGAGCTGCATGCTATAGAACCCTTCTCAGTGACTATAGTTCCCAGAAAATAAACATTCATGATTACGTCGTTACTGAAGTGATGTTGTTTTTGTCACTGGTCATGTGTTGCAAATGGCGGGAAGTGGTGCTTTTAATTCTTGTATCATAAAGCAGGCGCAGTGCAAAATTGATTTTAAAAAACTGAGATTTAGTTGATAGACACTACTGATATCACTTCGGCTATGCGAAGCTGCCTTCACAAAGGAGAGGTTACCATGCACATATACACCAAGGAATCATTGTCTGGATGACAAGTACGTATAAGAGACAGTAGCAATTGTACGTTTCAATGCGGGAGAGATGATCTTGCAGTCCTGGCAGCAGAGATTCTTCTGAGTCACAAGTTCCCCTTACTCTTCACTTGAATAACAAGCTCATGCCAGATGTTACAGAGACAGGACGATAATGGTACATTTCATAAGGATGTTACCAAGCTAATTGGCCATCCGCCCTAACTCCACTTAGTGACAGCTATTGTCATGTCAGATTCTTGATGGCTGAGATCTGAAGCTGGGGATTGGAAGACAAAATCCTGGCCATGTGTTTTGACACAGTGGCGAGTAAAACGAGTTGCAAGGGCGGCATATGCATGAAGCTGGAAGTGAAATTGGGAAAGGACCTCTTGAACCTCGCCATCGATACCATGCCTCTGAAATTGTTCTATAGAAAAGTGTTTCACTGCATGATTCTGCAAGGACTCCAGTATTGGAAGTCTTTAGTCAAGAGCTACTAGAGCTACCGGTAATAGTCATTTTCCAAAGATGAATTCCACCAAAGGGAATAAAGTTCAGGCGACCAGGTGCATTTCACCGACGGCGTTGGATGTCATATTAGGCTGGAGCTTATTTTTTTATTTGTGAAATATGATCTTCGTACCCCTTCAGTTTTTTCCTGTATATGAAATAAAAATTCTGGCAAAATATCAGCACAATTGAACAATATTTAGGGGTAGCTCAATGATGGTGAAGATTCTGATACCAGAGCTGTGGCAGCCTTTATATTTCGGATACTACTGAAACTAGCATTTTATTTCTTAATTAATTCTGATGATCAATAAATAACCAAATCTTATTTGCTAAGTAAATTGAAACATTCTCCCAATCGTACACTCACTTAGATCACATTGTTTTGTTGACAAGACACAATTTCCATGAATTCATATTACAGACATGTTCAGACTTGTTTACTCTTTGGACTGACTAATCAGTTACTATGCTGACTAAGCATTGTAAGCAACACTGATGCAGTGATGCAGCAGTAGCTGCAGTATGTTTGTTTAACAGCTGGAGGCATTGTCTCAGTTATGTCTCACTTACTGATACAAAATAAAACAGTTTGAATTTACTGTTTTTGTTATTGCGGAAACTGCAAGAAGCTTGGAACAGAACATTGATGAACTTGCTTTAAACAGAGACTCAATTCGCCGACATAAAGTAGAACACCGAGCTCAGAGATCATTAAATATAAAAACAGAGTTTCAGGGTAACACTCCACTTGTTGTTCACTGGGACGGCAAGCTGATCACTGATCTTACTGGAGAAGAGAAGGTCGATCGCCTGTCAGTAATGGTTTCAGGGAAAGGACTTTCTGAGCTACTCACAGTTGCCAAGCTTTCATCTGGAACAGACGAGGCTCAGGCTGCTGCTGTCTTTAGCACCATTGAAGACTGGGGCATAGCCGACAGCATCCGAGTTATGTGTTTTGATACGACCCGCTCAAACACTGGTCGGATCGCTGGTGCCTGTGTCCTCCTAGAGAAGAAGCTTGAGAAGGAGCTCTTGTCACTGGCTTGCAGGCATTACATTATGGAATTGATAATTGGTGCAGTGTTCAAAGTGTGCTTGAGGCTCACCACATCTTCTCCGCAGGTTGCACTCTTCAAACGCTTCCAGGAATATTGGGGACTCATAGACACGGCCAAGTATGAAACAGGAATTTCAGCTCATGACGTGGCAGCTCTAGTGGAAGACATAAAGCAAGACACAATCGATTATGCCAGCAAGCAACTTCAACAGAGTCATCCAAGAAATGATTATAAAGAATTCTTAGAACTTGCAATTGTCTTTCTTGGTGCTGCTCCAGCCACAGGAGTGCGATTGATATCACCCGGAGTAATGCACCATGCCTGATGGATGTCCAAAGTCATATACAGTCTCAAAATCTGGATGTTCAAGGCTCAATTCAAACTGACTCAGGACTGCAAAAGAGAGAGGATTACGGGATGTATGTGTGTTCGCAGTACGTGTCTACCTGAAAGTTTGGATCTCCTCACCTCAAGCATCACGTGCTCCTTACAATGACCTGCTGCTACTGAACTTACTGCTCGATTACTCATCAATCCATTCAGCCATCTCAAAGGCAACATCGCACAAGTTTTCGAATCACTTGTGGCACATGTCACAGAAACTGGTGAGCCTGGCTTTCTTCGACCGTCGAGTCAGTTCATCAACGAAGAGACTGATGGTGAGTGCCACGCAAAATAGAGCAAGCCGAGATAAGGACCATTCCAAGCGAATCACAATTGCTCTGGATTCCTTCAAGGACAAGAACTTGGAAGATTTTGTCACAGCCCAGTCAATGACACTGATCCAAATGCTGGAACTTCCAGACGGATTTCTCGCAGTTGATCCGGATTTGTGGGAAGACAGAGACGACTACAGGCAGACTACAGAAACAGTGGAGTCTCTGAAAGTTGTCAATGACCATGCTGAACGTGGAGTGCGCTCATTGAGGAGTACAGTGGATTATTAACCCGTGATGAAACACAGCTGCAGTTCCTGCTGCAAGTTGTCGAGGACCATCGTAAAATGTACCCTGATAGCAGGAAACAGACTCTGTCCGGGTTGCCATGAAAACAAGAGAACCATGAGTTTGCTGGACTTTGTGAGACTTATGCTATAGAATCTGATGTACTCTGTCAAAGAATTTATGAGCAGTGTGTTTTTGTTCAAAAGTAAATATTGTGTTCAGTTTAAAATAAATACCCGACGCAGTTTGCAGAATTTTCGTCGTTTTCGTAATATCTTAGGGACTTGAGCTACCTCTAAACATGCGAATTTATTGTTCAAACTTTTTTCACAGTGTTTCTGTATAATAAGGAACAGATTTTGGGGGGTACGACTTTCAAATATTAAAATTTTTATTTTTTGTTATTGCTTAAGCTCCAGCCTAATGTCATATGCGATTTACATGATCAAATTGTGGCTTTTCAGTTATCAATTTTTCATTCAGCGACGTTAAAGCACAGAGAGGATAAACTCGACCATCCTACTCTGGAAAGGTATCGAATCATTTATTCGAAGTGTCGCTCTCTGTGACAGCAACTTAGTCTTACGTGAAGTACTATTTCACCTGTATACCTGAAATAATGAAGCCCAAAGGGACCAAGGGGAATCCATGCCTGTACCATGCCAGGGAAGTCTTACATGTCTCCCTAACAGTATTTCCCAGACACCTTTGATTTTTGTCATAGATCCTGGTTGGTCACAGCTTTTTGACGAGTCGTAGACTACAGCATGTGCAACGAATTTGATGATCTGGAATCTGATCTCATGAGAGGCTTCCTACTGTACCTAAGCCACCACCAAAATATTCAAGATCCTCGGATTGGGCTAATCTCTTCGTGATTGAGACCCGCGACAATGGTAGTCAGAACAATCACACAGTGAGGCAAAATTAAATCATAATAGCTGACCCGACCTAAGAGAGACGAATGATCTGGGAGAGTGACTTTTACACAGTCCTTCAATGAAGTCCTGGTCAGAAATAAAGGAGAGAAACAATTTGTTCTGCAATGGTCAAGTAAATCCAGATTTTTTCAAATGTACTAAGAGTAATAAACTATGACAACTTACAGAACTTCTTTGGATTTTGCCTTATATCTGATGGTTATGCGTCCAATTTTGCTTGGATCTGTGAAAATTACAATGTGTCACAATGTTGCCTAAGTGGCTATTCTTCCAGTGCTTTGAGCAAGTCCTAAATCTATTCCGATTTTCATCTAATTTGGCAGATAACTATACTTCTGAAGGTGGAATACAAAATCATATTGGTCGATATTGGCATCGAGATTTTAATTTTTAGACACACCCTAGTATGCATGTATATATGTATGTATGTATGTATGTATGTATGTATGTATGTATGTATGTATGTATGTGTGTGTGTGTATGTATGTATGTATGTATGTATGTATGTATGTATGTATGTATGTATGTATGTATGTATGTATGTATGTATGTATGTATGTATGTATGTATGTATGTATGTATGTATGTAAGTATGTATGCATGCATGTACGAATTGTAGGCCTGCATGTATGCATGAATGTAGATAATGTATATATGTATGTGGGTATATACACCGTGATTCAAAAAAAGTAAGCCAAATTGTTTTTCATATATCTCTAGTGCCTGATAACATATCACGCTAAATTTTTCCAAATATTTAGAGAATTGGACCAAGAATATGATTCCAAGATTTCATGAGATAAAGTTGAACGGATAAAAAGATATGTATCTTTCAACTTCATATGCCGAAATTTCAGTTTACAAGCAATTTTCTGTTAGATTCCAAAAAATGTGAGTCACACTTTTTAAGTATCTTTATGGCCTGATAATTAATCATAGTAAGATTTCCCAATATTTAGAGAATTGAATCAAGAATGGGATTCCAAAATATCAAGTCATAAATTTGAACGCATAGAAAGATATGAATATTTCAACTTCATCTCCCGAAACTTCAGTTTTCAGCAAGTCTGTTATGGTGTTCTTTGCGGTTTCGACGCTTGATCGTTCCCAATTTTGGTCTTCAGTGACCCTGGAGTAAAAATTAATGGATCCTGTTATCGCGACGTTCTGCTGTCACAACATCCTCTATCTGTAATCAGAAATCTAGCCCCCAGAAGGCTGGTTTGTTTTCAACAGGACAGTGCCCCAGCCCACAGAGCCAAGGAAACCATTGAAATGCTGACAAGAGACGCCAGACTTCATTTCTCCCACATTATGGCCTCCGAACAGCCCAGATTTGAATCCTGTCGACTATAAAGTGTGGAGCGTGATGCAAGACCGAGTCTACCAGACAACAATCCATGATACAAACAATTTGAAGCAACGCTTGTTGGAAGTGTACACGTGGGATGTCCTGGACCAGAGGATAATCGACGATGCTGTTGCCCAATGGCGCCAGCGCCTCCAGGCTTGCGTGCAAGCAGGAGGAGGACATTTTGAGCATCTTATTTAATTAAATAATCAAGCCATACTGATGGAATCATATTGTTAGTTCAATTCTCTACATATCTGGAAAATTTTAGAATGATTAATCATCAGGCCATAAAGATAATGAAAAACAGTATGACTTACATTTTATTGAATCTAGCAGAAGATTGCTTGTAAACTGATTTTTCGGCATATGATATTGAAAGTCTCATATCTTTTTATCCGTTCAACTTTATCTCATGAAATTTTGGAATCATATTCTTGGTCCACTTCTCTAAATATTTGGAAAATTTTAGCGTGATATGTCATTAGGTATTAAAGATATATGAAAAACAGTTTGGCTTACTTTTTTTGAATCACGGTGTATATACTGTATGTTTACCTGCCTGCTTGCTTGTATGTTTGCGTGAATAAGTGTAAAACGTATGTATTTATGCTCAACCATACGATTCTTCCATCGCATGTGCATAGGTCTATCTGCTCATTTCTGGGAATTTTTGTGGGTCTTTTTAGTACCTGGCAAAGTGTCACGCTGGATGGATCCGCGAAGTACTTGCCATGCTATTTCCGCCGACGAAAGCTTGTCATCTGCGCGATATTGATGCCCAGTCTCACATCATCGTTGTCGCCCTCGTCATTACTGTCTCATCATATTCAGTAGCATGCCAATAGTTTTTCTGCTGCGATCCTTTGGTCTGTATGTAGTCAGGTCACGTCAACCGTGCAGCGGTCCGTTCTCATGATGGCTCATTAGTAGCGTCGGCATTTCCTTGCATCTTGCGTCGTTGGAACAATCCACCAATCACAGAAAAATACTTTTTTCTGACAATGGCTGAGAAATGGATCACACGTGCAATGCAATCGAGGGAGGCAAATAACTCCGCCACTGGTTGCACTCTGCCAGTGCCAGTCCCAAGCCTGGAAAAAGGAGGAGGGCGTCGCTAATGGTATTTGTTACCACACAGTGACGTTAAACTGCAAATGCCGCCGAGGGAGGCAAATTATATTGCGCAGGTTCGATGTTAGGAGCGTTTTGACTTTTCAGCATGGAAGTGAATGGCGCCAACCCATTCGGTTCTCTTCATTTGCTCTTAGCGTCTGTTTATAGTGCAGGATGACTTAATATATTGGGATATACATAGGCCTATAGTTCAGTTCCATGAATTCACGACGTTTCACTGTTCTATTTGCCTTACCCTTCACTTCTTTGCGATTCAGTCCAGTACCACTGCTTCTCTTGTCCACTTTATATATCCTTCTTGACCCGTGCAAAATGATTTGTTTTCCTCTTAGAACGCTCTTTGCTCCTTCCTCCCAATGTCATGTCTGAGTTGTTAGTCTGCAACACAGAGACAGAGAGAGGGGGAGAGAGAGAGGGAGATAGAGAGAGAGAGGGAGAGAGAGAGAAAAGAGAGAGAGTGAGAGAGTGAGTGAGTGAGAAGTTGTGGCCCATGTACAAACGCACATCAATACATATGTATGCATAAGATGGCCGTACATACCCCACTGCTAAGGCCACCTTCCACTGAATATAAATTTCCCTATGTGCATGCTCTTTCCCAACGGGTCTTTGTTCCATCATAGGTCACGCAGTCTCTCGTTTAAGATGGCCTAAATATTTCCCATAAATTTTGCGCCGGATGCACGGATGATCGTTGAATTCATGCGCCAAACACAAGATTACCATCTCCACTTCTGGTGGGGTGGGGGGGTGGGTGGGGTGGGGGGGGGTGGGGTGGGAGGTCGATCTGTTAAGAAACGGAAGCGGAGCGTCTCGTCTCTTCACCGGTACAGAATATATCTCTCCCACTTAATTTACATATTCCTCGTTCATCCTTGGACCTTCTCTTGACCTTCCTCTCTGACAGCGACAAATCGAATTCTGGTTATATGCAATAAAGTTCGCAATGCATTCAGGTTCTTCGAATGATGCACGCAGACGACTATTCAACCCAAACGCATATGCAACGCTTCTTGCTGGTCGTATATATAGATAATATCGTTTAATAATTCAATAAATCACATATAAATGCATCGTGTTTCAAGGGCATTTTTATAGCGCCTTTTTATTGACTTTGGATCCGAAATATTATAAATGGCTCGATATATGAGACGCATATGCATCGCAATTTCAGCGATGGATATTTGACGTATTTGGTCATTTACATGACGCCAATTCATGGTTAACTCACATAGCGTAAAACGTTTCAAATGTTTCTCGAGCTGTCATATGTATGTATGTAGACCAGAGGTTCTCAAACTTAATTTTTATTGTACCCCCAAGTAAAAATATCAAATGATGGCGTACCCCCAGTAAAGTCAGTTCAGAAACAAAATGCCATTGCGAGGTCTCTTTGCAGTGGCAACTAAGAGTCCATTTGATCATTGGTGACATCGTTTTGTGGCGGAAAAATAAACGGGGAAGCCACTCCCTGGAAGCCTCCCTCTCTGCAGACGCCCAAGCTTCCGTGTAACCAGGATAGCGGAAGTGGAAGGACGCGTGTCGCTTCAGGGGGGTGGAAGCGTAAGTCCGCCTCCGGGGTATTTCGGAGGAAAGGTGGGGCACTTCCGGTCGCTCCGCCCGTAGAGAACACCACGACGTTCGAATGAAGACACGATATTTATTTTCACAATGACAAACTGTCACACGGTCGCTAAATCGTCCGTCGGTCCACTACTCGTCCGCTGTACGTCATGGACTAACTGCCTCGCTGATTCGTCGACGACATCACTGACTAACTCCGAACTCAACTGCACTCGGACTGACTCGACGACTACTCGCTGACTGGATCGAAGACTCTCGAAGGCTGTTCAAGACTGTCCAAGACTACTTGTCCTAAAACACAGCCCCTTATATACACTACCCGGGGGTGGGCGTGGCCAAAGTAACGCGGGAACGAAAAGGCAGGCTAGCCTTTAAAGAGGCAGGCTAGCCTTTAAAGAGGCAGGCTAGCCTTCTGAAAGAGGCAGGCTAGCCTTTAAAGAGGCAGGCTAGCCTTCTGAAAGAGGCAGGCTAGCCTTTAAAGAGGCAGGCTAGCCTTCTGAAAGAGGCAGGCCAGCCTCTAAAGAGGCAGGCTATCGCGCGGGAAACACGAAGCACGTGCAGTTCAGAGTACGGGAGGCCTCGAAAAGAGGCAGGCTGGAGCGCGGGAAACGGACAACAGGAGAAGGCAGAAGAGGCAGGAAGCGCTAAAGAAAATGGGGAGGGTCCCTTCCCCAATTTCG
This sequence comes from Lumbricus terrestris, assembly GCA_949752735.1. NCBI lineage: Eukaryota > Metazoa > Annelida > Clitellata > Crassiclitellata > Lumbricidae > Lumbricus > Lumbricus terrestris. The sequence continues at coordinate 43,380,800 of OX457036.1, forward strand.
CTACAGTTTATTAGTCTAGACTTAGGTCCTATATAGGAAGAAAAATCTAGTTTGAATCATATAATCTTATCAACAAATTTAAAACGGGAAAATTCTTCTACAACCCTGTCAGAAAGAGGACAGAGCCAACCTATGGTGATGTGGGCTTGTTCAGACTAGCACATATCTACAATATCTGGTTTAACATTTGTCAATTTCAAATGCAAATTTACCCCATGTTTGTTTTTGATAGCAAGAATAGTTAGACCTAACAGTTTCACCCAGATATGGCGTGCTGAAAGGAATCACAAAATTTAAAGCTCTAATCATTTTGCCAATTCCGCTTTCTGCTATTTGAGCTCTATAATTATATAGGCTGAGATATTCCGACTTTGGTACTTTCAACTATTTATATATTCAGTCTTGGGCATGACGTTAAACTGCATCCATCCTCCGCCACAGGGAACCAACAACGTCCCTGTGCCGGTCCTAAGCCCGGACAAAAGGAGGAAGGTTTGCCAGATGGGTGACGATACGCTGGCAGTAAAAGACCAAGACGATTGAAATCCGCAAAAACCACAGCACAAGTGACATTGCGACCCAGATGCTTCAAGGTATCATGATGTGGAGCTGACATGCACAGGCCGGTCAGGACAGACCAGTGGAGAGAGTCGGGGGAGAGCATGGGACACATACGGGCATTGACCCAGGTTGTCCTTCATGCCTCTCTTCCAATATTCTCTTCAATCAGACAAGGCGGTCTAGCTGCTCCAAGATGTTAATGGTATATGGACCTGCTGACCGGACCGGTTGAAGCTGGGTAACATGACGCGAGACAGACTCAGACAGAGAGTGGCGTCGGACCCCTACGGGCATTGAGCCCAAGGATTTTGATGATGATGATGCATTAGGCCTATTTGTTTCAAAATCATAGTAATAGGCCTAAACATAAATATGTTGCCTACACTGCATTGTACGTGAGTCTAATTATATGCTGTGAAAGCAAGAAATAACGATGTTGTTATACGTTGCAACGTTGAAAGTCACTGCTAATCAAAGAAAGATGGACAAAAAGTCCATAAACTCAAAGAAAATTTATATTTATGGAATTTTTTGCGTACTTCTTACCGGCGACTGGCGTACCCCTAGGGGTACGCGTACCACAGTTTGAGAACCCCTGGTCTACGCCATGCATGTTCAGTGCTCGTTGTTCGTGTTGTTGCATCGAGAATGTGGACTTGCGACAGTCAACAGCTGTGGAGAAACACTGCACGTAAAGACAGCAGGAGGCAGATCCTAACAGATGATTTACCACAAGAAAGCGAGACGCATATTTTGCTGTTGACTCCGATAAATCAGCCGCCCACCATAATTCGCTGTGAATGCTTTTGATTGACCATAATTTGGTCATCACACAGTCGCACACACGGTTACATTAAGTCGGTCAAACCCTTCCCAGACTATTATCTACTTCAAGCATGCGTCGCTGTAGCGTCAAGCGTCAAGTGGATGGCTCATCGTTCATCTGTAGGAGCGCTATTTATGGGTTGGAACCCACTTGACCTATAGACAATTACTGCGCAAGGACCTTGAGAAAGTTCTTCAATCACAGCTCCTTCGTTTTATTAATAGACATCTGATACAATCAAACTACAGTCTACAGTATATAATAGAACAAGAAAACAATAATTTACCCTCAGGATCCTGGGTGGCCGAGTGGGTTGTAGCCCGCTCGCCGCGCCGGCGACGCGGGTTCGATTCCCCGGTCGGATCTTTACATACTGCGGGTTGCTCGGTCGCAATATAAACGTGGAGTCGACGCTGATATCATCTTCGTAATGGAAAAGAGTCGTTAAACCCATACATTTCAATAATTTACCAGAGGATCCTGGGTGGCCGAGTGGGTTGTAGCCCGCTCGCCGCGCCGGCGACGCGGGTTCGATTCCCCGGTCGGATCTTTACATACTGCGGGTTGCTCGGTCGCAATATAAACGTGGAGTCGACGCTGATATCATCTTCGTAATGGAAAAGAGTCGTTAAACCCATACATTTCATTTTTCAATAATTTACCAAAGCCAGCAGTAGCCTAACCAAAGCCAGTGATCAGTTTTGATAAGGAGTTAGGTCGAAAAACTGGACGCCAATCGAAAGCCATGCGCAGGGCACCAGCTGATTTACGAGCGCTGCGTCTAATCAGAAGGGTTTCCAGAAGGGTAGACCGTGGAGATTCGAGTCCGGTGTATACCAATGGGTCAGTGGTGGCAGAGTGTCTGTTAAGGTGTGTTTCGTTTATTTCGAAGATAAAAACGTGCATGGCGAATCAGATGAGACGGCGCAAGAGTTCTTGAAGAGGTGTGACTTTAATTTCGAATGGAAAGCCCAGAGGGATGAATAGAGATGCCCGATGAACGAAAGTGATGGCCAGTGATTGATGATGATGATGGTGGAGGAACAGAAAAAGATCGGAGGCATGCACTGTCAATCAATCGCATGTAAACAGTTTCACACATCAACAGCAGAAATCCCAAAACGAACTGAAGCACCGTTAGGCTACTTAGGTTCACCTGTAGGCTACAAAATCATAATTATGATACACGAATTGCAAACGGTTATTTAAGTAATTTTGCATCCGGGCTCCAGCACGGCTAAAACGAACACTTTTCGAGTGCTTATAGAACGACCTGTGAAATAGGCACAGCTCAAGAGTGATTCGCCTATTCCATACAACAATGATGCTGCTTAACTAAAAACATTAATGTTCAGGGAACAAAATATTTAGAAATTTGACAGTTTGAAATTTGAAAGATAGCACTGGAGAGAAGCCATTTGGTTGGGGGCTACACAAATAGTAGCCTATCTATACAAATATTAGCAGTAAATTATACTCATTGTTATTTAATAGTAGGCCTACAATATAATAGTAAATTATAACATTGTAATCATATTATAGCCTAATAGTAAGTAATATAACGGTATATTATAACAGTTCATGCGATAAAATGATGTAAGCAGCAACTAAAAACTACTATCATTTGATCAAATGTGACATGTCCCTTAAGAATGTCATTTATTTCATTTTAGTTCTTTAAAAATAGTATTGTACACATATGAGCAGCAAATTATACTTATTATGATTTGATGTATCATATAATTATTATAACAGTAAATAAAATAACATCATAATCCTTTACTAGTAGATAATTTTTATGGTAGCCTATAATATACAGTTCATCTGATACAATAATGTCTACAGCAATAAAAAAAACTACTATCATTTAAGCTTAGTCAAATTTTTCTGGATGAGGGAAATGTCATTTCTGTACGAAACTTTACCCTGGAGATGTCTGTATTAGACATGGGCGAACCACGTTCAGAGGAAACATAAATACACCACCTGAATTCTGTTTATGTTATCGATGGTTAGAAGAGTGTATGCGTGGGCCTAATTGAAAGCGAGGCTTAGAGTAATTAGCAATGGATATTTTGGTTATAGTAGGCCTACAAACAGCTCTAGAGCTTTTTAAGGAAAACCATTATTTATTACGCCTTGCGTTACAACCTGAAATCCAGACCAGACTACAATAATACATATATATACATACATCATTTCATTAACATAAAAGCATATAGACCCATAGTCATTATGATGATGAAGAAGATGATGGCCAAAATAGCAATAATAAAGAGTTAATGGCTCATGATAAATATGGTATCAACATTAGCAAACGAAAGCAACAACATCAATTACAACGATACAGGTTAATGCATTTTTAGTTACATGTATGTTACTAGCGAAAATAATAAAATAATAATAAATTAGCAATATTAACAACGATAAGAATACTTCACGAGATCAAGCCAATCCCGACAGTTTATGATTCTCTTGAGCTTTTTAAAATTCTGATAGATAATATGTAGGCATTGTAGGGCAGTGATCTTTTCGTGAATAAGAAGTAGTATAAGAATAAATAATTATTTTATTTTCGTTCAGCAGAAGTAGAAGTAGAATAAAAATTATTTTAAGAACGAGAATAGAATAAGAAGTGGAATTAAGACCTTCAGAAGTGAATAAGAATAAGAAGTATAATTATTTTAAGAACGAGAATAGAATAAGAAGTGGAATTAGGACATTCAGAAGTGAATAAGAATAAGAAGTATAAATATTTTGAGAACGAAAATGAAGAGACTTCTGATTTTTATGTGCCGTATTTTAGTCATGTGAGTAAGCAGATTAGTCACAGAACAAGGAGGCGTTTTACCTGTATTCCCGGGGTCATAATTATGGCTCTAAACTAGTCTAAACCGGTTTGGAGTAAGGGGCTATTCGAGGTCAATCCACGCAAGAACCTTGGAGCTATTGATATTCAAATTGGGGTGAGGGGATGAGGAAACCAGGGCCGACTGGCAGGGTCACCATTGGAGTTAGGTAAGATATGATTGGCCTGTGAATAAGGAGAGACAAGAGTCTGAACAGAGGCAGTCCGCTGGCAAGAAAGACTGTTTAGCTGTAGCTGGATATGAAAAGAAGGGTGGTTGTCTCTGGTGTAGAGAAGAGCATTGGATTGCCTTCGGAGAGAGAAACCAACAGAATTCTCTGGCCAGGACCTGATTTAATATCCAGGGTGAAATATATCAGGCTTGAACAATTTCTGTCACAACATATTTTGAGGGCAAAGGTAAAAAGTAAGCCGCAGAGTTTACAGTTACAAGACATTCTCGTTGATAACATGCTTTGTTTGTCACATTTATTTAGTTATGTAAAATCCTGTTAGTACTCTGTGAATAGTCGTCCAACTTCTAATTCTGATTCATTCACATTACAATATCGCACTTTGGGATGTTTAGTTCTTTGTATTCATAGCCAGACTACTGACTACTGAGACTAGTGTTATCAAGCGTTCTATAGCAAATGATAGACTGAGCGGACCTTTGGTATGATAGCGGGAATCTATCCCGCATCCTACCTGATGTTCTGCTCTTCACGCCAGTTGAGTTATGTTATCATTAAGCTTATTCTATGGATCCCCCACATGCAAAGCAGGAACATTAATTCCCTCGGCCCGTAACATGGGCTTGCAGGTCACAATTAAGTCCCTTCTTTATCATGAGACACGGATGCCATCGGCCTTTTGGCAATGAAAACCATGTATTCGAAAAAATTGGTCCCAGGCCTGGAGTTTAATCACCATAGAAGCACCCACAAACTTGAAGCTTTATAAGTTTATATCATAACCTTAAATTCCAAGCTTCTAAAAGTGTCATCACGCAGAAAGCATTAGGTCTATCATCGTGACTATAAATAAGCTAAATTGGCAGATTGCAAGAGCGAGAAAAACTGACAAGTGCACGGATAAGTAAAATTATGTCTAAACTCTAACTGGAAGAAGAAGTGAAATTATCTGAGAACTGGAAGTAGAAGTAGAAGCAAAATTGCTCTAGTAGAAGTGAATAAGAACTAGAAGTAAAATTATTTGAGAACTAGAAGTAGAAGTGGAAGTAAAATCACGTCAGCAGAAGTGAATAAGAACTAGAAGTAAAATTATTTGAGAACTAGAAGTAGAAGTGGAAGTAAAATCACGTCAACAGAAGTGAATAAGAACTAGAAGAAAAATTAATCTAAGAACTAAAATATCACTGTTGTAGGGTCTACCATTGTGCCTCGGTGTAGTAGCAATGATAAAAAGACGAACGGTTCGGAAATCGGAATGCAGTAGCTATGGACACTGCCATTTACAACCACTTACTCCTCAACTGACCTAAACTACGGAAACATGCATGCAGAGGATTTTGAAGGCGACAGAGAGGATAAACGCTTATTTCGTGCCGCTGGCGTCTGAAACTCTATCTCCGACCAATTAACACTCGTTTTCTTTGTCCTATTACAGAGGCGGACGCTGTCTGTTTTTCTAGCATAACCGGTGACACGGCAGACACCAGTTGACGTTCTCAGCAAATTGCTATTGTTGCCCAATGCTTCTAAGTCATTGCTTGCAGAGTCATATTTACACAGTAAACCTCTATAGTAGAAGCAGTAATAGTAGTGGAAGTTGTAGTAGTAGTAGCTGTTGTAGCAATAATAGTATATAATAATAATGTTGTTATTATTATAATAACAACGGCAACAAAAGTATTTAGTAAGAGTAGTAGCAGTTATTATAATAATGATGAGTGTTATATAAGAAGATGATGAACAAGCTACCAGCTCACTCGCATCGTATTTAAAAAGTCTAGGAAAAATATAGAATTGTAAAGATAGCATTGACCCAGAAAATAGAAATAGCTTGAATGAAGCAGAAGAGAAGATAAAAAAAAGGAAAGGAGGTGTAGCAAGAAAGTGAATATGAGGAAGAAGGAAATAGAAACCAGATCAATGTGCATAGGAAAAAGACAAAAGAAGAAGAATAAGAAGAAAAAGAAAAAGAAGAGGAGAGGAGGAGGAGGATGAAGAAGAAGAAGAAGAAGAAGAAGAAGAAGGAGGAGGAGGAGGATAAGGAGGAGAGGAAGCGGAGGATTATGAGGAAGAATAATACGTAGAAATAACGATACCGACTTGGAAACGACGCCGCAGTTTCAAATCCACCCGAAGACTTCCTGGAATGTTTATTGGCGTCGTCAGCAGGATCGCCTTATAACTCAAAGCCAATCACGGCAACCGCTGATCGGACTTCGCTCGGAGTATAATTAGAACAATGACTCCGGTTCTCGTGATGAAGTGATCGCAGGTCGCGGGTTCACGACACGCGCTCCGATATTAAATCAAAAATTTCTGGGACGTATCCCGAAAAGATACCAAACGACACCTATGCCGCAGCAACACCGGGCTTCAATATAATATACTAGCTGGGGTACCCGGCGTTGCCCGGGAAATTTAGGATTCGATCCGCTCCGGCCACAACCCCACCACACAACACCCCACCACACTCCGACCTCTACCAGTACGCCACCGAAGAAATTTGGGTTTGACGAAAATTCCCCCCCCATCCCACCCCCACCCCACCCCCTCCACCCCAACCCCTCTCACCCCACCACCCCCACTCCACCCCACCCTACCTCCCACTCCTTCCCCCTCCACCCCACCCCACCCCTCCACCCCACCTCAACTCCACTCCCTCACTCCACCCCGCCCCAACCCCCACCCATCCCCAACCCCACCCCTCGACCCCTACGCCACCCCACCACCTCCACCCCTCACCTCCATCCCACCCCTCCACTCCACTTTAGACACCTCTAAAACGGCGAAAATGACGACTTTTATACGTGGCAAGCGAATGAAAAATTGTTAGCGAAAATTAGTGTTTTTGACCTTCCGCACCCTGGCCCCCCCTGGTGGTGGAGATTTGCCAACCACTGATCCGGGAGGTTTATGGACCTCTATCTAGGAAAAAAAATCCAAAAAATAGCTGCGTTTTTTTGAAAAAAATTGGGGGGTTTCGCCCCCATTCTGGCCCCCATGGTGGTAGAGAATCGCCAACCCCTCGCCTTTGCGTCTCGTGCCGAGACCTACACAGTAGTGAAGGTTTGGAGTGAAAAGCTCAAAAACTGTGAGCGTGCATTCTGGACAAAGTCACATACATACAAACATAGTCATATCCTTCCTTATAGATATACTAGCTGGGGAACCCGGCGTTGCCCGGGAAATTTAGGATTCTATCCGCTCCGGCCACAACCCCACCACACAACACACCACCACACTCCGACCTTTACCAGTACGCCATCGGAGAAATTTGGGTTTGAAGAAAATTTCCACCACATCCTACCCCCACCCCTTCCACCCCACCCCTCCAACCCCACCACCCCACTCCACCCCACCCCACTCCACCCCCCTCCACCCCACCCCACCCCACCCCTCCACCCCAACCCCACTCCCCACTCCATCCTACCCCAACCCCCACCCCTCCCCAACCCCACCCCTCGACCACCTACGCCACCCCGCCCCACCACCTCCACCCCTCACCTCCATCCCACACCTCCACCTCCACCTCACTTTAGACACCTTTAAAACGGTTAAAATTATTGCTTTTATACGTGGCAAGCGAATGAAAATTTTTAGCGAAAATCAGGCGTTTTTGACCCCCCCGCACCCTGGCCCCCCCTGGTGGTAGAGATTTTCCAACCACTGATCCGGGGGGTTCTGATGGACCTCTATCTAGGAAAAAATTCAAATCAATAGCTGAAATTTTTGGGGGGAAAATTGGGAGGTTTCGCGCCCCCCCTGGCCCCCATGGTGGTAGAGAATCGCAAACCCCTCGCCTTTGCGTCTCGTGCCGAGACCTACACAGTAGTGAAGGTTTGGAGTGAAAAGCTCAAAAACTGTGAGCGTGCATTCTGGACAAAGTCACAAACATACATACATACATACAAACATAGCCACATCCTTCCTTATAGATATAGATATAATGATGAGCAAACATGCATGCAGCCCAGCATACTACGCTTAAGTTGAACCTGCGTCTGAATGGATATCCAAGCACAATTGCACATGTCTTAAAAAGAGTCCCCGAAAGGTGAGCGATGATGACTGCAGGTCCATACGTCATTGTAGGTGCATGCAGGTTTATGTGTTCATAAGCGAGCATATATTATATATAATATATATATATATACATGCTATTGTATATGCATATATTATGTGCTATTGTATATATATATGCTACTATATATAATAGCACAGACCGCCTATATATACACATATATATAATTTATATATAATATATGTATATTACAATGAAATACAATAATCGATAAGTGCTGCTGAATCCATGGCATGTATACAAGAAGATATGCGTCGTGAATAATGGAAAGTGCTTCTCAGAATCGGCGTAAAATGTTTCGTTACTGCGATCTATTTCCGGTTAATCCGTTGCTTCTCGTTCTCGATTTCCGGTCGTTTCCATGCCTGGTTATTGCCGCGGCTGCTCGACATGCATCCAGCGTCCGTTGCAACTCCGTCGAACTCCAGGAACTGCAGGAACTCCATAAAAATGATCTCGCTTGATTCCACGATTCATTCTCCTCATTCCTTCTCTGTCTTTCCTTCTGTCGATAATCATCATCATTTCTTTCCATTCCTCTTCCGCTCCAATCCTCCATTTCTCCATTTGATCATTCCTTATCATCTCTTTTATTCATTAAAATGTAGATACGATCTCATCCATATTCCCTATAAGTTTCCTCCTTTCTTTCTTCCTTTGTTTTCTTTCTTCTTTCATTCTTTCTCAGTGGCTGGCCCTAGAGCCTGGAATGGGCTCCCTGTTACTCTCCGCCTGGTGCCTAAAGGTCACACCACTATGTTTCTTTCTCGCTTAAAAACTGCCTTATTTAGCCGCTGAGTAGATTACCTTGAAGGTGCGCTATATAAAAAGTCAATAATAATAATTATTTAACTATTCATTTCTACTGTCGTTCGTATTTCGCCAGTGTCTCAATTTACCCAAATGTCTCATCTAGATCTACGTTAGTGTGGTCCTTAGCTCAATGTAAAAATAGTTTTTGGAGAATTTTATACGGGGCACCCTCCTAACTTGTACCTTTAGGTTAAAAAATATTAACACTGAAAATTTTGGCAGATTTTTTTGAGTTTTAGGGGTCGCTACCGGACGTAACATATATCAATGTGAAGACACAGGCGAAACATGGAATATCGTATATTGTATACTATTACTAGTGTACATGTATGGTTGAATGTACAAATTTAAATAAATTCTGGTGGGCAATGGACCGTGCTGGAGGTGGACTAGTGGCCTGTGGACTGGTTCACTATTTTGGACAAAACGCATACACGGACATAAAAATGTTTTTCCAGTTAATGTTTCCATTATTGCATCAGTCTTTTGCGACGATAGGTATACCGTATATTTCTTCACAATCAATATAGCAATCTGCATCTGATCCTCATTAGTTGTTTGAAGCTTGTTATACATGTTCACGAGTGTCACTCCACGCTTTGTAATGTCATTCACAACTTTCACTGGGCTCGCTGTGGCCAAATCTAACATGAAGTTCTCGTGTCGTTTGACCATGTATATCAACGTCTTATTGGAGAAAACTTGAAAAATCTCGTGTTTTCCATGACAAAATCTTCCAGTTGCATTGAGCTTATTGCAGCAGGTTCCAAGGTTCTTCTTTGAAGTGGATGTTCGATCCAAGTTTTATCCAGAGTAGTAACTATTTGGTGCTTGGTATAAATGGAAGCCCCATAAATCAAAGAATGCAAAAGTCACCAATTCCTCTGAAAGATAACAAAGGTCATCCAAACATTTCTTCATTGCAACGTCTGCAACTGCACTATTTTTTATCTCTCTGTATTTTGTCAATGTCCTTAAAGATCTGCTCTCTACAGATCAAGTTGAGGAGTATAATAGATGGTGCATACGGTGCTTGAAACCAGACTTTGACGTATAGCAGGCAGATGTCAGCCATACCCTTTATTCTCTTCTTGTTGACTGGAATTATTTCTTGAACATCCATATCTTAACACTGTAAATACTTTTGGCCACCAACCTCGCTCCGTGCAGCCCAGCTTAAAATCATTACGTTCTACCCTTCGGTGAATCAAGAGAAAACATAACCACTGCCTCCAACTTAATTTAGGCATATGTGATAGCGACATGCACTCTACAGCAAATCCTTGTCCAGCTTCTGTTCCAACAGGATGCAGGCACCATTTCTAAGTCCACTGTTCACTGATGTGGTGTCAAAGCACATAGATTTGATTGATCAGTAATGCCCCAAGTCACAACCGCTTCATACACTGCAGACACTGAAGATTTTCTTGTCCCGATGATAACTTCTGTAAACCGAGGATCTGGTCAACACTCTAGAAACGAGGACATGAAGACGGTCTATACTATTTCTTTACTGCAGTCTGCCGATGTCTTCCAACAACTTTCCATCCCAGTGAATTATCAGAGGAACTCCTGGTTGGCATTCAGCTTTCAAGTTTTCATAAATTTTTTGTCGATTCTTTATTCACTACTTAAGCATTGAAAAACAATAGAGATTGAACTCTGCGGGATCATTGCCAAGACATTGTAGTGCGAAAGAAAGTAGGCCTACAAGTGTTGCATTTCTGTTACTCACTTTCACCGTGGCATTGTCAAGACTTAGGACTATTGCCAACTTTGTGTTCTCGTTGACAATAGCAAAATTATGCAATATACACGATAAAACCAAAATGAAGCGAAATTGCCGCCAAAAGATGCAATCGCTGTGAATGCATTAACAAAAATCAATAAAATAAGTAAGTAGGTGGCAATCATGATGTCGGAGATGTTAATAAATATGTGAGTATAGTTGTCTATCAAATTCTATCATAGCGATTAACATGGTTGGAAAGCATATTAATGGAAATTCCGCATAGTGGACCACAAAGCCCAACTTAATTCTAACCTTGAACTTTAACCTCTGGTAGCGACCCCTAAATGTCCTCAGATTGTCTCCAAATTTTTTCTCAATTTCTTTCTCATGAATGGAAACCAACTTAGAGGGTGCCCCGTTATAAAATCAAACTTTTAAAAATAAGGACCATCCTAATCTACGTGTATCTCTTTCTTACGCTTTTCTTCACGTTAGCACACGTTTCTTACTCATACGGCGATCTCTCTTTAGATGCGCGTCTCTATTACATTTCAGTCTGGTTAACATCCTTCCTCTCTGCACGCATGCGCCGTTCTTTCTCTTGCACGGTTCTTCTTTCGTATGAGCTTTTATAAGTACATCTCGCTTGCTTCCCCCAAGTACTCCATCGGTAAGTGTATTCGGGTCTACTGCATAAGGCAGAAAAACAAAAGGCAGAAAATCAAAAGGCAGAAAATCAAAAGGCAGAAAATCAAAAGGCAGAAAATCAAAAGGCAGAAAAATAATAAGGCAGAAAAATCAAAAGGCAGAAAAATCAAAAGGCAGAAAAATCAAAAGGCAGAAACATCAAAAGGCAGAAAAATCAAAAGGCAGAAAATCAAACGGCAGTTATTTGCATTAAACAAACAATAATCTGACCACAGAAAATGAAAAGGCAGAAACTGAAAAGGCGGAAAATAAGAAGACATTGATTGAGAATTGAAACAGTGGACACAACCCCACTTTTGTAAATGGATGCCTGCATGGATGCCTTGAACCGGCTGCTTTGAAGTAATTTGTATGAAAACAACAATCAAAATACAGGGTCAGTTACTTGCAATACATAAACAGTAATCGTACCAGACTTTGTCAAAACAGATGCTTTGAAGTAATAAACGTTTCGAACGTTCTGGAGGCCGCCTAAATATAAATGCACAATTACTTTAAACCTGCTGAAACTGATTAATCGGTTTACCATCGAACATCGAACATTATAATATTACAGGCCGATTTTTGTATGCTTTGAAATAGTTGGTGAATCAGGACATTTATAACGCTAATGGCGCTTTATATTTTTTGTGTTATACCACTACGGAATAAATATTGAGTTGGTTATGCAACATCTTCATGAGTTTCTGCCTTTTGATTTTTCTGCCTTTTGATTTTCTGCCTTTTGATTCTTCTGCCTTTTGATTTTCTGCCTTTTTGATTCTTCTGCCTTTTGACTTTTCTGCCTTATTATTTTTCTGCCTTTTGATTTTCTGCCTCTTGATTTTCTGCCTTTTGATTTTCTGCCTTTTGATTTTCTGCCTTATGCAGTGCTCCCGTGTATTAATCTGTAGTGTGTCTGTTTTCGCTTCACCAGTTCAACATTGACTTTCTCCTCTCCCTTCCTGCTGACCACTCTGCCCCTTTGACCCTAAATTGTTTTTAAATCCTACCATTTTTACCTAGTTTTGGCATCTAATGACCACCGTTTTTAATCATTCGCGTCCGATTATTGGATTTCTTATGCGTTCATGTGTTAAACAAGCGACCAGGATGAGACCGGCAACAGCAGGCCACGAAAATCAATGACGGGTCGCAGACCCGACCGACCGGGCTCACTTTCAGCCCTGCCTATAATGTGTGTTTCTGAGTCATTAGTTAAGATCTAGTTAAGATCTGTCCTTTAATATGTCTAGTTTGGACTACTTAGGAAGTATAAATATATTGGATGGTGAGACTGTACTGCTACTTTGGTAAAACCCTGCTTAGCGCGGTTGTAAGCCCCGTTCATGGTCACACGTGTGACTGCGGTTTTAATTTCTTAGAGCGTTACTGTTCTTGATTAGTCACCAAAATAATAAATGATTTGATTTTTGACCAATTCGTGGATCAGTGGTTACTAACTAATTCGACGATTTCGGTGATTCCTTTGTCATAAGCATCAAGCATTAGGCCTATTATATCTATAGAGATTCGCTTCTAGAGAACTCGCAGTCAAAACTTATGATCCACTGGAGAAAAACCATGAATAAAGGCAGCTGATCAATGTTCTGGACTGTGAATTAAAAGAACAAAATCCGTGATTGGATTGATATCAAACCGCTTAAATCCATAATATCTATAGAGTAAGGAATCTCTTAAGCGCTTAGATTAAGTTGCATAAAGCGTCGAAAGTAGAGCGCACACAAACGATGCTGCTCAATAAAATGCGACAGTCATCAGATTTATTGTGTATGAGCGCCTTGTTAACCTAGTCACCTACAGTGTAGCTGCTGATGCCAAAAGACGAGACTTACGTTCTCACAAAAGGTTCCACTGGGATTCGAACCCATCAATCCGGACTGGAATGCAGATGAAATTCGTTTCCGTCCGTCCTTATGAGATTACAAGACACGGACTCGACAAGTGAATTCAATTTAATGCTTATATCTGAGCGCGTTCGCTGCAAAATGACCCTACGGCATAAAATGAAATGCTGATGAAACTCGGTTGTGGGTTGAAAATCTTTTCATACTATAGGCTACTCGTCAGCAGCGGTCGGTTGACTGTTCCTCACGATTTCACTGCATGTGTCAGCCAGCTGGTTTTATTGCATCTGCCATGGTCTCTTTATCACAATTATCATCATGATTATGGTCATGAATCTCATGATCATGATGATCACATCGTGATCATTATCATCATCGCCATCACCATCATCACCATCACCATAACCACCATCACCATCATCACCATGACCATCACCATGACCACGACAATCACCATCACGATCATCACCATCACAATCATCACCATCACCATCATCACCATCATCATCATCATCATCATCATCATCATCATCATCATCATCATCATCATCATCATCATCATCATCATCATCATCATCATCATCATCATCATCATCATCATCATCGTCATCGTCATCGTCATCGTCATCGTCATCGTCATCGTCATCGTCATCGTCATCGTCATCGTCATCGTCAACGTCATACTGCAACTTATTGCATGAAGAATGAGATTATAAGTGGACAAAACTATGACAGTTTCTGCAAAATTATAGGCTGGGTAAAAAAACAATGCTGGCTGTTTCTGCAAAATTATAGGCTGGGTAAAAAACAATGCCGGCTATTTCTGCAAAATTATAGGCTGGGTAAAAAACAATGCCGGCTATTTCTGCAAAATTATAGGCTGGGTAAAAACAATGCCGGCTATTTCTGCAAAATTATAGGCTGGGTAAAAAACAATTCTGGCTATTTCTGCAAAATTATAGGCTGGGTAAAAACAATTCTGGCTATTTCTGCAAAATTATAGGCTGGGTAAAAAACAATTCTGGCTGTTTCTGCAAAATTATAGGCTGGGTAAAAAACAATTCTGGCTATTTCTGCAAAATTATAGGCTGGGTAAAAAACAATTCTGGCTGTTTCTGCAAAATTATAGGCTGGGTAAAAAACAATTCTGGCTGTTTCTGCAAAATTATAGGCTGGGTAAAAACAATGCCGGCTATTTCTGCAAAATTATAGGCTGGGTAAAAAACAATGCTGGTTGTTTCTGCAAAATTATAGGCTGGGTAAAAAACAATGCTGGCTGTTTCTGCAAAATTATAGGCTGGGTAAAAAACAATGCCGGCTATTTCTGCAAAATTATAGGCTGGGTAAAAACAATGCCGGCTATTTCTGCAAAATTATAGGCTGGGTAAAAACAATGCCGGCTATTTCTGCAAAATTATAGGCTGGGTAAAAACAATGCCGGCTATTTCTGCAAAATTATAGGCTGGGTAAAAACAATGCTGGTTCCTAGCACTGCGAACAGTCCGGAAGAGTACTGAGAGATGAAATTAAAGTTCTCTTTCATGGGCAGTTCAAAGTGACGCGGTCTAGAGTGCATGGGCAGTTCAAAGTGACGCGGTCTAGAGTGCATGGGCAGTTCAAAGTGACGCGGTCAAGAGTGCATGGGCAGTTCAAAGTGACGCGGTCTAGAGAGTAGGGCATCTGGCCTACGAAAACGTCGAACAGTTGTTGGTGTATAGACGTACATGTATATACGCCCACGTGATTTAGGTTCGAGATGACCACCTGCAAGAATCAGACGTTTGCTGCTTCGTCCATCAAAAACCGGCTTTCGATCTTCTGATAATTATCATGATATCACGCGATGTCTATATCGACACTTGCATGTGTCGGCGGCGGTTCTTTTTGCAACTGGTCGATGAGTATTCGATGGAATGATGGATGATGGAGACTCCTCTGCTATGCTTCGATGCTTTAACGGAGTCAATCGTGCGGTGACGTTAACCATGTATGGCGTGATTACGAACGTTCGAAAGAAGAAAATAGCGATTCGTGGGTAATTATAGCTCAACGCGGTTCCGTCTTTTTATGCTATCTCTCTCACTTTATAGCCTATGTTTGTCGTCTGTATATTATGTATATATATACGTATATATATAAAAGGTGGTCATCTGGAATTTAAATCACGTAGGTGTATCCTCAGGAGCCTGCGTCCACCAACTTTTCGACGTGTTCGTATAATCGAATATTTAATAATATAGCGAATCGAGGATAATTATATGATCAACGCGGTTGCGTCTTTTTATGTATGTAAGTATGTATGTATGTATGTATGTATGTATGTATGTATGTATGTATGTATGTATGTATGTATGTATGTATGTATGTATGTATGTATGTATGTATGTATGTATGTATGTATGTATGTATGTATGTATGTATGTATGTATGTATGTATGCATGTATGTATGTATGTATGTATGTATGTATGTATGTATGCATGTATGTATGTTTGTGCACTTGTTATAGCGCCCCTTCAAGCTACCTACTCAGAGGTGCTCCCGACTGCAGAGCGGACACTGCATCGGAGTTTCACGCCGAAACGCTGAGCAATTGCGAGTGAAGGACTTGCCCAAGGTCCCTACGCGGCGACTTGAGGTGAATTCGAACCTCGAACCTTCAGGCTTCAAGGCAGTGACGCCACCACTACACCACCGCGCCCCACGATGTTATGTGATGTTATCTCTCACTTTGTCTGTCTGTCCGTCTGTTTGTCTATATGTATAATAGACACACTGTTATATATTTATATGTACAATATTAGGCCTATAAGTATATATATTCCAAAAGTCGACGATGACGTTCGTTTCTTGAAGACAAATAGAGTCTATTGACAAAGCCCTGAAAAGCATTCACCACGTCGTCAATTGAAGCAAATTCAAGGCCTGGGCCCCGGGGATATTTTGTCTTATTTCGCATTTAGCCATTGTGTCCTGAGCTAGCCTACTTTGTCACGGGTGATATTACCGGAAACATTTTGTCCAGGCTGTTTGTAATAATAAAAAAATTCGTTTATTCGATAAACCGGTTGACGGATAGCAACCGAGTACCCGGTACACACTACGGCAATGAATCCAAAAAATTGCAAGTTTGGTTGATAGAGACCGGCCTGTAACAAAGCGTAGAAATCCATAGGATATCTACAGATTAAATGAATATGCCTGATAAAACTCTCGAGATGACATTTTTCTGCCCTTGGTTGGTAAATCAAAGTAATAATTATTACCGGAGTATTCGGTCATGGACGATTTTGTCTAGCAAAGTTGCTTGGAACATTATAGTAGGCCAATTGACCCACATCTTCGTTTATAATCTTCGGTAGTCCGCAAATTCCTGCAATTTTCCTCTGTCATTACATTTAATCTGCTGCAAGCATTGCCCAGCATTCCGATACCCGTAAAAAAACCGAATTGCATTAGATCTATCGCATATTTTATCTTGGATTTCATTGCTTTTATCTGCTTCGCTATAACCTGCTTATTATAGACCAATAGTTTTACAAAATGGCTCTAAAGTGCGTCCTATTACTGTTGCGTCTCGGCATCTATCTGAGCTTTTGAACCTTTTGGATTGCAATTTGTGACGGCAACACTTGATAAGCTACAGGCGGAATTATTGTCATCGTTTGATTTGCATGCTGTGCAGTGTTTTATCTAAGGTTTTCTAAGCCAATTTGAGGCTCCGTTATACTGCAGGTCAAAATGCAAGTTCCGTAGAACAAGCTAGAACATGGCAATAGAGCAGTACAGCGTGAATGATTTTCGCAATTATTAGGCACTTGGGCATATTAGTTAAGCTTAGGCTATATCCTTCTCAGAAGTATAGGCCTATGCATTTGGCAGTTGCATGATTTGAAAACCATTTCTCGTGGTTCACTTTATAGACCATGATTACTTCTAATCTACTTCAATGATGTACATGTAGGCGTATACATTGAATGGCGAAACGGTCCGAATTTAGGCCTCTATATACATATAGGTCTATTCACTGAAGGAATCAACGTTTTCACAAGTGAAAAGTGCAACGCACCTAATTCAAACAAACTTTCAACAGCATCAGCATACTATCTATACTCAGTACAGACTATCCCACGGAGTTACACATCGCGTTACAAATTTAACCCTATAACCTACTTCCTGTATCAACGTAGGCCTATGTCTTTAACGATACAACATTTTAACGCGATCGCATTCCGAGGCACTTTTGATGACCAAGACAACGAAGAGTAGAGGGTCATTCTGGACTGATTTTTATACTGTACATGTATATAGTTAGCAATGAAGTCCTTGAGTGATCCTAAAGACCTCGGGGCATTAAAAAAAATAATAATGCCCAAATACGTATACCCTTTGGCCGACCTCTGCTTTGTCCCATAACCTCTGAGACCCGGACACATCGTATCAACAGCAAAGGACTAGACTTCTTAAGGACTTGGAAAAGTAAACGCTCAACACAAAGCACTGGAGACAAAAGATAAACACCTTATCTTTTCCAACGCCTGTTCACTATACCATCCAACGTGTCTTAATGCTGTCACCTTCCGAGTCATGTAAAATTGTGCGCAACCGGACACAGCCAAATGAATTGTCGTTCCAGCACAAGTCTTACAACAAATTCTATAGCGCTGTTATCATAAAGTCATAGGCAATAATTGATGGTCGTTCAACAAGATGTAACCTACAACGCAACATCTAAAAGAAGATAAGATGATGCAAGTAATGATTGGATGAGATCGAGATTGCCATCAGTTGGAAGATTACCAGCTCCAGCTATCAACAGCTATCAAAGATGATCCAAGATATACATGTATTGTATACGATCCTCGGCGTCTTTGTCTAATTCCGATCTTTTTCAGTTCTTCCGCCACCATTACTAATCACATATCATCACCTTCCTCAATCTCCTCTATCCATCACACATCGGGCTTTTCATTCAAAACTGAAGTTACACCTTTTCAAATCCGCTACTGGTTGCACTCTGCCAGTGCCAATCCCAACACTGGATAAAGGAGGAGGGCGTCGCTAATGGTCTTTGTCACCACACAGTGACGTTAAACAGCAAATAAGCTTGCCGTCATACCTTTTCAAGAATTCTTACCCTGTCTCATCTGATCCTCCACCCTTCAATTTCCGACCCAGACGACACCCGCCTTATTTGCTGTTCCACCTCCTGATCCAATGGTAACTCAACCCGTACCACCTTTGGACTACTCTTACTGACAACTCTTTTGACTCAACACAGCGCTCGTAAATAAGCTGGTGCCCCGCGCTTGCCTTTCGAGTAGCGCTTCAGAAGTTTGGTGATCACGATTACGATTAAACACGATCACGGCTATTAGTATGAAGCGGCAATGCGCAATTTAGCCTCCGAAAGCACTGATCTCAGAATGTCGAAAGGCTTTAGATGTCTCAGGTGGTCTTGTCATCATGCCCTAACTGCCCAAAACGACGAACCATTGTCTCTTTTCAACAGCAATTAGTCTAACGGCGATGACCAGCACTTACTTTCAAATCGTCGAGACCGCACGCGTGCATTGCTAAGTGCATCGAATCGTGGAATTCTGTCAAAGCTTAATTGCTTCGCTGATTCACTTACTCTAACGATGTTCCTGCTTCGCTTAGATTAGAAAGACCAACTGCTGCCTACAATTGACTATACTAACCGACAGTTCCTACTCGTTACAGGCATAGATCAAGGGCATTTTAGGCTATATGCTCCATTGAAGACCTTGAAAGCCTGAAAGGTCGAATAACCCTGTTGACACAGCGGACCCAGCCATGCTAAAACTTTGTGTATTTTCTAATAGCGTATAGCATTAGAGTAGGCTATAGAACAAGAGCAGATATAGGAATATGTTGAGTGGCATAAAGTGGTCGTTGTGCGCATGACCTTTACAGCTGTTTTTTATGCAACTATGCAATATTCATAAGAGCAAGAGCAGGATTTTATCTCAACTGTGAAGGTTACGATCTTTCCGCATTATTACAATGACGCCATTTTGCGCCTTTGTAAACAATCTATCGTGACATCGTAGATTCGTGGTCGAAAGAAATCGATTCTGCAATAGAGGTCTAAGTGGTTAACGGTCCCGCCCTATACATGTACATCCTGATTGAAAGCCAGAAGACGACATACTGAGCAGTGAGCACAAGTTGTTGCTTAACATCAAACACAGTCTAGTGAAAATGGTATAGTTTCTCCAAATGGATTTAAAATTTAATTAATTAAACATGTAGGCATACATATTTATGCGCCTAGGCTACCTATACAAACATAAATATCGTTTTATGTACTTACTACTTTTTTACGATTAATATAAGCAGGTTAGCTGTACATAGACATATGCACGATGCGGGGTTTGGTGCAGGTCTGTACATGGGTGCCTGGCATTTTGTTCTCTTATAAGCCTGATTGTCACAGGCCTGCAGCGTCGTTTGGAACCGTCCTGTATATATGCATGTGGGCAGAGATACTGCAGAGCAGATACTGCACCAATCTCCCACCAGACAAAAGATGTCACAAGCAGAAGACGGCGACTCTCATTCCATCGCTGTAGACGATTCCATTGTGTCGCCTAATTGGTTTCGATTTCTGCGGATGACTAAAAAGCCAGGGATTCGGATCCGAAACAGACGACTGATTCGGTCGACTTAAATGGAAAACAGATCTAAAGACATCTACATCAAGCAGTTTCTTGTTGACCGCCTTATGGTAATGGACAAAGAGAACTCTGTCTCTGTTAGTCGGCAATCAATTTATAAAACTTAATCTTCGAATGAAAAATACTTTATTAATAATTACAAATCAGTTTAAGAGGCCCAGGTTCGTACAGACATTACAACTTGGATTTCTCAATGCAATGCAGTTACCGTAGGCTACTTATCTATGTGATAACCCATGTAGATCTAAAGGTGGTTGATAATTTGATATCTAATAAAGTCACTCCTTATTATAATTTTATGAGATACAGTATCAGAGTCCAATTTGTAAGTTAACAAAGGAGGTCATTGTCGCAAAGGACAAGAGAAGCACATGCTGCGTTTTCAATCACAAGCACGTGCACGTGGGGTTTCAAAGGACGCGCATAAATAACGATATTTATGTTTGTAGGTAGGCGCATAAATTTGTATACCTACATGTTTGTGCCTTCAAAATTAATTAAATTTTAAATCCATTTGGAGAAACTACGGTACCAATTTAAAATATTAATGTGCTGAAGGCCTATATACACACGCACACACACGCACATATACATGAACACATACATGCATGCATGCACGCAAACCTACCTACAAATAAACGTTTTTGTAGGACTTTTTGGTTTCTGCCATCCGCGGCAGTTAGTCATTCTAGAAAGACGAATTATTGTTCTACTTGTTGAATGGCTTCTCTTTGGATGTTGATAGTTCTTGGTGGTTCTTTGGTATACTTTCAAGTCTCACCATTGTTTTAGTTTTCTCTGCATCGATCGTTAGCCTAGACGAAATCATCTACGTACTGATGTCGTCATTCTGTGCGTCATTTCCTGTCATTCTGGTCCGCTTCTGACGAGAAGGTCAATATCGTGCAGAGCAAACCGGAGATTATTTCGATCCCTACATTTATGATTTGTTTTCTAACCATGTGTTGCTATAAGACTGACATCGTTGCTTCTATCTGCACATTTCATAACTCGGTTAAAAATAGGTTTGGGGACAAGATACATCCCTAAATATATAATTATATATTTATATACTCCCACTTTGCGCGACGGTATTCTGTGATCGTTTAAATCCACTTAATAAGAACGGCATTTGATGACTTTTGATGTAACGCTTGCACTGTATACAGTGTATAGCTGGTTTAATCAGTTGCTCTGTTATAAATAGTCTGTCGTTTTGCATCGTTCTGCACACTCCATCATGTCATAAGCTATCGAATGATCGTTTGAAGTTATTGAAGTTGATGAGTGATGAAAGATTTCTGACTGCGTTCTATGCTTTTTCAAATAGGTCTATCTGTCTCATGGAGAATATATGGTTGATCAATAATAGTCCTTCTTCCTCGTCTGAACTCGGTTTGCTCTTCTCCCGCAGGTATAGGCCTACTGTCACAACACACCGCTTCATCTTGTTTTATATCAGTTTGCTAAAGACTTTCCTGGAATGCGCTGTATTCGAAAGCCGCTGTAGGCTAATCTTTTTTTTTTACCATCAATTGAATTTTTTTCTTTGTACATAAGTATAGGGACGATCACCGATGCATGATGCCCAGTCTTCTGGTATTTCTTTCTCTGGATGAGTCTTAAAGTGCTCTGGCAGAGTTATTATACATGTAGATCTAGTATGCATCACTTCAACGATCGTTTCTCGATCTCCTTGGAGTAATTCGGAAATGTTTCCACCCATAGCTAAAATTTTATCACTTACCATTTTGCTGATTGCATCTCTTACCAATTCCAGCTCAAATTGCGCCATCTGCTCCCCTTGCTGTTGTGAACAGCCGCATGAAATAAACTTCTGATCGTCATGAGTATCGACATTTAGTTGTTGATCTACGATTTTTTTATAAGTGCACACGAACACCGTCTACTATAGCATATAACCATCAGCATCTTTGACTGATGCTAATTTGAGCTCAAATTGTCAACCATTATAGTTTTATCTTGTTATTTAGTCTACATGTACTCCTTGCATTCTGTTTTTCTACAGAGCTTCCTCAGCTGTTTTGCACTGTTGTTCCATCTAGTTTATTTTTGCGTCATCACGGTTTCCTTCTGATTTCTCTGATGATACAGACAAATTGTTTCTGTCTGCATCGTAAGCTCGTTGTTTTGCTGTTTGTTTTCTGTTTTCAACCAGTTTTAAGACTTCGTCTAATGCGTGTCGTAATCGATATCGAATAAGCTCTAGATTTATCAATGGAAACATTGTTAAGCCATGGAAGCTCAGTTTTCTACACGAACGAATTCACGCATACCTACACATACACAAATGTATAGATTCTTTCAAGTATGTACACAGTCTATAATTATTACATGCTTCCGTACCTATACGTCCATACATATATACTTGCCTAGTCACTCACACACATTTATGTAGAAAGACACATGTAGGCCCTATGCATGCGCACATGAATCTATACACACATGCAAACATAGGCACATATATATATATATGCAAACATACATACATACATATAAGACACATGCATACATACAATACATGCATACATAGATACATACATAGATACATACATACATACATACATACACACAATACATACATACATACATACATACGTGCATACATACATACATACATACATACATACATAAATACATACATACATACATACATACATACATACATACATACATACATACATACATACATACATACATACATACATACATACATAAATACATACATACATACATGCACGCATGCACACATACATGTAAGCATGCACACATACATGTAATCATGCATACATACAAGCATATATACATACATGCATAATACCTACAGACATAATACTATGGCACACACACATACGCACAAGCATATAATTATACATACAGATGGATGCATTCACTGTGCAGTCAAATGTACATGTATGCATGCATGAGGACATCCATTTGAGTCCATCTAAAAACCTTCGTGTCCTAGTTCTATGTAACGTCCATCGATTATTCCAAATCGTTGTTAAGAGGCTGACAACAAAACATTGAAATTAGACCATGCAGAGACACACAGACTGAAACTGGCAAATCAATGAAACGAGGAATGACACAAGGAATGATAAATGTGGAATGCCACAATGGATGACGCAATGAATAACAAAAGGAATGGCACAAAGAATGACGCAAGAAATGACACACGAAATAACGCAATGATGTAGGCAGTAAAGAGGAATTAATTATCGATAAATTTCGAAGCATATAGTAATAAATTATTGTCCAATGTCCAGCGACCAGTTCTGTTTATAGACACATCGTCGATTCTGCTAAACAGACGAAGCTTCAACGACTGATAATGGCAATATAAAATGAAGACATCTACATGTATATCTTCTATTATAAGTCTGAAAGTTTGGCCTTCCGTTTGTGTGTCCGGGTGTATTTTGACTCTTCGTCCCAGAAAAGACTCGAAAATGACCGGGCGTCGGTTTAACAAATTATTTGCAATTGATTCTTACCCAACCTTTAAGGTCAAAGCGACTATTTTCAGCTCTCAATTCGCTCTAAAACCCGAGATATTAGCGTTTTAGTTCAATTTTATCACCCATATGGCCGCATTGCGGCATTAGTAAAGAGTCGACAGTCCGCATGACGTCATACTCGCCCAATAATAATTTCCGTTTATCAACAATCCGAACCGAAACCGGTTAAGTGTACAATTATGCACAAGAAAGCAGATAACATAAATATTAATTACAGGCATACTAACAGAACAGACAGCCTGCAATAATTGTATTAGGCCACAGTCAACACACACACCCGGGTCATGTTTGGCTTTTTGGGGAAGCGGGGGTGGGATGGGAGGGGGGGGGGTGAGGTGGCGAAAATTCGAAAATTTGCGGTCAACGCTGGGTACCCCAGAGGAGTAGTGTTGAAAACTCTAAATTTCCCGGGCAACGACGGGTGACACATCTAGTATATAATATAATAAATTATAAATGAATCTTATTCTTAACGTAATAATTAGAGATTCTGTACGGTCGCAATATAATGTTCAGAAGCATGAGTATTTTACGACAGATGGAGACACAGACGAATTGTCATAAGAAGCTGCAAGTTTCTTCCACTTTGTCAGCTGTCAATTCTTTTGATGTTATCTGCAATAGGATTGTTCTGAGACATTTCATTATACGGGGTGCACTGTTACAGTAGCCCCTAGTGCTTAAGGGTTCAGTAGGGACATAAATCGCGTCGCCATATTTATATAGAAACGCGCTACCAGTCGGTTTTCGCTACACATGCACAGCCAACCATTTCAGTTATTATGTGTCAATAAGATGTTTAATCGAGACATCTCTCCGAAAAAATGACATTTTCCTCATCATTGTGTCACAATTGTGACATGAGCGGTTATAATAATGCCATCATATTATTTACTATTTATGACTACAATGTTATTATGTTTATGTACCATTATAATAGAAATCCATCGTATTATAATGAATATAATTTACTGTATATATTTGTTCAAATATTTGTTTTGATCGACTAAATTAACAGAGATGACACCCCGCAGAGAAATTTCCCAAAATGGCAATACCTTTTAGGGTATTATTGATGAAAAATTAAATTAGAAAGAAGACAGCATTGTTCTATTGCCAAAATAGAAATTTTATTGGGATGTTCTTCAATTTTAGAAATAAGTTGAATTGCGTACATTAATAGATTATTCTTTTTGCGTCGATTATCCACATCTAAAACATGTGTGGGGTGGATATTTATTCAACTGCAAACCAGTCTGCGTTATAGTGCTTAAATAAGTGAACGAGCACCATCCTACGAATACTGCAATGTGCTCCTCTTAGTACACCTACTTCAAGTCTACATCGAAATTATAACATTCTTCCAATCGCAGGACTACGTAAATTTAATTTTAATGTATTGTCCTCAAAATTTAATTGGTCATTAACTTGGATGATGTACAAGTATACATGTACTTCCATGATCAACACTGACGTTCATTTTCATTAGACTATACAAAGAACAAAGATAATAATATAATAGGCTATAGTCGCTATACCTTCATAGCCTACCTAAGTTTTTTTCTGTCAACAGACTGAAGACAAATCGCCACTATACACTGTAATTATGGTGTTAAGTGGAAGCATGAGCATTCGAGTCGTATTAGAAACATAACTTCAATTTCGAGTTTAGAACGTTGGCTAAAGTGTAATTCCTTGCGAATAGATAACATTAACATCTGGATACAGGATAGGTCCTACACGATTTTGGCTACAGACAGCTTGGAGTCAACTTTTCAAAAATGTCAAAAATGCATTATGTAGTAAAATCATGGTCTATACTGTGCCTTGCTTGAGGGTTTTACATGTGCGCTTGCCTCACAACGGTGATAAATTATTATTATTCACATATGAAATATCAATATTCAATGGTCGCAGGAGTGATTTGTTAATAAGTATTAGCATATGTTCTTGTAAGACAAGGGCTTTCTTTACCTTATTATGATATTCTGATTAGCATGGTTTGGGTCACTGCCGATATGAGCTCTATGAAATTTAAACGGTTGGCTGCCACTGGGTTAGAATAAGCGAATATTGTGTTTTTATTTCATTTGGGACGAATAAATCACTCGCTCACTTACCTAGGCTACTTATACTTCTTCCTTGGCCTTCATCTTCAGCTGATCCACATCCTGCTTCGAGAAAGCTTGTTGCCAGGACAGAATGTAGTAATATATGAACTGCCTTCGAATTATCTTCCCGTGTTGACCAGTTACCTTTAAGGAGTATTAGGAGAAAGCGAGACGTAGATGTAGATGAGACTTTGGTAAATATTAATATTTGTCATCGCGCAGTTGCTTTAAAAATTCAATCTGTAAAACACGAATTGCAAGTCACTGTGAGATGTAATGGCAAGGAAAGGTCAGAGCACCAATGAGACATCTCTTCTTCCTCTTCTTCTTCCTCCTCTTCCTCCTCTTCTTCCTCTTCTTCCTCCTCCTCCTCTTCTTCATCCTCTTCCTCTTCTTCCTCTATTTCTTCTGCTTCCTCCTCTTCCTCTTCTTTCTCCTCTTCCTCTTCTTCCTCTTCTTCCTCCTCTTCCTCTTCTTCCTCCTCTTCCTTCTCTTCCTCTTCTTCCTCTTCTTCCTCCTCTTCCTCTTCTTCCTCTTCTTTCTCCTCTTCCTCTTCTTCCTCCTCTTCCTCTTCTTCCTCCTCTTCCTCCTCTTCCTCTTCTTCCTCCTCTTCCTCTTCTTTCTCCTCTTCCTCTTCTTCATGATGTCTTCTTCTTCTTCCTCCTTTTCCTACTATTCCTCTTCTTCCTCCTATTCCTCTTCTTCCTCCTCTTCCTCTTCTTCCTCCTCCTTTTCCTCCTCTTCCTTCTCTTCCTCTTCTTCCTCCTCTTCCTCTTCCTTCTCGTCCACCTCGTCCCTCTTACTTTTCATTTTGCTGTTTCACTTTTTCTTTCTTCTGCTATCACGTCCTCTGACGTTTCTAATTATATTCTTTTATCGAGAAATAGGCCAACATGTCTGATTGGCACACAACAATCAGGTACAATGTCAAAGAGTTTAACTTTTGCTTTTGTTCTTCTTCTTCTTCTTCGCATTCTTCATATTTTCTTTTCCTTCCTAGTTTCTTCTTCTTTCCAATTTTCTCCACGTTTGCTTTTTGCTCTGGTTTTCTCTCTGTTTCAATCCTTTCCTCTAACTATTCGTGTTCGTCATATTTTAATTTTGTTCCTCTTCTCACTCTATACTTATTGGTTTCACGTTCTTCTCGTTTTCTCCTACATCCATCTATCTTCTCCTTTATTACACTGTTCTTTTTTAATCTCCTTGCTCTTTGTCCTCTTCTTCATTTCTTTTCTCCTTTCTCTCATTATCTTTCTTCTTTTTTCTTCATCTTCTTATTCTCCTCCTAATTCTTCTCCTTATCTTCTTCTCACCATACTTTTCAGCTTCTTCTTTGCACTCTTTTTCGTCATTTTCTTTTATCTTCGAGCTCTCCTCGAACTTCTTCTCCTCATGTCTTTCTCCTTT
>OX457036.1:43413169-43430669 GCA_949752735.1 Lumbricus terrestris
TCCCCCAGAGGAAATATATTTCCGATCCAATTTATTTCGTGCAGATTGTGTCTTTATTCTCTATCAGTGATGCAATTTAATTATGTACGATATTCAGTCTGATAATTATATATACACAGGGTGGGCCAAAAAAAGACCGCCTAGGTGTTTTGCCAATGTCTTGGCCAAAAGTAGGAATTTCGAAAGGAAATTTTACAGGCTTTTAAACAATTCATATCTACACATGACGGCCAGATTTCATAAAAATATTTTGAAACAGAACAAAAGTTATATCACTTTTAGTGAGGCCATCCACCGTTTTTTGGCGATTCAAAAACGTAACGCAACAAAAAGTAACAAAGGCGTGATTTTATGAAGTCATATCTCAAATAATTGTTATCAAATAGCCTTGATATTGATAGAGGATCATTATTATTACTATTTCAAACAGAAGCAGGGTACCAGCGTAGCTGCACGTCACTGTGAAGTCACTTAGTCTTTATAGTGTTTTAGTTAACCGTGGCGCCCGATCACATCGCATAGCGTTGGATCTCATTCTGGATGGTATACCTGAGAAACTCCGCCAATGGTTGTTATCTGCCAGTGCCAGTCCCAAGTCTGGAGAAAGAAGGGGACGACACTAATCATCTCTGATATGGCAGTGTCGTTAAACATGTAACAAGATGCTACCTTATTCAGAAACTCATAACATTGCAACATGTAACATGTACCTGAATAATTATGACATCTAGAATTGTCCATAAACGAGGATACTCCATTTTGCCAACTCCAGTTGGTCAGCTATTGATTTGCTCACCGTGCTTAAGTTGGTCAGCTATTGATTTGGTCACCGTACTTCAGTTGGGAAGCTATTGATTCAGTCAGCTCGTGTGTGTGCTCGAGTCGGCCACTGGAGACTTCTCCGGTTATTATCTGAGACACATCTATGCTTTGCTAACCGAAAAAGGTTTTCTTTCTAATGCCATTTAACATCATTTAAGCCACAGACCAGAGATCTCCTTTGATTTGCTTGGAACTCTCTGAGCGGCGATATATAATTATATGCAACTCCCCAAAGAAATCCTGAAGGTCAACTCTAGACTCTATCCCTGTCTGTCTCTATAAGTCTTGCAAACTTTTTTCTCTTCTCTATTTGTCTTCTCTCTTTCTGCTATAGTCCAATCTGTGTTTGCGTGCGTGTGCGTGTGTGTCCTTCTCCGTCTCTTTGCATGTCTTCTCCTTCTACTCTTCATCTAACTCTGCCCCGTCGTGTTTTCCTTCTCTTGTCTTTCTACCCCATACAACCATTCTCCCCCTCCTCACCCTCACTGGTCGAGTGCCTTCCCTGTGGTGCGCAGAAACCGTTTACACTGCCGCATCTCCTCAGTTATTCACGCTGTTCCCATCGTCGTATATACGAGTCCTTAGCGCATCAAATAGAATCGACTGATGTCAGGCCATAGCCTATTGAGCACACGCACACACCAACACAAGAAATGAATAAAACACGAACTAAGTGAATGGCACTTAAACCTCACAAATCCCAATTGTCAGAAACGTCGACGTCAAAGGAGAAGAATATAGGAGAATATAGGAGAAGCGGAGAATAGTTCTAAGGTCTCAGCGGGTTCAAAGCACAGCAGTTCCAGCTGATGCCTCTCTATGTAAATGCGTATCAACCACTTAACCTTTGTGTTTAGTCATCAGAATCAGAGTCCGTCTTTCATGTAATTCATCTCTACAGTGATGTCTGCACGCAACAGAAATCAATTTAGCATGATTACCAAAGACGTCAATGATGTCTGGTATTATTATTAAAATAAATGCGAGTTTACTGTTACCGTAACCACACTTTTGAAAGTGATGTATGCATGCATCAGCCATTGATAATATCCAAACCTTCACCACAAACATCAGTTGTCAGCATGGGCGCCCGCACATAGGGGCAAGGGGGGGCACTTGCCCTGCCCTGGAAAACTGAAACATATTTTTCTAACTACTACTTTTGAGGTTTATGAAATTTCTTCCCATTGAAATACTAATGTTACGAATGATACACTTCAGTGAAAGTCAGAAATTTGAGTAATAAAATCTCTTTAGAAATAAAGAAGCTCTTAATTTTCTGCCTTGCATTTTTTCAAGCTCTTGCTGAAAACGATAACAATGACTTTTAAAACAATGACTTTTAACCCTCCCGTGGGTGCCCATACAAATAGTATTCCTATCGATTATGGCCTGCTTGTCTGAAAACTCGCTGTAGGCTAATGCAATTTTTCACAACTACGAAATAATTAATGGTCAATAAGTTAGGGCCTACACTAATGTAAAAATTTGAAATTTATCAGGAGCCCATTGAAAGTAAGTAATGGAGATCTACATAATCACCAGCGTTATATATGGAATCAAGTCTGCTTTAAGTCAGGCTGCATTTTGTCCATTTTGCATGCTGCCAGCTAGTACAGAATTTAGGTAGGTCAAGCTGTAGAGAAACTTGGATGATTGACTCTGTTTATCGCGCCTCGAGATTTTCTCCAAAAACCAACATTTCCTCTGTTCAAAAGAGTTGATACCCCATTCTTCTGAACCTCGGGATCATCCACCTTCCTAAACGACAACTGCAATAACATCTGACCCACTGGATATAGGACTCGGACCTCTTTCTTGACTGCCCTTTGAACAGCCTGATGACTCGATGCAGCGCTTCTGAATAAGCTGGTTCCATACAATTGACTTTGGAGTGGCACTTTAGAAGTTTAGAAATTACGATTAAAATATAGAAGCAATTTAATGTAGCACTTGCCCCTTAAAAACTGATACCTGTTTTTCGTTCATTTATTCATTCATTCATTATATAGCGCCCTTTCAAAAACCTACTTTTTAACATTCTATACTTTTGATTTTTAATAAATTTCTTCGCTCTAAGAAAACTATTCATATTGAAAATGATATAGGTCTACACCCACAGGCGCCGAGTTGACCCGAAGAGTGTGGGTGCCCAAAGGAATGTGAAAGAAATCCGCGCGTGAGCGCGGGAAAAATTTTTGAGCCTTTTTTATAGGGAGTGAGTGAAATGACCTCTGTTCATAGGCGGAGACGTGTTCATGGTTTTACGAGACGAACTCGCGGTCAAAGGACGATCGCCGAGCGTGGAAGGGCCGAAGGGGCTTGGGAGGGGATGCATGTGCTCCTAACCATTTTCGAATTTTTTTCTTGCCACACTGCGATGGCAGCATCTTAGGCTGTCATTTAAAAGAAATTGTCGTGGTTTGAGACTTGAAAAGCATCCTTTCCGTTGTCTAAAAAATTTCCGCACAACATGAAATAGTGACATTTTGAGCTGTTATCTCATCAAAATTTTCCATTATTTCATTTTTAAAGATATGATTTAATACTTCAATAAATTTCCGCACAACATGAAATAGTGACATTTTGAGCTGTTATCTCATCAAAATGTCCCATTATGTCATTTTTAAAGATATGATTTAATATCTCAATAAATGTTCTTCCCAATTGCTTAAAAAAATTTATAACTCTTGGCATGTACTTTTCTTGGAATCCACACAGAAGAAAAGCACAATCTTCGTTAGCATGGGCATCTTGGAGCACTCTCCCCTAATTAGGTCAACACTCAACAGACTCAAATTTTGCACAAGAAATCAAAAATTTCTGTCTACATTAGCCACTATTAGTTTTAGTGAGCCAATATTAACATTGTGGAAGATAGTTTTTCAAATGGTTTTCGCAGACAATTTAGTCAAGGCTGATTTGTTAATTAACGCCGACAAAACAGTATCCAGCTTTTGTGATGCTGTAAGGTGATTCTCGCGCATTGAGGATTATTATATAGCCTAAATAAGCCTAGCATGTACAATAAAAAGAAACAGTCATTCAAATCGTCGCCTTCGTCTGTGATAAAAAAATGACTGAAGTGGATCGAATGAGCGAGATTTTGAGATTTTCCTCGTATTCGTATGGAGCTCAGACTACCGGACAGAATAAAACTGGAGTAATATTAAGGTAGACTAACTGAGATAAAAGAAAATATGTAAAAAACGCAATGATTTTTATAGATAAGCAACGCCAACAGAGAAATAATATCATAAAAAGTACATCTTGTTGGCTGATTTCTGGTGGTGCCCAGCATAGGGCGGGCCTCGCATGGCCAATTTTTGGTGGTGCTGAGCACTCACGGGCCTCGCAGAGTCGGCGCCCATGTCTACACCAAAAATACCCATATTCTCACTTTCCAGCGTTGCAATTTTTAAGCTCTTGCGACTAGGAAATTTAACCGTGGCCAACTTAAAAATTTTGCCCCCCCCCCTGCAAAAATTTCTGCGGGCGCCCATGGTTGTCAGATAATAAGTAAGTATGTTTGTAATGTATGTAGGCCTATATCATTTATTAAATACCACTTGCAAGTGCCCTGCATAGCACGTAGCAATGTTTTCCTAACTATAGCTTCTCTGCGCTAATTTTTACTGATCGCAAATTGTCGTTTGGAGTATCAATTTACCCCAGTCGTGCACAACCTTTTCTCATCGTTAGTGCCGGTGTCACGAAATAGAGTATCCCTCGTATTAATAGTATCCCCCAGATGAAGAGAAGTAGAAAAAGCCACTCACGTCAAGTGTCACGTGACACCGATCTCATTTAAAGCTCATATTATTATGATCACGACCACCAAGATAATAATCTGTTATTATGATATTAAAAATCAGATGTTCATTGCGATAAAAAAAATTATTCTTAAACATTGGCGACATCCAGAAATCAGCATGTTTACATTGTTTAGCATTGCAAATGATCACGACTACTACGATATTGGCTGTGAGGAGGGAAAAGTCTTGAAACTCGCTGGAGACATTTAGACGCAATCAAGACTCCAGGTTGTCGTTCATCAATCGAATTCCGTACTTGTCTTTCAAATACTTCATCGGCTGCCTCCTCCTCCTCACACGTAAGTGATTTATATGATGCCCAGAATCGAATGATTTACTTCATGTGAACTTTGTATTGACTTTTCTGCTTGTGCACACACCTCAGTTTTGAACAATGGCATAGATATTGATTGTTGTTCCAGTTTCATATTTCTTTTTTGTCATATATTACATGGCGTTCGTGATTCAATTTAATTTTAGTTTTTGTAGGTTTTTCTTTCTAATTATTGTGCTTTGTAGGCTGCTATTTGTCAGTTCTAAAATTCCCTTGTTTTTTGCTTAGAACTGTGCGACATTAAAACGTTGATTGAAATGATAATTGTGTACTAGGGACCTGGTTAGCATAAGCTTTTTGCTTTTTTCGGGCTTCCTGTTTCCCAGTGATTTTCTGTTTTTGTTGTACTAGGCTATACATATTTTTCTTCTGGTGCAATAAAGAAATAAATGTAAAAAAGTATTTCCTGCCAATCCTCGCGGGGTTTGGGATGTTCCACCGTTAAACTCCATACCTCTTCGATTTCATCATGGAAACATCCATATATGGGTTATTCGTCGTTATTTAACTTCACCAACTTCATCCGCAGGTCCCGAAGGTCATTCTCAGTATTCAGTCGAAAAGTCACTGAATTGTTCAGTCAATTCTTGCAGCAGGGCATCTTGCACGGCGGTAAAAGACTCGGTAGGAATTTCGTTCCATTGTATTTCCCTGCTTTCCACTGAAACGTCAATTGTGGGAAGTAGAAAAAGAAACATTGCGGAAGATTATTTTTCAGAAGACGGCATTTGTCGCGGAACTCTTGCGCTTTTCGATGCATGTAAAACAGACCTATGTAATCGTAATCGTAATTTTAATCTCCAAATTTCTAGAGCGCCACTCGAAAGCCAAGCGCAGGGCACCAGCTTATTGACGAGCGCTGACTGTAGGCCTATAGTTTTGCGTGCTTACAGTTACTAATTCCGGATATTAACGTTGATAGCCTATGCAGTATAATAAAGCTATAGCCTAAATTCACAAGGAATGACAGTGAGGAGAGGAGAAACATGCCACCGCTTAAGGGATATTTTTATCCTTTGAGGAATACAATTGCACAGTAGCAGTAGCAGCAGCAACAGCAGCACTACACAACAAGAAATTTCCGCGTGTTACAACCACCGAACGTCAGTGCCACAAAGACTGTCTTCAGCAGACGCGTCAATTGTCTGCAGAATTTCCTAGAACTGGCGATGATTGAGAGCCTTCGAGCGAATGAAGAGGACAACAACTCGTTTCAAGTCCTGTAGGGCGACGGTGTCCACAACAGCCGCTTTACACTTTTAGAGCACTGCAGTGTCGTCTTCTGATGGATAATGCAGTGTCGATTCTCTAGCCGCTGGTTGCCATGCTCCGGTGAAATGTATACGCAGTCAGTAAGTCTGTCCAGAGACAAAACCTTGTTTCGAATGCCGTCAGTGCAGATGCCTCGAGAGTATTTCACATTAGCAACTGATCGTGTGCAGACACACTTTGCTGTTAGCAATTTGCGTCCTTGACGAGAGCAGTTCAATGACAGTGTATAGCAGTTCAATCTTCGTCTTGCGGTTCATGAACATGCTATAGCTGTCATCTCATTCGCTGGCAGCGAACAAATGAACAAATGAAGATCAACAACAGTTTACTGAACCAATTCAGTAATATTTGTGGTAACGCAAATACACTTTGCTCATTCTTTATCTAGCCTACTTTCACGTGGAAAGTTTCAGGTACTCAATCATAATATAGTTTTGACTGGGTTGTACAATTCGTATGATGGTTCAGATTGTTGTCGTATAGTTCTTGCAGACGTTTGCTCCAAGGAGGCGAAACAGCAATGGCTTGGAGCGATTTGCAGAGAGAGACACAGACAGACAGACAGAGACAGAGATAGACAGAGATAGACAGAGATAGACAGAGATAGACAGAGATAGACAGAGAGATAGACAGAGAGAGACACAGAGAGAGAAAAAGAGAGAAAGAGAAAAAGAGAAAAAGAGACAGAGACAGAGAGATAGAAACACAGAAACACAGATCGAGAGACAGCGAGACAGAAAAACAGAGACACAGAGACAGAGACAGAAAGACAGAGAGACAGCTAGAAAGACAGAGAGATAGAGAGACAGAGAGACAGAGAGATCCTAACGTAGTCAGAGATTGAGTGACACTGAATGTGTTTTACAACTATAGGTCTTTAAGGCTTAAGCATTCTTTCCAAACCACAGTCTATGTTGGCTTGACGCTTCAAATAATTTTACACGTCTGCCTAATTCAAATTTTTGCAGCAGCTCTTACTTGCAGTTGTCAAAGAAAATCAAAGTCGATGTTTACGACGAAAAAAATATTCCACTCAGTGACAAACTCTCCAAATTTAGACAGACTGTGGTACTGTAAAATCTTAAATTTAAGGAACACTATATTTGCCAAGCAAGAGCACGGCGTGTAGTTTAGTGCCACAACAATCTTTCTGGTCAGCAAACTTTATGTCGCTTTGCACATCTGAACTGAGAACAAAACGACATCAAATTCAGTTTTAAATATTGCAGCATTGTACTGCACTGTATTACGTTATATCCTTAAATGAAAAAATATGCAACAATAGCAATATCAATATGCATTAGATGCTAATTTTTATACTGCGAAATGTTTAAGCATGCATAATTATCGTGATGGAGCTGGCATCGCGCTTATGTTAGACTAACGTCTTTCGCGCGATGAGTCGTGAAACATTCTATAAAATTATACTGTGTCGCTAACTTCTTTTAGCCTGCGCTGATCATATCTGTAGTTCATAAAACATGCAAGCTGCCACGCTGTATTCATGTGACAGTAATAATTGTTGAATGTGTCTCGAAGACATGATCCGAGTGCACGATGAACGGAGGAATGACCTCTCTGCTCTTGGGCAAATTTATCCCGTAAGCAGTGGCGCGGGAAACGTGGAACTTGCGTTGTGATGAGCCGTGGTCCAGTTTAGCCCAGTCGGGGGTGGGGGTGGGGTGGGAGGTGGGCTGCTGTCACGACGAGAAAAGACTCAATAAACGATCACAAAAGCATTGTTGACGTGTTAAAAAGATTCTGTATTGATAGTCTGTCGTGTGCGCAGATGATGATAGTTCGTGTTCCAAATATCGTTTACAGACTTGTGTTTATGAAGAACTCTCAGAACTACATGTAGGCTACATTGCGAAGATTGAAGTGCTGCACTGTCATTGAACTGATCTATAGTTTTCGTAGGTTCACTACAAACCAAGGACTTCATTTCATATAAATTATAGTCTAATCGAACAGACACTAATAAAAGTAATAATAATGGTAGTAGGCCTAATATCGGTAATAATATTAATAATGATGATGATAATAATAATAAGGATGATGATGATAATAATAATAATAATAATAATAATAATAATAATGATGACAATAATAATGATGATAATAATAATGATAACAATAATAATATCAATGATGATAATAATGACGACAACTTCTATGCCGTTAATACAGCACATGCCATAATAACGGTGTCTCGGCAAACATAACACTATACGCTGCAAATCTGTGATTCGATACTACGAAGCTTTATGCAATCAACTTCAAAGAGGCGTCGAAATGACTCCTGCATGGCCAGGTTAGTCGTCAATTTTAAACTAGAGCGTCTCCAGGACAGGTGCCCATGGCTGCCAGCCGTATCAAGATGCCAACGGTTGTTGGTTACTATAACAACAAAGCCCTTAACGTAGATCTCAAGAGCAGAGGACGATGACCGTAGGAACGACGAGGAGGAGGCGAAGATGGTTTATATTGATCTGCTGCCATGGCGAGAAAAGCCTCAGTAAGCGATCTCTAAAGAATTGTTGGAGCGTGAAAAGATTTCTGATCAGAGTGATTTAATGCAATGATTTCATGAGCACCAATTAAATTGCGGTCAGCAGTACGGTAATTATTATTGCAGCCAAAGTTTGCCAGAATAATTAGTTTTCGCTCACGCAAAGTCACACAGAAATGCGAATCGGGGGCGAAGTTCGTCAGTCAACGAAGAAATTTTGCTATTTATTTGTTTACTTCTCAAAGTTGCTATTGCGCCTCTTCAAGCTGTCTACTCAGAGGCGCTCCTGACTACAGCGCAGACACTGCAGACTCCTACAATCGGTAAAACATGTACTTTCAATTGTATCAACAGTCACGCGTTGCTTCAGACGCTTGCACCCTGCAAGCCATGTCTTTGCGTCAGTGTTGGAGGAGAGCTGCTGGGCTTTAAGTCAACCAAATAATAATATTCAACTTCAGATCATCTTTGACGTTTGCAAACGACCAACGGTGCTTCTAGAAATGACGGCTTCGCGCTGAATTTCCCTAGGAGATTTTCTCTTTACCCGGGTTACCGTCTTGATTGCAAATTAACTTGGACACAAAAGCAATTTTAGCGTGTGTGCACTGCAGTGCACGTCGCGCGTACCGAATCATGCGGTTTGCGAGTCGAAGTTCCTGTGTCATCAATTGTTCGTATCAGACGTTCAAAGGTATTTTTTGCTCCAATATCTGTTAGAAAAGTCTTTAACCATTCGAAACAAATTAAATCCTTTATCAATTCGGAAACTCTGATCAAAACTCGATCATCGTCCGTAAACGGCGCCATATTGCGTCACTAATAACAACAAAACATGGTAGCTAGGGCGGTTCCAAACATTGTACTAACATTTAAACTCGTACCAGTTCGACTCTTTCGAGGTTAATACTGGATCGAAACAGCTCTAATTTAACGTATTAAGTATAAAAAATTCAACAATTGGCTGAGTTATACGCATTCAAAGTCGGTACCGTACATTTATGCTGGCACACCCTGTACTTACGCGTTTGCCGTTGTCAGGGCATTCTGATCGGCGACGCAAAAAGAAATGGCGTTGCTATGGGTAGCGTCATAACAATACGCAATCTTTGATTAACCGTCGTAGAGATATTATTATATCTGGATGAAGTGAAACTCATTTAACTCTATGAGTCTGAATAACGACTAAGACCAACGCTAGATGTCAGATGAGATAGTAGATTCGGCCTAAAATCGTCCAGGATACTCTGTTGATAACAACGCATTAAGAACAGACGGCCGGTCATTACAAGCGCAAACACTAGACACAACAAGCAGATAAGAGTCAGTCAGGCACAGACAAAAACATGTTTATATGACCAAACATCCAGAAAGCCCGTCTGTCAAAGAAGAAGACCAAAATTAATGCCATGCGTAGCCATTTGTTACCCGTGGGGGCTAGGCATACATGCACAGTTTTTGCACACTGACCACTATAATTCACAGATGGGCCTACTAGGCCTATTGTTTGTCAAAACAACGTAATAGTCTACATAAGTGATAACCAAATATTAGTTTCACTCACGTAGCCTTACCATCTCTTATTGTAACGGATAGTCTACTGCATTACGATTCGTTACCTTACTTTACAATGCGTTACTATGCATTACGTTACTATGACATATTCGTAACTTCAACCAAAAATCGACAATTAAAGACCGTTTGGTGAACGTTAGTGTCCGTCAGCAGGTCATTCTAAAGCAACAAAAGCCCCGAGTTACGACTCACATTCCACCAATTAGTAAACCAGTCACAAATGGCTTCAGTTTGTCTGCAAGGCAGCATATTACGTCGACTCACTGGCAGCCTATACCATACTTCAATTTATGATCACAATTAATTATTAAACCTGTATCTTAACAGTTAAAATGGTACTTGCAGAGCAGAAAACAAACGAGGATATGCTTATTTAAAGCATTTTGGTTCCGTTGTCAATTCGTAACGGTCTGTTTAAATATTGGTATCTGTGACCCGAGAAATGGTTCCTTATTATATTATAGACATACCGTTCATTTTCTATATTCTGAAGACAGAAAATTAGCGACCGAGCAGCACATTTCTTACTGCCTGCAACGGCTGTTGGTCTTTACTTACAAACGGCTGTTAGCGTGCTTGCTAATAGCACTATTTGCTTCACAGCTGTTTAACGTGCCACTTAAAACAGACTCCAATCCACCCCAACCCCTCCTACCTTCGTCAATTATTCACAATCCAACTGCTCCGTTCTACCAGCTCCGCTTCCGCTCTAACTCTCCTTGCCATTATTCATCACCTCATCAATCAAGTCTAGAAGTTTCTCCGTATAGCATTTGCCGCTACGTCCCTCCGAAATTGACTCGTACCAG
Source organism: Lumbricus terrestris (assembly GCA_949752735.1). Classification (NCBI taxonomy): domain Eukaryota; kingdom Metazoa; phylum Annelida; class Clitellata; order Crassiclitellata; family Lumbricidae; genus Lumbricus; species Lumbricus terrestris. The sequence continues at coordinate 43,424,309 of OX457036.1, forward strand.
AATAAGCACAATTTTTTGTCCATGCCACGGTCTCAGTGAAATTGCATTTAGTCTATCGTAATTTGTGCGCAGGTCTTTTTCTTGAAACTGAAACTGTAGCCTACTTCTTAACACAAATGGCCTACTGTCCTGATTCCTCCTCCTCCATACCTCACCTCTCGCACAGAATCAATTCTAGACACCGTGCACGCAATAGCCGTCTATCTGCCTACTTAATCCTTAGATTTCTATGTGGAATCGATTTTGGCCTTACCTCCCTATCGATTTTGCTTTGACTGAGCGTCTGTGAGTGAACTGGATCCCGTGACTTTGTTTCTGGGCTCTGAAGGAATCTCGAGATCACGAAACTTAAGAATCGGAATCACCAGTCTCGCATATAGACGCATTCTCCAGAATAGATCCATAGTATCTAATCCAAGCGGTCCCCAGCCATTCTATGAGCTTTCGCGGAAATGGAGAATGTTTGTTTACTTCCTGAACCTGGTATGTGTGGCAGAAACTTCACGATGAGCTAGATTTAAGTTTTAAATGACACCAACTCTCACAAAATGCGAAAATTGCGCATGCTATAGAAGTGGTAGGCCTAGTTACGATCACTGCAGCCTGAAAGGTCTTGCGTAAGCTTAGATGGATCGAATCCATTGATAAATCCCACTCACAAAGTAGTTGGAGGCTGAAACAATACCGTTGCATTGCTATATTCAAGCTCGATTTGTAGGAACAATTATACTCGTAGACTCAATAAATCTAGAGCGCTATATAAAGTAAACGAAGGATATCAGCTTATTTACTAGCTTTGCATTTAGTAGGCCTACGAGAAGATGTAAGAATTGTCATACAGCAGATATGGAACAGACACTAACCGGTGAATTAAATCTCTTTTATTGAAGAACGATTAACGTTTAACAGTGCTTGGAGTCTTTACATGCACCAATCCTTTGAATTGAGATGCGTTCATCCTTTAATTTTCCTCCGTTTATGACCTTCCTCCGACAAAGTTGGTACTATCGCCGTAATTTGGTGGGTCATGTATATATAGGTGACTGGCAGGGGCGGATCCAGGGGGCCCAATCCGGCCATGGTCCCCCCATTTAAAAAGTGCATGGGACGTGGTCCCCGTTTGTTTTCAACAAGCTGCATCATAATCAATGCAGCGGGAGTGAAAAGCAGAATACTAGAGAGGCCATTACTCCGACCAGGATGACTGATGACTAAAAAATGTCATCAACTATTTTGACGGATGAAATGGGTTTTTTGGGGAATTCGAGATAAACGACGAAAAAGGGTCATCAGATTTTTCGGCGACCAAAACGAAAATTTTTCCCGTCAATTTTGGCCCCCCTCGAAAATTTCTGTATCGACCCTTGGTGACTGGCTAATTACGATGAACTGGTCCAGAGTTGAAGACTTCTGATTTTATTTTTAGCCGACTAAAAGACCGAGGATCGAGTTCGGAGCGTGGACGTCACCTCTGGGAACATTTTACTAATGACATGAAATATTTTCTGTATCTGATGTGTCATCAGACAGTGACAACAAAATAAATATAGAAACATGATGACCTTAATTCATTCATTCAATCATTTCGAGAATTTATATAGCAGCTCTTCAAGAGACCTACTCAGCGGCGCTCCCAGCCCAGCCACAGCCAAAAGTAGGATTTGGGCGACTTGTAAAAAGCAGAGGAATTTAAACGAGGCATTAGTCGCAAGGTTAATGCGAGGCCGTTCCAGTTGGCGGGACCCACAACAGAAAATAATATCGTTAATAGATTTCATAGTTCTGCTTGGAGACAGAAATGGCGACCATAATGTTGGAGCTGATTCATCTGCGGTTTTCAAAATTGAGAATCTGTTTATCTAGAGGACGTGCTTAACCGTTTTTTTTTAGCACACGACACACCAAACGTTGCAACCAAATTTATAAAGACACATAATACAATCGCCATGTGTGAACATCGCCAAAAATTTGAAACAAGTAAAGTTAGGATAGGCCTATTGAGCGAAATTACATATTGCAAACATTTTAATGAATGAAAATGCTTACACTCAGGGCTTTGTAGTTTCTGATGATTCCAAAATTCCAAATTTTAATTATACTAATCCACGATTCTTCGTCGTTTCAACAATGATTCTTTTACTCAGTAAACATCTATACTATTAGGCTTAGCTACCAGTTGCAGATTCGCTAAATTTGCGCATCACTGTGATAAATTCGTTAATCCCGAATGCCACAGTTTACTAAAATTAGTAGATCGAATTTGCAATAGTTCTAATCGGCGCTATCACAAAAAAAGTCGTGCAATAATAATTGTGCTTGTATAGGCATGCATAGTCTATAAAAAAAATAAGGAGAAAAACCATGGTGCCCCAAATCGCGACTAGAAAAGCATAGAATAATCACGATAAATAGAATTCTACGAATTCGCAAAGCCCAATAAGCTAAAGTGCTAAACTGCAAAAGCAATTAACCCTTTCCCGCCGGAATTGTTTTGATACCTATCCTGTTAATGGAGTCACGGGTGACCCGGTCCGGCGGGAATGGGTTAAGTCAATGCAATGCAAGAACGTCACGTAGCCAGGTAGCCTACATGTATTATGCAAGAATTTTCGCGACACACCATTTCTTCGCGACACACTTTTTTTGCGCCACACCTCGGATCGATTCGCGCCACACACACACGCACTCACAAACACACACAAACAAAAGCACACACATGCACACAAACATGCACACGCACGTACAACACTGTCAACACACACAACACACCTGTTAAAAATCTAAAAACAGCCTTTTGTGGTCAGTTGCGACATAGCACGGCTGTCTGTATGAAGACTGTGTCTTTAATGTCCGAGACCAGAGCGATTATGAAGGGTGTTTGCGACCGATTGCTAGAAGAATTTAACGATTCATAACGTGTGGCAATTTGACACCATGAAACGGGATATGAAGGAGTGACACGCGCAACAATACGTCGCCCACCATGACTTAGAATTCTGTATGCTGTTAATGTCACAGTTTGTTCGATATTAGAAAACATTTTTAACTTACGTAAATTTATTTATCTTAATATGAAATCATATTCAAAGGACCAAATGTAAATTATCACCATGCACAGCGTCCTTTGTGACTATAGCTCAATATTCAATAACCATTTATCTAATGGTCTCCGATCGCCAACCAATAAAAATTTATTTTCGTCATCGTTTTCGTCGTCGTCGTCATCATCATGCAATTGACTATCATCTTTTCATCATCACCATCATAAACCGTCGAATTCAGTTGCTTCTATTGTGCCATTGGCATCCTGCGAAGGACATCGAAAAGCAACCACTTCTTCAAAGGGTCCTGCAGGTGTGGAAAGCTGTTTCCGACGGAAATGAAAAGTAATTACCAGGTCGAGAAACAAAAAAGAACAAATTAGTCGATTTCAACTTTTGTTGATCGAAATCCGACCAATCGTTCCTAATTTTTGTTGATGTTCGTTGAAAGAGTTCAGCTAAATTTGACCATTTTAGCAGCCAACGTTATTTTTGTGAGACAATTGGCCTGCTTCAGCCAGACTGTCGGTTTTTCATATAGTTCCGCTCTTTTTCAAAACTTCCGAAGCCACCAGTGACCCCTCTTCACTGTCAGAACCCATGACTCCGGTCACAAGTCACCCACATGTTTACGTGCATATTACATGTATACGCTACATTATAATGTATAAGGTACATATTACATATCTTATTCTTTCTCTTATGCTTAGACCCTATCCTTAGTGACTTAGTCCTTAGTCCTTATACCTTAGTCCTTCCCTGCAGAGCTGCACATCATCTCCAGACATCGCAAATCCTCTCCGAGAGTCCACATCCAGTTTTCCTTGGTTTCCTATTCCGCGTCTCCCCTCCGGGACCATCCAGATCGCTCATTCCTCTACCTTCATCCATTCTAGTCACATGTCGCATCCACTCTACTGCAATCGCCTCTTCCGGGTGTTGCTCTCCAGTTTCTTCTGTTCTGTCCTTTCTCTAATGCTTCTTTTCGATATGTTGTCTATATCTTGTCTATATATTAAATGAGCCATGATAAATATTCACTGATCGCCTGTAGCACAGCACATCCTCCTAATGCAGAGGAATTATAGCCACCGCGATGAATTGCGAATTGTCTTGATCAACACTGAGCAACCATTCAAACGCAGAACTGTAACACATTTGTCGGAAGCAATTTCAGTATAGGCGAAGAAAGCAGCCACTCATTAATCAGAAATTAAAAGACATACGCTGCCGATTTATCAGTCGAATAGATGACAACACAAAAGACAAGATATGTAATATGTATACATTATAATGCAGCCTACATGTAATATGCACGTAGACATGCATGTGGGTGTATGCGTGTGTGTGTGTGTGTTTGTGTGTGTGTGTGTGTGTGTGTGTGAGTGTGGGAAGAAAATATATATTATAATATAAGGCGGTGTAAACTAAGACACGTGAGTAGACCCCATACGATATATATATATATATATATATATATATATATAATTATATATATGATCACTCATAAACTCACACAAACAGCGATGTAGAATTAATTAACGTTTCCCTAATAATAAATGGGTCTGCAATTAATAACCTGACGCAGATGTTAATTATAAGACCTCCAGCTGAGATCACCGACAGAATATATCAAAGCCCTTCAGGAGTGCGTTTTGAAGTATGAAGTATAGATCTACGCGCTATAAAAGTCGCCAGTCAAAGTAAGGTAATATCGGGTCATACACGGTAAAGCAATGTAACATAGTTTACTAGGTAAAGTAAGGCAATGAAATGCAAGATGAGGGTTCATAGAATGGAGGAAACTAACAAAAGATGACTAAAGCATGGAAAGGAAAGAAGGAAGGACCAAGGAATTGGGAAAGGAAAAAACGAATGAACGAATGAAACGGAAGAGAGAAAGAGTAAACAACAGCAGCGCAAAGAAAAAGAAGACAAAGAAAAAGGAGACAAAGAAAAAGAAGACAAAAGAAAAGAAGACAACGAAAAAGAAGAAAAGAAAAAGAAGACAAAGAAAAAGAAGACGGTGAAACGAACGAGGACAAAGGAAAGAAGAAAATATTGGAAAGAATTAAATGAGCGAACGACAGAAATAAATTCAAGAAATAAGAAACAAGAAAGTAAAGTAGAGCAATATAACATTACGACAAAGACTTTTGGAACAAAATGGAAGTCTTATAGTAGATGAACTCTCCATCCGCGGTCTGTTGACCAGTAAAAATTGAAGTGAGAGATTAACGGTGTCCTCAAGATGACAGTCATATGAGCCTCGTTTGGACACAAAACTTACAAGAAAGCCACAGAAGACACGTTTTCGGGAAACGTGTTTTCTCACGGTATTAGACACTGCGGTAGGCTATATGTGCAAAATCAATGAGTAGCTGTCTCACTATTCAATTATGCATACAAAGACGTGTCCGTAGACACAATGAACACAACGATGGGTGCAACAACCATGGACAATAACCGTATAATCTTTAAATGTGGTGAAGAAGAATGTCCAGCGAGGTGTCGTGGTCAACAATTAAGCCATGCCTGGACTGATGATGAACGACCAAGAGATCAGAGACCGACAACAAAGAAGTCAGTTGGACCATCATCGTGTGAAGGAATTTATTACAAAGGGGAATGCTCAGAAGCTGAACTTATTAACTCAAGACAGAAGCCACCGTACAAAGATAGAAAATATAGGTGTGATCGACGCCAGCAGGCAGTAATTAATTAATTATGAGCGAAGTCGAAAAATTAAAAACCTGTGAAAGGCGTTTCAAACAGAATTGCGTTTAGCATCGTTCCTGTGAAATCGACACTATATACAATGACAGCAGCCGAGAGAAAGCAGCGACTGAAGGAGACATAGAGGCGTAGAGAGAGACGCAACTGTTAGAAATGCAGGTAGAGGAAATAAGAGAAGCAAAGAAGCCAAGAGCGGACAGAGACTGAGGCAGACATAACGACGCAGATATAGACATAAAAGATAGAAAGACAGGTGTACTACCTGGTGTAGAGATAGAAGTGAAACAAAGAAGACGAATGGCAGCAGTGAAATGTATCTCCGGTGCGATCTGAAAGACTGAAAGAGCGAAGATTATGCAGGAACGCTGAGAAATAATGGGGGAAAACATTCAAGGCTATAAAAAGACCATAGTATTATTTATAGACCTATGCATTTAGGCAGATAGGCCCTAAAGGGAGTGCCAAAGAGGGAGAGAAAAAGAAACGGAATTGCGGACCTGCGTGGTGAAGGAAAAGTGGGCGAGTGCATGAGAGCAAAATTCAGCCAGAGGCTAGCGAAGAATGGATCTAAACAAGTGGCCATT
>OX457036.1:43435669-43561919 GCA_949752735.1 Lumbricus terrestris
CAAATAAAAGAGAGGCGCAACAAATATTATGAATATTCGAATATCAAGACTATGGGTGAATGTCAAGGTAAATAGGTCTACTCTTATTCGAATAACGTTTGCTTTTACTAATCTCCAATCAATGTATACTCAAAGGCCTAAATTAATAACATGGATAAGGGCAGCAACACGTTAGCTGTTGTTGAGTAATGTCACGCTAAGCGTCGGCCAACGTTTTGCTCATGGTTTCTGCAAGTGTAAATAATCATTACATGTAGCACCAAGTCATCACCTGTAAAACTGTAATGTAACTGCTTTATATAATTTGCTTACAATCATTGATATTCGCCGCAATTTAAGAATATTGACAGTAACGACGAAGACTCTCGAAAATCACGGAACTCACGGCTTTCATAGACTGTCTATGACTTTGTGAATTTCTACCAGTCCTGACGCCTATCTAATATACCTAACCATAGTTCAAGATGGACGCAACAATCCTGTCGTCATCAAAATCGAGTGGGCTGCTGGAAATGAATTCTGCGACTGCTAATGAACGTCGTTACTGAGACTTTTGGACCTTTTTGGTGGACAAAAGAACAGAAACTCGTTGCTGTTCTGTAGAGTAAAGATATTAAATGCACGACGTCAATTATTCTGGATTTATTTTTGGCTCCGTGTTCAAGAGTGAAATCTTACCCCATAATTGACATTTCTCTAACGACTATGCCTCGGATTCTGTAAGTAAGGAGTCGATGCAATCTTTCATGATGCAACTCTAGTCGTTATCCTAAATTTCTATGACGGCTGTTCAAGACGCACTGCATGGAACAGTCTTCCTGACCATGTGAAGAAAGCACCATTTCTAGAGGGATTTAAATCCAGACTCAAGACTTTTTCGTTTAAACAATCGTATAATTGACAGTAACATGTGATCCCGTGTACAGCGCCCTTTCCTTAGACCTCAGCTGAGCTACGGCGCTATATAAATCGTCTCGTTATTATTAATAAGAGAAAAAATCGTCACAGAGTCGGTCCCACAATACACAATCACTGAAACAGTTAGTTATTCATTTTTTGTGTACTGTAATTTGCATCAATGCGACACTGCTGCTCAGTCGTAGTAGTTGCAGCAGCAGCAGCGGCAGTAGTGGTAGCAGAGCAGTAGTAGTGGTAGTAGTAGCAGTAGCAGCAGTAGTGATAGTTTTTTTGCAGTAGCGGTAAAAGGCTGATTATAATCATAGTAGTAATATTAGTAGGCTAGTAGCAATAACAATAATAATAAATAGTAATAATAATAATAAATAGTAATAATAATAATAGCAGTAGTAGTAGTGCAAGTAGTAGTAGTAGTAGTAGTAGTAGTAGTAGTAGTAGTAGTAGTAGTAGCAGTAGCAGTAGCAGTAGCAGTAGCAGTAGCAGCAGCAATAGCAGTAGTATAGTAGAAGTGTTTAACCCAAAAATTAAGTATAGCAACTAATGATTATTTGTAGCTGCCACTACTGCATGTATGTCCACATTTTGCTATAACTTGATGCCATCGTTTTATTTATTGTCATCGTTATTAAAAGAAATGTGAGGTCTCCATTTCCATATGTATTGGGTTCATTCCAAAATGACTAAACGGTAAACAGTCATGGCGTCTAAATTCCAATTCTGGCAAACGTGGAAATGCCGCTGCGTGGATATCGAGTTGAGTGCTCGCTGCTGGTGTCCTCTGTCGAATTGAAAGTAATAAGCACATCGTGTTGCTTGCGCTCTCATGTAGGCCCTAATAATAATAAAGTTATTAGGCTAAAGTAAAATACTTGAAATCGTTGACGCTATCTATAGGCCTACCTGCTGAAATTAAACTTAAACTTTTTACAATAAGGTCAAAAGGCTGAAAAGAGACTAAAACTCGTCGGATCGACAATGAAATCTAGTCTCTGCTTATAATACGAGACAATTAATTTTCTCTTTGAGCATGCGAGTGAATAATTAGATCTATCTCTCGTATTTTTGGGCTATGAGTAAAAATATTATATTCCAGCCAATTTTTAGCTGACTTTCGACGTTAGAGGTCGTGCGCAAAATATCCTCATCCTACTCTGAACTATACCTCCACGTGGAAAACTTGTTTTCCAGTGGATCAAAACTTACAAAACCTTACACAAAGTGCCTTTAAGGCTCACAAACCGGATCTTGTTTTTCATGCGATATAAATTTTCGGTGACAGGACAATTACCCCCTGGACAATTAACCCCGGACAATTACCCCCGGACAATTACCCCCGGGGACAATTACCCCCCGGACATTTACCCCCCGTACCATATACCCCACGGACAATTACCCCCGCGCCAATAAAGAAGTCCATGTCATGTTCATCTATTTTCGCACTCAAACGAAACGACACCACTTGCTAAATTCTTCTGTTTCACATAAATAAAACCTTCGAAACTAAGTTTATCTTTCCCTCTCTCAGATTTATAAAATTCCATCATGACTAGATATGGATAAATTAAGTAGACTGTGTGTATATCATTGAATGGTCAGCTAAATTTTATGCAATAGCGTACAGGTAACGTATGCCTGAGAGCGAGATAAACAGATACATAGAGAAAGACAGAGAGAGGAACAGAGAGGCATGGAATGCTAGAAGGAGGTACATGTATGTACGCAGATACATGTAGCTGAGAAATAACGGTAGTATAGCAAGGAGTGTTCATGTTCATCTAATTGATGCATAAGTGTGTACACTGTACAGTAAGTATTGTAGATTGAGACAACGAAGAAAGATGTCTACACAGTAAAGTTACTTTAGGCTAGGCTTTGGCAGCGCTGAAGGTCTTATAAATACGAAGACCATGACCATGAGAATGTTCGTTCCCCATACGAAGATACGCGTGGGGGAACAAGCTCACACTGTGCCACGGGGGGTAGTTGTCCGGGGGGTAATTGGTACAGGGGGTAATTGTCCGGGGGGTAATTGGCACGGGGGTAGTTTTCCGGGGGGTAATTGGCACGGGGGGGTAGTTGTCCGGGGGGTAATTGTCCTGGGGGTAATTGTCCAGGGGGTAATTGTCGGGGGGTTATTGTCCGGGGGGTAATTGTCCAGGGGGTAATTGCCCTAGAACCAAATTTTCTGCACGAGTAGCAGTGTAGCCTACATAACCCATCGGACTTGACGATACCCTGCGGATAAGTTGTTGCGCGGATTTAAAGTAGTTTATATTAAGGACGGCGTTAGAGATTTTCATGTTTACGATTAACGAGTGTTTTATTTGTGTATTCAACTGGTGCCAATGAAAAACGAAGAATGGTTCAAAAACGTATTCACACGGCGCTACAGAAATTCTTACAGTTACAGATCTATTAGATTGGATTAAATTACATTAGAATTATTCCTAAACATTCGTTAAATCACAATAGATAGATCAGACACAGGCAACCCTTCAATGCCGAGGAGATGCTAAAATCCGACATGCAGAGTGGATCGCGATGTAGTCATAATATATTCCACTGTATGTATGTAAGTATAGGCCTACATTGTATGCATCTGGACAAACTACAGTAGGCCTATATAACGCTTCTAGAAACTGTATGATTTAAACGATTTCATATTTGTTATTTTGACTGTGGTTTCGTTGCCATTATTTTAAGTCTTGTGCGCTATTATAGCGGCGCTACTGAAAATCATTTCAGTTCATGTGTTTAAATTCTCAAAGACGCTCGTTGACAAGTTCAGAGGTGTTATGGTTGAATAAGAACAAGATATCATTTTGCAGTGGACCATAAAAATCTATGGATGGGGTGACCTGTGGCGGGTCGCCGAGTCCATGGTTATAGCGTATATATATATATATATATACACATATATAGGGGCCTATATATTGTAGAAATAATTATATATACCGGAGGATTTCAACCGCTTCTGTGTCGGTGTGGTGCTACGGTGAGTAACGATATGTGACGAAGACATGGAGACAGGTCGTGGCCTGCAGGTCGCATAAAGTTCATCGCATCTCGGTGCACGAAATTATCTGCAGATATATGTTTAGCACCTGAATGTTTGAATAGCACCTCATAAAACCGATCACTCCATCTCATCCTCCCCTCCCATCTTCTTCTTTCATATATATTTTCATCTTAACCTCCTCATCTTCCTCCACCTCTATATTTCTTCCTCAGCATGCTCCATCTACCCCTTATCCTTCCTCTCTCTATATACATGTATTTATCCTCCTCTGTCTTCTTGTTTTTCTCCCCATTTATCCTTTTCCTGTTAGTAACACCACCACCGCTACCACCACCACCACCACCACGGCCACCACCACCAACACCGCCACCACAACACCAACACTTTCACCTCCAACACTTCCACCACCACCTCAACCATCACCACAACCACCACCAACAGCAGTTACTGAGAATGCCTAAAGCCTTCAACATGGTTTCGTGATCGGCTGATGTACAGCGCAAATTCCTTCACTCGTCGTCGTCGTCACCGTCGTCGTGACGACAGCGCAACACGGCGACTCCGAGTCTCCGACTCCGAACCGGTGGCCGACGACCTTAAAGTAATTTATGGAGCGCCAAGCGTCGGTTTCTTGTCGTCGACGGGCGAAGAATGGATCGGGTGGCATCGGGTCCTCGTGTCTTAAGCGCCGATGCAAAGGCGCTAGACAAAGGAGAGGAGGAAGGGCGTGAAAAGAACGGCCCGGACGCCAATGGTGGGATTACCGTTCGTCGAAGCGAGCAAGGTGCAACAAAGGACTAAGGCTGGAGGACGGTATAAAGGGAAACAGATGGATGGGTAGACGGGCAGAGACAGAGGCATGGACATGCAGTGAAACCCAGGCAGCTTCTAAGAATTTCAGAGAATGCTGGGAGAGAATTTATGCGAGCAAAGAGAAGACAAAGAAAAGAAGCAGACAACAGGAATTGTTCGCCTTAAGAATAACCCGCTAAACTATAGGGAACTGTCACAGCCACTGTATAAAATCTGTTAGAATAATCAGAACAGAACGAACCGATTCAGCGCGCATAGAACCAACAAGAAACTGGTTTGATGGGGGGCGGGGTATAATTATATGCATGTGTAGAAGCAATAGGATACAGAAATAAGCTGACCCAACATAGTCTGGTTATAATCGATACAGAGATTACAGACTCTGATGGGTGTTCACTGCGAAAGGCGATCATGAATACATGGGTACAATATTATAGAGCAGCAACAATTACCATACCGTAAGGTAAAACTATTTCATAAGACGACATGCCTTGTATATATTCAACCAGCCATTCCTATTAGATGTAACTGTTAGTCGTGCGTTTAATCCGTCGACATTGGTGTCGAAATGAAGTTGGAAAAATACCAAATAGGTATTTATTGTAGATTAAATTTCATCGAAATGCACCATGCACGCACCAAACTCTGAAGTTGGTTAAACTTTTAAAGACGCTGCAATGTCATAACAAAGATATCCAGCGTCGCCCTCCCAATTTCTCCTGTCTTGAGACTGGCACTGCCACGTGTAGTGAACAGGCTGAGTTAGGTTATATGTAAGTCTTTCTGCCGTCCGTGTGTTTTATGCGCAGTTCCACACATGGTAAACATCGTTTCTTTCAGCCATGATTGCTAACGTCCCCTTCTCGTTTCATTGTCCAGCTCAAGGACGAACCGTCAATCGAGTCATTGACCTCGAGTAGGCAGATCCAGAACAGATTTCTTCCTATACGAAACCATGAGCCTCCGAGAAACCCCAATCCTCTCCTCTTCTCTTCCCTACACTGCCCTTTCTTGTACCCGGCTACTCCTCGCTCCCCTTCTAAACGAGACCGGATGCTGAGTCAGCGCAGTTCACGTCTCATGCATGCATGGCTATTGCAGTATAGCGAAGATCTTCCATCATTGCAAGAAAATTGCGGTCATTAGCGTTGCAGTCATCTGAACTGCAGCTAGTGTAGTAAATGCGATGAAGCAGAGCATTCATTTATCGCGTATATATACGCCGTATACGGTTGACTCTAAAATGTAATAAAAAAATTCGCTCGCCTGCTCTATCTGGACTCTGCAGTAGGCACAGAAAACGACGGTCACTGGTCGAGACCATGCACACCCGTTAATTCTCCCAACCCTGCTTTATTAATGCTTATTCACGACTTTGTCTTCAACGCTCTCTCAAAGAAATGTCCCCTTCAAACGACCTCTCTTCCAGCGCTCTTACTCTGAGCGATGTCAGATTAGCGTCATTAAAAATGAAGCAGGTTGTACCTCATGGAATCTGAAACGAGTTCCCGTTTCTCTCCAGCTACAACAGCAGCAGCTGCTTAAAACAATGCATCCGAACACTCACCCGCAGGTCGTCGATTCGATCAATAGCCGGGCATTAAAGAAGATCGGTGGACGAAAAATTTGCCTAATTTGGCGTCTAGTTTAGCTAATTTAATCACTGCTAGGCCTATAGTAATTACAGTCTCCGAGGTTGAGATTCACGCTGAATGCGACGAGGTAATCATGATACGATGCGTCTAAGCTAGGATTTGTCAGATCTTCATTGTCTACTGAACTCACATCATTATGGTATATAGATGCAGCCCCTGAGCAAAGTCTTGCGTTTCTGTCTTTAGACTAGTGGCGTAGACCCTCATTGGCCTAGGAACAAAGTTTCTTTAGAGGTTATTTGTACACTTAAATTAGAAAAACAAAACAATTGCTTGTTGTTTTTCTTACTTTATTCCCTTTGTTACTTTATTCCCTTTTCATTTACTGTAATACTGAACAATGGGTTGGTGGCAAATCGGCATCCGGCCAGGCCATAAAAAACCCAAACCCCCTATCATAAATTCCTGGCTACGCCACTGCTATAGACTACACTTAACCGCTGAGTTGAACATCCGTGCTGCCGTGCATGGCGATTTGTTGGTCCCGCGATCCTGCACGATGATGAGGACATACAAAGCTTGGATTATCCTTACAATACAGTATGGCATAGTATGCCATATCTGCATGAACTTGTGCTGCAATAGACAACTCAGGAATCATGCACTTCAGCCGATTTTAAATCGCACTTATTTAGAAATAGAGGAGTCTATTAGATAAATAGTCATGTTACGAGCTTTTTGAGGATTACAAAAAGTCACTATATAAATATACAGAGACATATCCGCATAATAACTTTTTTTATAGTCTATGCATCATAGATACATACGTCGGATACAATTCGATGCAATGATACACGATACAATAATGCAATATATCAACTCTTCGTCTTGCGTGCAGATGTCACTCTCACGATCGGCTATACATGTATAGCTCAGTGGACTCTTTCAAATCCATGCTAAGAACACACTTGTTCGATATATATAAATAGGGTTTATCCCGCATCTTAGCTGCTTTGTAAGGCGCCCTTGTAATCACTTGAAATCACATGGCTGTGTTTTGGCACCATGTAAACTGTCGCAGAATTGTTATTATTATTATTATTATTTCCTTTTAATATTTTCAACAAACAACATCAGTATAACAGGAAGTACAAAAAACTAGGGAAGCAGTGGCTATTGTTACATCTCCTCTAGAAGCCGGTCAGCTTATTATTATTATTATTATCATCATCATTATTATTATTATTATTATTATTATTATTATCATTATCATTATTATTATTAGTGTTATTATTACAGAAAAACTATACAGCATACAGCGACCATGCATAGGTGACCTCCGATAATGAAATATTACGTACGCAGAAAGCGTCTGTTTGTAGGGTCCCTGCATAGCGCACAGCATTGTAGTCTATAGGTGTACGTTTCGTTTAATCTGCTCGCAGTTATTTCTGAAATGCAGTTTTCGATTTCATCAATTGACTGAGGATCTAATGCACAGCGAAGATTTCAGTCCACTTTTTATTCTCCTTTCTCTTCACGTGAACAATGCTTTCATCTTCCCCTTTGTTCTTCAGTTCCACCTCCTCTTTGTCTTCTACCATTATATCTATCACTCCTTTATCTTTTCCCCTCGTTGCTCCATTCTCCTCCTTTGCTTCTCTCTTGTCATCTATTTCTTCTCCACTTCCTCCTTTTGTCCTCTTCATCACTTGTACTCTGTTCTCTTTTTCTCTCTCCTGCCCTCCTCCTTTGCTCTCCGATTTATTCCTCGTCATTACTCTTCCCGACCAAGTCCACCTGCTTCTCCTCTGCTCGCTCTACATTTACCACTCCTCTCTGCAGGTTTATCCGCCTACATGTCGGACACAAACTAACCCTAATAAAGCACTCATCCTCCGCCTCCGCGTCTTCTACGTTCAGTGACTTGATTCTTACAAAGCTAATGCAAGAAATGGAATTACAACGTGCAGTCCGATGCAGACGGATTCGACCACAAGACGCGGCAATGATGCGACGGAATTCAAGTCGACGCTTTTGAATAGTAAAATATAGTCAACATTACACTTTTGTATACGCTATATATAATCATCCGTATCAACCAGTATTAGGTAAGTGTGGATCTTCAAAAAGAATAGATGGGAACTTTCTGTGATAACATAGAGCAGGCAGAATGTATTGTAAATTGTTTAATTTTAATCATGCACCGACCGTTTGAAAGTACATGACATGTCTTGCAATTCAGACATAAAAGACCTCTTGTAATCTTGCATATAGATAGACCGAGAATATGAATGCGTAACCGACAAAACTCCGCCACTGGATGCACTCTGCCAGTGCCAGTCCCAAGCCTGGATAAAGGTGGAGGGCGACACTAATCATCCTGGATATGACAGTGTCGGTACACTGGCAGCAAAATCTCATAGGCGTTTCAGAGTTGTGATCCACATGACTGACTCCTGAGCGCTGCATCATCTTCGTAATACAACTGCCAGTCAATTGACGTCCTATGTATCGGACGGACATGATGCCCCTAGCAGAGCTGTCGCTGTTCTTCTGTTGCTGCCGCAGCGTAATGCGCCGTAAGTTCGTTAACCGGTGTCGTAGCGGCTCAGCCGGGAGCTGTTGACCGAGCGACAGCCGCCACGTATATATATATATATTATATATATATATTATATAATATATATTATATAATATATATCACGTATATATTATATATATACTCACGTATATACATATAACGTATATATACTATATATATATTAGGGTGCCAATGAAAAACAAAGTTTGAGTTTTTTTAGGTCTCACCCCTTAGTTTTGTTCATTTGGCCATAAAACTGAAACATATAAAGTTTTGCACCAATCAGGTAACATTTACTGGTTGCACCGTCCTGTGAAGTTTTGAAAATCTGCAATATGGAATCTCGTAAGCCGCTATGTATAGCAGAATGCTCTACATTGTGCAGAATACAAATGCAGTGTTCCACATTGGTTCAGTGTTTAAAAAATGTTATTGGTTGTCCAGTCTTTGACTGAGCAAACGTTTTTGGGTGATTGAAAGTGCTGGTGATGGCTTTCAACCACCTAAAGCAGATATTGCTTTTGCTCCTCCTGGTTTGTGATGGCAGACTTGAACATCTGTTTCAATGCGACGCCCCATTCAGTTGTGTCGTTTTGTACCACCTTCAGCTCTTATGCCCTGCACTCTGCTGTGATTATATGTTTTAATGGGGTTCCAAAAGCTTGGATCTTGCAAAAGGAAATCTTGTGGGATACCCATGGAAGTAAAAAATTTCTTTGTGTTTCGTGACACAAAACGAGACAGCCGTTTTTCATAGATGTTGTCACTCGAACTGGAGAATCTTCTTCACCAAACTTACTCATGGCTGCAACCATGCATGTCAACTTTTTCCATAACCGTAAGTTCAGAATAAAAAAGGCAAGACCGAGAAGTGACCCACTCAAGTGCCGCACATGTCACATGAAAGTTTTTAAGGATACACCTGCAACGGGTTTGCTTGCACTGCGGTAGACTACAAGATCTTACAATATCTGTGAGACGTATCGTGGAACAGAAGTAGCTGCTGTGCGTGTGTGCCATGCTTTGAGATAATTGTAGTCTAACCACAAATATGTAAAACTGTTAAGGCCCGGCAGTTCAGAAGCTGGCAAACGAAACTGTGGGTGAAACAAGTAAATTTTTATACTGCTTAAAAAAATTCCCGTCCATTATGCCCTGTGGCAGGCTCAAGGTGTGATGATAAGGATTGCTGGCAAAAGGTTTATTTCCTACAAACAACAGCGACAACCGCATCAACTCCTTGTACCGTAGTCATTTCTTGGATGATACTGTTGCAGCTACTCACGAAGAAATCACCTGAAGTTGTCTTTCAGCGGTTTAAGTTCATAGGATGAAAGTAATGTCAATGTGAGTCCATGCAGTAGAAAACATTACAAAGAGACTGTCATGTGGGCCACTAGAACATCCCATAAGCGTATCAAATACTTTTTCGACATTTGGCTCGTGTAAATGATGCCTGCCTGCATGCCACGTTAATGAGCTGCTTGTGAAGTTTTTGCTGCAGTATGTGATACAAGCTCCCGCTTTGTTGTCTGGGATACTTGTACTTGTGTCAAAACACATCAGCTGGGCACATTCACTGAGTTTCCAGTTGTCAACCATTTAAAATACTGCTGCAGCCTGTGCCTCACCAGAACCATGCACTGCATAACTTTGGGACCCGAGAATCTTCAACTCACTATCTCCAGATGCTATGACTGCCAGACGATCAACGGTGTCTTTACTTGTGAGAGCAGGCAATATCTTACCATCCCATTGGTCAGAGGACCAGGAATACTGTTGAAGGAAAATGCTTCCTTTTTTTTAAAGCAGTAGATGCGCGATGCTACATTTGTGCCAATCGTACGGATTTCTTTTAAGAATTAATTCCGATGGACTGTGACCTAGAGATGAGGCTGCAGTTGCCAGGAAAATATATGTTGCATTAAATTTTCTGTCCAATACCTATGTTCTATCGTGCTGATACTGCATCATTGCTGTCTTCCTTTCCTTTACCGCAGGAATTTTCACATCACTGCCTTCATCTTCAGCTGTATTGCTTCCATCACAATCTGTATTGCTATCTGGATTTTCAATAAAACTGTCATCTAGTTATAGGCCTACCTTACTCCCTTGTTATCGTTTCCTTCTGTTTGTTGTAACCTGTTTTTTTCGTACAATGACGGTCTTCAACCCGCGCAAGTTTCAAGTCAATGCATGGGTTCCGGATTTTAACATTTTCCTACCCCCTCTGTGCTAGTGATGTTATAGAATAGAGATTTAATATAAAACAGATAATATGTAGATATGATAGAGAACTGATATAAAGCACTGCAGATATAACCAGAACTGTTAGTAATCCACAGAGTTAACTTCTCAATACTGAGACAGACCATTATGTCAGGAATTAACTAGCATCACGGCACATATTACTATATTTACAACTTCAGGAGCATGGTGCATCCTCTAAATGTTCATATATTTTATTAATTTTTTTCCTGATTAACTTCCATATATAAAGGAACATTTTCAGAGGATGAGACCTAAGAAATTCAAAACTTTATTTTTTCCTGTATATTTCATTGGCACCCTAATATATATAGAAAATTGCTTTGCCCTAAGTCAAGCGACTACGCGGTGTCGGTGGCTGTGCTGTGGACGGCACCCGGCGTGCGTGCCGCACATCGGCGTTTCGCACGACGATGTCAAGAGCTTGCGTGGTGGCAGAGCAATGGACAACAACCAGACCTCTCTTGATGCCGCTGCTGCTGCTGCTGCTGCTGGTGGTGGTGATGGTGGTGTTGGTGGTGGAGGCTCATATCGAAATGAATTCGATTAGGAGTGATGAACTGGAGAAGACGAGCAGAGAAATGGCGACGGTGATGATTGAATAAGGCGGCGGTGGCGGCGGAGGAAGCGGCGGCGGAGGAGGCGTCGGCGGCGGTGCGAGTGTTCGTTCACCGTATAGGAGACGATAAGTTAATACTAAGACGGTCGCTGCAGAGATGACATCTCTCTCGTTCTCTCTTTCTCTCTCACGCGTCGGATGATACTCGCTCAGCCTCCTGCGTCTCAACAGCAGCATCAGCAGCTGCAGAAGCAGATGATGCAAAGCAAGGGGATTATCGGGGAAGGACAAGCATGGAGAGCAACAACGGTTGTCGTTTGGTTGGACTGCAGTTAAGATAACTTGATGAGTTGACACGTCAACAGCGTGGCCTTCTCCTCCCGTCGAAGACAGGATTTCAACAGCCGACAGTTTTTGCGTTTCTGCGACATCATTAGTACACACATGTATGTATGTATGGATCACCGAGAGAATATTATTGACTGAGACGAAACAACTCTTCAAAAATCGAACAACAGCTAGGGCCTATTTATAGTTTTGCAGATATTTCACAACGGCTGCTCTACATTCGAACAACCTTTTCCTTTTTTGGTCGCGTGCTATTTTGCTGTTAGCTCGAATTTTGGAGAGAAAAAAACTGTCGAACAGAATTCGCATAAATTCTAAAATTGACAATAGGCTATCTGATTCTGATTCTCTGACAATGCATGTGACGCACTTGAACAGAAATGCAACAGAGATGCAACAGAGATGCAACAGAGATGCAGCAGAGATGCAGCAGAGATGCCACAGAGATGCAACAGAGATGCACAATAATTAATCGTTGTTATTGCGTATGTATACATCATAAATCAAGGTAGGTACACTTCTGCTGGCTTTGTATTTGGAAACGGAAGAAAACAGAGAATTAGCCCTGGATCATTAGGATGGCAGACAGACAGAAACCAACCAAGCATACCTACAGACACACACACACACACAGATTGAAACTCAGGCAGCAATACTTAAGACTGATTCTGTATGATGATCATATTCTTTCTGCTGTAATGAACTAACGGTCTGTACTTTTCTGGTCGTACCACATGTACTTATATTTCTTAAATGTTAATATGCTTACTCAACCCATTTAATGACAAGCTGCATTTATGTCTATCTGTTTCAACAATTGTTTTGACTGTCATTAACTGAACTCATGCAAGGTGGCCCTTTCCTTTGGCCTCAGCTGTGCTACGGCGCTACATAAATCGCATTATAATTATTATTATTATTATTATTATTATTATTATTATTATTATGTTTATTGAACAATACACTTTGAATAAGACTTGCATTGTATTATAGTCCACAAATCACCAGACGATCGGACCCTCTCCCCCCTATTGTGTTCAATGCTCATTCCTCATTCTATGCATGTGGTGTTGTGACGATGATCGTATACATGCTTCTCTATCACGTCAACTCATATCAGCTCACTTATCGATTTCGCTAGACCAATAAACCTTCTTTCAGATGTCCTATAGTTATGTGACTTAGAATACGACGCTCTTGCGGGAGTTATTGCTCTCTTTCACCGGCAATAATCTGCTTCTTTGAACCGTGTTTAACGGTGCTCCGACGTTTGTCGTCAGGGTCCCACGCACCATCATGGACTCGTCCATTCTAGGGTCGGTTGGGGGGGGGTCAGGTTATTAACTGGACAGCAAAGAGTCCTTAGTTCGGTTATATACTGCGATAACGACCTACGACCTGTTATCGTAGTCCAACGGCTCGGTATCAAGGGTGAGGGTCTGAGTGTAGGGCCTTCTACCATTTGCAAGTAACTGCTTAGGGTCGCTAGAGTTCCTTTAACTGACGGCACAAGGTGGCAAGGTGCTTATTGTTGAGTGTTGACCTTTCTTTGATGTGAGCCTGTGAGCCTGTCATTGCTCCTCTTCTTCAATGCATATACTAGTTCAGGGCTTTTTTAACGTGCAGTTGTACACAAAATGTGCAGTTGTAGAAGCACTTCTGTACAGTTAAAACTAGCAAAGAGGTCATTGTCCTCCGATTGGAAGTAATTTACCATGCATGCATGGACGACGGGAAAGGAAAGAAGGAGTTGTGCAGTTCTAAAAATTTCTTAAAAACAGCCCTGTGCTATAGCCTATAGTTCAAAAGCTACGAAATGGTGCTTATACCATGCGTGCGCGATCTCTGGATGAGAATCATGGGATGGACTCTGGAAATCTGCAGGATCTCATTAGTGGTCACTTTCTAGTCATCAGATCTGAGCACTGGTCGCTTATTGAATAAGTTTTTGTTCACCTATATTGACGATATAGCCTAAGTTATGCAATGGCGCTATAGTAATTGTCAAGGTCCGTGTCTGACTTTGGAATCTTACCCTTGCACCTGACCACCATCGCCTCAGTTGCTGTATTGCTTCTATCCGCTATCCCTGTCTTCCCCTATCGTTCGTTATCATTCCGCTGGTGCATGCTGCAACTAAACTCATGCCTTCACGCATTCTTGCGCAGCAGCTCGCCTTGCTTATTGCCATTTACTTTGGCTTAATGTCTGCGTCTCTAACTAATCTGTGCTTTTGTAGCGACCTGTTTGACCAAATACCTAATTTCCGTCAGCATACAGAATAGTCCCAAGGTCATTTCACTCACTCCGCAGTGGAGGAATCTTGGAGTAGACCTACTGCAGAATTGATTTCTTGGCACGACAGACCCATCTAGGCCTTGCTTAGTCTTGCCTGCTAGACTTTTTGTAAGTCTATATGATATATAGGCCTATATATATAGGCCTACAAATTATTAGGCCTACATAATATTATGTCGAATTCTCGCAGTAGTCGCTATCAATCCCGTTTGCCCGCTCTACTATAGGCCTACCATGCAAAGACACACATTAATTTTGTCGATGGTTTCACCGAGTGGTACAAATTACAATGGCTTCCCTCTTGAGCTGCACCTGCTCATATATATATATATATATAATTATATATATATAATTATATATATAATTATATATATATATGCTGTAGGTTACTATCTGCCTAAAATGCCTGAAAATTCCTGGAGTCGGAATATTCTTCTAGTGGTTCCCTTGAAGGGGGTACTATATAAATCCCCGAATGAACGCATTAATAAATTCGTGCGTACACCCATACTAGAATATTGCAGATGTTTTGACTCACATGCTCTGCTTAAGCAGCGTTGGATGTTTTCGGGTTTTCTCTGTGGATGGCTCAAAGCTTCTGAATTCATTGCCAAGTCCCATATATTCTGCATTCCCAAATCGACCTCATGCTGTCTGACGTTTCACCAATCGGATCTTAACTCGTCGGCTTCAGCGAATTGTGATTTATTTTACTTGAGGGAATTTCTGTATCGATGTTTTACGCATAATGTTACAAGCATTTATAAGAATAAGCCATGACAAATATTATATTTTTTAAAACTGAACATTTATCATTGAAACGCTGCCATGGCAGGAGGAGGTTTTATGTAGAACTGTTTCATGAAGTAAACCTGATGCATTTAGTTATTTATTCGTCTATTTATTTATCTATTATTTATTTATTATTTATTTAGTATCTATTGATTATTCATTTAGTATTTATTTAGTATTTATTTATTATTTATTTATTATTTAGTATCATTTATTATTATTTAATTATCATTTATTTAGCATTTATTTAGCATTTATTTAGCATTTATTTTGTATTTATTTTGTATTTATTTTGTATTTATTTTGTATTTATTTACAATTTATTTACAATTTATTTATTAGTTATTTATTATTTTGTATTTATTATTTATTTATTATTTATCTAGTTTTTATTTAGTATTTCCTTAGCATTTATTTAGTATTTATTTAATATTTATTTAGTATTTATTTATTAGTTATTTAGTATTTATTTAGTTAGTATTTAGTATTTAGTATTTATTTATTCACAGCACCGATTGCACTGCAGTCAGTAAGCCTGAATCTAAGTCCGATAGCTGCGTTAATGCATTCTGAATGTGTTTTATGGTTTTCTACAGGCTTCTGCCTCAGTTGACGACGACAGAGATCAGGAGAACATGCAAATCCGTGACCTGCGCACCCACCCGCACCTTACTCACTCACGGACAGACGGGTGATAGAACCGTCGATTACCCCACCCCCTCTGACCGTCTGCACCGTTTCGCCTACAATCGCCATTGAATCCGCCTGGTGTTCTGGACGAACGAACCTAAGCTACAGCGGCAGCAGTGGCGAAAATCTTCGAGCCATTGGATTACGCAAGGTATAACGGCAATCCATCTTTTCAACGCTGTCGGTTGATCTCCATACGACTCTCTCGTCCTACCTCTGTTCGCCCACCCCCCACCCGCTCCCTCCCCATCCCCGTTTTGTCTCCCGATCTCTTAGCAGGCAGGCGCGTCCAACGTAACGGAATAAGCTGGGAATAATAACTCGTTGAGGCGGAAGAGGTGACTCACTCATTTCCGTCTCCGACGACAGGAAGTCGTCCTTCCATTACGTCGCGTGTATTATATCATCTTCTTCCGAGAGGAGGAGGAACACTGTCATCATCGACTGCAGCAGCAGCAGCAGCTGTTGTCTGCATAGTCGTCGTCGTCGTCGTCGTCAGGTGATAATGACTTAATTGGTCCGCAGTCGAGAAAGGTACGTACGCTCTTTCCGAGGTCTTTTTTTTATCTAGCTCATATTTATACGCATGATGCAACTGAGAAGAAACTGTGTCTCGGTTAATCAGAGGGTTTTTAAAAAAAATTGTAGAATTGCAAAGCAGGAAGTTTTTCTACTGCGGATCTATTTGGTGAACATTTCTGGGCGTTTCAGAAAATTGTCCCGAAAAAGTGTGGCAAGTCGGAAACGAAAAAAAATTTGAAGACCTTTTTAGTAATTTAGTAGAAATATTCCCTATGTTTTATCATAAACGTCACAAGTCGCCGCATAAAAAACTGAAAAACTGATGACTTTTTTATTCGTCGACTTGAAATTTACTTTTCCGCCTTTCTCCTTGTGCTTTACTGCACAGGTCCTTCGTTCTTTCGTGGTAAACCACTTGCAAATTGCAATTACCTTTTTCTAATGATTTTCACTGCTCAGAACTGCTTTTACAACTGCACAGATTTATTTACAACTCCACACAGATTGTGTAGAACTGCTCGTTAAAAATAACCCTGGTTAATCGTCTGAACTGTTGATGACTTGCTACCAGAACTATAAACTGACAGCTTGAGCGCCTGCAGAAAGTTTTGCATGAGGGGCAAAACGCAATGGTCACCGCTATCTTTTTTTGTAAGAACTTGAAAGATGCAAACATGATATTAAGAACATGGGTATTTTTGTAGAAATTTATAAATGAAAATATCTCAGTTTTACTTTGTGTCACTCAGTATCGTTAGTGTTTTTGTGAGAAAAAATTTAGTAAGAGCCAAAAAGGATGGTTAGTTAGACAAATAAATGTCAATTTTTCATGGGGTGCAAGTGCCGTGAGTGCACCTCTTTACTATCTCATATGCCAGCGCCCATTCAGGCTGGTGGTCATATTAGTCACACACTCATGAAAGATATGCATATAGACCTAGGAGAATTGTAGATAGGCCTAAATAACTGGAGGTTCAGACTATATATGATTCACGAGGAGTTGGGTATGAAAAGAGGACTTATCTGTTGAAAGACTAAGAGGATTGAATCCTCCCAAACCCCATCCCGCGTACTATACGCACCCTACAAAGAACACACAAGAGCTCACGCACACATTATACGCACACATTATAGTAGGCTATGTAAGATATTTTTGTAGCATAATTATGTAAGATTCTTGTCTTCGTATATAACCGGCTAATCTAATCTAATCTTGCAAATGTGATCGCACTTCACTTGCCTTAATCCTACTTAAAAGATTATGTTTCGACGTATACTTCATCGAAATTTATCTGTGCGCGATTGCGTGGCCTATAATTGCCATTCACAAACCTTAATCACTCTTCTATTGAATCGCCTGTAATGCTATTATCCATACGATCACAGTTCACCAAGTACAGTAGCATCTTATCATATCAGGTCTTTTGAATGATTAATACGATTCTTCCAGATTGTCTAAGTATATGTAAATTATCCATCTAGCGTCATCTCTATTAAAGCGGTTTCAGTTTACATGGAATTATTTATAAAGAGCAAATCGCTCACACTATACACACGTTACCGAACTGTCGGGCAAGCGTGTCATATAAATACATCTATATAAGCATAATACATGCGTAATTTATTGCATATTTACTAGGCTATGTAATTTTATGCAGGCTATTATTATGCGTGTGCGGGGGAAATATATCAAGCAGCCGAACTACATTCCAGCAAGAATATTCATTGGGAGAAATGATAAGACTGACGGAGGACAGGAAACGTTGGAGGAACCTTGTACATAATGCGGCCGACCCTCGGATCGAGGATGGCTGAGAACAGAACAGAACAGAATATTTATGCACTGAAGCAATGCAGGTCATGCAGCGGAGATGTGCAGCAACGAATCTCTTTGAAATTTTGTAGGTTATGGTTTGTTAAAAGATATATTGAAGAGTATTTCAATCAGTCCTATCTCTACTGAACAGGTTCGTCTGATTGCCTGTCTCTAATCATGCCTCAACCACGCTCACGACGCCTGATACCTATGAATGTTCATGATAAATAGGAATGTCTGTTGCTGGACGGTTGCTTGAAGAGTCTCTTGTACAATTGCCCGCGTTCGACGCAGCTTCAAATGAGAGAGAGAGAGAGAGAGAGACAGAGAGAGAGAGAGAGAGAGAGAGAGAGAGAGAGAGAGAGAGAGAGAGAGACAGAGACAGAGACAGAGACAGAGACAGAGACAGAGAGACAGAGAGACAGAGAGAGACACAGAGAGAGAGAGAGAGAGAGAGAGAGAGACAGAGACAGAGACAGAGACAGAGACAGAGAGACAGAGAGACAGAGAGAGACAGAGAGAGACAGAGAGAGAGACAGACAGAGAGAGAGAGAGAGAGAGAGAGAGAGAGAGAGAGAGAGAGAGAGAGAGAGAGAGAGAGAGAATCAACGTAATTTTTAGTGAGCAATGAGAGTTTCCTTCCTACAAGCAAGGCCTTAGCCAGGGTTTCATTTCGAGGGGTGTTTACTGTTTAGTGTTTACTTGCAAGCTCACAAGCAACCGAATCAACTAGCTAAGGAGTTTGGAGAAGCGTCGTGAGCTCCAACACATTACACACTGTAGTTCTTACATCATATGCTAGTCAATGCATTATATTATTTTTTATCATTTAATTTTGGAGGAGGGTGTTCAAGCACCCAAAAAACCCACTAGCTATACGGCTTGGTCTATACAAGGATCTAATCACGAGATGCAGTTGCTTGTGTCGATTTTCTTTACACTTGATTGAGACATTCCCTCGATTGTTTATCCACCATCGTCTGTCATGGCTGACTGATCTTCTGGATGCTGACCAGATTCCGGCTCTGCTTCGGTGCACCGTCAGCTGTAGCTCCACGCAATATGCATGCAACAGGCGCTATATAAATTCCAATTAATAGTGATGACGTATACGTTAGTCTGCCTATCTATCTTCCTCTTCTCTGTATATTATATCCTGGTTGATGAATGCAGTTGGGCTGCCATAGCAACACACCTACGAGGTAGTTTGTCATTATATATATTATATTGCCGATGATTCCGCTTAATCAGCGGCGACGTAATTGCATTGGACTCATCTGGCGCTATATAATGCACTGAAACGACGGACGTGACGTAGAGTGCACTTCCGTCTGTGCTTAATTTTCTCGCTATGTGTCGGACGTGAACTAATCGGAACCGTTTCAGATATTAAGGAATAGTTGTCGAGAATTAAAGAATGGACTGAATGGAATCAAGGGCGAATACAGGAAATTTTCGATTGGCCCCCTGGATCCGCCCCTGCATGGAATGAAGAAATGCTCGGGAATCGAGGCATGGTCAGCATCTGAAGACCTGCTGAGAAATGGAGAACAGCCCGGAATGAAGGAGGGCTGGGTAGAAAGAAGTTGGCAAGATTTAAGGATTTGTCAGCAATTAGTGAATTATGAAGAATTAAAGTGTAATTGATACAGTCAGGTGTATGAATAATTCATGATCAGTAATTTTTGAAAAGGTCGAGAACTGACAAAAAGCATACGAAATTGGCTTCATTAAGGTGATCTGGATTTATTTCCATGAAACTAAAGGATTCAAAATAGCATGGAAGAGTGTGATAGATCTATGCATAGGCCCTATATTGCTAAAAAAATAGTCGCCTTTAATTCAGTGGTGGGCGTTTCGACATGCTCCGTGGCTGGTCCGAAAACTTTAGATTTCAGAGCAGTTCCGAGCGCTCTGTCAGTTCCTGGGTAGCCTATACGCTATCATTATTTGGTTTATATAAACTTAAATTAACAGTCGTCTGTTTAGACCTGCTTGCCCAACGCAGCATTACCTCTGGTGGTGTTCCTTATATATAGCCTACATGCCATAATATTTGAGCGGTTCATGAAGTTTTGGTCGCATCTTTAAGCAGCGCGATCATGGATGTCTTGAGCTTTGTTTTAAACGGTGACATAAAAGCCATTAGAATAGCGTTCCACGCAATGGAATAGAATACATGTAGGCCTACATCATATAATTGAATGGCCTAGGTGAGGAGTTGCAAGTTAATAAATATACACAATATACATGTATATTTAATGCATTTAATATAACATACAGGTGCAATGGTGCATGTAACTTGTACGGTGCACATATTATGGACATGGGCAGCATGATGAGCTATGATGAATACAAAATAATGTACATTATTTGCCATTATCACAATTACGCGTAGGTCTATAGGCTACCAACGAACATCACGTACGTAATTGGATTAGGAAGCCAGCATTCTCTATGATGAATCCTGTATGGTGTGTATATCTTCCAGTGGATACCCTCCCTGATCCGGTCGCGTGTCTTCCACAATAGATCTGGGCATGCTCGATGCTCCGAGACTTTACAATGCGCCTCCTTTTATTCTCTCATGCCTTCTTTTTTCTCCTTCTCGGGTTATCTATCTTTGCGACCGGCCAGCCGTTTCTTTCCAACGAGGGCGGTCAAGATGTCTGCGGGGTGGTCAAGAGGCAGATTGTTGCGTGGTCATTCCAGTGGTCAGTCTAGCGGTCAGTTCGTGCAAGGCAAAAACGTAGACCGCAGAACCATCAGAGCAGCTGGTGCATGCGCGGATTAATTTGTGTGCACGCATTCGTGTCAGTTCCGTCGTCCCTCTGGTTGGACACTTCCGTCTATGTCTGCGTATCGTTGCCTCTAATGGATCTATTTTTCTTCTTTACTTGCTTAGACTACACACATGCGTGCACACACGCACACACGTGTATTGTATTGTGTGTATACTGTATAATTATACTGTATACTTTGGACAGGTATAATATATCCGGCACGTAAACAGAAAATTGTCATGTACATAGTCTAATTATACATGCATGTAATTGTTTGTTAAATACATTCGCACATTAGCTCTCTGAATAGCATATCGGCAGTTCTTTTGTTCGCTCCGTATACATGTCTCTGCATGTCACGGCCATGCATGCATGCCTATAACTTCTCTTCCCTACATAGATCTATATGCTATGTCTCTTCCTTCTGTAGAACTCTTAGCATGCTTCTTTTACCCAGTGCCGGCGCTAGGGTACTTGAGGCTCCCCCCAAAAAATTGGGGCCCCCATACCTTGAGCTGTCATCTCAGTAAAAAAATTCATAATGTTAGTGCTGAAAGACATGGTGTAAGACTTCAATAAATGTATCCCAATTGTTAAATTTTTGGAATTTCCATGCTGTAATGGTAGAATTTTAACCTGTCATCTTTAAAAAAATTGCTCATTTTTCATTGCTGTTAGTCGTGGTTTGGGACTTCAGAGTGTCCCCTCTCCATTGTTTAAATTTGTCCGATTTGCCAACTGTAATGGTAGCATTTAAAGGCTGTCATCTTAACAAAAATTGATCATTATTGATGGGCAGTGGATGATACTTATGAAATATTTCTGAAATATTGGGGATACAAGGATTCCGTCCCAACCATAAATTGTGGGGCCGTGCCCCTGTCCACACCCCAAAGTCTCCTCTTTGGTTGAAGGACAATGCTCTATTAGTCTGCGTAATATTATTTTGTATGATTTGCGTTAAAACATAATTCGGTGCGTGATTTCAGGAATGAACAGTCATGAAAGGTATAATTACCAGCTACATTTGAGGCCCCTTGCAAACTTGAGATCAGACACATACCAAGGACATCTGGGACCCTACACAGGCTTTAATGTTTGGGCCTCACGCATGTTTTATTTGGAGGCCTCATCCAATTAGCAATTAGAATCAGTTACAATTTATAAACATTGTGTTTGAGAAAGTGGACGAAATTGCCTGAGTAAGTTTAAATGGCTTTAAACTTACGCCCATAATCGGTACGATATTTGCATTAAGTCTGCTATGGCAGTGCCATGTGGTTAGTTGAGGCATGCACCAGACCGGATTTGTACAGTCACAAATAGGCATAATGACCAGCTAAATTTGGGGCCCCTTTCAAACTCTAATGGCTTTAAGTTTAGGCCTATACTTACACCCAAAATCAGTATGATATGTGCATTAGGTCTGCTATGGCAGTGCCATATGGTTAGTTGAGGCATGCACCAGACCGGATTTGTACAGTCGCAAATAGGCATAATGACCAGCTAAATTTGGGGCCCCTTTCAAACTCTAATGGCTTTAGGCCTATACTTACACCCAAAATCAGTATGATATGTGCATTAGGTCTGCTATGGCAGTGCCATATGGTTAGTTGAGGCATACACCAGACCGGATTTGTACAGTCACAAATAGGCATAATGACCAGCTAAATTTGGGGCCCCTTTCAAACTCTAATGGCTTTAGGCCTATACTTACACCCAAAATCAGTATGAAATGTGCATTAGGTCTGCTATGGCAGTGCCATATGGTTAGTTGAGGCATGCACCAGACCGGATTTGTACAGTTACAAATAGGCATAATGACCAGCTAAATTTGGGGGCCCCCTTCAAACTCGGGGCCCCCCCCGGCCGGGGGGTACGGGGAGTGCTAGCGCCGGCACTGCTTTTACCTTTCGGTCTCACCCCCTATAAATCGTTCAAATAATATCTCACCCTTCTTCTTTTTCCATCTCTCTACTTTCGCCCTCCTTTGATATCTCTTACGTTCGTTCCATCTCTCTTCACGCTGTTCTGTGTTTTTTCTGTCTATTAACATATTTTCATGCCTGACTCGCAATTCGTGGTGGGTGGGATTTGGACAGATGTATCATAAAAATGATACTTTGCATTGTAAAAATACTTTTTGATACTTCACTTGCTAATACAAGTCATTGTTGATTCTGGTGATTTGAATATAATATTTGTTATTCGGCTATAATATAAATGTCCTGTGTCTTGCAGACTTGGCATAGAGTAATGTATTGATTGATCTGAGAACACTGCATTTGAACTATAGTCTATGGTCCATAGACTATAATATATAGTCCGAAGATAACAGACGCGGCAATAATAATAATTGACGATGTGGGCGGTTTTTAAAATAAAAACTCATACAGCGGTTTTATAATTAGGCCTATAACAGATTGATCTCGAGGAAATATTTTATGCAATAGGTAATTTTTATTTGTACTGTATACTATTACGCATGTTGGCTCAATATATACGCAAACTATGCATGCATGTATGTATGTATGTATGTATGTATGTATGTATGTATGTATGAGCACTTGTTATAGCGCCCCTTCAAGATTTCTACTCGGAAGCGCTCCCGACTACAGCGCATACTTTGAATCGGAGTTGCATGCTGAAGCGCTGAGCAATTGCGAGTGAAGGACTTGTCCAAGGTCCATATGCACGGCGGCTTGAGGTGGATTCGAACCTGCAGCCCGCGGGCTGCAAGGCAAGAAACACACCCACTACTCCGCCCGCCCCTTTATGTGTTTGTGGGTGCGTGCGTGTGTGTGTAGGTGTGAGTGTAGGCTTGTGTGTGTGTGTGTGTGTGTGTGTGTGTGTGTGTGTGTGTGTGTGTGTGTGTGTGTGTGTGTGTGTGTGTGTGTGTGTGTAGGTGTGTGTGTGTATGTGTGTGTGTGTGTGCGTGCGTGTCAGCGGCCACGTTGGCTGCTGACATTCATCTCTGTCATTTTGTCGGATTATTTTATCTAGACGCAGAACTTTCTCGATAAATATCGCAAGTTTGGAGTATTACTGTCGACGAATCTGCGTGACACCGGAATTAAATCTCGTTTCACCGCTGGATGGATTTATTGTGTTTTGAACGCGGTTTTAGTCGCACGTTTCGTAACCTTTCCGCGGATGAAACGGTCAATCCACAACTCGAGGGTGGACACACTGGACAGTCTCTTTGAAATGGCACCAGTTGGCATGTCCAATGTCCACGCTATCAATCGTTAGACGGGCGATGAATACCTGAAGAACTATCTGGAGGTGTTTGGATGCATGGAGAGAGATTCCGGATGTCATATCATCCTTCATCTGGAAAGAACCTGCATCTGCTGCAGCTGCTGCAGCTGGAAATGAATGAGAGACAACCGTCGGCCACTGCTTCATCACATCGCCCATCGTCCGCTGTTCCTCCTTCTTTTATAGTCTACTTTATGTTCTACGTGCCTCGGAAACTCTCACTTTGACGCAGCAATCTGCCAACTCCTACAATTGAGAATCTTTGGTTGGGGTCCCTCTCTTTCTGCCTCTCTGTCTGTCTGTCAGTCTGTTTATCTGTCTGTCTGTCTGTCTGTCTGTCTCTCTGTCACACACATACACGCTGTCTCTGTGTTGGTGTGTGTGGGCGGGTGCGTGTGGATGTGTGGGGGTGAGTGTATGTGAGCCTGCCACTTGTGACTATTCTATAATTACCGGAGCAACGCTGACTGACTGACAGAATATCATAATGTTTTCAATGACATACATGCATTCTTAAAACCAGCACTGAGTACACCTCGACAGGTTTTGTAAGAGACATTATCAAATTTCACTTGTATTGTATTGCATTGTATGTATGTATAAGAAGACTTGTCTATAGCGCCATTCACATGTAGGTAGACCCATAAATCACATTGCAGGGTCGCTCCTGCCATGGAGGCTGGAGGCTACCTAAAAATCACCGAGTAAGTGTGTCTTAGGACGGACTAAAAACAAACTTTACCTAAACTGATGCAAATGCCACTGATCGTGACCGATTGTTCCAGAGAGACGGGTCCATAGCTCCGACATTCGAGAGCGCGGACCATGAGCTGACCTTTGGGAGCCGATCGCAGACGTAGTCAGGTGTCAATCCAGCGATCGAAGCCCGACCAATGAGAAGCAATAATTATCTAAACCGTATTCTGTATCAACGGGAAGCCACTGCAAAGCCTCTGAGTAGGCTTCTTGAAGGGGCGCTATATAAGTTTTCGGAATGAATGAATGAATAAATGAATCAGCATTCACGCAAGCGGGACCTCGAGGCTCTGGCTTGACCTCCATATGACCATCCATATCTGGCTTGGCAGATATGGATGGACTGAAGCTGACGAATATGGAAACGTGGACGACCTCTCAAAACTGAATTGCAATTGTCCTGACGTGCTATAGATCAATGATGATAGAATTGACCAATGTGACTGCAGTTTCTTGCAGCAGATTATGCTGTATATATTATACATGATTCGGGTCTTACGCAGTTAAAAAAAATAGGTCTTTAATAGAGTGAATGACATGGTGAGTTCCCATGCACCCAGAGGAACGTCCGGAGTTCGAAAGACCAGCAACGGAGGGGTTCCGTTAGGTATATATATACATTGACATTAGAATCGCAGTCTTATCGATGTTTCTGATCGCCTTCGTCGAGATTCGAACCAAGTGAACCGCAAGGTTTCGCAAGTTTTTTTCCAGAGTTGATTGGATGACATCCATGTTTGTTATTGCCGTCAGTGATCCATCCATCGTCTCTCTATCTTGATCTGTCGCCACTCGCTGACTTTCTTCTTTATGCACTCACATCCGTCAATTTGTCCTTTAACTGTCTCTTTCCCTCTTCCTCTTCCTCTCCGTAGCTTCCCCTCTCTATTCCTGTGTCTCTGTCTCTCTCCCTCTCTCTGTATATATGTGTCTCTCTGTGACTCTCTGTGTTTAAAAATATATAGGCCTACAGTATATAGATAGCCTGCATCACATTGATGCTCATATGAATGTATTTTGCATAGGTTACATGTAGGTCCATCTGAACATCACGCGATATAGAAATAGAAATGTCATTTCCAGTGATTCTCTGGGTGTTTATTGTCCGGAATTTGTCCCTGGAAAAGCATGAATCCACTCAATCCTCCCGTCCGTCAAAGACAGTACGATCAAGACTCCGACTGATAATGGCAGTTCATTATGACAAGGTTGTGTATGTTTTGGCTTTGTTCGTGAGCATGTGTATATTCGTATGTGACTATGTGTATAAACCGTATAGTCTATGTAGGGATATATGCTATTAATTATATGTGAAAGTGGCCGTATTCGACAAGGCCAACCGCAAGTCATCATAACTAACCATAGAATATTAGAATGCTGGGGAGCGCAGTTTACACACAACCCATGCACGCACGTTTGTTTAATCTATAGCCTAATTTTTGTCCGAAAGCACCTTAATCATGACGAATAATGCAACAGTGGGCTATATAAATAACTATGGTTGCATCATATGCGTACATGTATGTCATTGAAATTAATGTTCCTTGGAGAGACCCGGTGAAAGTGCAACAAGAACATCAGAATTAGGACTATATAAGCTTACGCTCAATAATGCAGTTGACACGGGTGAGTATTAAGAGAGTTATTAACTAAGATAATTAAGGCAACTGCACAGAACCGCACAGAGAATAAAATCCTCATAGACGCGCATAGGGTATTGCATTGGTTGCTCCGTGCGATGCTCCTAACGACATTAAAGCACCAGAGTTAAGTGCAATGCTGATAATAATTACCAAAAAGTTTCAAGCATTAACTTTTGAACAAATTATTATCATGTCACAGCGATGAGGCTTTTGGCTGAGTATGCACGATTTTCAAGCACTTGAAGTCACTGGCTGCGCCTGATGACACGTAGTGATTTTGTGTGTGCGTGTGCGTGTGTGTGTGTGTAGGATTACTTGAATGAGGATTACTTGGATGCATATGTGCTCGAGCATCGAATGCTTGTCATAATATGACTTCAGCTGGTTCGATATCCATAGCGTGACCTCCTTATGGAACCGACGCGATGACATGATCAAACGTGAACTGGCTTAGACCAGTCCAGGGTTTTTTAACTTGCTGCTGTTCTACACAGAATGTGCAGTTGTAAATGAATATGTGCAGTTGTAAAAGTAATCTTGTGCAGTGATAATCATTAGAAAAGGTAACTGCAGCCGGTTTATCTCGGAAGAGCGAAATGGAACGAAGGGCTTGTGCAGTGAAAAATATGCACGAAGGCCAAATTTCAAGTGGAGGACTAAAAATGGTCATTAGATTAAAAATAGGGTCGTCAGATTTTATCGCCGGCGGTTTGCGACATTTTTGGGGAAATTTATCACAAACGACTAAAAAAAGGTCGTGTGAAATTCTCGCCAACAAACCCGCACTAAATTAAAATTGCTGGTTGTGCAGTTCTAAAAAATCTCTTAAAAGCCCTGGACCAGTCTAATCCTGTCTGTGTATAATCGGCTAAGAAGATTCTTCACAACTGTGTCGCATGCTAAGCTAAACGTTTGAGTCACCATTGTCGTTAAATGGACTCGAGATTGTAGAGCATTTTACTCAGAAGTGGCGATTGACCGCTTCTAATTACACTATGGAAAATCTAAGGATTCTCTATAGGCCTACCACTCGTGTTGACGTTGCACCTCAATCGTGCGAGTCCACTTGGGAATATTGTCGACAATTAGACACTACTGTCACTACACCCTGACTCCGTTCTACATTCCTCTGGCATTGGTGAATGATTGCAAGTGCCGACTGAATTTTTATTATAAGCTTCCATGCAACTGGATTGCCCTAATTATGTCTGCTCATAGACTAGGTTATAGATCTACTTCCACCTCAAAATCACGAGTTTGCGGAGAGTCGACACAATGTGTATCTTCATATTTATACCGTTCGTTTATCTCAATTCTCATTTACATATATACAATGGCACACACAGGCAACCACACATGCATACGTACACGTGATAATATATGCCGTATATATATCAAAGGTCGTCGCTGTATACACTTTAACAGTCAGACGATGTTTTGGGAATGTCGACCGACATCGAAAGCGCATCAGCAGATTGGTAACATAATGACCGCCTGAAGACCTGTCCGTCTCTTTCTGTCCGTCCATTCATCTGTGCGTGTGTCTGTCTGTC
Source organism: Lumbricus terrestris (assembly GCA_949752735.1). Classification (NCBI taxonomy): domain Eukaryota; kingdom Metazoa; phylum Annelida; class Clitellata; order Crassiclitellata; family Lumbricidae; genus Lumbricus; species Lumbricus terrestris. The sequence continues at coordinate 43,463,888 of OX457036.1, forward strand.
TGTAACGGATTGCTAAGACCACACTATGGCTCGATTATTTGGGTGGTATTATATTCCAGATCTCAGAGCTGAGATCATGTTACTCATTTGCATACTATAATCCTATTCGCTGCAATGTGGGTTATTGCCCTATATGTCAACAAATCAACACGTCGAGTGTTTAATATAAAAATAATATTAGCATATGAATATTAATATATGTCAACATGTACAGCACACAAATCTTTCCTCTAAGGGTTTGGGATAATGTCTGAATTAACACAATCTTCTATTAAATAGCCTTACCTAAAACCAGTACTGATTACAGTAATTTGAGGGATATAACTTTAATATCTACCCTCCCGCGTTGAATTCTTTAGCTCTTGTAGTTTTTTCACCACCGGCCAGTCTTCATCGTATTCTCGTCAATGGCTGATCTCCAGGCTGTAGACTTCATTTCTCCGTTGCGGATAATTGTCGGACTTTTCTTCTCAAATGCCGAATATCTTTGCTGTCGCTGTTTACGGTTTGAACAGTTCTTGTTCAATGTCGAATTTACAAACTGTTGCGACTTTCATTACCGTCTGAAGTAACCTTTGTAGAATATTTATCACTTCGCAATGTCACGAGGCGTAACCTTGTAGATCTAAGGTATACGCAGTAAACTGCAACGCATACACGCTCTTACCGGTAAAGTAAAGCGTTCTACCGATCGTTCGTTACGCTCTTCGACCTTCAATATAGTTCACACTTTAGGACACTAATCGTTCGTTACTCCGGCTTCCAATCGTTCCGAATGTCACGAAACCACACGATAATATCCGACAATAATTATCAACAACTTGCGACCGTTCAAACTTCGGCCATTATGTTCCTCCTTCCCATACTGAAGATGCTCAACGCGCAGGCGCAGCAGCCGATCCTTTTATCCGCATCTCATTGGCTGATGCCGTGATTGATCATTGTTATATTCCGCAATGTTTGCCCCTGTTTAATATATATTTTACCCTTAAGTACTGGTTATAGCACTGGTCAATTAATTAAACAGAGCAATGTGAAAGTTCTCAATCAAATTATTAACTAATCATTAACTAGGGCCTCTTCCTAACTTAACATGTGTAATTAACATTCAACAATATATATAGCAGGGTAAGAACGTATGGGTGGGATCAAGGATATCGCTACACTGTCTCTGTGACTATCCATCTCTGTACGTCTGTCCGTTTTTGTAACCTTGTATATTGTATGTATCTGTCTGTCTGTCTGTCTGAACTGAAGCCCTCAGGCACGCCGCTACCTACATTGGACAGGAGTAGAAGCTTCAAGAGGTTTGACTTTGACTCGTTGTCACGTTTCTCATGATGCAAGTGCAGATGGTTGTCAGACCTCACTGGATGTGCAAGGCTTGGACGATCTGCTTTGTTTGGAAAAAACTTCTCGTTATCTGCTCTTTGATGCAAGGTCAATTGTCTCTAGATTTTCCATTCACCAATTGGAAAGTCTCTTTGTTTATGAATGCATTGCATGTTGCATGACGCGGCTGTGTGATGTGGAAGTAGGAAGTGAAGCGTGATGCTATAGAGACCGTGTTAATTGAAGTGTGTCAATTAGGTGTTCTGAAGGTTGGAGGTCTAGTCAATCCTTTGGTCATGCATGACTAGTTGATCTGCATGCTGTGAGACCGATCTCTTCAAAAGGAACTTGTGCGCGTTGGTTATTCCTGTTGAGATGTTTGCCCCTAAGCCCCTGGCCCCGTGTGTATGGAACTTTTAAAGTAGAATAGAACAATTGTCGTGAAAGTCCTTCGTGAAGTTAATAAGCTACTTAACTTATATAGAGAGATGGCGAATCTCTACATCGAATGGAGAGAGGATCATAGGCTTAATTTACCCAACAATTGCGACAGCGGTGCGCGCAACATGTATTCATGTATACATGTAGGTCTATATGCACGCGTGTATCATGTATGTACACACGTGGGCCTGTACATGTACATGTAAATGCATGTACGCATGCGTGTATGTGCAGTTGTTTGTATGCATGTATGTAGGCCTATGCATGTGTAGTACTGTGTACGCATGTATGGCGATCCTCTTCAAGTAAATCGTGTCCTTGTGTCAGATGAAATTCCAGTGTTTAGAATTTAAACAGAGTACGTAGCATTTACGGTAGACAATTCATGGAATTCAACCTAACTTTTGGAATGAAATGTCGACAATTCAGTTTAGCTACACCGGTATCAAGACCTGCGAACATCTTAGTCACGATTAGAATTACATACATGATCAATATTAGGCTTTATATGACTATAATATTGTTGGAGATCGGGTCATGGAGTTCGTTTTATTTTTGTTGAATGTCTGTCCTCGTGTCCGCCCGAATTGCCGTCTACCCGAATTGGCGTCTACCCGAATCGGCGCCTACCTTAATTAGTGGGCGTGGCTTAACGTCTACCTCAATTGGCGTCTACCTCAATTGCCGTCTACCCGAATTGCCGTCTACCTTAACTGGTGGGCGTGGCCTCGTGACACACAAATACGAGTGCGTGCGCAGGCGCAGACAGTCATCGAAACGCAGTCATCGAACAACGGTCATCCGCAGTCTTTGATCGAGAGAAACAGTCGTTGAAGAAATCGCCGAGGAACAGTGGGAAGACGCGTCGGTCGGCTGTTGCGGGATCGAATCGCAGCACGGTCAGCAGGTGATCGTCTGAAGGAAAACGCTTTGGAGAGCGCGACGACGATTTGACGACGCTGCCGAAATTCAGCGCCTGTCGACGAAAGGATTGGCGACCTTTGCTGTGCCACGACGACGCTTGGATTCGAAGCCTGACCCATGACGGAAGGTCTGGTGATCTCCGCTGTACAACGCCGACGATTTGGAGTTCGACGCCGCTGCTACCGACGTATTCGATTGGGATCCGACGCTGTCGACGACGAAAGGTTTGGAGGCCTTTGCTGTGCAACGCTGTCGACTGGGGTTCGATTCTTGACCCGCGGTCGTGCTCTTCGGAAATCCGACGCCTACAGACGACGGAAGGACTGGTGATCGTCGCTGTGCTGCGACGAACAGGATTCAACGCCGGATCTGCCAACGCTGCCGACCGGGTGAGCGCAGTGGTTCAGTTCCTGTCTTCGACGACGCCGACTCGGGTTCGAAACCCGACCCGCTACACAGATTCTCTGCGTGCGCTGGCGAGGCAGCGGTGATCTACACGACGACGATTCGGCGTTCTGCATTGACAATTGCTGTGAACAGTGGTGCAGTGGTTTAGGGACAGTGGCGCTACATAAATAGCTCCGAACATTGCTCCGAACTTGCTCCGAACTTGCCCCGAACACTGGCGCTATAAGAGTTGGCTGAGGACTGCAGTGCGAGTTTCTTCTTTGAAGTCGAATAAAAGTGTTTCAAGCCTGACTGGCTAGTCGTCAATCTTCAGTTGACGCCGGACTACACGGACGGACGATCGCCTTGAGGACTAGGGTTCGGGGTTCGGTTCCTGGTGGTATTTGTCCAGCCCTGGTCCGATTGTTACAATATATATTGACATAAATATAAAATATAGGCCTGTAAGGACTCTAAGAAAATCGACAATAATCCGTAGAATGTGCATGTTCATTTATCGTTCGTATGATCGAACCTATGAAACTTCCGATTATAATATGCTGTTTATAAGTTGCGTCTTGTAACTGACCGTCATAAGAACATATAACTTATAAGACCATTATTTCTTTCATGATGATCGTCCCATTATTCTATGATACATGTAGCAATTAATCTGAAGTGGAACTGCCATGACGTCAGATAGCCTATTCGAAGGTAACGAGCGCGTCCTGATATCCTTCCATCCTCCTGCACTGCATGTTTTTTCCGCTCCCAAGCACTGCCTGATCGAAGCACAACCCTGTAGGCCTACTGACTAACAGCAGAGATTACTCCAAAGGCAAGAAATTACAGCTGCAGGTGTTGCACATAATTATGCGCTTTAAGTCAATCCGAAGCTAGGACATACGTCAGGAAGCCTATTCCTACTCGTACAATCACGCATACCGAGAAGACATACCACGAAAAATAGTGCGAAAGCGTAAAAAAACTGCAGCACAAAGAGTATAATAATTCGGCAGCGCAATCGTAGTGAATTTCAACATGCTAGAGTTTACTATAAACTAGTGAGCAACTTCTGTACTTAAATAATATTATAATCCGCCAAAATGACGCAGACGTCCAAAAGCGACCAACGACGGGCGACATGCAGCTGGGAATCGTCGTAGCGTATAATACTTGGTAGAAATTTATTCCGGGATCCTGAACGTTTAATTAGAGCCACGACGGCGCCCGAAACAACAGCTCAGAGCATCGGGGGAATGAACAGAAGGACGTCCATATGATATATCGGCTGACTGCGTATAGTAGGAAAGAAGAAGCATGCATCCGCATCCGTAGACGGTCATTGATTGTCAGTGTGAGACAGAATTCACCCCGGAGGCATGTTCCATCAATTTGGCGAGCGTCGAACTATTCCAATCGGATCTAATTTGCTCAGATCCATTCCGACGGACGACATGTCCTCTGCAGACTTTAAGTGAATGGAAATTCATTTTGAAACGACTGCTGAGACGAATTCGTTTTCCATTTAAGACATATATATATATACATATATATATATATATATATATTCCCTCGGGAGATTAAGACAATGGATTAGATTAGATAAGAATACGATACAATATTCGATATACAATGCAATACAACACAATTAAATCAGTAGAATGCAACATGCTGGAATAAAACGTGGATACCTGCAGTGAGACAACAGTATAAACAACAGTATAAACAACAGTATAAACAACAGTATAAACAGCAGTATAAACAGCAGTATAAACAACAGTATATACAACAGTTTAAACAACAGCATAAACAACAGTATAAACAACAGTACAAACAACAGTATAAACAACAGTATAAACAATAGTATAAACAACAGTACAGACAACAGTATAAACAACAGTTTAAACAACAGTATAAACAACAGAAAAACAACAGTTCAAACAACAGTATAAACAACAGTATAAACAACACTATAAAGTACAGTACAAACAACAGTATAAACAACAGTATAAACAACAGCATAAACAACAGTATAAACACCAGTATAAACAACAGTATAAACAAATGTACAGTTCTTAAGTTCACTTATGCACTGCCTTTGTTTCATCTCATAGGCTTTGAACATGTTGCAACATACATGCATCATGCATGAATCATACATGCATCATACAACTCTTCTGTCGCATCGATGGAATCTAATGCAGTGCATAAAATGCATATATTTCAGACATTGCTTGACAATCGTTGTCAGCTTTGTACATGTATGTGCATGTGAATCATTGTTTTGTGTTTTGTGTGCTTATAATTTATGGCAATTGTGTGTATAGGACTGTAGGCCTATAAGAATGTATTACAGTTTGTATGACCATGAATTTTGATTGAGCCCAAGTAACAGTAATGCCATCGAAAAACAAGTAGAAACGAGTAGAAAAAGCAGATTAACAACAAGGTATCACTTGGACTTACAGACTGTCGATCTGCATGCATCAATTGTATCACGTATGTGTGTAGGTCTATGTATTCATTACTTGTTTGTGTTAGAGTCACTGTCTGCACGTGTGTGCAACGTGTGCTCACCTCAATGTGTTTGTCTGTATTTATCTGTGCGTCTGACTCAGCATCTCTGCATGGTCGTCTCTGTGTTCGTCTTAAGCTTAATCTTTGTGTGCGAAAGTGAGTATTCCCCTGTCTGTTTGTACGTCTACCTGTCTGTATGTACGTCTGCCTGTCTGCCTACATGCATGTGTATGTCTGTCTGCCTTCTAATCGGATTAAGCTCTGCGACTCGACTCCTGGCGGCATATAAATCGACGGCTGCTGCATTCTCTTATTCTGGGTCATTCCTTTCCCAGTTCAGCATTCGAAGAGGTCGGGATAATTTACCCATAACAGCTGCTGCTCCTCATCGGTGAACGTTACTCGCATATCGATCCATTGCATGCATATACGGGTATGTACATTGTGCACCTGAGCATTTCTATAGCGCCTTTTCAGAGGGCTCCGCTCGCAGGCACTATTATAGAACATCGATGTATACGACGGAGCTGGGAAAGTGAGACCGGGGCAATGCGAGGCATGAGTGTTGTAAGCCATCTGTAAACAAACTATACATCCATTTCCAGCATATAATTATGGTGTTCTTGTGTGTGTATGAATTTGTGTGCGTGTGTGTGTGTGTGCGCGCGTGTGTGTGCGCGCGTGTGTGTGGATTGTTTATATATTTTGTCTGGCTCTTCATATGTCTGTGTATATCTGCTTATTCGTCTGTCTTCCTGTCTTTCCTATCGAACCGTTTCTTAATTTATTCTTTAAGTGTGCAAAGACTGAATGGTTGTTTTTCTGTGTTGTTTTTTCTGTCTGCCATTATCTGGCAATTATAGCTAAGCCTAAGCTCAGTCATAATTTATTATATCCGTCTCAATCTGCCTTTTTCATCTGCGTGTGCGTGTGTGCATGTGTGTGACTGTGTTCTTTGTGTCTGTCTTCGTGTGTGCATCTGTCTATGGGCAATTTTGTGTCATCTGCACGTGGGTGTATCTCTGCGTCTGAGTATTTGACCCTCTTATTGTATGTCTGTCCGCAACTCCGCATGATTACTGCAACAAACATAAAACATTAATATAAGAGATATTTAAGGCGCTATTTGTCACTATATCTAAGTATTATATTCGCATCATTATATATTCACATATATATTCACATACATATTCACATATACAATGTATATTCACATATATGCAACCGCAACATGATTAGACCAATGGTTAGGTCGGATTAGATTAGATTTATATGCACTTCCGCCATCATAAGAAGAATTAATCTTTACCGTTTCCATGAATCATTGCTTAGATCAATCTCGCCTATACACCGCTGGTGGCACTTGAGCTGCGGCAGCGAAAATCAGCAGCGTGTTGAAAAGAATTCAATTCTGTCAATACACGGCACATTAGCTGCAGTCCTTATACTATTTCAAGACTCCATTGTCTCTTGAACGGGACGACCATCAGTGCTTTCTTCGTATACAGGCGACGATGTCTTTTCATCGACCATGTTCAGCAAAACCGGTTTCATCAAATCCAGTTATCACAGAAATTCGAGACAGTTCGACACACCGAACGAATGATTTCTTTTTGGAAGTTGATTGAATATGATGTTTACATGCACTCTAACATGCTTGCTCAGACACTTGCATGCACTTTAGGTATGTAGAGTCTATACGTAGACATATACACACATATTATGCATAAAATTATGTTTTTGCGTCAGCAAGCGCAATCATACATACATGCTGGCTTACATGTATGCCAGCATATGCATGCTTGCATGTATGTATGCATGAATGTATGTATGTATGAATGAATGTATGTACATATGTATATATGCATGCACGTATGCATATACATGTATATGTATGTATGTATGTATGTATGTATGCATGTATGTATGCATGTATGTATGTATGTATGTATGCATGTCTGCATTATGCATGTATGCATGCATGTGTGTATGCATGCATGTGTGTATGCATGTATGTATGTATGTATGTATGTATGCATGTATGTATGTATGTATGTATGTATGTACGTATGTATGCATTTTTGTATGTATGCATGTATGTAAGTATCTTTCTGTTCATCCGTTTGTCTGCGTATTTTTTTTACCGATTTCCGATTCCGGACAGTTTTTCTGCTTCTTTGCCGATTCCAGATTCAATGTGATTAATCGTCAATATAAATATTTTTATTTGCAAAAATATAATAATTAAAGATAGCCAAAGTAAGCAAAGGAAAATATGAGAAATATTGCAATATACTGCAGCTCAAAGATAAGCTCCTGCCTGTGAGATAAACATAATATAATTGCTGCAATTACTAAGTGCATGCTTAGGCTACATGCGTTATGCTTTGCACTGGTTTCCATACCAGCATCGCAACGCATCTCCTGCAGAATAGCAGCGTCTTGTCTGGCCGTGTCTCACTGATGGTCCTACTTGTCTGGTCTCTGACATAGCCTTCCGTCGAGGTTTGCGCTTCTCAGCTAATGGTGAGCTCCTGGTCCTTCGGGTCCGCTCTTTGGTCAGACAGCGTCGCGTCGTGCCTTCTCGGTTGTCGGCCATCCACTTGGATTGGGTTGGGCTTACTACCTTGGAATAATGTGCCAGAGAAGTTGCTCAAGACCTTTCTTTTTTGCCGTGGCTGTACTGGACTTGGAGCGCCTCTGAGTAGGTTTCTTCAAGAAGCGCTATATAAATTTTTGGAATGAATGAATGAGTGAATAAGCAGGAAAGCAAACACTTAAACAACTGCAAGTAAATAAGTAAGAGACTTCCGGGTAAAAACAATCTATCCCATTTTCAATGATCATCAGGTTACCGCAGAAAGTGGCAGAAACAGATTATTAGATTTTCTATAAATGAAAAAAATTGTTTTTGGTAAAAAGTCTTACTTTTTATTCACTCATTCATTCACTTACGAGATTTATATAGCGCCTCTTCAAGATAATCTACTCAGAAGCGCTCCCGACTCAACCCCGGCTAAAGAGAACCATGCTTAAAGCATATTATGCAACGTGGACTCAAAGAACTCTAGACATTTTTGGCACTTGGATCAGTTGTCTGGCTTCAATTGTCTGTGATATCAGACGGTTGAGTTGCCACTTGCTTTCATATGCTCCAGTAGCGTCTGGAAATTACAGACATTTATCTACGATGTCACGCTTATAGCGTAATTGCATTCCGTTGTCCGGGCACCGTAATTTAATGTGTCCGGTTGCTAGACAATCTGGCTTAATTGAATTCATGTACGCATGCTTGCATGCGGGCCCACCTACTCGCTTGTAAGTCGTTCAACTACATGAGTAATACTTACTCAGTTGGCCTTGCTTATATGTTCACTTTCTTGCTTATGTGTTTACTTTCTTGCTTATGTGTTCACTTTCTTGCTTATGTGCTCACTTTCTTGCTTATGTGTTTACTTTCTTGCTTATGTGTTCACTTTCTTGCTTATGTACTTGCTTATTGTTGCAATTATTTGATTTATCTCATCGGAGCTTTTCTCGAGAGTCTAAGAAGTACTATGGTGCTAATATTCAATTATTAGAGCAACAGTAGGAGATCATATGACCGCAAATAAAGCTCAGATAACTGTCGCAATAACTCAGTAAGCTCATACAACATTACACACAACTAGATTCGTTTATACACTGTAGCTTTTTTAAAATTCCGTTTCGATCTTTTTTTGCATATAATTACGGTACCATGCAAATAGAAAGAAACTGACGAAATCGTAGCAGTTGGACTGGCACCGACTCGACAGAAGGTAGACATCGTTATTGTAGGCCACCAATTTCTACAGCGCAACTCGAAAGCTCAGTGGGGCGCGGACGCCGCGGAGGTATGATGGGTATTTTCTTTGCTTGCAGTTGGAGAATTGCAGGTTCGAATCCACCTCAAATCACCGTGTAGGGACCTTGAGCAAGTCCTTCACTCGCAATTGCTCACGCTCTTCGGCGTGAAACTGCGATGCAATGTCCGCGCTGCAGTCGGGGGCGCTTCTGAATTGCGAGCTTGAAGGGGCGCTATACAAAATGGAGAAATAACTAGAAAAAAAGCTAAGGTCAGGACATCGGTTCATTGACGAACGTTGGAAGATTCCGGAGTAGATCTATACCAACTATGCCATCTGTCGTGGGAGCCCAAGTCAATGAGCATTGCCATATATATATATATATATATATATATATATATATATATATATATATATATATATATATATATATATATATATATATATGTATATATATATATATATACTGCAAACTCATTATGAAGCTGTCGTTATTTCACATCTTTAAGGAAATATGGATTGTTTTCTGTATACGTAGAATAAGGTCTCTGAGCCAGACGTCAGCTTAGTTGGTTGGCTTGTCGGTAGGCGTCTGCGAGATCTGGTCAGTTGTGAACATGTGACATATCGAAAGTATATACACCTAATCTTCGGCTATTTTCAAACTGACAAAACGCAGAATGATTAGAATGATCAACGGATGATCACAAGTTATTCTTCTTTGCGTTCTCTGCCCCCTATATATAAAGGTTCGAATGTTTGACGTCTCCATCACAAAAACGTCTCCACACAAGTTATTACAGGAGTCGAAATTAACTTCGGCAGCCATACAAGGTACCGATCACGTCCTAACGTTCGATTTACCAACGCCACGAGCAGAATGGAAGGTTGACGAAACCTTTGGGGGGAGGGGTAGCGGAGAGCGATATCTTAGTGCCAGAGTGTTTACAATCACCCTAAACCTATCTCTTCGAGCTATTACACTGTTTGTGAAGAACAACAACAGCAAAAAACCAACCTAAGTTGTTCTTTATTTAGTGTCGCAATGAAATATAAGCTCAGTATAAAGCAAACACAATGGGTGACAATGGAGCCTCTACAACAGAATCAACTGAATGCGATGCGACGCCAGAGTAGAAAACAAGAATGATGATAAGTGTCTGCTTTCTGCAAGTTGTCGTTAGTTGCGCGCCATTCACTTTTCATGGAGCCGCGCATATGATCGTTAGACACGACGCCACCGCTGCGGCCGCCGCCGGCTTCCTTAGACAGCAGCAGCGGCGGCAGCGGCGGCGGCAGCGGCGGCAGTGGACCGGACCTTCTCTCCTCTCCTCCTTCCGTCCATTATCGCTTCGTTGCTCGTCTTTAATAATTCAGCGAATGGTACCGGCCATTCGTATACCATACCATATCTCAGCAAATCAGCCGGATACACAGTCAGCCCCCGGATCAAGTCTCATCGAGTGCCTCTGTCTCTCTGTCTCTCTGTCTGTCTCTCTGTTTCTTTGAGCCGCTCCTTCCTTCGCTCTGTTTCTCTTTCTTCCTGAATCCATGTCCCTGGTACTCTTACCTCAACGCATGTCAATAATTCATGACGACACGAGACTTGATTGGTCGTCAGGAGGCGGCACAACTGCTATGTATACGACTGACGTCATCATCGTAGTTCTCCACCGTTCAGTGTAATTGCAACTCTTTGTAACCATGATTAATAATCTCTATGGAGGCACTCCGGGAAAATCTGACCAGAGGTTCACTAATGTATTGCAACGTATAGCATTTTGCTAGAAGTAGTTAAATACAAAACAATGCAACGTTATGTAATGTACCAAAGTGCCTGCAATAGTGTAATGTAATGCAATGTAATATAATTAATTCAGACACCAATCTCCCCCTCAATTTATATTGAGGACTGAATAAGGTTGCAGTCCGTTTACCATTGGCCGCCTCGAACTGCATGTGTGTTATATTCGGATGTGCTCCTGACGGAGCTGAGACCTCTCTTTGTATCGTTGTGGACATCGTTTTGTGTGACTGATTCAAGCCCAGTTCCAGCCACTCGACTTGCCCAACTATCCTCACATAGATCCAGTGGCGGCGCTAGGGGGTTAGGGGGGATAAGCCCCCTAATCCCCTAAGCCCCCTATAAAAGGCAACCCAGGGGCTAAGCCCCCTTAAAAAGGCCATCTGGTTTTTTGTATGTCTGAAACTGATATATTTCCATGAGATTGCGACCGAATGACTATAAAAAGTTTGGCGAATAAAAATGGAAAATTTCCATGAGATTTTGGCCGGATGACTAAAAAAACAGGTCGTTGAAAATGGAAAATTTCTTCCGCGGGATTCAGCCCCCCAAAACTGAAATCCTGACACCGCCACTGCATAGATCTATATTGCCTCTAAGTCGACTGAAGCTGACAATTCGATTTCAAGCATATAGTCTGCATTAGAGGTCGCTCCAGTTGTTACATTTGCATATAGTTCCTTTTTTGTGTATACGCATATATCTAAAATAGAACGATGGATTTTGTTTTGAGGCGTTGATGAGATGCGTCCCTCGGCGCTAGATGGCGTCGTTCCGATGGAAGCACACCCCACGTGACTATATATAGGTCTATAGATGACGTCATGCAAGAGGTGCATCGATATTACGGGCCGCACTTCTAGCGCGCGAAGATTGAAGTTCACGGATATGCTGTCATTCTGTCAGTGCTTGTTATCTGTGAGCGTTGCCACGGTCTTTTTGTCTGTACATGTATGTGTCTGCCTATCTCTGCATGTTTCTCTAATTGTATCTGTGTCTGCACATCTACAGGGTGCGGCCAAAAAAAATAACCCGTTACGAAAATCGCGATTTCTCAAAAACCGCTGAATATTTTGTTATAAAACTTGGCCAGTCTATTTGCCACATATCTATCTACAGCTTGGCTAAATTTAATTAAATTCGATTCATGAACATCAAAATGGTGCAACCCTGAAGTGAAACAATGTTATTTTCGTTTCAACAGACATTTAGTGACAGCAATAACAGCAATAAGTAACAAAGTAGCGACGCAAACAGAAATGTAACAAAGTCCAAGGTTACATATTGTTATTGACAAGATTAGGCCAAACTGTTAAGTTTTGTGCAATGAATGTTCGAAGTGACCACCGTTTGCTTTTACGCAAGCTTACAGACGTTTTCGAAAGCCCAGAACAGACTTCTGAATGGTCTCAAGTGGCAAGTCATTCCAGATGATTTGTAGCGTAGTTTTCAGTTCATAAATATTCTTTGGCTTTGTGGGATGTATGTTGTAAGTCTCAAGCATTGCACCCTAGACAGCATAGTCGAGTGGGTTCATATCTGGGGAATTTGGCGGCCATGAATCTTTGTCGATGAAGTCCGGACAGTGACTTCCTAACCAATCTTGGGCCAGCTTGGCGCCGTGAGCGGGTGCTCCATCTTGCTCAAAAGTGAACTGATTTCCCACGACAGTGTGACAGTCATCGACAAGCTTAGGCAAAAGATTCTCCACGTAGTACCTAGCATTGACTTTGGCCTTCTCGTCAATGAAATGCAAGCGTCCCTTGCCCTCATAGCTGACACCTGCAGAAACCATGATGTTGGGAGAGAACGTGGCTCTCTCGACCAACAAGCGGCTTGGATAGATATCGGTTTTTTTCTTCTTCGCCCAGACGCGTTTAAAAAAAATATTAATGGGTGGATTGATGTAAAAGATCTTTTCATCGGTGAAGAAAACCTTATTATGGCACATTGCAGGCTACTTTATGTAAAATTATGATTTGCTATTTCGCGAATGCCGTGTTAAATTGAAAAAATGCAGTTCTGTCTTCTGCCTGATGTCATGATCACAAATATAAAGATACTGACACAAAACTTTCAAATACTATTCAGAAATATGTTACGAATAAGATTGAAAATATTTGTAAGAAAATATTCATCGGTTTTCGAGAAATCGCAATTTTCGTAATGGGTCATTTTTTTTGGCCGCACCCTGTATAGGCCTATTGTTGGCCGGTCGGTGAGAGCTGGTAGATTCTAACTGCATGGTCTAATTATATAGCAGTGTGCAGGGGCGGATCCGGGAGGGGGCAATCCGGCCATGGCCCACCCCATTGAGGAATTTCTTTATTTTTACCAGCTTTTTTGGCGGATAAAATGGAGACAAATGATTGGAAAAAAGGTCCTGTATCCGCCGTTGGCAGTGTGTACCATGGGCGCCCACAGAAATTTTCGCAGGGGGGGGCAAAATTTTTACGATAGTCACGATTAAATTTTGCAGTAGCAAGAGCTTGAAAATGCAATGCTGCATGGAAATTAGGAATACGGGTATTTTTGAAAGAGGTTTCTTATGCAAATTTTTCAGTTTCATTTTGTGCATAATTTTTAATATGAATAGTTTTCTTAGAAATTTGCTACAAATCTAATAGCAGATCTATGTTAAAAAGTAGTTTCCTAAAGGTGCGCTATATAATTCCATAGAATGAACGAATGACTAAATGAACGAAAAAGGTGTCCATTTGCAAGGGGCAATTGCTCCTTTAGCTGCTTCTAAAGCGCCACTCCAAAGCCAATCGCAGGGCACCAGCAGTTTCACATGTTCTGCATCGAGTCAGAAGAGTATATAGCCAGAAAGAGGTCCGAGTCTGGTAGCCAGAGCTTGAACATGCAAGGCAGAAAGTTATAACAGCTTGTTTATTTCTATAGAGATCTCTACATGTGGATTTCTGACTTTCATTGTCTGTATCATTTGTATCATTGGTGCATTAATGCAAAGAAATTTGTTAAAAACCCAAAAGTAGTAGTTAAAAAAACATAGGTTTCAATTTTCCAGGGGGGGGCAAGTGCCCCCCCTTGCCCCTATGTGCGGGCGCCCATGGTGTGTACGTTGATCATTAGATACTTTTAAAAAAGGCGCGTGATCTAATTGTACGATGCCTTAAAAGGCTCGCGGCCAAAAATTATTATTATTGTGATAATGGAGACATAATTAGGCCTATTTTGTAGCCAAGGTATCGCCATGGAAGTTAAGGGGAGTTAATCGCATTTTATTTATTTGGTTATTTGTTTATTTAGATCTATTTTACGGTCTACTACCACTGTTATTTTTTTATTGTGACTACTTATAGTTTTAGTAGTAGTATTTAATTATATATTTGTTTTATATTATTATTGTATTATTAATATGATGTTATTATTACTAATGCTATTATTGTTATCATCATTATTTTTACTATTAATGCTCAATGCGGATGAAGCGAGTGCGCTGTATAATGAATACTTCTTAGCATATCTGCACATGGTAATTTATAGATCACGTTTCGGTATGCCATAGGACATTCAATCTGAGGCTCAACCATGCTGAATCCGTTGAATGATAGTCCGGCACCCAAGGACAACATCTGCTGGTAAAGATGCAACGAGTGAAAAGTATAGAAACCACGAAAATATTATTTTCGATCTTCATGCTATAGCAACATCATCGTCAAGTCGGCCAATCAATGTATAGATACGGTCTACCACGTTTTGGATTTCCATGGTTGTCAGGTACAAAGCTCAGCGACCTTGCATGCAGTCTGGTGCCCAGCTGGTGATGGTTTGTTGGACGACTGCAGATTGGGGTGAATTTTCTTCCTTATATTCCTATAAAAACTTCGCACAGCCATGTCATTATACCGACTCCAGTATTTTCGACCATAGTCAACGACCCAGAATGATATCATTACTATAATCAAATTAATCATTAATCATGGACTATTATAATTATACCCTCATTAGACTATAGCTATTTAATCTATTCGCCGTCGTGTCCGTATGGATGAGTTGTACGCGCTCCTGACAGTTTGGCCTGTAAAACATTTGTTATTAAGATGATTAATTGTGTCCTTGATCAAAACGTGTATAGACCGCGCAGTTTGTAAATCAATAGAAATTAGAATGTTACAACAGAGACTGCAGGTCTTTGTAAAGTAGCCTATACATGTAACCAGAATGCCGTTAGCAATTATTGGTGAAATAAATCGTATACTTACTTACTGAACTGTCATTTATATATTATGACATCTTCAAAGCCCAAGCATGCACTCACCCACCAGATATATCTCTTCATCTACCAAGCTATTCATTATGTTGATCCATCCATCAGTTAGACGTCATCTTAGGATCTATCTTCCACCATCGTCTATCTATCCATTCCATCTATGAGAATAAACCCGCGCTCAGGTTCCCCGCATGCATCGATACATCCGTACATGTATGTATGTATCAATCCATTTGTCCACCCATCCATTCATTCCTCCATTCCACCCGTCTATCCACCAACCAACCAGCCAACCAATCCGCCTATCCAACCATCCATCCATCCAACCATCTATCCATTGCAACAATAAGTCCATCCACCCATCCATGCATGCATCCATCTAGCCATCCATCCACCCATCCATCCAGCCATGCATCCATCCATGCATCCATTCAACCATCCAGCCATTCATTCATCCATCCAACCATCCACCCTGTACAACAACTGCACTGATCTTCACGGGGGTTTATAGCATGCCCGGCTATTGATACGTGCTGATCGATACGTGCTGATAGGATGACAGTGATCGAATGATTGGCTGTCTTAGTATTCCTCCTCCCTCCTCCTCATCTCTCCTCCTCCTCCCTCCTCCCTCCTCCCTCCTCCGCATTCAATAGCGT
Organism: Lumbricus terrestris; assembly: GCA_949752735.1. Classification (NCBI taxonomy): domain Eukaryota; kingdom Metazoa; phylum Annelida; class Clitellata; order Crassiclitellata; family Lumbricidae; genus Lumbricus; species Lumbricus terrestris. The sequence continues at coordinate 43,480,019 of OX457036.1, forward strand.
TCTCCTTCATCAATCATTCTTCCGCTCATTCGAAAACCGAATCCAGAAGCAATGTTCTGCATTACGTAATTATCCACTTGATTGAACGTTGCAACGTGATCATGTGATTGTAATAGATGCCAACTGCTGCAGATATCATCATGCCGTGCAATGCGATGCGACATGACATAATGTGATGCAATGCGATGGAGAGGTGTAATGTGCAGCGATTTGATGTAATGTGATGTGAGGCGATGCGACTTAATGTGATGTTTTTATACACTAGAGCGCAATATATCTTTCGCTACGTTCCATCCGGAAGATTTGCATGAAAGCACATTGTACAATGTACAATCAATGTACAACAACAACAATGATCGATGCGCATTGTATGAGTTCTGTTAATCATAACATGGAACATGGATGGATGGTAGCCTACCAGAGGTGGATTCAGGGGCCAATCCGACCTTGCCCCACTGTTTGACATACATTGATTTCCTCTTCCCTTTTGGCTCCTCTCGTAAACTTTCTGGATCCGTCACTGGATGGTACCGTGCACCTTTGGAACATAGGAGTAATTGGTAATGACGGAACAGAGGTATGTACAATTGTACATCGCTATAGTGGCGTCAGTGAGACAGTGACATATTATGGTTTAGTCTTTGTGCTTTGTCGAGCGAATTAACTGTCAAGGCGTATACAATAGGTTCAGTGTTAGATTCTCAGTCTAAACCACTTGGAGCAGGCACAATTCAACGCTTCGTTTATCATGCCATATAGCACAGAGTCTGTGAACTATTTTACCCGACCTTCCCCTGATTTTCTTGCCGTACAGTAAGTTATACATGGCTGTACATGAACTTAACCTGTCTTATATATAGAGCTACCTTACATATAGGCCTACTGTGACTTAAATTCGTCTTGTCAATTTTGCTCCAACAGACTTACCTTATATTCGCTTACATTTGTTCATAATATTATAATTCCCACCTTCCAAACCTTTATTTTATATCATTTTTCCTAATATACCTATACATTGTCTAAATACAGCTTGCTTACATTTACATTGTATTAAATTACATTACACTTACGTTGCTGTAGTGTATAGCATGGACTTGCCATCTGTTGAGTCTTGACTGAAACTCATGGCTCGTTGTATAGCCTATAGGAGGTGATCTCAGAAGACAATAGGTGACAGCGTATACCGCATCCTATTGTTGCGAGGGAGACGTTGCTATAGGCAACAAGATATATAGACCCGGAAGCTCTAGATGTAGAACATAGATCGCTCTTCTCTGTAATTCTCCATCCCTCTAATTTCCTCTTTTCCACAGTTTTTATCCGCGCTGTATCTCTCTCTCTCTCTCTCTCTCGTTATCTCTGTCTGTCTGCCTCTCTCTTTCTCTCGTTATCTCTGTCTCTGTCTCTGTCTCTCTCTCTCGTTATCTCTGTCTCTCAGGATTAGCTGTCTATCGTTTTTGGCCAAACTCTGCCACTGTATAATTGGCTCTGTCATTTTGCGTTATTCTCATTGTTGTGCCTCGATTCTTGAGTTTCGTTTGGTTTGTGATAGATTCGGTGGTGCATCAGTTTGGTTGGTCGAACATACAGCGTGATGAACAACTCAAAAGCTAAATGGATGAGTTACAAAATCGCATCGCAATCAGAATCGCGACATTTTTTCAGCGCCCACAAATACTTCATGCATGGACTGAGTCTCGGGAACGAACCTAAACACAGGCGCCAAATGATTATGTCTACAGACGCGTCCAGAAAAAGTCAAACCAAAGTCACGACAATCACTGTCTACCGCGTTTGTTTCTGCTGCTATAGGATATAAAGCCTGGTCAGATCCGGGGGTGGGTTAAGACTTGTTCAACATTTGTTATTCCGGGTCTGGTCAGACCCTGTTTCTTGATCAAGAGACGGTCGAGTTCCAATGGTGCATGGGAAGACCTGAACTGGACTCAGGAAACAGCAAAACAGTTAAGGAGGGCGCCTGAAACTCGAATAAACAATCATGAACTGCAGGCGTGTGTCTATGTGGTGCGCGTGTGCGCTGCTTGCGTGTGTGTGTGTGTGTGTGTCTGTGACAACGGCCAGCACTCTATAGAGTCAGTATATATAGTCATGTACGTCCGTTATCAAAGATTCGACGAACCTCTGTTCGTTTCTGCTAAGGCAAATTTCATGAACAATTGCTGTTTTTATGTATATAGACCTACATATATATATATATATATATATATATATATATATATATATATAGCCTGTAGGCTACCAGCAGAATTTGTAATCTGTGTTGGTCGATAATAGCGAGCACGGAGGAGGAAGGGCAGCAAAGCTTATTCCATCAGTGTTGTGCACGGGGGGGGGGGGGGGGAATAACATATACTTGGGAACATAGATTGAGTATATATTCGTGACTTTTGGGTTTAATATTCGTAAATATTCGTGAATATTAAGATTTTTTAATATTCGTAAATATTCGTAAATATTCGTTAACGGATTAAAGTGAACCATCGAAACCGCAATATTACCCGAAAAATCAGTTTAAGTTTCTGTATGTCTCCATGACATTCACTCGCATTCAGGGCAAGGTTGAAATAAAATATGCGATGCGCTTAATATGCTGAGATCGGGAAAATTTTTGCTTGTAATCTGGCACTATTATTTCCTGCGTTGGCAGTTTTTGGTATAAAACAACTTTATCAATTTGCAGTTACTAAATTATAGGCAGTTAAAGTTTATTTCTGATTTAACCTATTATTGCTGTTATTTGCCAACTGCCATCGGTGGCTCTGCCTCTTTTTTGTTCGGGAGGATGGCCAGAAGTCAGACAAAGTGACCAACATTAGCTGTCATTAAGTATCGAATGTGATATGAATGCCGCATGGCCACATTGGCCAGCAGAGACCTTGAAGTTTTTAATAAAAAATCTATTAAAGTTATTGTCACTTAGGCTACTGATACAGGCCTATGCGTAGACTAACTCAATTTTGTACAATTCATTCAGTAAGAGTTAAACATTTTCATAAATAAGAAAATAAGAATTAAGAATAAAGAATTTCTTGAAATAACATAATATTTTACGAATATAATATTCGTTGGCAGTTTTAATATTCGTTAATATTCGTGAATATTTGAAAATCTTAATATTCGTAATATGCGAATACTCAATCTATGCTTGGGAAGAATACAGGAGATGGGGAAACAGACATGATCATACAATGGGGTGATGGGAAGACTCGTTTGCCCAATACACATCATCGACGAGCAGAAGCAACAGAAACAGAGCCCCCAACACACGAACAGCATGCAGCCCTCTTTTGTGCATAGTTATCTGGCTTCATTGTGTTTAATGACTATCGTCTGTATCTAAGTGTGCACATGTTTTTGCGTGCATTCGAGTCGCACTATATATGTGCGAATTTGGTCCAGCGCAGAAGGTGACAATTGCCCCTTAAGCGCAATGCGATGCTATAGATGGCGTGAAGGTGGGAGGTGGGAGCCAGGCCAGGGGCTCTCGTCAAGACCGTGCAATTAGCCAGATATATACTGCAGCTGACGAAAGAGGAAGCGGAAGTGGAAGCGGAAGAAGCGATGCCGGAGGTGGAATTTAGTCGGATGGAATGGAATTGAACTCTTTTTGGATGATGTTTTTTATGCGCTGCTATATACATTAGTTAATGAAGAGTCGCTTTATTAGGGTTATATACGAGTAGATCTATATGCAAGTACAGCATTTTTCTAGCGTCTTAGGTTTTGACCAAGGTGCACTGCTAAATAAGCACAGTCTATATAGTTTATAGACGAAACAAAGTGAACATATTCACTATAATTATTATTTCCTGTATTTCACTCTCCTGTATAATACACATTGCTGCAGAATATATGATATATTATATCATAGATTCATATGAACATAGATCTATATAACCGCTCGAGTCGCCGACGAAATTTTCCATTTTCATCGGCCAAATTTTTTTGTCATTTGGTCCAAACTTATAAAAACATAGCATTTCCACTTTCAAAAGGCTGATGACCCTTTTCTATTGTTTCATATATTCTACTCTTCTACATAGACTTTACTTCTTGCAATATTATCAGAATTAACCTATTCACCGCTGTAAAAGTTTACGATGATATTTTTTCTTTCTTAAATATTGGAGGGGCATGACAATGGACGGTCCCCCACAACAAGCATTAGGGGGACCGTCCCCCTGTCCCCCATGTGTATTTGTCACACTCTGAAGCGCCATCTCGGAAGAACTGACTGATGCCTTATTGTAATTTTCTGTCACGAAGTTAATGCTTTTGGCTTTCAGGGCTTTCAAAATAAACAGCAAAATTAAACTATGTAACCTACTTTATCACAGTGCCATTTATTATCACGCCAGCATACACACATGACCGCGTAAAAGAATATAAACAATGTTTCACTATCTGCAACAATCATACACTTGATTGAACTGTATTGCTGATTGCCATTTGATGCGCATCATGATAAACTTAAATTCAAACACATGCCTGTATGTGTGAATGTATTCGTCTGTACATAAATATATATATACAGCGATATAATATATAAATTCCGTGAATACATGAGACATAATTATATATATACTAGCTTTTATACCCGACTTCGCCCGGGTTCCGTCAATTTCCCCCCCCAAATTTCCCCTCATCCCCACCGCCACCCCCTCCACAACACGCCACCACTTACTCCGACCTCCGCCGGTACGCCACCCGTGAAATTTTTGTTTTCGGGGAAAAAATTTCCCTCCCAAATTTTCCCCCACCCATCCCCACCCCTCCACAACACGCCATCACTAACTTCGACCTCCAATGGTACGCCACCCGTGAAATTTTGGTTTTCGGGGAAAAAATCCCCCCCAATTTCACTCTCCCCACCCCCTTCACAACACGCCACCACTAACTCCAACCTGCACCGGTACGCCACACGTGAAATTTTGGTTTTCGGAGAAAAATCCCCCCTCCAAATTACCACCTACCCCATCCCACTCCACAACACGACACCACTAACTCCGACCTCCACCGGTACACCACACGTGAAATTTTTGATTTCGGGGAAAAATTCCCCCCCAAATTTTTACCCACCCCTACCCCACCCCTCCACAACACGCCACCACTAACTCTGACCTCCACCGGTACGCCACCCGTGAAATTTTGGTTTTGGGGAGAAAAAAATCCCCCCCAAATTTTCACCTACCCCACCCCACACCTCCCTCCACAGCACGCCACCACTAACTCCGACCTTCACCGGTACGCCACCCTTGAAATTTAGGTTTTCGGGGGAAAAATTTCCACCCGAATTTCTCCCCCACCATCCACCACCTCCATATATATTATTTATGCACGAGCATACCATAGAATATATTTAACATTTCTGCAGAATATATGATATATCATATCATATGAACATATATAACTATTTTTGGTTGGTTGTCCGCTGCAACTGAGCAGCTGCAGCAGCTGGTGCATAGACAATGTAGTTTAGCCATATACGTATACAGCATACAGCATACACAGTGAGTAATATGGTCGTCTGTTGCCGACCGTATTTGCGGGAAGTGGTGCGGAGGAGTGTTGCATAGAGGAGGCAGCAGCAGCAGCTGGTGTTGGTGAGACTGATGCAGACTGGAGAGGCTGCAGCAGCGTGCGCAAGCACTGCAGTGTAACGTGGACGAGATGTAATTCGTGATGCAACTCAACAAAGCGTGTAAACGATGTGTTAGACTGAATCCATCCGTCATAAACAGTCTATAGTTATGTAGATGCAAAGACATTAATTTGGTCATGCAGAACGATAGCATGCGGCAGCGGAACATACTGCAGCTGTATGCTGATGTGGTTCACGGAACTATAGTTATATCTTCCAATGAAACTTAGGTAGCGTTAGAATACAGTGTTATACACAGCCTCAGCACTGCAGAGAACACTTTCCGTGTGCCACTATATAGTTGAACATGTGCAATACATTTATTGAACAGGTCTCCGATGCAGCTTAGTTCGAAAATAGTAGGCCTATACAGCGACGTGCCCTTTTGCTATGACTGTCACTGTACAAAAGAGGAGCAGTCCGTCCATTAACCTATATAATTATAACTCTGGTAGATCGGCACTGTCAGAGCTAGAAAGTGCATTTTAACTTCGTTTTGCGTGGCCTATACACTATATACACCTTGGCATCCGAAGGGTCTATATAGCCAGTCATCTATTATTATTATTATTATTATTATTATTATTATTATTATTATTATTATTATTATTATTATTATTATTATTATTATTATTATTATTAAACAACTTCCTTTATTGTAAAACAGACAATTTCCTATTCTAACATCTACTCCGAAGAGTACTAAATGCAACTATGAATCTAGGACCTCGTCCCCGGTGTCATGCATAAAGGTCCCTCTAAACGCTATTGCGTTGTAGCGCTGCGTACAGATGGACAGGCGCTGAAACAGATATTTGGTCTCCTGAGGGTCGCCCGTGGCTTCAGTCAGCCGACGACCTAATTCCAAAAGGAATTATTATTATTATTATTATTATTATTATTATTATTATTATTATTATTATTATTATTATTATTATTATTATTATTATTATTATTACATAAATTTATTACGCGCGCAAGGTCACACCTAAGTCTACCGACATGCAGACTTATCTCACACCAACCTGCAGTTCACACGGTCAATGTACTCAGTAAGGTTAAGTTATGTGCCGCAAGTGAGGCAGAAATATCGAATTACAGCTTTCTGACTTGCAGGCGGAGATTTGAACCGTCTGCGTGAGTCATGACGTGCTGCAGCAGCTGCTTGTCAATCATTTGAGTCTTTGACTCATTCACATTCAAATCTTACAGATCCATTTACGCATGTAGGCCTACATGCATGTATTGTGTCTTTCATTTCATGAGGTCACTAAAAACAATGCACTATATAATAATAATACATTTTACAATGCACTATGCCACTATATATTATAATAATACATTGTATCTTATAATTGTTAGGCCTATGTCTGATATCTCAAATTATGGCTCGTGAGTTTTAGGCCCAAAGCACTAAACGCTGACCAACAACAACAACAACAGCGACAACAACAGCAATAAAAACAGCACGATTGAATTGAAATCAATCCTAAACTCCAAATTGTTAAGCCCTGCAATTAATTCTCTTCCATTGTCATGCTTTTAAGAGTAAAAGTTAATGTCCACAAGTTATTCGTTTATTAGAATTATAGATTTTGGAACAGGTTATCTGCATGCGGCTATACGCGAGCAAATCATGGTACACGCGGCTATTTAGGTGTATTTTTGATAAAAAAAGTCATCAGATTTTTCGGACGAAAAAATGGGAAATTGGATGACTAAGAAAAGGTCATCAGAAATTTCGCACCCGAAGAAGTCGATTTTTCTCCCGGTAGCGTGTAATCACCTCAAAATTTAACAGTACAGCCCTGCGTATACTTCGTTTTGCCTTGTAAAGCTTCTATACCTTACTTACTTTAATGGTCTCAATTGATTCTGAAGTTGGGATGAATTTACGAGTTGAGACCATTCCAGTTTCGATATAAAGTGTAGCCTATTTACGGCGATTTTTATTGCACGCATCATTCGTTGGCTTTTGGCGCTCAAAGATTACGTTGTCGTTTTAGTATTCTACGATAAATGATCCTCGGTGTTGACAGCTGCAGGTTCAACCGTTGACGTCGTTGTGACGAGCCTTAGGCTATTACTTGGCTATCAGGAGGGTAGCAACGGTCTTGGACGAATCACCCTGGCGAAATTGAGGCGATCTCGTGGGAATGGGTTGCTAAGGCGGCGCTTATCCAATTGGCAGTAAAATGACGAAAAAGAGTTCTCACTTTCTCCCTCCGCCTTTCTCTCTGTATGCTGCATGTCTGTCGCACTTTTGTTCATCCTCTCTCCATGTCCTTGTATGTCTTCCTCTACTCTTTGGGTCTCTCGCGCTGTCTCCTCTCTCCAATATTCGTTTTTCTATCATCCACTCACCTTCGCCTTTGCTATTGCACTCTGCCTTGGTTCCTCGTCCTCCATTATTTTTTTATATTCTGTCTTTTACACTCCCTATCTCTTACTCGTCTTCCCACTCCTCTCTTCTCCCCTCCCTTTCTCCTCGTTTCCATTTCTGTACTCTTTTGCCGGCGTTTGAGCCTCCGCTGTTGACTCTTAACCTGACACGCAGCCACCGATGCGCTGTTACAGTACGCCAGTTACGCACAGTCTTTGGGTTCGAGGAGCCGACTTCGCTGACACGGTTATTGCGATGGGACCTTCGAGCAGAGATATACATAGCACACAGTTACTTATCGCCATCGATGGATTGTCATCATAAGCACTCTACTATAGGTCAAAACTATATGCGTTCTTTACATTGTAAATATTGACAATTAACTTTGACGCTCTGGAAATATAATTATGAGTAACATGACGAAAATACACCACTGTACAATAGTGTACATAGCTATTGCAATCAATAAATAAGTCTGCAATTTTGTCAAAGCATTCTCGATGCTATCGTGCAGATTAAATTTCGAAGTCACATTTGCGGTAGGGGCCTACATTTAAACATTCTGCGTCTTTAAGAAACGCTTCAATTTGTTTTTCTTCATGCGTCAACTTCTTCTGGGAATGCTTCTGACAAGATAACCTATAACAAGCGCCATTGAAATTTACAGAACGGACACAGATTGTTGGGAAGGAAGGCGGAAAGAATGGAAAAGGCAGAATGGAAGAAAGGAAAGAAGGATTGAAAGAAATAAGGAAATACACTGCCATTGTAACTGCTCTGACTTCCAGTTGAGGTGAAAATCAAGTTTAAAAATTTCCGTATTAGATAAAATGTCAATAGATGTCACATACGGTATCCAGAATATCATTAGGTATAGCGGCTGGCTGTGTTTCTCCGTACACAATCGTTGCTCTCAACGGACTGTGGAGACTTGACGGTTCCGCTTTTTCATAATAATTATGACAATGCATGCGCACATTGCGTTTTCTCATGAATTGTGGCAAATACTTATAGGATAGTCCTTTATTTAAAACACGTATAGGCCTACTGTTCTTGCACGTGCAGTTCAGTCGTTGCACGTACCACTCAGATTTGTTAAATGGCGATGTTAAGAGTTCATTGTGTGATTCTTAAAATGCGTCATATAGGTTATGCAACAAAGTCAGATAATAATAATTATTGGCTGTGCAACAGTGTGCATGTCCAATGTCCGTATATGCGTGAATGCATATGCATACAAGTTCAGACATCCGCCAAGATTACTATTGATCACAGCCTTGTAGTTGTCGTCGGTGTCATCATCATCACCATCACTGTCATCGTCGTCGTCGTAGTCATTATCATATGTGCCTCTCTTATGCTACAAAATGATTCGTATAGGCCTTCATTACAAAATGATTCGTATAGGCCTTCATTACAAAATTATTCGTATAAGCCTTCATTACAAAATTATTCGTATAAGCCCTGATTACAGAATTATTCGTATAAGCATTCATTACAGAATTATTCGTATAGGCCTTCATTACAGAATTATTCGTATAGGCCTGCCCTTCATACTGGATAGCTTACATATTGTGTATTATATGCATGTAATCAAGATGTGATTTACGAGTTGAATTGGTGCACTGGAGTAAGGTTATTATTTTCTGTTAACGATCCAGTCGTTGGAATCTCTCGTGCAGCTCTGAACGCCCGACTGGGGGACAGTGGGGATGGGTGGGATGGGTGGGTGGGTGGGGGTTATACGCTGAGAGTCCATCTCTTCCGGGTCGAGACATGCAGCCATGGGAGTTGTCTGATTCCTTAGTCGAACAATTGTTCCGGTCCCAGGAGATCTGTCTGACTGTGACTGATTCAGTGATTCAAACGATCCCCTCCCTTCTCCTCTCAACGATCCTCCTCCCTTCTCCTCCTCCTCCTTGTCGTCGTCATCCTCCTCCTTCTCTGGTGTCCTCATCAGTCGTCGATGTCCCCCAGAGGAAGCGATGCATTTGATGCACGTCAAGACTTAGGTTTGTGAAGACGTACGATAGTAACGTATCATTGATCGACACGTGCACGAGGAATTTTGTCGGCAAACTCAAGCTGTCTGCATGCGCTTAGCATGTCCGCGTAACGTAACCTAAAGTCCTAGACCCCTATGGTATTTTTATTGTGCTGTATTTAATCATTTATAAAGCGCCTATAATTATAGTAAACCGAACCGCTCAGAAGCTCTCGCAGTGCATGCGCACGGCCACTCGAAATGCAACAGGTCTTGAGAAGAGAGAAGTAGCTTAAGAAAAGAGATCTATGCCTAGGGAGCAAACAGAGGGAGAAAGCGCATTCCAAAATCATGGACCAAGTATTGTACTGTATATAGTGCATGCGCTGCATTGTGTTGTGTTGCTTTGTAATCCATTTGCGAAGGCGCACCTTATAAAACAAACTGCACTAATCGCTTTTGTGACACAGTAAATCGCAATTTTAAAAGCCTTGTGATAAAGTATATCACGACGGTGATTAGGTCAGGATACTCAATAGGCCGACAAGACATTTTTAAGTATATCTAATATACTTTAAAATGCCCTGTTTACAAATTGAGTTTGGGACGGAAATAGCTATGTACGTGCATGGCGGAACGGCATATAATTTTATGAGAGATCGTTGACGAAGGAAGGACCTACATGTATGCATGATAGAAACCAGTATGTATTTTATTTATGTAGGCTATACTGTATAGTCTATGCGCATGCAATCATGTATATTGGCTGTGCATGTAATGACGCATCTTTTGTACTTAAATGCATAATTAAGTGCTAATGGAGGTCTTTTCCCTAAGATAATGTGCCCCTCCCCCCACCGTTGTCCTCCTTTTCTTATATCCGGTAGCGAAACTTTTGCTCAAATGGAGAGAGAGAGAGAGACAGACAGACAGACAGACAGACAGACAGATAGGGAAAGAGACAGACAGACAGAGACACCAAAAGGGACACACAGAGAGACAGATGTATATGTTGAGCTTCCAAGTGGGTATACTATACGGGTCAAAACTCCAATTGCCATCTCTTCTCCGTGTACTCTCTATAGACTAAGTCACTGCGATCCATTTAGCCTTTAATAGAGATTTCTTGATTGCGAGTTATAAATTATATTGATGGGTCACTAACTACACAAAGCTCTATTGCATGGTCTCCAATATTACAAACTGATTGGTCTTTTTGTGCCCCACACAGTCTTCTGAACTGAAAAATGATTAGTCTACACACGCCGTCCGTCGGATTCGTGTGGCATCAGCGGCGCCCCCAGGATTCTTTTCTTGTACGCACAGCCAAGGGCGGAAAAATTGTCGATGGGGGCCAACAGGAAAAATTTTTCGTCAGGGTCGCCGAAAAAACTGATGACTTTTTTTTATTCGTCAGCCTGGAATTTCCCAAAACATACCTTTTCCATCGATTTTCCCAAAACATACCTTTTCCATCGATTTTCCCAAAACATACCTTTTCCATCCGCCGAAAAAACTTATGACTTTTTTTAGTCATCAGCCATTATTTTTTTAGCCTTTCAGCGCTGTACGCACCTGCGTAAGTGAGTACGCCTGCGGGGCCGCTGTGTGGCATTGATAGATTGCTCTTGTATTATCTCTTTTACTGTCAGTAGGCTATTATACACGACTTTTGGGAGGGTGTCAGACATACTGTTGGAAGGACACTAGCCTCTGATTGCACTGCTGAGTCGCCAATGGTTCGATTAGTCCCATATAAGTAGGGGAGATAGGCCGTTACTACTCCACCCACGTGACCAGTGACGTCATCGGGTCAAGGTCAAGCGCCTTCTAGGAAGGGGTCAAGGTCAAAGGTCAGCCACGCCCCTCGCCGTCCAACAGACGCACTGGAGTGGCAGATGCGAATAATTACAGACTATGATTCTTTTGAAGTAAATAATTACAGAGTACGATGGGAAAAGGTCAAAGGTCAGCCACGCCCCTTTTGGGCGAGAAATGGACATGCGTGATTTTGACATGTATAATTACAGACTATAATTCTTTTGAAGTAAATAATTACAGAGTGCGTGCCAAAGTCGCTGATGCGGCAGGTGTTTGCAGCACCTGCTCCCTCCCCCACCCACCCGCCACACGGAACCAGCAGATGTGTATAATTACAGACTAGACTTTCTTTGGTGTGACAGATCTTAACCGTCAGATCTCTAATTACAGACTATGATTCTTTTGAAGGGTATGGATTACGTCATATTAGATCAATTCTAGGACTTGTGAACCACTAGAGCGCTTCTACTAGGGCAGGCCTACTCGGCTTGTAGTGCGGCCAAGAACTCAATTCGCTAGGCTTTTATGCAATATGTTAATTATTATGCACAGGCATCATTCCGAGCAATATCAGGAAGCTGCTCTCTCCCCCACCCCCACCCACTTACCTATCACCACCGCCACCTCACCCTCCAAACTTCCACAATGCCCATCATCACACACAAATTTGTCTTACACACATAAAATTTAAGCATCCAGCAACCGACAACCCATACCCATGAACCAATCAGTTCATGAAAATTCCTGTATATGTACCAAAATATTCCAAAATATTCATTATTTTATTCGAAAATGTGTATACAGCCGCAATATCTACAATTAAATTATTCAAAATTATAACAACTATTCAGCATTTCCTACAATACTAAGCAAACTAAGCAGACAAGCACCATTTTCTCATATAAGTCTTCTATATGGCTTACAGTTCAAGCAAGTACAAACTCAAAAACCGAAGAACCGCTCAGCCTTCCTTTCGGAAGATGGCAACATTTCTTACTCCCTTGCACACACAAAGTCAAAAACCGACGAATCCTGCAACATTCTTTTCGGAAGATGGCAACATTTCTTACTTCCATGCACACACATGCTCAAAAACCGAAGAACCGCTCAGCCTTCCTTTCGGAAGATGGTAATATTTCTTACTTCCTTGCACACACAATCTTTAAAACCGACGATTCATGCAACCTTCTTTTCGGAAAATGGTAATATTTCTTACTTCTTTGCACACACAAACTTAAAAATCGACGAAACCTGCAACCTTCCTTTCCCCAGATGGGGTCATTTCTTAGGACCTTGCACATACAAACTTAAAAACCGACGATTCATGCAACCTTCTTTTCGGAAGATGGTAATATTCTTACTTCTTTGCACACACAAACTTAAAAATCGACGAAACCTGCAACCTTCCTTTCCCCAGATGGGGTCATTTTTTACTTCTTTGCACACACAAACTTAAAAATCGACGAAACCTGCAACCTTCCTTTCCCCAGATGGGGTCATTTCTTAGGACCTTGCACATACAAACTTAAAAACCGACGAAACCTGCATCCGTCATTTCGGCAGAGGCGGCCATTTCTTACTTCTTTGCACACACAAACTTAAAAATCGACGAAACCTGCAACCTTCCTTTCCCCAGATGGGGTCATTTCTTAGGACCTTGCACATACAAACTTAAAAACCGACGATTCATGCAACCTTCTTTTCGGAAGATGGTAATATTCTTACTTCTTTGCACACACAAACTTAAAAATCGACGAAACCTGCAACCTTCCTTTCCCCAGATGGGGTCATTTTTTACTTCTTTGCACACACAAACTTAAAAATCGACGAAACCTGCAACCTTCCTTTCCCCAGATGGGGTCATTTCTTAGGACCTTGCACATACAAACTTAAAAACCGACGAAACCTGCATCCGTCATTTCGGCAGAGGCGGCCATTTCTTACTTCCTTGCACACACAAACTCAAAAACCGACGAACCCAGCAACTTTCCTTTCGGCAGTTGGTAACATTTCTTAATTTCTTGCACACAAACATAAAAACCGACGAATCCTGCAACCTTTCCTTTCGGCAGATGGTAACATTTCTTAATTCCTTGCGACGAAACTGCAACCGTCCTTTCGTCAGATGGATCCATTTCATAATTCCTTGCACACAATCTTAAAAACCGACGAATCCTGCAACCTTCCTTTCGGCAGATGGTAACATTTCTAACTTTCTTGCACACACGAACACAAAAACCGACGAAATCTTCAACCTTACAATCCCAAGATGGTACCATTTCTAACTTTCTTGCGACGAAACTGCAACCTTCCTTTCGGCAGATGGATCCATTTCTTAATTTCTTGCACACAAACACAAAAACCGATGAAATCTTCAACCTTACAATCCCAAGATGGTGCCATTTCTAACTTTCTTGCACTCACGAACACAAAAACCGATGAAATCTTCAACCTTACAATCCCAAGATGGTGCCATTTCTAACTTTCTTGCACTCACGAACACAAAAACCGATGAAATCTTCAAACTTACAATCCCAAGATGGTGTCATTTCTAACTTTCATGCACACAGAAACTCAAAAAATCGACGAATCGAGCATCAGACCTATCAGCCGGATGCAACATGACCTCCTTTATACATCGAACACATACACAAACACACACACACATCATTTCTCGCGAGGCTAAGTCCAAATATTCCATATATGCATCTTTCAATTCACAAGATGTCGCCTCTTCAGACTTTCACACACACATGATTTCAAAAGACATGGAAACACACAATCTTGAAATCGCTAGGTGGCGCACTTACAGCATTTATCATTAGGATAAGACCGAAAACGACAAAAACGAACAAACTTCTGCTCCCAAGGTGTCGCCTGACCAACTTTTCCTGGCCAGTCATATCCAAATATCGAACACATACAACATTTCTCATACACGTAAGGTTAAATATAGAACGCATACAGCATTTCTCATATGCGTAAGTCCAACTTACACACACACAAGCAACTTTCCTACAGCAAGCTAATATACAGGCAATATTTTACACACACACACACACACACACACACACACACTCACACACAAGCAACCTTCCTATTGCAACTTTCCTACACGCAATCTTTTACACACAAACACACACACAAACACACACACACACACACACACTCGAACTCTTACAATTTCTAAGGTACAGATATATACTTTGTGCAATTTTTCTAAATTAAGGTAACAAGATTATATGAAAGTGTGAAGAATGTAATGCGTATAAGGCAATTGCATGAACTTCATAGCTGCAAAGTAGCAGGAATGAACATTGGCACAGGCAAAATGATAAGTATGATAGTTGTGCGAGCGAATAGGAGTTGAACTTTTCCAAATTTTTCAAACTAAGACACGGCATATTACCATTGCACGAAATCAAACTTGTAAATTTACTAAGTATGAAATGCAGGAATTGCATGGCGAACGATGTAAGATATGAAGTATTGGGCGGGGAGAGGGGCACATTCTTCATGGCGTATTAGGCGTAGTGAACACGCACAGCTTGTCAGAAACCTGTGTTCGACACGGCGAAAAACGCTAAGTCCGAAATTTTTCGCTGCGCAAATTCGCGCGGCGGAGGTGCCCTTCGTGCGGTGCGGCGGCGGCAGCGCGGCACCCCGACCCTCTCGAGCAACTTCGACTCCTGCGGCGAGGCGACGGCACGGCACGCGATACCAATTAGATCAAGCTTTGACCCGTACAAGCTAAAGTCGAATGCACCCCGGCACAGCTCTTTCAATAATTTCCTTCACCCGCAATACGCATGAGTCTTTAGCTTCATGCGAGTCAAAGCACGATCGATTGGTATCGCGTGCCGCAGTCGTCACTACGCCTAATACGCCATGTTCTTCTCCTCTCGTAACCCTAACTTGTATTCTTCGCTCACTATTATCGTACTTTACCAAATTGGTGCCTCATCACAAGTGTGACACACCTTTTTGTGTCCACAAACTTAAGAATGTACACCTCCCCACCCCATTTTTCTCCAACTTAGCACACTCAGCCCTAAAAAGTCATGTAATTCGCTGCTGCCAAACCTAACTTGACCAAAATTGCTATCAAATTGCAAACAATGAGTCCCTTTGTTTCCACAAAATGAAGAATGTGCCCCTCTCCCCGCCCAATACTTCATATCTTACATCGTTCGCCATGCAATTCCTGCATTTCATACTTAGTAAATTTACAAGTTTGATTTCGTGCAATGGTAATATGCCGTGTCTTAGTTTGAAAAATTTGGAAAAGTTCAACTCCTATTCGCTCGCACAACTATCATACTTATCATTTTGCCTGTGCCAATGTTCATTCCTGCTACTTTGCAGCTATGAAGTTCATGCAATTGCCTTATACGCATTACATTCTTCACACTTTCATATAATCTTGTTACCTTAATTTAGAAAAATTGCACAAAGTATATATCTGTACCTTAGAAATTGTAAGAGTTCGAGTGTGTGTGTGTGTGTTTGTGTGTGTGTTTGTGTGTAAAAGATTGCGTGTAGGAAAGTTGCAATAGGAAGGTTGCTTGTGAGTGAGTGTGTGTGTGTGTGTGTAAAATATTGCCTGTATATTAGCTTGCTGTAGGAAAGTTGCTTGTGTGTGTGTAAGTTGGACTTACGCATATGAGAAATGCTGTATGCGTTCTATATTTAACCTTACGTGTATGAGAAATGTTGTATGTGTTCGATATTTGGATATGACTGGCCAGGAAAAGTTGGTCAGGCGACACCTTGGGAGCAGAAGTTTGTTCGTTTTTGTCGTTTTCGGTCTTATTCTAATGATAAATGCTGTAAGTGCGCCACCTAGCGATTTCAAGATTGTGTGTTTCCATGTCTTTTGAAATCATGTGTGTGTGAAAGTCTGAAGAGGCGACATCTTGTGAATTGAAAGATGCATATATGGAATAATTGGACTTAGCCTCGCGAGAAATGATGTGTGTGTGTGTTTGTGTATGTGTTCGATGTATAAAGGAGGTCATGTTGCATCCGGCTGATAGGTCTGATGCTCGATTCGTCGATTTTTTGAGTTTCTGTGTGCATGAAAGTTAGAAATGACACCATCTTGGGATTGTAAGTTTGAAGATTTCATCGGTTTTTGTGTTCGTGAGTGCAAGAAAGTTACAAATGGCACCATCTTGGGATTGTAAGGTTGAAGATTTCATCGGTTTTTGTGTTCGTGAGTGCAAGAAAGTTAGAAATGGCACCATCTTGGGATTGTAAGGTTGAAGATTTCATCGGTTTTTGTGTTTGTGTGCAAGAAATTAAGAAATGGATCCATCTGCCGAAAGGAAGGTTGCAGTTTCGTCGCAAGAAAGTTAGAAATGGTACCATCTTGGGATTGTAAGGTTGAAGATTTCGTCGGTTTTTGTGTTCGTGTGTGCAAGAAAGTTAGAAATGTTACCATCTGCCGAAAGGAAGGTTGCAGGATTTGTCGGTTTTTAAGATTGTGTGCAAGGAATTATGAAATGGATCCATCTGACGAAAGGACGGTTGCAGTTTCGTCGCAAGGAATTAAGAAATGTTACCATCTGCCGAAAGGAAAGGTTGCAGGATTCGTCGGTTTTTATGTTTGTGTGCAAGAAATTAAGAAATGTTACCAACTGCCGAAAGGAAAGTTGCTGGGTTCGTCGGTTTTTGAGTTTGTGTGTGCAAGGAAGTAAGAAATGGCCGCCTCTGCCGAAATGACGGATGCAGGTTTCGTCGGTTTTTAAGTTTGTATGTGCAAGGTCCTAAGAAATGACCCCATCTGGGGAAAGGAAGGTTGCAGGATTCGTCGATTTTTAAGTTTGTGTGTGCAAAGAAGTAAGAAATGGCCGCCTCTGCCGAAATGACGGATGCAGGTTTCGTCGGTTTTTAAGTTTGTATGTGCAAGGTCCTAAGAAATGACCCCATCTGGGGAAAGGAAGGTTGCAGGTTTCGTCGATTTTTAAGTTTGTGTGTGCAAAGAAGTAAAAAAAATGACCCCATCTGGGGAAAGGAAGGTTGCAGGTTTCGTCGATTTTTAAGTTTGTGTGTGCAAAGAAGTAAGAAATATTACCATCTTCCGAAAAGAAGGTTGCATGAATCGTCGGTTTTTAAGTTTGTATGTGCAAGGTCCTAAGAAATGACCCCATCTGGGGAAAGGAAGGTTGCAGGTTTCGTCGATTTTTAAGTTTGTGTGTGCAAAGAAGTAAGAAATATTACCATTTTCCGAAAAGAAGGTTGCATGAATCGTCGGTTTTAAAGATTGTGTGTGCAAGGAAGTAAGAAATATTACCATCTTCCGAAAGGAAGGCTGAGCGGTTCTTCGGTTTTTGAGCATGTGTGTGCATGGAAGTAAGAAATGTTGCCATCTTCCGAAAAGAATGTTGCAGGATTCGTCGGTTTTTGACTTTGTGTGTGCAAGGAAGTAAGAAATGTTGCCATCTTCCGAAAGGAAGGCTGAGCGGTTCTTCGGTTTTTGAGTTTGTACTTGCTTGAACTGTAAGCCATATAGAAGACTTATATGAGAAAATGGTGCTTGTCTGCTTAGTTTGCTTAGTATTGTAGGAAATGCTGAATAGTTGTTATAATTTTGAATAATTTAATTGTAGATATTGCGGCTGTATACATACACATTTTCGAATAAAATAATGAATATTTTGGAATATTTTGGTACATATACAGGAATTTTCATGAACTGATTGGTTCATGGGTATGGGTTGTCGGTTGCTGGATGCTTAAATTTTATGTGTGTAAGACAAATTTGTGTGTGATGATGGGCATTGTGGAAGTTTGGAGGGTGAGGTGGCGGTGGTGATAGGTAAGTGGGTGGGGGTGGGGGAGAGAGCAGCTTCCTGATATTGCTCGGAATGATGCCTGTGCATAATAATTAACATATTGCATAAAAGCCTAGCGAATTGAGTTCTTGGCCGCACTACAAGCCGAGTAGGCCTGCCCTAGTAGAAGCGCTCTAGTGGTTCACAAGTCCTAGAATTGATCTAATATGACGTAATCCATACCCTTCAAAAGAATCATAGTCTGTAATTAGAGATCTGACGGTTAAGATCTGTCACACCAAAGAAAGTCTAGTCTGTAATTATACACATCTGCTGGTTCCGTGTGGCGGGTGGGTGGGGGAGGGAGCAGGTGCTGCAAACACCTGCCGCATCAGCGACTTTGGCACGCACTCTGTAATTATTTACTTCAAAAGAATTATAGTCTGTAATTATACATGTCAAAATCACGCATGTCCATTTCTCGCCCAAAAGGGGCGTGGCTGACCTTTGACCTTTTCCCATCGTACTCTGTAATTATTTACTTCAAAAGAATCATAGTCTGTAATTATTCGCATCTGCCACTCCAGTGCGTCTGTTGGACGGCGAGGGGCGTGGCTGACCTTTGACCTTGACCCCTTCCTAGAAGGCGCTTGACCTTGACCCGATGACGTCACTGGTCACGTGGGTGGAGTAGTAACGGCCTATCTTTCCTACTCATATATTAATATGCATGTGGTGGTCCCACGTGGTATTTGCAGTTTAACGTCACTGTGTGGTAACAAAGACCATTAGCGACGCCCTCCTCCTTTATCCAGGCTTGGGACTGGCACTAGCAGAGTGCGACCAGTGGCGGAGTTAGGCTACATGTGGTGGGGTCTGTGGTCTGAGTGTCATCCACGTCCATGGGCGGAGACCTAGGGGGGACAGGAGGGACGGTCCCCCCCAATCAAAGTGTTGGGGGGACGGCCCATGCATTTGTCCCCCCCAATGTTTGAGCGTCAAGACTTTTTTGGCAGCAAAAATAGCAATTTTCGTCGAGATTTTGTTCATGACTAAAAAAAAAAAAAAAGGTCATCAACTTTTTTGGCGGCGAAAATAAATTTTTTTTCGAGATTTCGCCGGTCGTCAGAAATTTTTCGGAAAATGTCGCGTCTTTCCGTCCCCCCCAATTCTCGGCCCAGGTCTCCGCCTATGTCCACGTCACCTCTGTCGCCTATTCGGTATAATACAGACTCGTGTCAGATGCCTGAATAAACTTCAGTTGGATAGTTTTTCAGAGGCATTCATTTGGAGACACTATCCGAAATGACTTTATGGACTTGAACCTTCAGAGGGGGTTAGTGTTTCCGGCATTCTCTCAAAACCGAACAATACACGAGGATTCTTTTGTTGTTGGTTTTTCATTAGAATTATTCGGTTTCATGTCTGCTATGGCGGCTTCTCAAATGGCATTGCATGGCTTGAAGCCAACATGTAGGAACCCTGTCTCTCATCCAACTTAGGTAATAATTTTTATGTCGTTCGCTCGGTTTTTCTGACTCTCTCTCTCTCTCTCTCTCTCTCTCTCTCTCTCTCTCTCTCTCTCTCTCGCTCGCTCGCTCGCTCGCTCGCGCGCGCTCTCTGTCTCTCTGTCTCTATCTCTATCTACCCATACATGCATGCATGTACGTATTTTACATGTATTTATAGATCCTCGTCTGTCGCCAATCCTCGTCTTTCTAAACCAGTGATGGAAGGATGATAATATGAACGATCCGGTCGGACCGGTCCTCTGTCTAATTGTTTTGTCAGTCTGCTGTCTGTATAATTTTTTATGTCTGTCCTCACTGTGATGAGGAGAAAGTGGGAAGAGACAGTTGTTGGGTCGAAATTTTGTGGGCCATAAAAGTGCGCATACGTCTCAAATGAACAGGTGAAGTTTGGGTGTAAGAGAACGTCGGAAAGCTGGACATCTGGGGGGAGGGCGTTTACGGTCGCATATTTCGCTTGCTTTTCTCTCTCTCTCTCTCTCTCTCTCTCTCTATATATATATATATATATATATATATATATATATATATTATTGTGTGTACATATATATATATGTACACACAATAATTCGTTTTGCATAGGTA
The DNA here is from genome assembly GCA_949752735.1 of Lumbricus terrestris. NCBI lineage: Eukaryota > Metazoa > Annelida > Clitellata > Crassiclitellata > Lumbricidae > Lumbricus > Lumbricus terrestris. The sequence goes on from OX457036.1 coordinate 43,500,759, forward strand.
AATAGGTGTTTTGACGGCGATGAAATTGTTTTGCTCATTCTCGCTGTTCTCTGTTTCTCTGTCTTCGTCGTTATTTGCTAAACCAATTAACTTTTTTATTTCCTGTGAACTCTGGCAGTGCTGGAGATAGTGTTTTCGTGAGTCATCAAAAGGCGACACAATATAAGTGTAGGCCTTCTGAGTATATGTATAATTGTGTGTGTGTGTGTAGATCTATATATGTGTGCGCACGCGCGTGTGCGTTTGTATGTATGTATGTGTGTGTGTGTGTGTGTGTGCGCGCGCAAGCATACGCTCTTGCTGTGGTCCATAGTCATACAATATTGTTGCCTCTCTAAGACTCTAATTGTGTGAAACTGACTCTCAAAAAGTGAAAACTGCAGACGCTGCCCCTGCGAGAGCTTGTGACAGACCATGGTAATTTTCTTGGACTGAAGTATAACAGTAAACGTGGGAACAGTTAGCCTACTGTTCAGAATTTATTTCCCGTTGGCGTCATTGGCATTTGATGCCATTATAAGATGGCGCTAAACTGTTGACTCCGCGCTGCCACTTAAATTGCACTACGTCACGTACACGGTCGCAGTAAAAGTTGCGGATTTTTCTAACTGCATTAGACACAGCTATAGGTTTAGTTTAGTTCGTTTGAATTGCAAAATTGAGAGTGTAAAGCCTTCCTCTCGGGTAATTGCGAAATATATCAGCACCTGTTCTTACCTCGAGAGACAAGACTCTCAATACAGTCATTTCTGGCACTTTGACTTTCCTTGGGCCACGTTCACCTAATGTTTAACTAATTGATTTTTTATGCCTATACTTGCATGAAATTGTGCGTCCCTGACTCAATGCGATGAGTAACTGGTGCATAGTCATAATACACTTTGCAGGTAAATTATACTCTTTTACCGTAGGTTTGAGGATCGGTCTTAATTTAATCGTTACTCATCGGCCACAATATTATGCATGTCGTTACATATCAACAAATAACAGGTATAGCAGTTATTCGACACTTGCGTTTTACAGATTATCGTACTTGCAAGGCTTTTTATAGCGTGCAGTTCCACACAAAATGTGCATTATTATTATTATTATTACATAAATTTATTACGCGCGCAAGGTCACACCAAAGTGTGAATCTGAGGCGCGGATCAGTTCTAAATGAATTTGTGCAGTTGTAGAAGCAATTCTGCGCAGTTAAAAATAGTAAGAATGTCATTGTCCCCAAGTGAGAGTAGGTTATCATGCATGGAGAATGGGATGGGAAAGAACTTCTTTCCCATCAAAGAAGGGCTGTGCAGCTCTAAAAATTCAGTTATACACAAAGCACTAAATACTTGCACAATGTGGCATTGCTTAGGTTGTGAACTTGTTGTCAGTTGTGAACTTGTTGTCATTGCAGATGATGCGGATGTTGAGTGGTTGGTTGTCCGTTGTCCTCGTCTTCGGATACAACGCCGATGACCTCGAGACAACCATCAACCCAAGTGAGTTATAGCTATACACCGTGATTCAAAAAAAAGTAAGCCAAATTATTTTTAATATGTCTCCAATGCCTGAAAACATATCACGCTAAAATTTTCCAAATATTTAGAGAATTGGACCAAGAATATGATTCCAAAATTTCATGAAATAGAGTTGAACGGATAAAAAGATATGTATCTGTCAACTTCATCTCCCGAAATTTCAGTTTTCAGCATGTCTGTTATGGTGTTCTTTGCGGTTTCGACGCTTGATAGTTCCCAATTTTGGTCTTCAGTGACCCTGAAGTAAAAAATTAATGGAGCCTATTATCGTGACGTTCTGCTGTCACAACATCTTCTACCTGTAATCAGAAATCTAGCCCCAGAAGGCTGCTTTTTCAACAGGACAGTGCCCCAACTCACAGAGCCAAGGAAACCATTGAAATGCTGACAAGAGAGACGCCATACTTCATTTCTCCCACATTATGGCCTCCGAACAGCCCAGATTTGAATCCTGTCGACTATGAAGTGTGGAGCTTGATGCGAGACCGAGTAGACAACAATCCATGATATAAAAGATCTGAAGCAACGCTTGATGGAAGTGTGAGATGGCCTGGACCAGAGGATAATCGACGATGCTGTTGCCCAATGGCGCCAGCACCTCCAAGCTTGCGTGCAAGCAGAAGGAGGACATTTTGAGCATCTTAGTTAATTAAATAATCAAACCAAACTGTTGGTTAAAATTGTTATTCAATTCTCTACATATCTGGAAGATTTCAGTATGATTAATCATCAGGTATTAGAGATATAAGAAAAACAGTGTGACTTACATTTTATTGAATCTAACAGAAAATTGTTTGCAAACTGAAATTTCGGCATATGAAGTTGACAGATACATATCTTTTTATCCGTTCAACTTTATCTCATGAAATCTTGGAATCATATTCTTGGTCCAGTTCTCTAAATATTTGGAAAATTTTAGCATGATATGTTATCAGGCATTGGAGATATTTGAAAAACATTTTGGCTTACTTTTTTTTGAATCACGGTGTATAGTGCCTACAATTATTTACCTTCAAGAAATTTGCCTTAATCAATAGAATCTTCACCAGCTTTAGAAACGTTACTTTATCATCCTTCCTATGTTGATCTCCACTATCATTATCGTCAAATTATCTTCAGCAATTATATCTTCACCGAGCATATCTTCATTAACTTCATCTTCCGCGGTTTTATCTTCGTCAATCTGATCTTCATTTTGACCAACCTCCTAATTTTCATCAGTGTCTTTAGCGATCAATCTTATTTGCTTAAATATTGCCATTAGCTATTTTCATCAATCATGTCTTGGTATAATTAATCAGTTCACCTTCACAAATCTCCAACACCATTCTCCTTACTCCTTAGAGTCCTTACCGAGCTAAGGCCCGCCGCCCTCTACGCTCCAATATTAGCATGCAAGACATTCAGTGCCATCTCAATTCAGATAAGTACGCACTAGCTGGGGTACCCGGCGTTACCCGGGAATTTTAGGCTTCGGGCCGTTCCCCGCCAATCCCTCCCTCCGCCCCTCCCTCCATCCCACCATCCCTCCAACCCTCCTTCCATCCCTCCCACTCTCCCACCCTCCCTCCATCCCACTCTCCCACCACCCATCCTCCCTTCCACCTCCCTACCACCCTCACTCCCTCCTACCATCCCTCCCTCCCTCCCACCCTTCCATCCTTCATCCTACCATCCCACCATCTCCTCCCTCCTTCCCTTGAAGCGAAGTTTGCGATGAATTAAAGTGCTTTGGTTGGTGAGTATGCAAGAAGATGTGGGGGAATATCCCTACGCTTTAATTGATGCTGATTAGGGTTCGAATCCGACAATATAATTATGGTTCGCCGATTCGTAGGCTGAGATTCGAGAGCGCAGAAAATCCAATTGTCTGTCTTTTGAGAATGGAAGGAGAAATGGAAACAGCGAAGGCTGGTGAGGTGACTGAGGTCAATCCAGTGCACCTTCATTTTCTGTTAACTGGGATTGATGCAATGTATGGCGCTGTAAACACGGCGCTGGCAAGCACGCCATGAGTATTTGGACGGGTGGCCATATGCATGTACGTGTGTGATGCCCGACCATCTGAGTTGGCCAGCTCAGACCTCCATCTGTTAGGGGTCGATGGTGCGCGAGTGGTGTTCGAGTTGCTTCACACACGGCGGCGGAGGCGGCGGCGGCGGCGGCGGCGGCGGCGAGTCCAGAGCAGGGAAATCCAATTAATTATCTTCCATGCTCCGAGGAAGGAGGGTAGCGGATGGCGAGGAAGTGGACGTGTGTGAGGGCGGGTATAGTGTCATGCAGTCGGATATACTGCAGCTGTCAAGCATGCACGCTGAAGTCTAAGCAACGCATTTATTACCGTATATATTTATGCCGCTGTACTAGAAGCGAATCTCAAAATGGCGCTACACAATGAACGCAGTTGAGCGATTTCAGCTTTGGCGAACATAGCTCTCCATCTAAAATTATTCATTATATCTCGGGTCGGTGTATAAATATTGTTGGTGGAATGATATTTTTGTGTTGTGATTCAGCTATGCTAACAAATATAGCAATTCCAGCCTTGATTCAGAGTAGTCATTCAGCTTCTCTTTAGGATAGGCTACTTTTTATTAAGATTCGAACTCTTGTGAAACGTAAATGTTACTAAGTGCTCCATCAACAGCATATTTATCAACAGTAGGCCTGCTCTTAGTATTCACCTCTCATTGTTTAATCATAGTAAGCGACGATTGAAACTCTAGCTCCAAGATCATGTTCGGGAAGTGTCTGAAATTCTGAATAGACTACGCATTTGCCTGTCATTGACATCTTGGCCATTTTCAGTTTTTAATATTTTAGTTCCACTTAAAAGACATCATCAATGTTTTCTATTTAGTTGCATTTTACTTGCTTTGTGGTTACGCAGTCGCTTTGCCCCCTATTCTTCATAGAGGGTAATAGAAATCGAGGTCCGCGACCCTCTTACTGGCTCCTCTTTCAAGCTCTTTGTTACCTGGTTGTCTCGTAGCCTTGCCTATAATATTGCTTCCTTGCAACCTGGTCACCAAATAAATTGAATTAAAATTGAATCACCACACCCACAACCACACCCACATACATACATACATACATACATACATACATACATACATACATACATACATACGTACATACATACATACATACATACATACATACATACATACATACATACATACATACATACATGCATACATGCATACATGCATACATGCATACATGCATACATGCATACATGCATACATGTATACATGTATACATGCATACATGCATACATACACAAATATAAATATCATATGCTATGGTGCAGTTGTGATATTAGCTTTGTCCTTTCACTGTGACGTCATCTCTTTGATCTAAGAACACTACAACGTCACTGATTTTGTCTATGGAAAAAATTTGACTGATGATGCTAGGACAGCTAGGTCATAAATTTATTCTATGGACTTCTTATTGTAACAACTGCCCTTTGTTATACAATTTTGTTGACTCACACACACGCACACGCGCATTGTTTATGTTTTATGGGCAAGTTGTTGCTATAACAACAGCTTTGTGCCATTGAGTTTGTATTATGACGATGTCTCCTTTGTCTATTCAAACCATTTGCAACCTCAATTGTTTAGTGACGTGTAGTTAGGATAAAGGCCATTCCATATTGTGACGACATATCTCTGTTCTGCAAACTATATTGTTACGCGATTAGCTTTGTTCGTGGACATGTAGTTGCTATGGTGATACCTTTGCTACATGAATTTCTCGTTGATTGTGACGACATATCTTTGTTGTTTAAAAATATAAACAGGTAAAAGGTTCCCAAGTGCCAGGTATAACGCCTATATAAAAGACACATCATGGGCCGGTTCAAAAGTCCCAGGGCCTAAAGGTAGCAAGGACGGGACAGGGCCCTCAGGCCGTATGTTGCCCGCCTTAGCTCTATATTTATCTTTGTTTCCCTCAAGATGATCTTTGTTTACTTTCTTATTAATTTTTTTATATAATTATTATTATTATTATTATTATTATTATCATTATTATTATTATCATCATTATTATTTTTTTACCCGAGGTATCTCAGATCCCTCGGGATTTCAAAAAATTATCCGGAGACGTAAAAAATGCATTCTGGATTATCATTATTATTATTATTAAATAAATAAATTTGTAACGCGCGCAAGGTCACACTGAAATGTGAATCTGAGGCGTGGATAGTCAGCCGCCAGAGGAAGATGCAGTCAGAGATCCATGTACTTAAAGCCAAGGAGAAGTAGTGAGTTTTCAGCCGCTTTTTGAAAGAAGGAAGTGAAATTGAGCATCGAAGAGAGAGTGGAAACCGATTCCATTCCCTGGGTGCAGACTGCAGAGGCATGGAATGCACGCGAGCCCATAACTGTTTTGTATCGAGGTTCGGCTAAAAGATTTGTACCCGATGAACACAAACAACGAACGAGGAGGAATGTAAGGAGTTAGTAGTGACTGAAGAAATATAGCAAGATGTATCGGTGCTGAGGGATTTCTTGGTCAGACATGCCAATTTGAATTTTATCCTGTACTGAACAGGAAGCCAGTGCAACTGATGGAGTAGGGCTGAGGAACTAGTTTGTATTGGGAGGCTGCAGCTACTTTAAAGATGAAATTTGTTTACCTTAAGATGATCTTTGTTTACCTTAAGATGAACTACGGCTTAAGATGATCTTTGTTTACCTTAAGATGATCTCTGTTTACCTTAAGATTCTATTCTATTCTATTCTATTTTGGGATTTATAAAGCGCCTCTCACAGTACAACCTAATCAGAGGCGCTCCCAGTGCGAAGAACTCCTGAAAAAAGAAAAGTCTTAAGACAACGGGCAGAAAAAGTAAAGCCTCCAGATAAAATCTGGGAACGAATAACAGGAGGAACGCCATTCCACAGTAAAGGGCAGACAGAGGCAAAGGCGCGATGTTGGGCTGTGGCAGTCCGAGATCGTGGTACAAGAAGATCATGACGGTCTAAAGAGCGGAGAGGACGTCCACCGGTAGCAGAGAAAGGTTTCCTAATAAGATCACAAAGGTAGCGAGGCGCTTGACCCAAAAACATCTTATAGGTAAAAAAAAGAATTTTATATTGAATCCGGGCAGTCAAAGGAAGCCAGTGAAGGTGCTCAGTCATGAAAGTCGAAATGTGAGAGAAACGAGGAAGGCGGGCAATCAAACGTGCAGATGCATTAAGTACCGATTGAAGATGATCTCTGTTTATCTTAAGATGATCTCTGTTTACCTTTAGATGATCTTTGTTTACCTTGAGATGATCTCTGTATACCTTTAGATGCTCTCTGTTAGCCTTAAGATGATCTTTGTTTACCTTAAGATGATCTTTGTTTACCTTAAGATGATATTTGTTTACCTTAAGATGATCTCTGTTTACCATTAGATGATCTCTGTTTACCTAAAGATGATCTCTGCTTACCTTTAGATGATCTTTATTAACCTCAAGATGATCTTTGTTTACCTAACCTTGGCTCATCTTGACGTGTCGTGTTCTCCCTGTTACTCGTTGAGCTCCTTTCGTACTCGCTAAATGAAGCGTTGCCTTGGCAACTAGGCTAATTCATATAACTAGACAATAACTTCTAATCATGGAACCTCTTAATGTCGCAAGTTGAGCAGATGAAAGGCAGATAGTCGAGTGCATCATTATATGCGGAAGACTAATCATTTATATTGCGCCAGGTTCATGCACTTGCGTTGGGCTTTGTGGACGTAGCTACGGAGTAATAATATGCGCACGTATTGACATTTAAATTTTAAACGCATTATCAGTGCGTCTGAGAGATGCGAAAAGGCGCTTCATAATAATTAGTTATTAGACATTTTTATTGAACTCAATACAATTATACATACATGTCATACATGTTAATAAGTAGATCTATAAACATAATCAGAATTAAGAAAATTCACATAGACCTAAAGAGTAGGCAGAATAACAACGTGGGAGCAATAGGCACACCAGAAGGTACAAGTCCCGCTAAGTAGGGGTCTAATTACCATTGAGAAGTGCAATAAGGCAATGAACAGTGAGTAGTAAACCTGTAGGGGACATTAGAATGCATCAAATTTACTTAACTATGAAACAAAGAAACAAAATGACAATTTTGAGGTACATGTACATTTTAATTAATTGTCTTGAGTTATTCAAAGGCTCGCTGAGTGCATAAACCACAGGGAAAAGGGAATGCGGCTGTGTGTGTGTGCGTATGTTTATACGCCCACAGTTTCGCAGTTATTGACCGAAGTCGTGGCGGAGAGTGTATGTGAATGCGCTTTGGGTGAGAGGTAGGGTTGGGGTCCGGGAGTAGGGTCAGAGCGGGGTGGGACGGAGAGGGCGAAAACCCGAAATTTAGCGCGGTCAACGCCGGATACCACAGAGGCGAAAAAAACTAAAATTTTCCGGGCAACGCCGGATACCATGGTTAGTAAGTTAATGAAACAAGAACAAAAACAAAAACCAACTATACTTTAAGCTGCTGGTCGGTAATTAAGATGCGCTTTTATAGCCTACAACCGATATTTCATTTACACAGTTGCATGGTCTTCAAACGTTTCAAGAAGACAGATCCAATTATATCACAGTCTTGTGACGTTAAGAGTGATTAATATTAATTAATTAATATTAATTTCAGCACAGATAAAAGACATCGATAGTCACCGTGGTTCCCACCGACGAAGTGTTCCCATCTCAGTCTGGTCTATGCCTACTGGGTCTAGGTCGTCCTCTTGATTCCGTAGTCAGAGCAGGTAGACGTCCGCAGGAGAGCAGGTGTCGATCCGCGGATGGTCGGCCATCAATTCCCTGGGTCTGGATTAAATCTCCATTAAGCAAAACGTTTGTCGATCAAATCTCCATAAAAATACATGCATGTAGGTTCTATACAGGTCGTTTGTTACATTTTTAGTCTGCGACTTGTTGTAGCAAAGTCTAAGCATCATCGGTAGACTATAGATATTAATAATGCAGAAGTCAATATCAAATAAAAGAATTTATTTGGCGACCAGTGACGATGAAGTGGAAAAAAATTAAGCCCAGCAAAACTTAACTAAAGTATAGCAAATTTGGACAAACAATCGTTGGATGATGGATGTCTGGCTTTACCGAACAGATCATCGTGCAACACAAGATGTCTTTGAGACGCGTAATGAATGGAGTAATAGAATGCGGCACCTTGATTTGTCCAGAGCTTTGTGTCAATTGCGATACGACAAATTGCGGCAATGAGAACGCATAGAGCGCTGCTAGACACATAAAACTGTGGATTAGATTTAGATTATAAACACATTCTCCTGGATGGTATCAAGGCCATTCGCCAAATGTGGGTGTATCACGCCATGCTTTCATTCTCTAATAACTCATCCTATTTTCTGTATTGTCCTTTGACCATTGCCGGTGAATAAGCTGGTCTCCCTGACGTGGCTTTTGTGGGCGCTGAGAAATTCTCGAAGATTTACATTACATTACATTTATAGGCTTGCCTAGTCATGCTCCAATTCTCAACTTGCACATTTCGCAGACTTTCCCCATATTCAACCAGGTGGCCTGACTGGCATTCTGAAGCTGTGCCAAAAGATTACGACTGCCCAAGTATAACTATAGCATTTTGAACCAATAGCTAGTTGGAACTTTCATTTCTCATACGTTCATTCTCCAAAAGCTCTTATGCCATTTTGCTCTCAACTGAAGACCTTGCCTTCTGTTCAACTGGTCTATCCGCCATAGGTTGACTGGCCTATCCAGTGGTATCCACCATAGGTTGAGTGGCCTATCCACCATGGGTTGACTGGCCAATCCACCATATATGTTGACTGGCCTACCCACCATAAGTTGACTGGCCAGCGGTTGCAGTGCACCGACTGTTGGGAACTCGGTACAGATCTAATAGTAATGTTATAATAATATTTTCCGCTTATTCAACAATCCTGTTGACAGACCGCAGCCGGTTACAGTGTGCAGTTATGCAATTATCTTAATTAACATCAATCTTAACTACACCAACAGAACAGACAGCCTGAAATACAACAGCGCTAACTGCAGCCTCCAAGGCACGTCTATTCTACTGACTGGGGCCTTGGGAATCGAACTCAGCCCCGCTGATCCCCATGAAAATGTGTTATCCAATGCGTCACCGGGGCCCCCCTCTGACTGACTGCGGCTTCAGTCTGGTACTCAACGGCTTATTCCTTAAGTACATCTGCACAACAGAGCTATACATGTATAGAAAATTTTCAATTAATTATATTATTTTTACCCTATGATCTGTCATGCTTTGCACTTTTTCTTTGATTATCTGAAAACTCTTTATACCAAACATTGGTCTGTGTCTCTAAGCCACATGATTTCTTTAGACCATTAATTTTTTCTTCTCGATCATTTTAAAAGCTTCAAGTCGCATATTTGCTCTCTATTTCTCTCTGTCTCACTCTGTCTCAGTCTCTCTGTCTCTTCCTCTGTCTCTGTCTGTCTGTCTGTCTCTCTCTCTCAGTCTCTCTCTCTCTCTCTGCTGCTTTCTTCTCCATTTCCCGCATTCATCTGTCCATTTCTCCCCCGGTTATTTTTCTCGAAGCCAAAAGCACAGCAGCTGGCAATCAGTCTTTCTGTCGTCAAAGCGCCTTTAGAAACACCTCCGCTGTTTTCCTCATTAGTTCTTCACGTGGTTAACAATCGTCCGCTGGTTCCCTGCCTTTGTTTCCGGTCGCTGAGTGAAACTGCGCATGCCTAGTTGTCAGACGTCAACAGAGAGCTGCAGTCAACCTTCTTTGTCCGTTCGTTCGTGCGTTCGACGAAATGCACGGAAGACCTTCCAGTTGTTAGAGGTTTCAATAGAAGCGGCTGTCTTCGACGACGACGATAAAAAAAAGCCGTGCAGCAACTGCATGTATAATATATAGGCTACAGACGTGCATGCATGCACAATGCACATAATTTGCGCGCACAACAACATTCTTATGCACACAAATACACATGCTCATAATATATCTACGCATAGCGTGTACACATCATGCATATATAGTATGAGCTTGTATACACATTATACATGACCTGCGTGACTTGCCTTGGCGATTCTCTGGCACGCATTACAGCCGCTCATTTGTGGAAGTAGTTCTCCACCTATGAGTAGTAGAGCTTTCATAGGCTATTTGAGTTTCATGATCGGTTGGCATGAAAGGCGATTGATCCGGCCTTCAGTGGTTCAGATTTAGCCAGAACTAAGTCCCGTTGCCCAGAGGAAGGCGATGTGGACTTACTGAACCTCCTCTCCCTACACATAAATTATGCTATTTATGCATGCGCAATTGCACATACACGCATACATATACAAGACCAACTCCATATGCACATGAATGTATACACATTCACTTACACGCTACACAAAGAGACACGGATAGCAGACAAGCAGGCATACACAAGGACAAACGAGAAAAAAGACTGTCGGGCAGCATACAGCGGAAAATATCAGAGGCAAGCAACCATTCTATAAACAGACGGAGAGAAGCAGACAAGCATGCAGAGGGCAGCCAGACAGACATACAGACAGAGATGATGATCTATGGCTAGTGCGTTCGTCAGTCAAAGAACGACAGTCGCTCTAATCGACCAGTGCTCTACTACCGTGCATAAGAGACGAAAGCATTCAATCTCGTGACGACTTTTTTTCATCCGCCGATGTCCAGACAATTCAGCGAGATAGAACTGAAGACTCGTCTCTCTCTCTATGTTTCATCACCACAAAGGCTACTCATCCTACCCCTTCATCTTCATATATCATATACATCAAGGGCGGCGGATACAGAAATTTTCGAAGGGGAGGGGCCAAAATGTTCGGTCTTGGGTAGGGAAAATTTGTCGTCTTGGTCGCCGAAAAAGCTGATGACTTTCCAAGAAAAAAAGACACCATTTTATCCGTCAAAAAGTTGATGACCTATTTAAAAAAGGATTTAGTCGTACGGGCCTCGTGTGCGGACTTCGTGCACATGGTGTGGGGAGGGCCTACGGAATTACTCTTGAGGGCCACCTCAACTTTCCGAGCCAGAATAGCTGGTCAAAAATAAATAAATTTCTAAATTGGGACCATGGCCGGATTGACCCCTGGATCCGCCCCTGATATACATATTATATATTATATATAGACTCTATTATATAAATTTATATAAAGAGCTAAACGCGTATATAGGCCTAAGGTCACATTAGAAGTCAAAACGAAGGAAAATCATCAAATCTATATGCTCATCCAGTATCGGAGTTGTAGAAAAATAACTGAGTGGCCAGACTATGATCCACGTGGAGTTGCGGTTTGAAAAGAAGATTTAACTTTGGGCCATAAGAGCCACCAAACTTCCGGCAATAATCGCACTCTGCATGTAACCTATAATTATAGATGTGACCAACCAATTGATGAAAGATGTGCACAGCTCATGCGCAAAATGTCTATGTCTACCAGGTATACGTCTGTCTCTATTTCTGATTGGATCCTATGACATCGTATATCCTTTCTTCATTTTATTATCTTACCCGTTTACCTGTCTCTGGTTCATTCGGTATCATTCCTTTCCATGCACTCCATCATTGCACTTAAATTGAGCTTTAGCTGCATGTTCTTATAGCATAGTGCCATTTCTACGAAAATTGCAAAGATTATGGGTCTCCGATGGCCTGCCAGAAATAATGGAGGCCATTAGATGGAATTGGAATTAGGACGAAGTCTATTGATTGGTGTCGCTGCAGCGCAATGCCAAATCATAAAAGCACAGAGGCTAATGCGTAGCGTTTGAAAGCCTCTTGACTCATTTCGTCTCCAACTATAGATACTTCTGTAGCGCAGTTGTAACAAATCACAGTCAATCAGTGTATCAATTCTACCGTTTGTAGAAATCAAGTGTCAGGAATCAATTCATCAATCAATCAATCAGAATTCATATAACGCCCTTTCAAGGACCCTACGCTTTGTCCCGGCCCAAGGCAAGCGAGATAGGACAGTCTTCAACAGGCGTTGAAACTGAGAATATAGTTTAGGTGTAGTGTCGTTTAAATATATTCATATGAAGCAGACAATGATACACGAAGCATGCTGACACAAGATTCTACAAGGGAGATACAAGAAAGCGGTAGACTATGATGGAAAGTGTGATCGTGAAAACCGTTAGAGATTCTCTACAAAGCTGCGAGAGGGATATTCATGATATTCAACACTGGTTGAGATAATAATGGATGATAACAACGATTAATAGAGACGTTGAATGCGACTAAGAGACAGTGTCATTAGAAAAACCACACTATGTACATATGCTATAGCCTATGCAGCAGTAGAAGAAATCAAATTTTACTTGGCGGCCAAGAGAGAGAGAGAGAGAGAGAGAGAGAGAGAGAGAGAGAGAGAGAGAGAGAGAGATGGAGACAAAGAGAGACAGACATACAGAGAAACAGATAGACAGACGGACAGATAGACAGACACAAAGACAGAGACAGACACAGACACAGACTAAGACAGAGACAGAGACAGTGACAAAGACAAAGACAGATACAGATACAGAGACATTGGTAATATGAAAAATGACAGAAAGTGAGATGATACAAGAATCGATCAAAGGAACGAGGACTCGCGCGTTGAAGGTCGGAATGAATTGGTGCAGAAAATCAGAGGAACGTGTCATTATTCGGATCAGAAGGGAATGAGGAAATGAGAGGAAGAGCTTTAGGATGACACGGTGCTAAGAAAGTAAGCGTGACAAGGCTGAGGAGGCAGGGAGCGTGTGCTATGGATGAGGGAATGAATACCGGATGAGAAAAAGACGATCGGAGTGAGGAGGGAGCTGTAAGTTCTCTGCAGGTATACCGAACAGGAGAGAGAGAGAGAGACAGAGAGAGAGAGAGAGAGAGAGAGAGAGAGAGAGAGAGAGAGAGAAAGAGAGAAAGAGAGGAGAACCTCAGAGAGTTAACATCCGTCCTCAGCCATTCCGAGCATGCGCAGTTGCCACTTCCGGTCGCGTCCGTCGAAAGCATCGCTGGAAGCAGCTGCGTGCAACGCCACTGCGCATGCGTGGAATGAAGCACCACCTGGCGACGAAACTCGGTTTCTTGACCTAACGAATCGCAGCCCAGCTGGTCGCTATCGATTTCGTGACTGCCAGCAGGCCCGCCGAGAGGGGGGGACAGAGGGGGCAAATGCCCAGGGGCCCGGCGACTTTTAGGGGCCCGGAGGGGCCCGGGATACACTGACTACAATATTTTTTTATTATATTGATTGCGGACGGCGAGCCCTGCAGTCTTGGCCTATACAAAGCTTATGATTTAAACCATTTTAAATATAACCTAATATCACTGTCACTTTATAGTAATTGAACATTTATATAGCGCCGCTCACAGATTCAGTGGCGCTCCCGACCCAAGCTAGTGCTCACCGCTAACAAATAGTATAGTTTTCAGACGTTTATGGAACAGGGGAAGAGAAAGGCCAAGAAGCTCAGAACGGAGCTTGTGAGGAAGGCGGTTCCAACAAGTAGGACCAAGATATGCGAAGCTTCTGGACTGGGCCGTAGCTCCACGCATGCGCGGAACAACTAGAAGGCCATATAGCTAGGCTACAACTGTTAAAGTTTCAAATAACTGACCATGCATTACCTTGCTCATCAGCTTTTTGCCAAATTAGATCTAGGTATCAAAACGCTCTTCTGCTAAATAATTAGTTTAATAAGCCTTTTTCGATTTCAATCATTAAGTAAACGAATCTAAAAGGTAAATTTCTATCGTTATGATGGATTTTAGACAAAAATCTGGAGCACAAAAACGAAAAGAAACAGGTAATAGAAAAGGCACAAGTTGATAGTCGCACGTTATTTTAATTAGGGACTCAATAGAAAGCAAAATACCAGAGCCCGTAATCAATCCCATGGCCTAATCGGTTGATTCTAGTGAATTAGACATGCATGATGATCATAACCGAATGAACGAAAATGAAGTTTGCATGTGGTTTCAGTATCGTCATTCCAAAAGATGACATTATAATAATTTATAAATAAGACTTATGAAAATGCTGAAACTATAGGAACTGTAAAAAAGGCTTGGTTTTAATGTTGGCACTGCCACGAGGGCCCGTGCCTACACAAACGACTGAGACCTGTTATAGTCCTCTGAGACCTATAAACACTAAACAGTCCTCCAAGACATCCGGACAATTTCCGGCGATGAGGAATTTCCGAAGTGCATTTTTAAGATTCGCAAACAAAATGGAGACTAGGCTATATCAGGATACCATAAACGAGTTTCCTGCAGTTAAATCAGGAAAGATTGCTTGTTGATTACTCTATAATTTTAAAATTAAATTCTTAACATTAAAAGCCGAATAAAATCATAAATGTATGCATTATCGTACATTCGTACCCAGAATTTTTTTTCTTCTATTTGTTCTTAAATTTGCTCAAAAAGTCTAAATTATAGTGTATAGGGCCCGTGACTGCTCTGCCCAGGGGCCCGAAATTTCTGTCGGCGGGCCTGACTGCCAGGGTAAAGAGTTCAAGGTCAAATGGGCGAATGTGTATACGCAGACGTTCATCCGGTTGAATACTGCATTAATCTCTTGTAATATTAATTATTGTGGATTCTAGTTTTACGATTCACCTTCAAGTTAAGGGAGGTCGGTGGCTGAGTGGGATGGGCAACTGATTTTAACCACTGCGTCGTCAGCGTGTGTCACATCAGGAGACGAGCGCTTCCACGTAAACCTATTAAACATACCAAAAGACAAGTATAGAGACGCTCTTCCGTCTGCATGGTCTTGTTAACTCCTCTCTCTCTCTCTTTCTCTCTGTCTCTGTCTCTGTCTCTGTCTCTGTCTCTGTCTCTCTCTCTCTCTCTCCCCCTCTCTCTCTCTCTCTCTCTCTCTCTCTCGCTCTCTCTCTCTCTCTCTCTCTCTCTCGTTAGCTACCTGACTCTCCCCTTCACTTCAAAAACTGTCATGCACACAGCTTCTTCTATTTCAAATTTATTTCAGAAATCTGCTGCCCCGTTTGACAGATAATTAAGTCGACCAGTCCAATTGGCATCGCCACCGTTCCATTGCGAATCAGATATCGACACGGAACCCTATATGGAATTCTTCGCCACTACGAAGTCATGGACTTCTGTATATGAAAGTATTGAACGGAAATCGTTGCCTTGGAATCGGGCCATTTCGATGCTGCCGTATGATCTAATAACTCCAATGGCGTCTAATAATAAGACACAAAAATAATCTTCAATCATTTGGGTTTTAGCAGATGGCGCATTTCCGATTCAAAGCCACATAACAGTTCTTAAAGCATCCTAGAAGTACTGTAAGCTGATACCGATGACGTCGTATACATTTTCGTAGCTACTATTATTACAATTACCATAATTTTACGTCGTCGTGCATGCGCTCTAGTTATGCTATGTTCTTAGACAGCAATCCAAATGTAACGTAACGCTTCTGTCCAAGATCCTAATGGTAACTTCCCGGAGGATTTAGATACCTATAATAATAACAGTGAGGTAATTGGCAAAATGCGTATATCCAGGTGATAGTCTGAGCCACTGACTTAATTAAAGACCAATGTGAAAGATCGAAGTCTATGGAAAACCTTCGCCTGATTTTTCCTCCTCAGTGTCATCTATTCACCTTCTTCAAACCCGGTCATTTTAAATAATTATGTCCCTCTGGAGTCTAGAAATCAGAGCCTCCCATTATTTTGTCGTTGTTCATCGCTCATTATATCTCTCTTCCGTTCTCTGAAATTTTCTCTTTATTTCAGTAAATTCCTTGGTATCAATGTGTCCACGGATAGAGCTGAAGCAAATAAACAAAATGTAGCCTGAATGAAACTGCATCAGTGATGGGAAATTGTGTAAACAGGTGAGGTAACTTTACCAGCAAAAGAAATCACAACTTAAACGAGAGTCAGTCTTAACCAGAGTGGAGTTCCTTCCCCCCCCCCCCCTAAAGTCGTACCGTGATCTGCCAGTCCACGCATATAATCTCCCGTCGTCCGTTCGGCCTCTGATCTGAGGCTTTGTGTCCAATGCACTTCGCCAGGCTTCCATGATCCAATCGGTCGATTCTTCTTCCGGTCAGTTGGTCGACGTCGCCATCCAGCCAAACCAATTTAGTCGGATGACGGTCAAGGAATCAACGTCCGTCGATTAAGATACGCGGGGCTTTTCCCCCAGCCCTCACCCTCAACACCCCCCCCCCCACCCGCCCGCCCGCCTTGTCTCTGTCCGTGCAGCCCCACCCTGCGATCCGCCCTGTCATCTGGATGTCTCATCTTCCGCCTCAAGGACCCGACAATTGGACGCGCTACCAAGTGAAACCTCATACCGACAGTGCACTCTCCTCTTCTCCTTCCTCCCTTCGTCCTCCTCCCACTCCTCTTCGTCCTCTTTTCCCCTTCTCTTCGTCCTACCTCCTCCTGTCCTCCCTCTTAATGTCTTCCCTCTCCTCCTCGTCGTTGTCCTACTCACTCTCCTCGTGTGCACTGAGTTGTTGCATCGATATATTTTGCATAAATCGATGTTAGCCGAAATTTTGAGAGATTATACCAAGTGGCGCAAAAGAGAAGAATTTGAACGTTCTGATTAGATTTTAAAGGCTTGTCATAAATGTCACGACGCTTTTTAAGATAGACCTATGATTAGCCTGTCAAAATCTAATACATTGATGGACAGCAATCTCAGTGTTTGGCATAGCGTATCAGTATCCATGCGAGTACTTTTAGTGACACATACGCAAGTAGGCTTACTAGCAGGCCTGTACTATGAAAGTATCAGTATAATTATTCTATACACTTTATGTATACACTATATATTACCAGTGCAAGTAGTACTTTGAGATGTACTTAAAATCTGAAATAGTAATTTTCCATACGCATGCGTAGGCCTACATGCCTACACGCACACACAAGTATACATGAATGCAAAACTTGCAATACGTATACATGCAGAAATGCAAGCACTATAGTATACCTATGTCAGAGTTGGTGCTACCCTATTTCTGACCCAGTAAACAGTAGTAGGCCTAGTAAATGGAGCCCCTGGCAACTGAATGGTATAGTATTGTATTGTATTATGCTATATTATTTGTAACATTAAGGGCAATAGTAACGGTGACTAAGGCCACCACGTGCATGCATCATCAAAATTAACTCACCGGTGTGTCTAAGTTTTAAGAGCCGTGCCTTTCAAAGACCCTGGCCATTACTCTTATTACCTCTGTAGGCCTATATATAATCTTTGCTCTCGATAGCACCGGTAAACTTAATGGCCTGCAGGGCAGCTTTCGTGCTACCAGAACTATCAAAATTAATGGCAAGAGAGAAGTTGTACCGACCCTCCTTACGTGATTCGAATCCTTTAAGTTAGGACCATTCACACGTAATGACGACAGATTGTTGCAAGCCTAATGATGCCGAGACACAAGACGTATACTGCACGACAACGACGAGAGTCAGGTTCAACGAGGAAAATAATGATATCCTCCTAACGGTGCCACTTATTACTAACTACGACGCAGTAAAACGCACCGTGACAGATCAAGTGCAGTGTGTTTTTTAGGAAAAATTCCATAATGCGCAAAATGACCTTTAAAAACGCTGGTGAAAGATTAAGGCTCTCTTCGGATGATTAATTCATCGGTCTCATATGACATAAGGCATCCGTCTGTGTGTAATTATATGCATTTATTCTCGCGAGTGCAGTTTTTATTTTTGTTTTGTGTGTGCTTGCTTTTCGGTGCCTTTGTGCGTTCGTGCTCATGATGACTGCAGACAGTGCAGGTGTACGTGTAGATGTGCTCTACAGTGTTTCTTCAAGTGGGCTCGTTTCCTTGTTCGTATGTTTGTGTGTGTACTTGTTGTTTGTGTGTGCACTTGTTATAGCGCCCCTATTAAAGGCTTCTACTCAGAATCGCTCCCGACTACAGCGCGGACACTGAATCGGAGTTTCACGCCGAAGCGCTGAGCAATTGCGAGTGAAGGACTTGCTCAAGGAGGTCTACGAGGCGGTTTGAGGTGGATTTGAATCTGCAACCCTCCGGCTGCAAGGCAACGAACATACCCACTACACCACAGCACCCCACCATGCATTGTGTGCTTTTATGCGTGTTTGTACATAATATGCATGGTGTTGAATGTGTTCTTCTTAAGCGTCTGTTCACAAGTTTCTGTCAGTGTGTGTGTGTGCGTGTGTGTGTGTGCGTGTGTGTGTGTGTGTGTGTGCGTGTGTGTGTGTGTGTGTGTGTGTGTGTGTGACATTGTGGGGGCGTACAGAGCGATTTTTAAGAGTCTCCGCGGTGAGACGATGTCGTTGACTCGCTACTATACTTTCTCGGTTCAAATACTGTGTCTCTATTATAGCCTATCTCTGCCTGTCTACGTCTATCTTCGTGTGCGTCTGCGTGTGTGCCTGCTGTGCCTGTGTAAGTCCTTCTGTGTCGGGCTTCTTTCGTTTTCCAAGACAAATCCATCTACACGCGATCCTCTTCTTCGTCGTCTGTTGTCAAGTAAGCCGAGGAATCGATTGGAAAATAAGTTCGTTTCGGAGTGGTACGATGGGATCTTTAACCCACGTCTGTCTCCATCTCCTCCTCCTCCTCTCACTCAACCGATCCTTTCATGCAGGCACTCCTAGAAGTCATGTCTGCCAATACCAGATACCACCATAATATACCTATAATGCTAATGTGACCATGCAGAGCGCTCGAAGACGTCGTCTCCGTTGTCGCCGTCTTATTTGATCTTTTAATTAGCCATCTCTAAACGCTATGAAAGGCTTTTCAATGTGCTGAGATTTATTACGCACGCACATAAAAATTATGTGCATCGGTAAATACCTTTAAATACATGGCCATGCCTATTCTCATTCATACATGTATAGTCTGTGTAGGCCTATGTGTATTATAAATTTGTGGGTTATTCATAATTATTCGCATCCTAGACACGAAATTCATTTTCCAATTTTGCGGTTAAGCGTCGAGAACATGAACCCTCTTCTACATGTGCAATTGAACATGTACAATTGTATACATAGATCTATATGTCATAAAAAAGCAGTCTTGCAAATATACAGACAAACACAAAGCCCGCGGAATAACATAAAATACATACTTGCACACATACACACCTACATACATATACTACATACATACATACACGCATACATACCTACATACATACATGCATGCTTACATACATACATACATACATACATAAATACATACATACATACATACATACATACATACATACATACATACATACATACATACATACATACATACATACACACCTACCTACATACAAACATACATACACTGTGTCCGGATGAAAAGTAGTACACAACTAAAAGTGTCATAACCCGGTCAAAACTTTTAGGATTTGTCTGACATTTTTAATATAGCAACAGTGACCATATGTACACGAGATTCCAAAGTCGTTTGCAAATATTCGCGAGTTTGCCAAATTTATGAGCGTTTGCGATGGAGCACTGAAAAATTAAAGTTTCCAACATGGGCCCTCACATAAGAGAGTGAAGTTCGGCTACAGTTGGTGTTCAAAATGTCCTCCTCGTTGACGGACACACGACCGCAGACGTAGACGCTACTGTTTGATGGTCCGGTCGATGATCACTTGGTCAAACATCCGCCACTCTTCAATCAGACGCGCCCTACGCCCTACGGTTATCGATGTCATGAATACGCGTGAACGAAAAACGCGCCCCTCCAGTAAATGCACCTGGTACTCCGGATCGGGGTCTGGACTGCTGGGCGGCCACAGCTACGAGTAATGAAGCCGACTTTATCCCTGGACAACTACTACGTCTACGGTCGTGTGTTCGTGAACAAGAAGGACATTTTGAACACCGGATATAGCTGAATTTCACTTCTTTTCAGGTTTTCCATGTTGGAAAGTTCAATTTGTTGGTGCTGCATTTTAAACGCTCATAAATTTGACAAACTCACGAATATTTCTAATCGGCTTTAGGAACTCGTGTATATATGGTCACTGTTGCTGTATTAAAAATTTCAGACAAATCCTAAAAGTTTTGACCGGGTTATGACACTTTTAGTTGTGTACTACTTTTCATCCGGACACAGTGTAGTCCTACATACGTGCATACTTTATTACCACGCAATTCGAATCAACGGTCCGATTACCTCGATAATGTCTGTATACGACCAGACATTACTTCAACAGACCATACATCACAAAAACACATCGACCTCTCAGT
Organism: Lumbricus terrestris; assembly: GCA_949752735.1. Classification (NCBI taxonomy): domain Eukaryota; kingdom Metazoa; phylum Annelida; class Clitellata; order Crassiclitellata; family Lumbricidae; genus Lumbricus; species Lumbricus terrestris. The sequence goes on from OX457036.1 coordinate 43,521,550, forward strand.
CAAGTTTCGAACGGAGATCAGTTCCATCTGTGATCCATTGATAGCCAATCCAACCACTGTCATGAGTCCCAACATGGATAAATCCGGACGAACGGAGGACATCAATGTCCGTCCGTCCGTCCGTCCATCCGTCCGTCCGTCGTCCGCCGACCGATTCCAATTCGAGATAGCGTCCTTAATAAAGCGTCGGTTTATTTCCGGGTCGACGTCGACCAAACGGACGTCATTAACGCGTCGCCCGACCCAACCCATGACGACGTCCATATTCGGTGCAGAGGTCGGGTTGTAACGCATCGAAGTAGGGACGTCTGCTACCTACCGTCCCACTCAATATTTAGGATAGGTAATAGGTATAGAACAACGTAACATAATAATAATAATTAAGTTGAGACGAGTATGCGAGGTTCATTCAACCTTCCAATCAGCAGATGGCATTGTAAATCGAGCAGTAGAACATGATGGTCGCCTTGCTTGGCAACAGTTAAATTCGACTCGTGTAAAAACTTGTGATCATCCGTTCATCATTACTGATTATATACTGCATGCATTGATTATGTCAGTTTTAAATTAAACGAAAATTGTTAAGTAGCATAACGAAGATGGCCTGGTTTGGCATCCTTAATATATACGCCATCGTCGATTTCATACAGACCTATAAATAACTATGAGTTTCGTTTATTGTTGTTTGTTTAGCCTTCGTGTATAAAGCGTCGTCTCAAGACCATCAAGTTTCTCGTAATTATGATAATGCCTAGAGCATTCTTCTATGCTCTCTCATGTTTTGAGTTACCTTTTCATATTACATAACTTGTGGTATATACCGTATGCAACCTTGACTTTTACCTTGTCTTTCTGTCACTACACTGCTTTATAAAATCTTTGTTGACATGCAGTAAATTATCTTATTTACCTTATACCAGTTTTTATCTTACTTTTGCTTCACTTCATCTTTCCAACTTCTTCCCAACTTAGCTATGCATTGACGTGTAGGCTACTTTACTTTGATTTTGATTTACTTCGCCTCGTTTGCAGATATTTGTGAGCCTCTGATCTTCAAGTACAACGGGCGACAGCAGAGTACCTTCTATACACCTGTGTTCCCGCATTCCTACCCAGCCAACGTGCAATGCCTTCTCTACACATTTATCGGTGACGTCACGCAAATCGTGGAGCTCACTTTTCTTGAGTTTGACTTGAAGCTTCCTGTCGCAAGCAAGTAAGTTGAATGCGTTGAAAAGTTTATGTGAATTAAATTAAATTGAATAAGAACAGGGGTTTGATAAAAGCAGCCACTTGACAGAATGATTATAATTGCCGGATTTCCGGTGGATGGTCAGTTCCTTATTTAAGCCTTACCTTTCGCCTGTCGAACTCTTACGTTGACAGTTCACAGACAGTATGCTTGTGTAATGTGTATTATGCTGTACCATCCTAGAAGAAACTTCTACTGACGATGTTATAGAAACTAAATACAACACAATACAATGCAATGCAATACAAAGATTCTTCATTGGTCGCAATCAAATTTCAAAGCGCAACGATTATTCCGTTTTGAAGACAGAATGTATTTTGGTTTCCTCTTGCTAAATCATAATAATTATTTATTTGTTTTGTGATAAAAACGGTTTTGATATAAGCCTGCTCTACAGTTAAATTAGCCCTAAACATAAAAGGTCGACTTCATAAAAGTATCAAAGTAAAACACTCTTAATACGTCCCTGTGGAGGCTATTCAGAATGGTCGTCTTCAGTTCGACAGATTATTTGTTTGAAAGGCATCGATGACATCGCGGTGCAACTAAAGGTCAACGATAGGTCATCGCCACTTGTATACCGGAACTCATTTATTGACCAATATAAGATGGAGAACTGCATTGGCGCCAGAATGTCAAACAGAGGTCAGAGGTCGGATATTCATTGGAAGGTCGCATATTCATATACATTTTGTTTGTGATTGACACCTTGGCCATTTTGTTTTTAGAAATTCTAAGTTCATTGCTTTAATAGCAAAATTATGAATCTGGCAGATTCCTTATTGATCAACTTCATTGTCATCTTGCTAAGTGACTTCATAGTGACGTCCAGCTACTCTGATACCCTGTTTCTTCTTAGAATAGTAGGCCTAATAATAATGATCACCTGGCAATATCAAGGCTATTTGATAACAATTATTTGAGATGAGACATAATCAATAAAACGCTTTTTTGCTAGTTTTTGTTGCGTTATATACGTTTTTGAATCGTCAAAAAACGGTTCTGTTTTAAATATTTTGATTAAATCTGGCCATAATGTGTAAATATGAATTGTCTTTAAGACAGTAAAATTTCAGTTCGCAATTTTTACTTCTGGTCTAGATATTGGCAAAACATCTTAAGGGTCTTTTCTGGCCACCCTGTATACTCTATAAGCTTACGTTGAGCTTTTGCTATAGGCTATAATATGATACGTATAAAGCGCCACTCGAACAATGGTGGCGATGTATGCTGAGCAGTACTTACGGGTGTTATATAAATGTAGACATAATTATGGGCAAGACTAATTAAAGTAGCGAATCGTAATTCCATTTTATAATGCGTTATAAGGGGATCTCAACCGTTTTTCCGCGTGTCGTGTTAGTGTCTCATTGCCTTATAATTGAAACTCCGAACGACGTTTATGAAGTGCAATTGAGATGGCAATGCGTCATAATAATTATGACGCATTGCAATTATTGCCTTTCCTCATTGGCCTGTGTTTTAAGTCCCGTCCACCCGTCCGTCCTTCCGTCCGTCCGTCCATATGCACTCTTGTCCATTCGTCCTACTGTACGTCCGTCTGTCATTATGTCCGATTGTCCGTCTGCCTTCTTGTTACCACAGCTGCTTTTATCGAACTGGACCATTGTCTATAATGAAAGTGACATGTCACTGGCACTAATTTACCATCGACAATTGAAGTGGTCTGTTAAATGGCGATATAATAATTTTGGATACTCAACTACATAATGAGGTCTCATAAGGGCATACAATACACATACACAAGAGACATTGTAAAGTAGTTAAATATAATTGTCCAGCCATTATACACGAGAACTTGTATGGCGCTTTTTCAGGAGACTACTCAATTGCGCCTCCAACCCATATATGATTAAGGAGCTTTTGAATAGCGCCCCTTCAAGGTAATCTATACTCAGAAGAGCTGTCGATATTTTTCAATGTACAATTATACGTGATAGAATTGCATATAAGGCCTTCATACATGCGCAATTGCACAGAATACACAAGAGGCGTGAAAACACCTGCTATGTTCGTCTGTATAATATAATTATATCCATTTTATCGATGTCTGCAGATTCTTAGAGACATCGATTTTCGCGTGAACAGTTGAAACTTATATGTACATATAGTCTATACCAGACCACAACGCTGCTATTGGATGGTTATTGGTTAATTGCCTGCATACGAAATCGCATTCACTCGACCATTTTTAAATCCAATTCTGCAACTATAGCCTCTCGGCGTAGGCGCATTGGCTACAATTTGTTAGCATTCTGACAGCATGATAGGGCAAAACTATGTAAGCTTGTGTTCAGGCGCTATAAAAATCATTAGACGCACACATGCATTCATTTGTAAATGTACATGAAGGTCTGTATACAATATATGTACATATCGATACATGCATATAATGCGAGTGAATCTAGGCTATAGATAAAAAATACACATGCATTCATTTGTAAATGTACATGAAGGTCTGTATACAATATACATGTACATATCGATACATGCATATAATGTGAGTGAATCTAGGCTATAGATAAAAAAAATACACATAGTTGATACACAGTGTCACACACTCGTCCATAATTTGGGTATAATTATGTCAGGCTGCACACCACTTCTAGAAATATTAAAGTAAAACCGATGAAAGCCTCAACCTAGACAGACTCTAAATATTCCGACAATCACAGAAAGATTCTAAAATATCAACACAAAGACATTTGTATCACCGTTAAGCTGTCAGAGGTTTAAATCAATTGCCGCGCTATGAAGTATAAGAGGTTTTTTCATCATAATCTCTGCATTGGACCTGTCGCAATCCCAGAAGTCATTAAGACCGGAAGAGCTCATACGAATTTGTATAGCGCCGTGTGAGGAGATGCATACAACGGTGACATCCAAATATTCAGATGGACTCGCTGAGTTGTGATGCCTGTCTATATGTTGCCCTTTGTCGTGGAATTGAGTCCGACCATTTGAAATCTTATAGCGTCTTGTCACATAAATCCAAGCAAAAGATGAGTTCTAGTGTTTTAGTTTTCTCCTGTGTAAAATATAAAGCCACACGACAAACGACAATCTCCATGGGAATAAGGAGCCAGGGCGACCCGCGTTGACCTAGGCCTACACAGAGCTTCAGCTGCACTGCACGCTTTCTCGTATTCTCGGTTTTTTGGGGTGTTTATTGGAGTGCATAAAGGCGCTTTAAAAAGGTTCTGATCAATCACACAGAATTTTATAATATGTTGCATTGCATTAATCGCGTCTGGTCTGGCTTTTACATTTCGTAGAAAATCAAAATTTCGGTAGAAAGTTTCTTGATTGAAGTGTCCTGTTACAAATACACCTTCTGCGCTTAATTTGCAAACTTGAAAATGAACAGGCCCTCACGACGAAGGAATTTCTTCATTATTATTGTATTGTATTGTATTGTATAAAAACATTTATAATTATGAAAGACAGCGCACAGCTTGGAAGTCGTCTGAAGCACTACCGTACTGAAAAGAAAGCGCCCTTTCGTCTGTACAGAATCCAATTAATTGAATAAGCACGTTTATCATGCACAGTTTTGCACACAGGTAATAGTTTATAATTAGGCCCATAAATATATAAGTATGTAGGATCTATCATAATGCCCTAAGATACCTGTCACATCTCTCAGGAATTGAAAAATTATCCGGAGAATACAAAAACCTATCTCCTGAACTCATCAAGATCTGGCGGAGCGCAGGTGCATATTAAGACTTTAAACCTTGAATTATATGTTGGCAAATTGCGCTGAAAGATAGACTGGCTGGCGTCTCTCGTGCCACCGGTCAGTTTTAATCAATCTAGACGTCTCTGTTGTATATTATGTATCATCCCCACCCCTTAAAAGCGGTGCATGTAATGTTCCCCACCAGAAAAATTGATTGAGGTTTATGTGTATACCACTTCCGCGTTAGAATAATTTATTTCGATAACGCAGCATTGGTGTAGCTTACTGAAAAAGGTCATGACATATAAAAAAGGTCATGGGATATAAAAGGAGAGGAATTGATATTTTGTGAGAATTCTGGACAAAAAACTAAAAAAAGACGTCAGAATAATGTCCGGTCAAAGGTGTCGTCGTCGGTGTCTGGGCTGAGTGGCGATTGTCGTCCCCCATAAACCTGAATTTCCCTGCCCCACCCCCGCAAAGCAGAGGTACTAGATTGAACACTGGTGACCGGTTTTACGAGAAAGACAACGCCCCATGCAGTAAATAACTATTATGTGAGGGCAAACACTCATCAGAATCCTCTGCTTTTGTGTTTGCAACAGATGTTCAGACTTCCTAAAGTGAAATATATGTCTATAGATCCAAATAGTCTACAAGTATTTTATAGTCGCATGGCTTACATGCATGTTTGCGACAGATGTTCAGACTTCCTAAGACTATATCTGGATCTGGAGACAACGACTCTGGCCAACAATCCACCGTGGAATTACGAACTGTGTGGAAACATAGCGACCATACCGAAGCAACATTTCTCGTCGTCGAATGTTCTCATACTCGAGTTTCACAGCGGTCACGTCCTCGGCAACAACACGGGCTTTCGCGGCATCTACAAATTTGTCGATAAAGGTCAGATTTACAGCAGTTGTTGTCGTCGTCGTCGTTGTTGTTGTCGTTGTTGTTGTTGTTCGCTTGATACATGATACGATGCACAGGAACTGACTTCCTGTCTTTCCATATATCGTTCTGTAGCAGTAGGTGATCTGAGTGATATATGATGACGCAGTGGGGTAGACAAGGGGGTTTCTGGGGTTAAACCCCCCATTGGCCTAGGAAAAAGTTTTTTTATAGGTTTTTCATCCACTTAAATAAAAGCCAAAAAGAAAAACAAAACACTTTCCTGTAGTAGCAATTGTTTTTCTTACTTTATTCCCTTTGTTACTTTATTCTCTTTTTATTTAATACTGCTGAGTTGGTGCCAGAAAGGGCATCCGGCCAGGCCATAACCCCCCCTTCCATCATAAATCCCTGGCAACGCCACTAAGACGACGAATGAAAAGTAAGCTGTTGTAGCCTATAGTATGAGGGATATAATTTGTTGTGAACGTTTCTGAAGCTGAATGAGAACTGGAAAAACGATCGAAGAGGTTTGTAACGGTTGATATTACATTCAGTTGATGGAGAAGCAGGATTTTGGGATGCGGTGGTTGAGCATAGACGCATGGTTGACTATCATCATGCTGGTTACTCATCTATGTGAGCTGCTTGGTGCTATATATAGCATCTCAACTGGCCAACATAGGGTTTTTCAGTTCTATTCGTTCTTCTGTCTGGCATGGTCTCAATTTGGAATGCCCCTGCTACTTTGGGATGATTCTTCCGCGTTCCATAAACTTCCTAAGACTTATTTCTGTCACCTTGGTTGGAGCGGGAGTGCCCCCTGAGTAGTGTTATATAAGACCTTGAAATGAATGATTGGACAACATGTCCTTGTGTACTAAAATGAATATATCGGCTGTGCTAAATTTGACAGGAAGCAAGACAGGGAGGTTCGGTCAGCAATCTTATTGATTCCTGTGGTCGAACTGATTGCCATGCATAGACTTTTCTGGTGATGAAATTATAAACAGGGAACCGACCGTGTATTAGACAACACAATACAATACAATATAGATAAAGCGGCAAGTCGGGTTTAGAGATTTAGATATTACAGACATGTGGCGTATCCCACTAAAAGCATAAACACGTTTTCAATTTTCAATTTTCAATTTTTCAATTTCTTGAGGTACGCAAAGGCGCCATAGAAATTGTCCAAAGATGCATAGAAACATGTATTGATATAGTTGCAGGTGAAGAATAATGCAGGCTCTTTTGTCGGCGGTTTCACATCTTTCAAATTAGAGCAACATGTATAATTATACAGTCTCGTAAAACGTTGGAAGTCGTGTTTATTCTACATCACGTCTAGATAAGGATATAGGCACATCATGTAGATATTTGTTTTCATTCTCCTGTCGACAGTTGGAAATCTGAAACTTTTATTACTTCCTTCTATACGATAATTATGATCATCCCGTTCTCTCGAAAGCTATACTATAATTATAGTATACACATCGACTGTCTCCCGGTCTTCGTGTAGATCTGTATATAGTTCTTTCTTCGTGATTCACAGCATGCATAGTAATTATTCTCTCTGTCTCCTCTGCTCTTTTTGTCTTTTCTCTTATTCCATCCCATTTATATACCGGGTGGCGCATAAAAAACCTTCCCAAACTTTGATAACCTGGCAAAGATCTAATTTCAGAGCTATCAAATATTAATTTATACCAAAATGTTAAGCAATCATTTCTGTACAAACGTGTCACATTTCAAGAGAGTACCTGTATTATGTCACATCCTGCGGCAGGATTATGACGTCATACCTGCTTAAGAATTTTGCACAAACCTACGTCATTTATTTCGCCGTGAACGAAAGTCTTCAATTGCGCCAGTAAGACTTTATTATGAGACTAGTCGTTTCTCTCAAATATTTAATGGTATCTGCTGGAGTTTCGATGCACGGTAAAACAGACATCATCTTCATTGATACTGAGAAAACAAAACTCAATGGAGAGCATTACGTCGACTTGTTACGCGATAAGCTCATTCCCGAATGTCGCAGGCCTAGACTCAATCCTGACGACAATTACATCTTTCAACAAGACAGTGCTCCTTCACATCGTTGCAGATTGGCTCAGAAATTTCTTCAAGCAATCACCTCTGATTTTATCCACAGTGATGCCTGGCCACCAATCTCCCCCGATCTACATCCTCTGGACTACTCTGTACATGTAGGCCTATACTATGAAACGCCCTAAAGGAGCTTGTGTATGCTGGTCGCAGAAACCCTTTTCTAAAAACTGACGAATTTAAGCAGGTCACTGAATTAAAAATATTATGGTCTCTATTAGACGACACACAAATACAGAAGTCAATAGGACAGTGGAAACAGCGTTTAAGGGTCGCTATAGGCCTACACGAGAAGGTGGAGGATCAATTAAATATTTGCTCGCGTAAAACATTATCATAAAACAACTGTGCAAAATTTTTACCATGGGTCATACCGTTCTAACAACAATTTCTCTCAAACGGTTGAGTATTTTGGGCTCAAATTTGGCTGTGTTGTACAAATATGAATTATGATTAGTTTGATGTACTATGACTTGGCTTATCTTTAAAATTGTTTAATTGCCAGGTTAACAAAGTTTGGGAACGTTTTTAACGTAGGTTTGTGCAAAATTCTTAAGCAGGTATGACGTCATAATCCTGCCGCAGGATGTGACATAATAAAGGTACTCTCTTGAAATGTGACACGTTTGTACAGAAATGATTGCTTAACATTTTGGTATAAATTAATATTTGATAGCTCTGAAATTAGATCTTTGCCAGGTTACCAAAGTTTGGGAACGTTTTTTATGCGCCACCCGGTATATATAGATCTAATAATTTATATATATGGTCACATGCATTTTTCCTGCAGCCTTCCCGTTTCTTTGTCTCTCTCTCTCTGTGTGTCTTTTTCTGTCTGTATGTATGCGTGTATAATTCTGTGTTTGACCTTGCTAGCGGGATCTGTCTCTCTCACTATATATATACAATATATATATATATATATATATAGCTATATACACAGTATGTAGGCCTATACAGTATATGTACAGTAGGGTGGCCCTTAGCATACAGCCAAAATATAAAAATCGTAAAATTTTGTCTGGCACCCTTTCAATCCATGCCAATTATAGAAATAACATTATGTTGAAAAGGATTTTGGAATTGCAAAACATTTAGGTGTGCCCCTCGAGCGCCGAAATTTATTCTTTATTACAAATTTGATCAATTGAATCATACAATTTCAACCAAAATATATTCAACACACTGTCACTCAGAATTTTACAGAGATGACTAAAATACACTCTAGTGATGCAACAATGCCAATGAAACAAGTGTTAACTGTTCAATTATAATTCAGTTATTGTTCACTGTTCAGCTGGTCTGAAGTAAACGATCAGTACAGGACAATAAAATGCAGGAATCACTGCTTTCTACTAATTTGACATGAGATTTCTTTTCGTACTGTCAGGGAACTGTCGTCGATGTTCACTGACAACCTGCAGGAGAAATTGAGGCTGATCCTCATCTTTTGTTAGCTCTTATTTAAGTCCTAGATGAGTGCCACACCTCGTTCAGCTCTATCATTGACGACAGCCAACCCATTGAGTACGGTACTGCTTGTGCTTCTCGAAATGATTCATGCTCTTCCCAAAGAGCAGGATCTTTGGAAAGCATCATCTCAGATAGTCCATGGCTCTTTGCTTCCAAGCACCTGGAACAGTTTCTTGGAGTTGGTTGTATAGAATTGTTCCAGACCGCTGGTGCCTATAAATGCATCTGACTTCACACTGGGTCGTTTAAGCGGATGATCTGGGGCTACTTCTTCCATGGCAGCAATCATTAGCTTATTGGAGTCATTGGATACCCTTGAATCAAAAAGAGCAAGCCCAATAAGCACTTCAGACAAATACCAGAGATGAAGCCCTAGCTTCTTGCTTGTAGCAGAGGACATTGTAGTATGTGGATATGTGAGAAGGTTTGCCATGAGAGTGAAGTCATTCAGAGGAGCCTCCACAGCAATTGGCGCAGTTATCCAGGCTTTCAGGTAGAGAGCGACTGAAAAGATGGCAATATCACGAATGCTGCGTTCTTCTGCAGCAGTCTTCTTGAACTGAGCATGAAAGAGCCACATCTTTATGGTATAGATGACTTTTGCAATCCATCGGCACGATGGATGGAATTCGGTTTCGAATACCTGGCGCTAATAGCGCCAGGTATTCGAAACCGAATTCCACGAGAAGGAACACCTCCAAGAAAGACAACAGAGCTCGAGAAATTCCCTGTAATCGTCTCGTGGCTGTGCAGTTGCTAAATGTCTATGAGCCAACTCCAAGATATCAGAATGGTGTGGGGCCACCAATGATCCCACCAAATGATCTGACGAGGTTACCTGAAATTTTTCGCTTTCAATGAATTTCCAGTGGTTTCGAAACCTCTTCGACGCATATCCACCATGTCAGCTGCACCAACTGAACCTGGACGTCCCTTCTGCCTTTGAGAGAGTAGAAAGTCTCTGTCTTCAGGAATGGAGATCATTGTGAGAGCGTCTACATGGGCAATATCAAACAGGTCATCTAGTCTCTCAATAAATTTCTCCTCCTTAATCTTGTGAGCTGTAGCTGTTCGGTGTTTATGCTTTTGAAGTCCTTTCCATTCCACGAACACCGACTCCAACTTGTCAATACAATGCTTTTTTACCTCTTACAGGTATACCAGCCTTACCAGGCTACTAGCTCGGTTCCAAAATAGAGTGGCTTTTTCTATAGCCTGTTGACTGGAATAACGGACTGTCTGCTTGCCAACTTTGAGTAGATGCATGAAGTATCCAAAAGTTTGACGATACGATGGCAACTTTGCTCCAAGAATTTCAAGCTCATAAGAGCCAGGTAGATAGACACTTGTTTTCCCTCGCGTTTGCATAATTAATTATGAATAATTATTTGATATATTTCGTATTTACTATGTCTGACAATGTAGGCCTATGTTTCCAATAGTAGACTAAAATCAAATGTCTTTCCATGTATTAAAAAACTCTTCCAAAAATATTGCAACCTTTTTTCAACCAGACAACAAACGTTAATCAAACATATATTTGAAATTGTATAGTGACAAAAATTTTAGAGCTCACGTAATTTTAATAAGTAAGTAAGTACTAAATATTAAATGTTGATGCATTGCAAACATTAGTAGGCCGACAGAATGTATTAAAGCACTGAAAATGTGTTTGCGATTCCAATTATAATTTGGAAGTTTACTCGTACATTATTGAAACTCGAGAGCTCGGGGGCACCCTTAAATATTGCCCTATTGCAAAGATTTTTTGCACAAATTATTTTCTTCATAATTGAAACAGATTGGAGGGGTGCCAGTAGATTATTTTTGACTTTCATTTTTAAGGGCCACCCTAATGTACAGGGTGGGCCAAAAGTATTTGTTCAACTTTGAAGGCCTATAACTTAGGCAGTTTAGCAAGTAAGTGTATGCTTAATGCATCAAATTAAAGGTATTTCACTCTAGTATTAACTCTAAAAAAGTCGAACTGATACTAGTTTAGGTTTTAATTATATACTAGGAACAGCGCTAGCTACCATTTTTTGTCATTGCTGACGCATTATGACGCCGTTTCCCCGGGAAATTCTATCGTTTTTTGCTAAAACGCGCGTAGACACGATCATTTTGGGTGTTTGTAGGGTCCCTACCATGAATATCTTCTAATCGGAAAACCACGTCCTTTCAATTTTGCCAACAGCCGTGCACTGCCATGCGCTGCTTGAGACGCTTGCACGCTCACGCTGCCAGCCGTTTCTTTTCGTAAGAGCTGGAGAGTTCGCGGGACTTCTCGTCGACAAATTACTTTAACTTTACGTCTATAATCTTTTCCAATACGCTATTCAGTGCTTCTAAGACTGCCTGTTTTGCGCTGAATTTGCATGCAGGGCCTGCCCTGGTCATTGTCTTGACTGCAAATGTACGCGGACACACGAGCAATGTTAGCGGATGTGAGCGCCGTGCGCTACGATTCCCATGGTTTGCGATAAAGTCCTGTTTTATCAATTTTCCGTAGCAGATAATTCAAGGTATTGTCTATTCCATCCACTGTTAGAATATTCGTCAATCATTTGAAACGAATTAGATCCCTTATCAGTTCGTAAACTTAAGATCGAAACGCGATCATCGTCTGTCAACGGCGCCAGGTTGCGTCACAAACGACAGCAAAATATAGTAGCTAGCGCTGTTCCGGGCATATAATTAAAACCGAGACTAGTATCAGTTCGACTTTTTTAGAGTTAATACTAGAGTGAAATACCTTTAATTTGATGCATTAAGCATACGCTTACTTGCTAAACTGCCTAAGTTATAGGCCTTCAAATTTGAACAAATACTTTTGGCCCACCCTGTATATGCTATGCTTGTCTCTCTCTCACTCTCTCTCTCTCTCTCTCTCTCTCTCTCTCTCTCTCTCTCTCTCTCTCTCTCTCTCTCTCTCTCTCTCTCTCTGTCTAATTTGCTGTCTTCGTGTCTAGATTTAGAATAATGTACACACCTGCTCCTTCTGTTCCTAATTTTTTACCTCCTTGTTTCCACTTCCTTCTTCCTCTTCTTCTTCCTCTTTCTCTTCTTCTTCCTCATCCTCTTCTTCTTCCTCTTTCACTTCCTCTCTGTCTCTGTTTCTGTCTCTGGCTCTGGCTGTCTCTGTTTCTCTCTCTTTATCTCTCTGTCTGTCTGTCTCTCTCTCTCTACGCTATGTATGTTTCCTTCACCTGTACCTGTATCTCTGTACTGCTCTCTGTACCGCTCTCTGCCCCGTTTCGTTCACCTCCCGTGTACCACGATTTCGTCTCTCCTTCGCGTCCGCTAAAAGAGTTTTTCTCTCATGCTGAAGTTGTATTTATTACCAATTACCGTCTCGTTGCGCGCAGGGATTGCGTAAAGCTCCGGACGCTAATTAGGTGTCGACAGAGAGGGCTCCTGTCGAAATCAATTCAGTACATTATCGTGAAATATCGACATGAATGCAATGTACACTGATGTTATTATGCAACACTGCAGTTACATGTACGTATAATAGATCCTCGAAATTGTGTGTTTATTCCATATAGGGTCTATATGTTTCAGCTAATGTAAATTTTTGCTGCTCCTCTATAGCGTTTGTCCGAGTGCTGGGACGTGGTAGTCGCGATTGAAATGGGGACTGCTTGTCTGAAATCCAAACGCGAGAACAGCAGTTGAAATAAGCCTTTCATTATAATAATTATAAGCGTGGCATGCACAGATGCACGTATACTTATTATATGAACATGTTAATGTACATTCATTCATTCATTCCGATAATAAACAGCGGCTCTTCAGGACACCTTCTCAGAAGCGTTCACAGACCAGCTATATGTGACAGCCAAAACAATTGAATGTGAGAGACTAAAAAGCAAACGAGTTTAACTCATGCGTTAATCGCAAATCTAATTTAGGCCAGAATAGAAAAGGTTCGGTGCTGTCTAATTGACGTGTGAGTAAGCTTGCGGAACCAAAAGCTTTCCCCCCTGCCGAAGAGCGAAGACTTCAACGGGCTGCGAGGACATTATGGACATAACATACAAAGATGATATAAGTAGGATGGAGCGCAGTCAAGAAGGCACAGTGCAGGGCTGTTTTTAAGGAATTTTTAGAACTGCACATCCTCTTCTCTCCTTTCTCAACCTCCATGGTAAATTACTCCCAATCTGAAGAAAATGACCTTTTTTACTAGTTTTAACAGCACGGAACGTGACGGAAGTGCTTCTACAATTGCACGAATCCATTTAGAACTGCACATTTTGTGTAGAACTGCACGTTAAAAAAAGCCCTGGCACAGGGAAACAAGTTTGGCAACCCGGTAGGAGATGCGCTGAGACGCAGGGAATCAGTGAAGGCGCATCTATATGTAGAAACAGAATCATATTATTTTAGGAATGCGTTCAATGAGGCGAACAGCTGAATAAAAAACTCTCTCAAGGCGCCCACCAAAGTGGCAGACCTACGAGTACTAAACCGATGGCTTCTATTTCTCTTCCGTGTGAGTGCAGCTTGAGCCCAGTGACAAACAGGAGATAAAAAACGAACTAAAACTGAGGCAAAACCGGCCTGGGAAGAAAAAGTAGAGGATTTGAGCCCGGATACTTAGTGGGGGGAAAACAAGTAAACAACCCAATATGCTGAACTGCAGTGATCAATTCTACTGCTGACAATGTCATGCACAAGAGCCACAGTAACATTATGATAGAGGGATCTTAAGACAACTCGGAATTGACAAAGCTGGTATTATCAAATGCGAGTTACCGAATTAACATGCTGTGGGAAATTATAATAATGTTTGTATGCGCACTTGTTATAGCGCCCCTTCAAGCTCTCTACTCTGAGGCGCTCCCGACTACAGAGCGGACACTGCAACGGAGTTTCACGCCGAAGCGCTGAGCAATTGGGAGTAAAGGACTTGCACAAGGTCCCTACGCGGCGACTTGAGGTGGATTCAAACCTGCACCACCGCGCCCCACAAATTGACAATGTGTATTAGGGTGATTCACGTCACAATGGGGGAAAAATTATTTTTGATTTTTGGCTGACATAGTAGATAATTTTGTTCCTTTGATCTTATTCAACACCGAAACCAAATTTCACTCTAATATGTCAAAGTTTACTGGGTGCTCAATGCCCCTGAAATATTACATGGGACATACATGAAGAAAGCAATGCACCTGCCATTGACGAGACCTGGAATACAGCAATTCTTATTAGATAAAGCTACAATCATGAAAGTTAGAATTATGTACATTGTCAAAGGTCATACACAAACAATCATATCTTGCTTTGTTGTTTATTATAAAGAAACCTGCTGAATTTTTATATATATTCTGAGCTGCAACATCATTGTTATAAAGCAGGAATGTTTCCATTTGTCTATGAAAAGTGCAACTGCATATTTTTAGCTGTCTATGCAATGTTCTTGGCAGTGAGAGAAAGATAGCCAAATGCATTTTTATTCACTATTCTTAAATTAAAGTTTTTTTAAATTTTCATTCCATGAGGTTTTTTTATGAAAATGCCATTTTTCTGAATTTTTAGTGGAAGTCTTTTCCACTATACTGCAACAAGGTTGAAAACAGAACTTTGGTTGATTGGAAAACCAGAAGTTAACCTTCCTATATTAATGTATTGCCTACAAGAGGCCACACACTACAGACCTTTCTACTTTTTCATCATTGCAATTTTTGAAGAAGGCTGTGTAAAAGAGCTTGAAAATCAAGTCAATCTGAATTTGGAATAAGGCACGAATCCATAAAGCAATTCAGTCTATAAAATGTCATAGGAAAGAGTTTAGATATAAAGATAACAGAACTCAGTATCACAAAAAAGTGAGAAGTAGCCTAGTTGTTGAAAGTACATGTACATCTCGTTTTTGACATTGCATTAAGTAAGGTGAGCAAGTTATAAGTAGTTTTTTTTAGCAGATCAGCAAGAATCATGAAAAATGAGCATGACTGTTGTCAATGAGGAGTCATGAGAGAGTTGCAGAGCAAAAAATGAGACAATAAAAACCAGGTATAAGATAAAAATGATAAGAAAATCAACTAAAGGATCTAGTTCGAGTAACCAGGCAACTATAGACTACAAGAGCAGTGACTTGAATGATGACGAAGAGGATAGTGACGAAGACGATGACGATGGAGAACACTGATAATTATGAATAAAGATGTCAAGATCTCAATGTACTACAAAAACATTTGAATAATCTATTCTTGCTGAAGGTTAACAGGAAAATACAGCAGCGATAAACCATTCATTCTTCAAAGCAGGATCTGCATTGGATCACATAAACTTGTCAGACATCTTGGCAGTTACCACTGCAATTTAAGTAAATTGTTAAAATGCAGACGAAAGCTCTATATCAGGCAAAAAGGTGCATCTGGTTGCATGAAGGACAAAAGTTACCTATTGTTTCAGGACTTGTACTATCAGAATCAATTTCAATTGACAGACAGACTCTGAGAGACGAATTTCCACTGAATTTCATGTATTCTCAAGTCCTACATGTGTAAACGTGAGACCATGGATAGCTGGTCCTGTGGCATGTGAGTGAATGACTTGTAGTTGTACAAGGTTACAAGTCGATCAGGCAGCATAGGATTCCTGTTGAATCGTGGACTTTTGTAAGTTAATTGGTAATAGTGAATGAATATCTGAGTTCTTATCTCCACTTTGAGTTGCTAAAAACTCAATTATTTGTATCATTCAAATTTATTTAATGTGTGCTATATCACATGGCCATTATCTCAATTTGTAACTTTGAATACAACTATATGTAAACTTTGTGCTCATTGAGCATAGCCTAAAATGCATTTGATTTCAAAATTTCTTGTACATAATTTGATCTATACCCAAAAGGAACAAAATTAGCAACTATGCTCATTAAATTTAAACAATATTTTTTTCTGAATCACCCTAATGTGTATGCAATGCAATGTATTATGTATACATTTGCATTCTTCTTCATCATCATCATCATCATCGTCGTCGTCGTCGTCGTCGTCGTCTTCTTCTTCTTCTTCTTCTTCTTCTTCTTCTTCTTCTTCTTCTTCTTCTTTGTGTCCATGGGTTCATGATCCGTTAGTGTCAATCGCATGTGCCACTGCCTTTCGCCACTCGTTTTGATCCAGTGCTGCACACCAGAATCAATCTTCACACCATGCAAACCTCTCACACCTCGTCAAGTCATTCTCTGCATGCTCAGTGTATACCTTAAATCTCTGAGCCGTAGATAATTCCGAACACGACCTGTTTAATCTGATCTATATGGTCCAACCAACACAATGTGTCCATTATATGCTGTCTGGCGTGTCTGCTGCATGTATAGCTACGGTATACATTGCTTCGCTCTTCATCGCATTCCTCATTTTGACGTTTCTGCTGCAATCCTCTGTGTAGTCCACGGCGTAATGCCATTGTAAGTAATCGTCTTGGGATACGCTTTTGAATGTAAATGAAGCGTATATATCATCTGCTGCACAATCGAGCACAATAAGTTCTCATCATGCAGGCGCTGCATAAATAAACATGCGTCGAAAGAGATAGCTTACAAGTCTTTATGCATGAACACAATATCATAAATATTGATCTAAACTTACACCGTGTGTAATGTGTACGATTATATGGCTTATAGTTACAAACATACACGCATATGCAAACAGGCATACATGAATATAGCATTATAAACGCATTGAAAAGGAGGCGAATGCAACACGCCTATAGACTTGATAAAGACACGTGCATTATAGTCTAAGCGGTACAAGTCAGATTCTGGTTAGTAAACTGCACTTTTTGAACACGGGTTGCCGCTTGGCACAGTTGTAGTTGGGACACAAGAGAACATTTTAAGAAGGGGAGGCATCCGAAATTTCCCTTAGAATTCAAGATGGCGGCTTTTTTCAAAATGGCGGCCTGAGGCTAAGAAATTCGTATAAATCACCGTATCATCTCGTGTTTGGTGTCGTTTCTATATATTTCTGACTCGAATAACATGAATCTGAGGTCAGAATCAACTTTAGACATCAAAATTAAGCCAAAAGAAGTATTTTTACATTAAAAAACAGCAAAACTGCTATTAAAATTCATCAAATAGTTCTTCATTTCCATTGCTTGTTTTCCAATTTGCTTGTAGCATATTCCTTCATAGCTCTGGATGTTTTCTCACAGTTTTGATTATTATGCATCGGAACCAGTGGGGATTATCCTTAGAAATCAAAATGGCGGCTTCTTAAAGATGGCGTCCTGCGTCAAAGACATCCATACAAATTGTCAAGACATGTCACGTCTAGTGTCGTTTACATATATGGTTTTTGACTCGAAGAACACCAATCTAATGTCAAAATCATCATAGGGCATCAATAAAAAGCCAATATGATCAATGTTTTGCAAAACAGCAAAACTGTTTTCATAAAATCAGATATTTCTTTTGTTTTCGTTGCTTTTCTTCGGTTTTTCGTGGCATCCTTCCTCATGTATCTGGGATTCTGGGTGGCTCTTGCGATTCTATTTATAATTATTATAATTTATAATTAGACTTAATAGCTAAAACCCAATAATCGTAGTTTTTCATATTTCCGCCCTGAAAGGGAAACCCCCGCACAGCAGTTATGACCAACAGTACAACGATTATGACGATGAAGACGACGATAATGATGATGACGACCACGACGACGTCATTAACCGATCCGTCTCCCCTGGGAACAGCGTCCAGACCTGCACCGTTCCGGATGAGTGATTCGTTGATGACGAGGTAGAAGAAGGTTCGCGTCTGACGAACAGTTTTATCGTGATCACGGACCTTGACCTCCACGAACAACGTCAGATTGGTCGATTTAGACATGCGGGCGGCTGATTCGGTCGGTTCTACCTCGACGCCGGCAAAACGCCATCAAGGACGACCGATCTCTCCCGCATAAATAACGAAACGGGGGCAATTGAGCTGCTGAGGAGGATGGACTTTGAAACTGCAGCTCTCCATAAATTGCAGGTGCTTGCCATTGACTCAAGTCCGATTGACTGACCAAACAAGCGTCATCATACACTTCACCGACGTCAATGGCAATGGACCTATTGTGACGGTCCTGACGGAGTCTGCAGTGGCCGAGGTGTCTGAGGATGATCCCAATGGACCTTCGTCACTCATCTCAGAGTCAACGATCCGGATGACGGGCTTAGCGGACAGACGACGTTTCCACTGGACGGTGACGGGGTCTCGCTGTTGGATCCAATCTACTACGATCAGTACAAAGTGACTACAACTTCATTGAGGTCAGTGGACCGTGAAGCTGAGCACCGTCTGACCACTGCCTGTAGTGATCTTGGATATCCAATGCAGTCAACCATGGTGGAACTGACTGTCACGGCTGTTGATGAAAACGACAATCCTCCGTCTTTTACGAGTGATATCTACGAGGCCATTGAGAACATCTACCCTGGTCAACATATGGCTCTTGTAGAGGCAGTGAACTGTGATGAAGGACTGAGCGTAGTCATTCGATACAACTGACGAACAGTTGAAGGAAATCTTCGATGTCCACCCTTCGAAAGGCATCGTCGCGGCCAAGGCCAGTCTCGACCGGGAGGTCACGCCCAAGGTCAGCGTATCCATCTTGGCCTTTATCCTTGGGACACCATCTCTGACGTCATCAGCACTGCTTTTGTTGATCATCAAAGACATTGACGACGAAATTTCACGGTTCACTGAGTTCAGCTGCAGCTTCGGTGTCCTGGAAAACAAGGCCGGAACGCAGGTAGGGGATCATCATGGTCGACTGATGACAGTCATTGCAAGAGATGCTGATGCAGAAGACATTGCCCGTCTCTCCTATTACATCTCTCAGCATCCTGTAGACGCCGCTTACCCACACCACCACCACCACCAGCACTGCACCCTCCTTCAGATCCACCAGAGAACAGGTTTCATCTCCATCAACACTACCACCACCAGCATGTCTAAATTGACCAATCTGACGTTGTTCGTGATCACGATAAAACTGTTCGTCAGGCGCGAACCTTCTTCTACCTCGTCATCAACGAATCACTCATCCGTAACGGCGCAGGTCCGGACGCTGTTCCCAGGGGAGACGGATCGGTTAATGACGTCGTCGTGGTCGTCATCAACATATTCGTCGTCATCATCGTCACAATCGTTGTACTGTTGGTCATAACTGCTGTGCGAGCGTTTTCCCTTTCAGGGCGTAAATATAAAAAACTACGATTATTGGGTTTTAGCTATTAAGTCTAATTATAAATTATAATAATTATAAATAGAATCGCAAGAGCCACCCAGAATCCCAGATACATGAGGAAGGATGCCACGAAAAACCGAAGAAAAGCAACGAAAACAAAAGAAATATCTGATTTTATGAAAACAGTTTTGCTGTTTTGCAAACATTGATCATATTGGCTTTTTATTGATGCCCTATGATGATTTTGACATTAGATTGGTGTTCTTCGAGTCAAAAACCATATATGTAAACGACACTAGACGTGACATGTCTTGACAATTTGTATGGATGTCTTTGACGCAGGACGCCATCTTTAAGAAGCCGCCATTTTGATTTCTAAGGATAATCCCCACTGGTTCCGATGCATAATAATCAAAACTGTGAGAAAACATCCAGAGCTATGAAGGAATATGCCACAAGAAAATTGGAAAACAAGCAATGGAAATGAAGAACTATTTGATGAATTTTAATAGCAGTTTTGCTGTTTTTTAATGTAAAAATACTTCTTTTGGCTTAATTTTGATGTCTAAAGTTGATTTTGACCTCAGATTCATGTTATTCGAGTCAGAAATATATAGAAACGACATCAAACACGAGATGATACGATGATTTATAAGAATTTTTTAGCCTCAGGCCGCCATTTTGAAAAAAGCCGCCATCTTGAATTCTAAGGGAAATTTCGGATGCCTCCCCTTCTTAAAATGTTCTCTTGTGTCCCAACTACAACTGTGCCAAGCGGCAACCCGTGTTCAAAAAGTGCAGTTTACTTTTGTGTACCGCTTAGACTATTAAAAACACACATGGTTCAGAGATATATGGAACGATGGCGGCGGCATTATATTTAGACATTCGAGGACCTCACGAGATTTTGCGAGACTTTGCGAGACTTTGCGAGACTTTGCGAGACTTTGCGAGTGTTAAGTCGGTCGTCGAGCGCTGATTGCAAATCCTGCATGGACGCGTATTATTTCATCGTTCAGATTGTCCGTCCGCTAATCTGATAGGAGGCATCGACGTTCGAAAAACGCACCGCGACAAACGCAGCATCCGAAAAACCTATCCATCAAAAAGACCTGTCTGAATTATTCAGCGACGAGAGAAAACGCACCTGCTTTGGAATAGGGCTGCATCCTCGAGTGACTTTCGTTGTTATACCTGCTGCTTTTTATCGTCTGAATCGATGGCTAACGTGGCTCGGTGGCTATACCATCCTCCGCATGCAGAGGCTTAAGTTATGGTAGATGGCTCCACTGGTATCTGACGACTAGCCTAACAGAGCTTCACTTTTTCTGCAGGGCGTCATCCCACTATGTGCAACATCTTACCTTACATTTGCATTCCCTGCCTATAGCATTACTTTACTTTTCAACGTACCCTTTTTTAATGCTTTGTTTCTTTTGCTTGTATGCGCACTTGTTATAGCGCCCCTTCACGCTTCTACTCAGAGGCGCTCCCGACTACAGAGCGGACACTGCATCGGAGTTTCACGCCGAAGCGCTGAGCAATTGCGAGTGAAGGACTTGCCCATGGCAAGGTCCCTATATGCGCGGCAACTTGAGGTGGATTCGAACCTGCAACCCTTTGGCTGCAAGGCGACGAACGTATACCCATTTATAGACTCCCATAGTCATTACAATTTACCATATCAAGCCTTTCTCATCTTACTTTATAATTAACTATTAACTTAGTTTATTTCTAGCCATCTTACTCGTAGGCCTACCTTACCCATCCCTACGTTATATTACTAATTATTATATAGACCTACCTCACCTTTTTGTACCTTGTCCTTCATGCCTCATCTTACATAAACGGCTCTGACCTTACGTCACCAACAGATATGCCTTCCATAGACTTATTGCCTTTTACTGCATTTTCATGCAGTTTGTGCCCCCGCGTGTATCTAATGACCCTTCAATGTAAGTGTGCTTCGGTCTCTCTTCTCATCGCATCGTTTCGCTCACCGACGCCGTAGATACAATGATACAAATGAATGCATCTGTTGATGATGATGATGATGATGATGATGATGATGATGATGATGATGATGATGATGATGATGATGACGATGACGACGACGACGATGACGACGACGACGACGACGACGTCCGGTTGGTCATTCAGTGGTCAGCACTGACCACGAGACGATCAGGCTGGACAAGAAGGAAATCCGTGGCTTCGATCTTCGCCTATTATATTTCTCGTCGACTCCGGCGCCGCATGAATATCAAAAGCAGTCGCGTTCGCAAAAAAGGTCAATGTGCGAACTACGACGGGTTGCCACGAGTTGCAGGTTTGGGGTGGTTGAACCACCACACCCTGAAAAATATGACCCACACAGTTTGTTCAAATCCGTTGAGATTCAATTCGGGTATAGGGTCTGGCAAGAAAGTTTGCTAGAGTCATCTGCTGCTTTTTATCGGCTGAATCGATGACTAACGTGGCTCGGTGGCTAAACCATCTTCCGCATGCAGAGGCTCAATTTATGGTAGATGGCTCCACTAGTCCACTGGTACATGACGACTAGTTCACGGTTCATGGTCATTGCAATTGTTTTATAATCACTCCACTTTTTATAAGGGATGGCGAACAATGCCTGTATACAAAGGCGTACGGGAGATTTCAGCAGTGGAGGGGGGTAAAGATTGAACTTCTGCCCGAAAAAAATCCTTAAATCTCGTGGAAAATACAAGTTTTTCACAGAAAAAAATTGACGGCCTTTTAAAAGTCATTTCCCGGTCAGCTTGCCCGAAAAACAGACGTGCCCAAAAAGTTGATGATTTTTTTAGTCGTTACCCGGGTCTGCTTGCCCGAAACACAGTTTTACCCGAAATCTGAGGGGGAATTTGCCCTCCCTCCTGGACCACCGCCTCGTACGCCTATGTCTGTATGCCATAATATAATATTATATCCAGGGCGTTGTCCTGGAAGTCAGAGATGCAATCAGGAGGCTGCCAAAGGGGAAGGCAAATGGAATCGACGAACTGCCGGCGGAATTATGGAAGGTGGATAGCGAGGAGATTGCAGCGGTCTTCTGCAAGCTATGCAACAAGATACTGGAAACTGAGGAATGGCCTGCGGACTGGATTAAGTCAATTTTCGTTGCGATTCCGAAAGTCAAGGGAACAACGAAATGCGAGGAGCATAGAACTATTGCCTTGATCAGCCATGCGAGCAAGATAATGCTCAGAGTTCTGCTTGGCAGGATGCAGAAGGTGGCGGATGAGGAGCTATCGGACGTACAGATGGGATTCAGGAAGGGAGTGGGCACAAGAGACCAGATTTTCAACCTACGAATCATCATTGAGAAAGCAAGAGAACATCAAACGCCTCTGTATATAGCCTTCATAGACTATAAGAAAGCTTTTGACTCTGTGAAGCATAAGAAACTATGGACAGTGCTAAAAGAAATGGGAGTGGACAGCCAAGTAGTGAAGGTGTTTAAAAACCTGTACGACAACCAGCAGGCAGCGGTCCGCATAGACAAGGAAATCACGGAATGGTTCAAGATTGGAAAGGGGGTGAGGCAGGGCTGCCTGATATCACCACTGTCATTTAACGGGTACTCAGAGAAGGTGATGAGAGAGTCTGCGAATATACTCAGCTGGATCGGAGTAACGGTAAGCGGACGGACAATAAACAACTTGCGATACGCGGATGATATCGTACTTGTCGCTACATCAAAAGAAGCCCTCCAACAACTAATGGACAGAGTAAATGAAACATCTAAGAAATATGGGCTGGAAATAAATAGTAAGAAAACAAAAGTGATGGTGGTGAGCAGAAATCGAGAGAGGATAGCGATCACATGTAATGGAGGAATCTTGGAGCAAGTGGAGTCGTTCCGTTACCTAGGCGTCATAGTGGAGGAGAGTGGAGATGGAGGCAAGGAGATAAGAGCCAGACTAGGGATGGCGCGAACAGCCATGGGGTCTTTGACTACGCTGTGGAAGGACAGAACCATTGGAGCAGGGTTGAAGTTAAGGCTTATGGGGTCACTGGTGTGGCCGGTGGCACTGTACGGCTGTGAAACTTGGACGCTAAGGAAGGAAGACAAAAGAAGAATATCAGCGTTTGAGATGACAACATATAGAAAGATGCTGAGAGTCAGCTGGAAGAAGTTTAGGACAAACGAATCTATACTGGAAGAGCTGCAGCCGGAGCGGCGTCTGCTGGAGGTGGTGAAAGGAAGGAAGCTGAACTACTTCGGACACATGATCAGAGCAGACAAGCTGCCGGCATTCATATGTCAGGGCTATCTGGACGGAAAAAGGGCTCGGGGAAGGCCGAGGAGAAGATGGATGGATGACGTAGAGGAATGGACGGGGATGATGATGGTTGACTGTGTGAGAACCGCGAGGAACAGAGAGCAATGGAGGAAGATGGCGTCGTCGACTCTGATCCCCGATCCGCAGCAATGAGGATGGTCACGACGACGACGACGACGACGTTGTCCTATATTATAATCGCCGATGATTTCAACAGATAAATTCATATTTAGCTGACGCAATCTTCAGCAAAACTATCTTAATTCATCAGAGATGGAGGGACATGATCCAGCAGGACATGGAATTTCTTGATTTGAAAAAGGAAGACGCTGGAGACAGAACAACACGGAGACAAAGGATCCGAGTGGCTGACCCCTCCACAGCGAGGGATTAATCCTAGCCAGAAGGAAAAGAAGAAGTATTACACCGCCTGTCTATTAGATCTAAGTTTAATCTGTTCTAATGTCATCTAATGACTTTTACAGATCCATTGTTGTACATAATGCTTCAACCTGCACGTTGTCGCTTCAATTTAAATCACTGTAACAAATCGTATATCCGTGCATGCACGGCAGGGTCTGATCTGTGTCTGTTGAGTCTGACCTCTGTTTGTTGAGTCTGCATGGTCTCTGTTTGTTTAGTCTGGTCTATGTTTGTTGAGTCTTGTCTCTGTTTATTGCGTCTGATCTCTGTGTGTTGAGTCTGATATCTGTCTGTTGAGCCTGGTCTCTGTTTGTTGAGTCTGGTCTCTGTTTGTTGAGTCTGGTCTCTGTTTGTTGAGTCTGGTCTCTGTTTGTTGAGTCTGGTCTCTGTTTGTTGAGTCTGGTCTCTGTTTGTTGAATGTGATATCTGTTTTTTGGTCTGATCTCTGTTTGTTGTGTGTGATCTCTGTTTGTTGGGTCTGATCTCCTTCTTTTGAATCGAAAACCTGTTGTTTTATAAATGAACCAATTTTTCGGAGTCAGACACTTCTCTGTTGATTCCTATAGCTAGTTAAGGCTGACTTTTTGTAAGACTTGGCTACTCAAATTAATCTCGATAATTCGTAATGCGTGGAAGTAATGCGTTCCACAGATAGGTAGATTATATTAATACATCATAATATATAATAAGCAGCATTTGAACAAGCATCTTAGTAAATTACGTGCACGCAGGCGAACCTGTAATGTGCACGTGCGTGCGTGTGCGTGTTTGGGCGACTGCATATATGTGATTTGTGTATTTATCATGGACAGCAGATCGAATGGGAGAAATAGGATAAGGGTTACATAATTATGCATAATGTACATGTATATACGTACATGTATACATACATACATACATACATACATACATACATACATACATACATACATACATACATACATACATACATACATACATGCATAAATACATACATACATACATACATACATACATACATACATACATACATACATACATACATACATACATACATATACAATACAAACATACACACATGCATACATACTGCATATATTCGTCTGATATATACATAATTATTTTTAAATATCACGTATACAGGGTGGCTCAAAAAAAAACGTACCACCGGGGAAAATGCGATATCTTCGCAGCCGATTGGTGTTTTTCTGCGAAAATTTCACAATTTGAAGGGGAATGAATATACAACAATCCCTGAAAGTTTCATTTGAAACTTTTCATGTTTGCAAAAGTTACAGCTGTTCAAACTTAAAATTTCGTTTTTTCAATTATCCGGAGAATCATGCTCCAATACAAGTGATTTCATTAGGATGTTTGGCAAATTACAACACACACACATTGATGATGATGTCATACGACCTCACTATGAGCTGTAAAGAAGCTGTTTATGAAGCAATCTGCTGGTATTTGGTGATATTTTATAGATTAAGGTCTCAATTGGTGAACCCAAACAATGAACGTCATGGGCAAAGTTTCTGCAAAAGATAAAATGGGAACTCGGACTTTGCATGAACAGAGACTGAGACATCGCGTGATCATAGCAAAATACCCAGTGAAAAGTGGAGCCTGAGCACATTGAAGACTATCTGCAAACGTGTTTATGTAACGAAGATCAGATGTCAGAAGAGAGGCAGGAAGTGGTCGCTTGATCTGACGGAAAAAGCGCGATTTTCACGAAATTCGCTTGGTAATCGAAAGGTCAAGTTTGCAAAGCAAATCGTGGTTTCGGCATCAGATATGCCGGCGTGTGTTGCGGCTGCAAGAAAAGACTGCAATTAATCCCATTCAGTAGGTTAGATGTCAAACTCATCATTGAACTCGCTTACCCAGACTCATTGAAGACCAGGTATGCTCTAACATCTGGTTTTATTATGCAGCAGGACAGTGCGCCTGCTTGCTCGCACGGCAAGGTTGATTATGATGGCGCTACCTTATTGACATCAACTGAAGTAAATGCATTGGCAAAGATGACTAACAAACTCGACCTCAGCCCTCTTGATTATCACGTCTGGGGAGCTATGCTGGAACGCTG
Source organism: Lumbricus terrestris (assembly GCA_949752735.1). Classification (NCBI taxonomy): domain Eukaryota; kingdom Metazoa; phylum Annelida; class Clitellata; order Crassiclitellata; family Lumbricidae; genus Lumbricus; species Lumbricus terrestris. Next base: position 43,547,978 of record OX457036.1, read on the forward strand.
CAAGACATTTAATCCCAAGTTGGAGAACATTGGCCAGCTGAAGCAAGTCTTGCTGCTAATGTGGGGTCCGTTGCCGCAGGACCCGACCAACAAGGCCATACTAAGCTTCACAAAAAGAATTTGAGCTTGTGTTAAGGCAGAGAGTGGACACTCTCATTATACCTTACAATAAACTGCAAAACCGAATGCTGAGGTCGTAGGGAAAAGTGATATCATATGACATGGAAATCTACAAGTGACGTAAATTTTCCGCGGATATTTGAAAAAACGAAATTTTAAGTTTGAACAGCTGTAACTTTTGCAAACATGAAAAGTTTCAAATGAAACTTTCAGGGATTGTTGGAAATTCATTCTCCTACAAATTGGGATATTTTCGCAGAAAAAGTTCAATCGGCGGCGAAGATATCGCATTTTCCCCGGTGGTACGTTTTTTTTTGAGCCACCCTGTATATACATAGTATTTCATTTGTGAAGCGTTCACATAATTATCGATGTCTACATGTATAGTTAAGTTCGTTCGTTGTAACCGATGGATTCTGAGAGCAGTATTAATGTCGATCGGTCGGTCACGTGCTTCATCGTCTCCCAGTTGCAGCAGCAGCAACAGTGTATGCAGAGTGAAGGGAAAGAGATTAGAAATCATCGGTCAAGGTCACCGGTTTAATAAGCCTCTTTAAATAGCTCATTATAAAACCAACGCACATGTGATCTTATATATAAAATTCTGTATAATTATATACAGTATATGTATATATCTTTGTATATATATATATATCCAAACGCATGGTGCACACTATAATATTGCATACATGATATATAGGCATGCAGTCTCGTTTATATAAATATAAAAGTATTTATATACACAAACATTTTATATATATTTATTCTTTTCCAGTGCAATATGCATGAAGTAGCCTATATATATACACGTACATATATATACACATATAACGTATATATACATACATATATATATACATATATACGTATATATAATTATTATATTGGGGAGGGATGGATGCGCTGGTATTGGCCATCGTTTACAGACGTGAAAGCGAATTCCTCGAGTTATTACTGATCATAATAGGAAGATAAATGACGGATAAGTCGGCAGTGACCAGAGGGCGCTATGAGTCAATGGGAAGGGGTGCAGAGGGAGAGGAGGGGATGGGAGGGAGGGAGGCGAAGGATTTGGTCATCGGTGGGAATGGTCATCTCGCTCGGTAGGAACGGTCTTTGTGGTCAGTCGACGTCGCTGACCATGCACCGCAGAGAAACTATGCTTTTCATTGACCATGCGATCTCTAATCTCAGAGACGGACAGACAGCCGGACGGACGGACGGATGGATGGATCGTGGATGGATGAATGGATGGATGGATGGAAGATTGAATATATGGATGATGATGGATGGCTGGCTGGATGGCTGGCTGGCTGGATGGATGGATGGATAGATAGATGGATGGATGGAAGATTGAATATATGGATGATGATGGATGGCTGACTGGATGGCTGGCTGGATGGATAGATAGATGGATGGATGGGAGATTGAATATATGGATGATGATGGATGGCTGGCTGGATGGATAGATAGATGGATGGATGGAAGATTGAATATATGGATGATGATGGATGGCTGGCTGGATGGCTGGCTGGATGGATGGATGGATGGATGGATGGATGAATAGATAGATGGATGGATTGAAGATTGAATATATGCATGATGGATAGATGGCTGGATGGATGGATGGATGGATAGATAGACAGACAGATAGACAGATAGATGGATGCATGGATGGACGGACGGACGGACGGACGGGCGGGCGGGCACTGGGCAGGCAGGCAGGCAGTCAGGCAGGTCATTGGTGAATTTTGCTGATTTTAAAGGTCTTGCTTGTGATACTACTTTGCACCGCATGACAGCTTGGCTCTACCTTATAGATTCAGCAATCAACATCGTCGAAAACGCTGATCAAAGACCTTGTTCTGACAAGACTCAACTTCTGCAATGCTATTATTATAATGGTATCCAATGGTCTCTTCGTCTATGTATAGCTCTCGTCATGCAGAATGCTTCACAGACTATACGCTACATCTTTGTTGCCTGCCTGTATGTATGGTTATTTAGACTCGATTTTATACAGCGTAGTCTAAATAATTATTATGATCTTTGCGTTTCAGCTCAGTTCCAGTTGCAGGGTGGAAGCCAGCGCTGGGGTTCCAAATGTACATTCCACTTTCAGAGCAATAAGCTGACCCGCGCTGGTCGCTTCTTCTCCCCCAGATATCCTCAGAACTATCCAGTGAACACACTCTGTCAGTACATCTTCTCTGCTATGCGCAACGAACGAATCGCAATCGTCTTCCAGAATATTCAACTCGAAGTCGTTAACGGCAGGTAACACACGACATCATTACGATAGTAATAATAACAACAATAGAAATATGGAAAATACTTATCATTATTATTGTAGTAGTAGTAGTAGTAGTAGTAGTAGTAGTAGTAGTAGTAGTAGTAGTAGTAGTAGTAGTAGTAGTAGTAGTAGTAGTAGTAGTAGTAGTAGTAGTGGTAGTGGTAGTGGTAGTGGTAGTGGTAGTGGTAGAGGTAGTGGTAGTGGTAGTGGTAGTGGTAGTGGTAGTGGTAGTGGTAGTAGTAGTAGTAGTAGTAGTAGTAGTAGTAGTAGTAGTAGTAGTAGTAGTAGTAGTAGTAGTAGTAGTAGTAGTAGTAGTGGAAGTAGTAGTAGTAGTAGTAATAGCAGTAGGCCTAGTAGTAGTAGAAGTAGCAGTAGTAGAAGTATCAGTAGTAGGAACAGTGGTGGTAGTAGTAGCAGCAGTGGTAGTAGTAGTTGTTGATGATGTTGATGTTGCTGTTGTTGTTGTTGTTGTTGTTGCAGCAGCAGCAGTTGCAGTTGCAGCAACAGCAATAATGATGATGATAATTATGACAATAATAATTGCAATAATAGTTGTAATAATGATGCAGATCTCTGGCCCCAAATAAGAAAATTACGATTTTATTATTATTTTCTATAATTACTGCCTAATAAAGGGACCAACTATTTCTGTAGCTTCTGCGGCATCACGTTGCAGAAGCAGACTTCCTAGACTTGAGTATCTTTGGCAGTTAGGTGGAATTCCTTGTAAATTCAAAAGGAATGAATTAAAGTGTGGGTGATATATGTAGAAGACCTGTGTCTGAACATTCTTATGTCCACAATATCAATCTGTTTCAGATTCATGATTTTTACTATTTAGCTAATTTTTACTATACTTAACTAATTTATACTATCTTAAACATACCCATGGCTGTCTACTGTCTAGTGCTGTTGAACTCTACATGCATGTTTGGGATTTCAATTATACGATGCATTTGCAATTACAATAATTATTCGATGTCAAAGTATAATACGGTACCGTAGTTTTCGACCGACATGATCGGAACATCGGGTGTCCAACCATAAAACACGCCGTTAAATTTAACCACCATCCATCGGTTTCTTACAGGCTTCAGCTGGTCGATTAAATGACGACTGCAGTGGGATTTCGAACCGAAGTATAATCTGACATGAATGACCTTTGTGGCTGGAATATCCTTCAACCCTGCTGGCCATATAGATCCGATGGATTGATTCGTCAAAGGCGCATAATCAAGTAGCAATTACTTTACGATAACAGTAGAACTTTAGGATCTACTGTAGGCCTGTAACAGGGCTACCAGGTCGACAGGTCACGCTGAAGAAGTATTATGATAGTCTTAGGATGAAAGACATACAATTTCATTGATTTTAAATGCTATCGTAAATCGTATAAACGGTCCATTGAGCAATTTATTTTTTCGAAGATTTTAGGAGGGCGCTCTATTAACCAACACAAATATTAGGGTATAGGGGAAGCCGGGCTAATACCGGCCACGGGGTAAATTCGGCCAGGGTGGTTTCAAGGAAACCAGCGGGCAGAAGAAGATTTTAATACTGCATGCCATCGGGCGTATAATATCATGTTAAGTATGTATATCGAGAGAGTTTTGCTTTTATGTGAGTATAATTTGCTAAAAGCAAAAAAAGAGTTCGAGTCTAAATTCGTAATGCTACGCAATGCATTGATACAATTATATTATATGTATGCGACGTGATTGGATACATTACGTGCGACACTTTGTTGTGCTGAGTAAAATGAATTCATATAGCGTAGGAAATTTTTTATGGAGTCTAAAGTGGTAATTGAGATTGCAGAGCCAACAGACACTTATAACAGACACTCTAAAGCGCTCGTGTATAACCACAAGTATACAGGCAAATCATGTGTAACTGAAAAGTCATAACTAGCGAGTGATCGGTGGCTCCCCTCGACCTCCCAAACCAGTGGTGTTGTATCCAGGTTCGACGGGTTTTTTACACCATGTAACCGTATACCTGCGGTTGGACAGGCAATAACAATATGCGCTAGACGTTAGACGGCTAGGGTGGTTGGGAAACAAGATGACAGCCGATCCATAAAAAGAGTCTGCATGTGAAGTCTCTCGTGCATAATGCATTCGTGACATTATAATATACGCTGATATTAGAAGTCGCTCACGTTGTGCAGCTGCAGCATGCAGACGAAATGCATCTCTATTTAACATCATCCTGTCGAGTTTTCAGCGATCGTCTCAGTAGATTTTTATTCAACCCTTATATAATAATATATATATATATATTCTCCTTTAATCAGACCACCGAATATATATATATTTACAAGAAACATCGACGTCCCCTGTCTATATGTATTCGCACGTGTATATATATATATATATGCTCCTTTATTCAGACCACACGAATATATATATATAGGCTATATACATATTTACAAGAAACATCGACGTCCCTTGTCTATAATGTATTCGCACGCATTCTGGCTATTTGCGCTTTCTCGTATACAAGAAACAATACCGCTATGCAGTCAGTTTGCGCTTAATGAACCTCGTCAACAGCCATGGCGTATTATAATGGATAGACCTACAATGTACATTGTAGCTGCAAATGACTGACATTTAATTGCATCTTTTCGTCGTGACGTCTACATCGATCACTGTCTCACGTAAATGATTGGCAGTTAACAATGATTGACAGAAATTAGGCATACGTGACTGAGTACACATCAGCAGAGATGTAGCATATACGTACATGTAGCTATAGGTCTATACAAAGGCCCTACGCTCGCGTATGCGATTATAGGCCTACATAATACGCGTATATTGTACGTAGATATAGGCCAGTGGTTCCCAACCTTTTTTGACTTGAGGGCCACTTTTTCTAAGTCGGATTACACGAGGGCCACTCTTTCTTAGTTGAAGGACATTAGGGGGCCACAAGGTTAAAATTGTATTAACTAAAAGCATAAAACTGTTATAATTGAATCAAAATATAGTGTTTGATGTTAGTTATCAACGTTGAAATAAAATAATTTGTAATAGAAAATGATAATGTGTTCTATCCTGTCCAAATTGTTAATTTTTTTCACACATTTTTGATAATTCTTTGAGAGATGAGGGCCATTTTCTGAGGCCAGGCGGGCCATTTTCTGAGGCCTGGCGGGCCACTTTTGGCCCGCGGGCCACGGGTTGGGAACCGCTGATATAGGCCTATGTGTACACCATGGGCACTATCAAGTTCTTTTGATATCAGTTATTTGAGAGATAACTTATACATCGTTTTGTGCTACGTTTTGCTGCGTTACGTTTTTGAATCGTCAAAAAACAGTGGGTGGTCTCACTAAAAGTGATAAAACCTTTGTTCTGTTTGATGAAATCTGGTCATAATGTGTAAATATGAATTGCCTTTAAACCTGTAAAATTTCATTTCGAAATTCTTATTTCTGGCCAAGATATGGGCAAAAAACCGTAGGGGATCTTTTTATGGCCCGCCCTGTAGTGATCGTGCCTTTCCGTGTGTTCCGCAATCTTCCTGGTAAAGTCTAACATTGTAATTAACCTGCGTACTGTTGAGTCGGCTCCCAACGTAACAAAACGAATTACCGAGGTAACTATGGGCGCTATATCAAGTTCTTTCATACATGCATGAGTACCTATACACCGGCGTTCAATGATTTCAAGTTCGCGATGAATTGGCTGAATGCTTCCTTCATCTTTCTAGACCTGTCTGTCTGTCTATCTGTCTGGCTGTCTTCTGTCTGTCTGTGTGTGTCTCCCTTATCTTCTTGAGACCTATATTTCTCTCGGAGTCTTCGCACTGGGTGCGTTAATGAACGGCCATGGTTGTAATCGGCGCTATAAAAATCACATATTACATTACATTACATGAACGATTGACAATCAGTTAAGCTTGGCAAGCGTGTTGAATTGCTCGGCAGTTGTTCGAGCAGCCCCGATACGATCGTCGTGAGAGACGGACCGGACAGTGTTTCGCCGGTGATCGCTCGCTACTGCAACACCCTCAACGCCGAAACGGTGCTGTCGTCTGGCGAGAACCTCTACGTTGAAATGGTGTCCGATGGACAGCACCAGCGTCAGGGTTTCGCCGCCGTATTCGACTTCATCCACGAGGATCAACTGCGGAGTGGCACGAGCAACGGCAATCCATACTCGACGCGCCTCGCCAGCCACGCCCGACCAGGTATGTTTTCGCTTCGAACACCTGTAGTGTAATCATCGTATAGTGTATTGCAACTTGATGTAATTTGGTAGGATTTTACAATGCAATGTAATGTCGTGCATAGGAGGTTCGTAAAAGAAGCTGTTGCGCGATTCAGTAATATTGCACGTGTTCTCATTTGTGTGCAGTGGAAGAAGGCAATGAGAACAATTGAAAACAATTGAAAACAATGTAAACAATTGAAAACAATTGAAAACAATTGAAAACAATTGAAGCCGTCGACCTTATTGTTCCTAGTTGACTCTGACATTATCTTCAACCTCTGACGCGTAATCCTACTTTATTTCTCCGCTTCTATAGCTCCCCTTTAAGCTCCCCTTTAAGCTCTCTACTCAGAGGCGCTCCCGAGTACAGCGCGGACACTGCATCGGAGTTTCACGCTGAGGCGCATGAGCAATTTCGAGTGAAAGACTTGCCCAAGGTCCTTACTCGGCGGCTTGAGGTGGATTCGAACCTGCAGCCCTCAGGCTGCAAGGCAACGAACATATCAACTACACCACCGCACCCCCTACTATTGCAGACTCCTGCCTTCGGTAGGCTACTGAGCTGAATCCACATAACGACCGCGGACAAAATGTCTCCCGCCCATCTGTCTCCAAGTGGAATTATTTTGTACCTGTTTGAGGTGGGGAAGCTAACGACAAGTTCTGCGGTACTTACAGGACCCTTGTCTCTGGAATACATTCGCACTGCCACCTGAAGGGACTAAGTCAGGAAAGATAGCGGCGCCTCGCTTACGTTCCACTATGGAAAAGTGGGAGCTGCTTGTTGTTGTCTAAAAGTGCTTTGAAAGCGCGCTGTTGCATAACAGCAACACATCCAGAATAATTGACTAAACCCCGTTCTTATAACGAGCTGTGTTATGGCGCGCGCTCTGAGTCTGCATGGTGTAAATTGTAATGACGTAAATGACACCGGTGCAGACTATAATGAGCTGCGTGATGATGGTGTTATGAGTGGCTGCGACTTGGCTTGGGCGCTCGTTTCCTCTGGTCTTCCGTGACTGCAATAAGAAAATCCGATTACGATAAGCGCTGTGTGTCCAGAATTGGATTTGCGAAGACATAAATCTCTCCTCCTCTCCACATTGTTCTTTTCCTCCGGCAATCCGCGTCACTTAATTGAGGTCAGTGTAACGGCTCCTTTGAACCTTGACCTCTGGTCCTCATGAATATGTGATGCACTGGTGCCCTGCTGCTGCTGCTGCTGCTGCTGCATTGCCGAGCTGCGTAATATTTCTTTTCCGCCTCAGATGTCGCTGACAGCCGACAGGTTTTTGGCATCGAAAACGGAAGTCGACTTCTCCCCGGAGATTAGTCATGGCACTGAGGCAACAGATTCGTCTCAGTGTTCGCCTAATTCTTTCCCACCTCACTCTTCTTCCTCCTCTTTCTCCTCCTCCTCCTCCTCTTCCTCGTTCTCCTCCTCCTCCTACTCCTCCTCCTCCACCTCTTCATCCTCTTCCTCTTCATCCCATTTCTTTTCCTCTCTACACCGTTCTCCCATCTGTCTTTACTTCATGACATAATTAGTATATAGTCGTTGTCATCATCAATGGCATCTTCGTCGTCGTCGTCATCATTGTCGTCGTAATCCTCATCAGCGACATCCTTTGTCTCAGTGTTTTCTTCATGCTGCCATCCTTGTTCATGTCTTCACTGATGTTTATCTTCCTCGTTATTATTACTATAATTATACAAAATTATTATTACCACTGCTACTACTACTACTGCTACTACTACAACTACTGCTACTACTGAAAACATCAACATCATCACCATCGTCATCATAATCATCGGCAAAATTATCACCATCTTCAACAGTATGTATAGATAAACCGACCTCTGTCGCTTCATCATCATCATCATTGTCGTCGTCATCATCATCATCATTATCTGTAACTTCCTCGCATTGTCGCAATACTTCCATTCATTCACCGTATTATAATACTATTGCATGACTCAGCAAGAAGTCATCATAGTTGAAATAGATTTTCTGCGCCGATGATTAACTATAAGGAACGCTTCCGTCTGTTTCTTGAAGGGCTAATAACTCATAATCCCGGTGACTCGCCATTCCTTGAGGTGCAAGCGAACGAAGGCAACTCAACGACGACCCCCGACTACAAGAAGCCTAGTAAGCTGCCTCGATCGATCTAATCCAATCTAATCTGATCTCATCTAATCTAATCCAATATAGTGAACTGCCATCCAATGCGATTTTCATATGATCCGATCAGGGCCGGATTAACAAATGTGGGGGCCCTATTCAATAAAACTGTGGGGTCCTAACCTTACACTAAGACGACAAATTGACACAGAAAATGTGTTGTAGACCTATTGAAGGAATCAAAATTCGTTTATTATTAATTCTATTTTTTTACAATGTCAACATGTCTTTTAGTATTCCAGTCTAGTGCTAAGGTAGCCTATACATATTGTGCGGCTTAAGAATAATTTTTTGAAGAGATTCGTGGTCAGACATTTTTTCTAACCATGGCACAGCCTGGTACAAGCAAGCAATGCACATTTCACAAGCTATTTTATGCCCAAACTAAATTCTTGGCAGGGAAAAATCTCCGCCAATCTTGCGGCAGGACAACGACCATGGCAGGGCAAAGGTTTTTTTACCAGGGCATTTGCCTTGATTTGCCATAGTGTAACACCGCCCCTTATTACAAACTAACATAATTAGACTATTTCCGCTCTGTCGTCAATGGTGGACCCTGACTCGAGCTCCATCCTACCAATGTGAGTTTTTTCCCCCGCTTCTGTCTCTCTGCATGGGCCGCCTTTCGCTGCGCTCAGTTGCCCGTGGAGACTTCTTAGCCCCTTTTCTTGGACTGTCGCCATGCAGCGCAGAGCATTCCTGGTAGTGGGTTCAGTTACCTGGAATATAGCCACCCTAGATACTCGACCAATGGCCACATAATCTAACCCTCCCTAGAGTTGATTCTTTTGCCAGAAGCAGTTTTATTATGCGAATGTTATATAACTTTGCATAAATGTTTTCTATTATTTATTTCCTCTGTAAACTACTGTGCGTTTGCTGGTGGTATAATAAAGAATATTCTTACTTACTTACTTACTTACTTACTTACTTACTTACTTACTTACTTACTTACTTACTTACTTACTTACTTACTTACTATGGGTCTTCTCTCGCTTCCACATGACTCTGCAGATTCTTTCTTTCTTCTTCTTAATGCATTTCTTTTTTGACCAGACCTGGGTTGGGATTCTGGGAACGCCTCTGCGTATAATTCTCTAATGGGCGCTATATATCAATTTATGTGATCGTTTGAATTCGTAAAAACAGAGTGGCAACTGAGCCCCCATGCAGCGTGCACTACAATTATAATGATGCCATTTCACATTGCGTTGCACGGCACCTCGGTTCCGATCTGATGAGGTAGCCTATTAAGTGTTTAAATAAGCATTTAAACCTATAGCTCTTATTAGCATCTCTGACTGATTTCAAGATCAATCTGTCTGGTAATGGAAACTCTAATAAGGGCCCCCACACATGTGCAAAAGTTTTATATGTTAAATCAGAAGTTTTGAATAATTTTGCAATTATTTTGTTCAGAGATTTAAACTCATTTTTGCCATTACAATATTATTAACAATGACTAAAAAGTATTTCTATTGTATGTCTGGGGCCCCCTAAAGTGTGGGGCCCCTCTTCGGCCGAACATGTTGAACATGCCTTAATCCGGCCCTGGATCCGATCTAATCACTGGAATTGTAATCGCAATCTCAACACTTCTAAAGCGCCATTCGTCAGCCATGCGCATCATCCGCAGGGCACCAGCTTATTCACGAGCGCATCATCATCATTATTATTATTACACTGAAAGGTATGAATCGAATGTGTGTTGAATCTTTGCGTAGAATAGCAATAGGTTGGTGAGCGCTGAGAAAGGCAGCCTAAGTAAATCGAAGCAGAATGAGTTTAGCTTTCAGACTTGAATGGCAATAAAGAATTGACATAGAGCACCGAATAGTGCAATGGATAGATGCTACGTCATTTCCGGTTGTTTCGTGACGCAATCGGAAACTAATTACGCAACGCCGCGCCAAGGAAATGGCGATTTTTTCCGGCTGAGGTCCAATCAGCCACCGCAAGCTATTTATTGCGTGACAAGAAGATCGTTTTTATTTATTGTGATCATTGCCAACAGGTCAGGGTAAGTTAGGGACAGCTGAGTCTGTAGGGACGCGAGACAAGTGTGAGCGTACAACTTCTTGAGAGTCGCTACACGATGTTCGATCAGTAAGTACCAGCAGTACGTGCCAGCAGTAAGTACCAACAGTAAGAACTAGCAGTAGGTATCAACAGTAAGTATCAACCGCAAGTACCAACAATAAATACCGAAAGTAAGTACCAGTAGTACCGGCAGCAAGTACACTAGTACCAACAGCAAGCGCCAACAATAAATACCAGCAGAAAATACTAGCTAGCAATGGTCAGATATATAGAAGCTCAGCATAGCGTTCGGTGGCATGCTGAGTTTTCTGTCTGACCATTTATAGCTGGTATACTTACTGCTGGTACTTACTGCTGGTACTTACTGCTGGTACTTACTGCTGGTACTTACTGCTGGTACTTACTGCTGGTACATACTGCTGGAATTTACTGCTGGTACTTACTGTTGGTACTCACTGCTGGTACTCACTGCTGGTACTTACTGCTGGTACTTACTGTTGGTACTTACACAGCTGATATATGCCACAGACTGCCATGTGCTGTATGATCGATAGATCACTGCATGCATGGTTTGCTTTCCCATTCGAAATGACAATTATTTATTATCGTGCAAATATTGCTTTTCAGAATGTCTGCATTCAATTGCCAAACGGCTATCTGATTCACCACACTTGTTTATATCTACTTAATTCAATGCCTCTCGTGTTCTTTTATTTCTCTTGCAGTGCGTCGTTGTACAGTTTTATATTTGTTAATTTGACGTGGTGCAGTTTGATGTCATGCATTTTGTATAGAACTAATTAATTTCTGCAATGGCGTAATACAAAAAGAACTTTATGAATGCGATCCGGTTATATTTAGAAGCAGGTTCCTATACAACTCAGTGATTGCCACCGTCCTTTTGACGGTGGCAGTCAGTGAGCTGAGACAAATTAGGACCGAAATTGTCCCAATTGTCTTCTCTCGGCTGGTAGTCTAGTACGGAGTGATGGGTCGCTGACAGTGAATTCTATAGATAGTCAGATCTAAGAGTCCAGATGAATAGACGAGACTCGGAATAACTGGCGATGTTCATTGTACAATGTACATGTAGATCTATATTGGTACATTGACTGTTGGAATATGTTGCATTTTTGTCGCTTTGCATACGAATGAACCGATTAGAGCCGATTGTTCAGCAAGACTCTTAGTCTAAAGCGAACGTTTGTATTGGAAATTTCTATGATGTTACATTGATGAGTCATCGGGAAGTGTGCTTCAGTGTGCACCCATTGGGCAAGCCTTGGCTAAGCAGAGGAAAAACTGAGTATAGATAATTATATAGGAATGGAGTGGAGAGTGTAATGTAATTAGAAGTGCTATCCATGGAATGCTTGATCGAGGAAATACCGATGCATATTTTTTAAAATATTTATTTAATTGTTTTTACTCATTTGCTATAGCACCCATTCAAGCTCGCTACTCAGAGGCGCTCCCGACTACAACGCAGACACTCTATCGGAGCTTCACGCCGAAGCGCACGAGCAATTGCGAGTGAAGGACTTGCTCAAGGTCCAGACGCTGCGGCTTAAGGTGGATTCAAACCTGGCTCCAAGGAACCGAACCAATCACCACACCACCACGCAGTTACACCAAAAGACGAAGGACTATTTAATTAATTATTAATTCATTTTTTCATTAATTTCAAGAGTTTGTATAGTCAAGAAGTCCGCTCAGAGGTGCTCCCAATCCAACCACGGTGATACAAATGGGTCTCCAGTAGCCTGAAGCACACTGATGAATCGACCCTATAGGTAGCAAGCATATCTCCAACGGGATACTGTTCCACACAGATAGACTTGCAACCGTGAAAACACGACGCTGACACGCGTTGAGGTTCCAACGCGAGAGGCCATTATAAATTATGCACCTCTCTTGATCATATTCCTTTGCGAGCTTCATTAGTCATAAATGTGGCAGGAAAATCCATACGGGAGTAGATCTATAGCCATATGGACATGCCTCATAGTAGTCATTTTAACACCTATCTTAATTTAGAATGAGTGATTGATTAAATGCGGGTTCCTTTGATAGCGCGCAATGTATCCAGTTACATAAAAATTCACAACCCAGTGACATAAAATTGCAATCCAGTGACTAATATTACAACCCAGTGACATAAAATTGCATCCCTATGTCATACAATTACAACCCGGTGACATAAACTTACAACCCAGCTGATCAGTGACGTAAACTTATAACCCAGTGACATAAACTTACATTGCAGTGACATACACTTTCAACCCAGTGACATAAAATTACATCACTGTGCCAAACTGTCAACCCCTAATGTGATTTTTTTAAATTGTTGGCTATCTTGTATAATATTTCTTGGGAATAATTTTACTTGGGTGACCCTCCCCAGCGGGATGTCCATCCCTTTAGGGCCCCCTTTTGTAGCCCATGCTTTTATACTTTCTGCTTGTGATGTCATCTGATATTCTGGTTTCGGGTTGCAATAAAATCGAATTTAATTTAACTTAATTGATTTGAATACAAATTAGTTAATTAATTAGTTAATTCTTCGTCCTCGTCCTCTTTTACTTCAAACTTTTCTTTACTTTCCCCTACTATTTTACAACACTTTATTCTTCCACTTCTTTTTTATCCTGATCTTCTTTTCCTCTTCCTTCTCCTTTCACTTATCATCGCCATCATCATTCACTTCTTAAGCATCAAAAGTTCATTCTCCTCCTCCTGTCCTTTGTGTTATTCCTCATGTTACTACGTCAATACCTCCTCCTTCTTCTTCTCTTTCTTCTCCTCCCCCTCCTCCTCATCCCGCTCTCATTCCTCCTCCTCCTCCTTCTCCTCCTCCTCATCCCGCTCTCATTCTCTGATCGTTTTGACTTGCATGGCATCGATCTATTCCTCTGAAGAGATCCTCTGTGGCCATTGGTATCCTGTCAACCTTTCTCCTGAGTCTTTCATGGTCAACCCTCCTACGCTTCTTTCTTATGTCTACTTTATTTATTTCTCTTTCTCTCTGCGGATCACTGTTCCTACCCCACTGCAGTCTATCGTATTCTATGTCATGTCTCTCTG
>OX457036.1:43562119-43567119 GCA_949752735.1 Lumbricus terrestris
GGAACCCGCAGCCCGAGGTCGCCTTAATTAAAAACATTCCGTCAAGTACCTACTCTAAGCTTGGCGACATGCTAAGCCGCCATGTAACGACTTCATTAGGCGGCGCTCACGAAGCCAGTAGTTATGGGCGCACACGGGAATAGCAATTGCGTCCTCCTCGGACTAAATTTATATCGAGTTGGGCGGAGGAGGAGGATGGTGAGGACGAGGAGGAGGAGGAGGAGAAGGAAGAGGAGAAGGAGGAGGAAGAGTAGGAGGAAGATTGGTGATGAACGGTCCTCGACGAATCCCGACTCTTAAATTATCAATTTCCCGAAGGAGTTGACCTCAACGAAGGACGTTCGACGACATGTCTACAGCATCATCATCATTTCGAAAGGACCGGATATTATGATCTCTTGAAAAGAAGAAGGAGAATCGTCCTTTGAGGAACGAATCATCGAGAAAGGAAGGATAGAACCTTGAAAACGGAATGACGTCATTATTATATTGTATCATATTATAAAGAACATGTCTTCTGGAAAATGATCATCTGGAAAACTGTATCACATGCAATGGAGTATCATCCGAGGAAGTAGTCTAAAGCCACATCAAGAACATCATTATTCCATGCAGATGTATAAAGCTAAAGCTAATCAATTTATTATAACTAAAATGTAATGCGTCGTATATGCACTACAGACTGTTCTCTAGGAAAATCTTATAGCGCAAGTGTTTCTTTTTGCAAGGCTGACGTGAGAGTAAAGCGGTTAATGGTGCAACCCGCTAAGTAGCCGCCAGACCTGGTAATTAATCAGCCATTGATAATAGTCATGTCCTCTAGAAATGTGTCATTTGGAACAGAATTCTAGCTATTGCACTCTAGTGGATTCTCTGTATTAGATTAGTGTATGCAATAGAGTTTCCATGAAAAGCATTGCGTCACAGAATAGAGTTGAGTAGAATGGATAAGAATTATGTTATAAAATCTTTGGATCGGATTATTTTATTCGGATGTCGTTTGTTTCAGTTAGACCAACTGCCTGTGATCGTGAATTTGTCAGCAGTCAGCTAAAGACCGGCAACTTCACCTCCCCGCTCTACCCAAACCCTTACCCTGAGGGTACGGTATGCCGCTACTCGTTCCAGGGTCAGGGACGCGAAAGAGTTCAGATCAGCTTCACAGACTTCGATCTCTTCCTTCCGCAGCAGGGCGACTCAAAGGATCCAATCGAGTCAGTATATATAATAATATATATAGACGCATTTTTTTAGAAAAACTTTTTCCACTGATTTGAAAGAAAGATGATTTACTACCATATGAATCTCAGTTTGTGGGGCGCGGTGGTGTAGTGGTGGCGTCGTTGCCTTGAAGCCGGAAGGTTCGAGGTTCGAATCCACCTCGCCGCGTAAGGACCTTGGGCAAGTCCTTCACTCACAATTGCTCGGCGCTTCGGCGTGAAACTCCGATGCAGTGTCCGCTCTGCATTCGGGAGCGCCTCTGAGTAGATGAGCTTGAAGGGGCGCTATAACAAGTGCACATAATAAAATTAAATAAATAAATACAGCGTCAATTTCAAAATCAGTTTTCCAAAATAGGAATAATAAAAAGAATTGTTCATTATACGCCTACTGGTAATGCAGAATGTTCCTTAGTACAACTAGGACCTTCATAAGTTTAGACAGGTTGACTCGATAGGTCGATAGATAGATCTTACTATCCTAGAAGAAGCAGGACGAAGCACGACCAAAACAACTCAGTTAAGATCGTAATTTTATCAGTCTCAAATGAGACCACGCAAGATCATGTCAGTCAAGAGCGGGTAAGATCCTGCAAGTCTCACAAAAGACCAAATAGGATGATGTCAGTATTAGATAACTTAGATAAGACCATGCAAGAACATGTCAGTTTCAGATAAGACCAGATAAGATAATGTCAATCTTAGATAAGACCAGATAGGATCATTTAGTCTCAGATATAATCAAATAAGATCATGTTAATTTCAGATAAGACCAGATAAGATCATGTCAATCTCAGATAAGACCAGATAATATCATGTCAGTTTCAGGTAAGACCAGATAGGATCATGTCAATCTCAGATGCGACCAAAATTATAAGATCACTTAGTCTCAGATAAGACCAGATAAGATTGATCACGTCGGACCAGGATCAATTGCAAACTGCTAGAGTATATAGAGTAGACCAAAGTGGATTGCAAAGACAAGCGTGCAGTTAATTCAGAATAAATTTACTGAGAAGATTCTCGTCTTTGAGAATTGCCTAATTAATAATTATGCTTAACTATGCATTTAGATGTGATCCGATCGAATCGATTGACGTCGTCCGTGTAACGATCCTGTCCGGATTGTCTCCGGGAGTGATTGGTCTCTACTGCGGGTCCTGGAGACCACCGAAGCTCATGAGCGCCGACAACCGGATGGAGGTGACCTTCATCAGCAAACAGAGGACAACGTCTGGAAACAACAAGTCTCGAGGATTCAGAGTCAGCTACGAGTTCGTTCAAGGTCAGCAGGCAGCAAGGTTAAGGGAACTATAGCTCTTTAAGGTCGATCAGAGTCAGGGTTAGGTGAAATTGGCTTCGTTCAAGGTCATTCAAGGTTGATGCTAACTGCAACAGAGACATTCAGGGTTAGCCATTGTCACAGTTAAGTGAACAGTTGCTCGTTCCAGGCTAGCCAACGTCAGTGTCAAGTGGAACATTGTTCGGTCAAGGGAAGCCAACATCAAAGTTGTTTGTGGCATAGGATTCATTCTGGGTCAACCAATGACATGGCTGAGTGGAGTATACAGAACATTTTATAGTCAGCCGTCAAAGCAAAACAGTTCAGATCGTAAGATCAACAGTAGCTAGTAAGCAGGGTGCGAATGAATCATTTCAGTCGCCAGTAAGACGTTCTATCTGACTGTCTTGTGGTTCTTTTTCAGATTTCGGAATCAAGGCTGGTGAACGAGACTCTGAGATGGGTAAGCAAACAAATATTTGCACTTTTATTATAGATCTGTGCAAAGCTAAACAAATCATTTTCAGGGCAGCTTTACCAATATTATTACTGTTTCTTGTCTGAATTGTTTCAGTCTTAAGCAGAAGCATACTGTGGTCTGTTAAAGTACTAGTGGTCAAGGCAATCCCTAAGAATGCAGAAATCTCGGACTGTTTAGACTGCAGCAACTTAACCAATACAGCACTGACGTTACCTTACCTTACTAAGTTTCATGATTCACCATACCACTTTCGTTACCGCAACCTACCTTTACGTTACCGTATACCTTTGGTTATCTAAGTCATACATTCTCTTGCCTTTCGTTATCTTACCTTGTCTTTTTATCTTAACCGCTTATACTCTTCTATTACCTTATTTTATCATACATATCCTATACCTTGCCGTTTCTTAACTTGGCCTACCTTATACTTGACCAAGTTCTACGCTACTTAAGTTTCCTATATACCAATACTTCTCTGACTTTACTTTTCCCTACATCGTATAATTGTGGTCGTGCTATTATTGCAGTCTGTGGCTTCATCTTTCGAAGTACGGTGGCTCCGAACGGCACGTTCACGTCGCCAAACTTTCCCGGTCTGTACCCGCGAAACACGGAGTGCCACTACCTGTTCTACGGCGTCGAGAATGAAATTGTCTACATCACCTTCATTAACTTCGACGTCGAGGGAATGCAACCGGGGTAAAGACCTATACGCCCCATCTTCCCCTGCATTACATTGCTATGCTTTTACCTTTGTCCTGTATCTACGCGCAATGGCGTTGGGCTTTTTAAAAGGAATTTTTGAACTACGCAACACCTTCTTTCCCTTCAAGCCCCTCATGGTAAATTACTTCCGATCGGAGGACAATGACCTTCTTTAACTATTTTAAACCGCACAGAAGTGCTTCTACAACTGCACAAACCCATTGAGAACTGCACATTTTGTGTGCAACTGCAAGCTAAAAAGCCTTGCCGACTCGAGATTTATAAGACTACAGGCTATACATAGATGGCATAAATATTACATTATATAGTATATAGATATAGATATAGCTGTGAGTTGATTGCATTTCTCTGACGGCGAGTCATGATATTTTATGTATGTATAATTAGCCTACATGCACATGGCTATTTATAATATAGAACATTGACTATAGACCTATAGATATAATTTACGACGAATTCAGTGTAAATGATACCATAAGCGTCTTGTTGATGCAACGTGGTTGGCGGAAATAATGCACTGATATTTAAGAGGATGGACGACGACGACGACGATGAGGATGATACTTTGGAATAGCAGAACCGCCCCTCCCATTAATAGAATGATTAGGAGGAGGAAGAGGAGGAAGAAGAGGAAGAAGAGGAAGAGGAGGAAGAGGAGGAAGAGGAGGAAGAAGAGGAAGAAGAGGAAGAGGAGGAAGAGGACGAGAGTGATGTGGGGGAAGCGATGAGGGAAAGAACTGGGAACGTTAGGAGGATGGAGAAAATAAGAGAAGACGGAGGAGGAGGAGAACGATGACGAGGAAACGGAGCATGCAAAGGAGCATGAAGAAATGGAGGAGAGAAGGGAAGAGAAGGAGGAACAGCTATAGAGATATAATTAATAGGTTATTGTGATTAGAAATAAGCTATAGAGCAGGGGTGTCAAAGAGCTGGCCCGCGGGCCATTTCTGGCCCGCCGATGATTTTTTTCTGGCCCGCGGAACCTTCCCTAAAGATTACAATATTATAGGATAAAAGTTCAAATTTTTATAATTTTTACAGTCAGCGCCAAATACATGAAGTTTTTTTTCTTACTGACGTCACTTTTGCTAAGACGCACAGCTCTGTGTAGAGTATAGAGATATAATAGATTATTGTGATTAGAAATATTCCGGCTATAATGAAGAGGATAAATAGGCGTGCAGTTGATGTTGGGCAGATGTCTCGATACAACGCAGAGCGACTACGTTGAGTTCTCCAACTTCAACATTCAACTGACCGACAGAAAGATGATTCGATTCTGCGGCGGAAG
>OX457036.1:43572119-43595080 GCA_949752735.1 Lumbricus terrestris
ATGTATGTATGTATGTATGTATGTATGTATGTATGTATGTATATGTATGTATATATGTATGTATGTATGTATGTATGTATGCATGTATGTATGTACGCATGTACATGTATGTATTTATGCTTCTATGTATATGCATATGTATATGTATATGTATACATTTACAGGTACTAAAACGGTGTCATAAAATGCCATCCATCCCTGTATTTATCTGACAATTATGTGTGCTTTTATTTGCTTTCTGTGAACCTTTCAACAGTGTTGCATAAATATGTCTTTGTGTCAGCGATGTCTCCATATCCCACCATTCATATCCTTTCGTCTCTTAAAAACTTACAGTCTGAAGCAGCATTAGACATAAATTTCACGAATGGTAGCTGAAGAAACTGTAACTATACCGAGATATGAGAAAAAAAATTCAAAGGCGCTATTTAATATGCCGAGATATTGCATAATTATGCTTGTGTTGAGGCAGACATACATACATACATACATGCACGCATACATACATATATTCATACATACATACATACATACATACATACATACGTACATACATACATACATACATACATACATACATACATACATACATACATACATACATACATACATACATACATACATACATACATACATTCATACATACATACATACATACATACATACATACATACATACATACATACATTCATACATACATACATACATACATACATACATACATGCATACATGCATGCATGCATGCATGCATACATACATACATACATACATACATACATACATACATTCATACATACATACATACATACATACATACATACATACATACATACATACATACATACATATATACATACATACATACATAATTATGTGCATACATACAAATCGTGCTTCATTGGCAAATGTGTTCAGCCATGGACTTGAAGAGAAACGATAGATTAGAGATTATCGTTGACTCTCTTTTCCTGTCGACGTCATTTATTCTAATTCAATGACGACTCTAATTCATTTGCGCCATCTATGAACGAAACGCGTCCTTTATGAAACGACGACGACGGCATCGATTAAAGCGAACAAATTCTCGCCAATATTTTTGGTGCGAGAAAAAGAACAACAATGGATGACGAGGCAGAATAGGAATTTTTGTGGTGGAGCGGGTGACAACTGACGATTCAGATGTGGCTGCAGGGGTAGAGAACAATTAGACGCGTCTGTAGTCAGATGAGGTTGGGGTATACATACTGAACAAATAGACGCATCTGTGGGTCTGCTGAAAGAAAATGACCCCAGCGACCCCGGCTGAATCTTGAAACTTTAATTGCTACAGATTTGGGCTACTTTAGAGCGTCTCTCAGAAATGCTCTAAAATAATATCGCATTATGCATAATGCATATACTCGGTCGCGAAACTCTTAATTCAAGCCGTACACAATGTCACATCGTCCTTCAATTCGCCAACTGATTTTCTTCCTCATTTAGTAGTTTATCGCGAACTGACTATTAAAAGTTACTTCATAATATAGTAAAAAATTTAATGTACATTAACTAATATAAACAATCTATCGGCTTAATATGCGACGTGAGATCTCTTTGCCCTAGTTCTGATAATAATTGTATTTGTTGGCTACAAGCTTACGCCCTGTTGGCGTGAATTAGATTCTGCTGGATCTACTTCGGCTGTTCTGGGGCCTGGACACTGCTCACCTGCTTAGCAGAAGTGGAAGGAAAGATTGCGGAAAGCAGTGTGGAGACAGTTTTTCCAAGAACGCTTGGTGCAGCAGTGTTCGAGTTTACAGCAGAGCTTTGCGTGGACGTTTGTTCTTGAGGAGATGTCACTGGAGGCTGAGACTGAACCACGTTACCCTTTGTAGGCATTGGACCGCCCGGCTTTGTCAATGCATTACCAGCTGACGAACGTTCTTCAGGCTTAATCATGGACCCCGGGACTGGCGCATTAGCTTCTCGCGTTTCCGGTTTCGGGTCGTTACCTCCGGGTACTGCCAACGGTCGCTGAATAGCCATTTGACCCAACGGAGCTGTCAGAGGTCCTTGTTTTGCAATATTGCCAGCTGCAGTAGGTTTCGGTTGTGATGTCTGACTCCCAGGTAGACTGATCAGACTCTGGTTGACGCCATTGCTTGCTGAGACTGTCATGTTTCTTTGCGCTGGTGTTTGACCGCCAGAAACTGTCAACTGACCTTGAATAGCAATATTACCTCCAGGAGCAGTAGGTTGACTCTGATTGGCTACATAGCCTGCCATCATTGTATTTGGTGCACGAACTGGGACTAGACCTCCAGGATTCGCCAGAGGGATCTGATTCGAAAAACTGCTACCCGGGACTGCCATAGGTCTTGGAGCTGCCATCTGACTTCCAGGACTTGCCACAGGACTCTGGTGTGGAACGATGCTTCCTGGGACGTTCACAGGTCCTGGAGATGGCATCTGACTTCCAGGACTTGCCACATGAATCTGGTTGGCAAGGTTGCTTCCTGGGACAGCCATAGATCTTGGAGCTGTCATCTGACTTCCAGGACTTGCCACAGGAATCTGGTTGGCAAGGTTGCTTCCTGGGACAGCCATGGGTCTTGGAGCTGCCATCTGACTTCCAGGACTTGCCACAGGACTCTGGTGTGGAAGACTGCTTCCTGGAACGTTCACAGGTCTTGGAGATGGCATCTGACTACCAGGACTTGCCACAGGAATCTGGTTGGCAAGGTTGCCTCCTGGAACAGCCATAGGTCTTGGAGCTGCCATCTGGCTTCCAGGACTTGCCACAGGAATCTGGTTGGCAAGGTTGCTTCCTGGGACAGCCATGGGTCTTGGAGCTGCCATCTGACTTCCAGGACTTGCCACAGGACTCTGGTGTGGAAGACTGCTTCCTGGAACGTTCACAGGTCTTGGAGATGGCATCTGACTTCCAGGACTTGCCACAGGAATCTGGTTGGCAAGGTTGCTTCCTGGGACAGCCATAGGTCTTGGAGCTGTCATCTGACTTCCAGGACTTGCCACAGGAATCTGGTTGGCAAGGTTGCTTCCTGTAGCTGCCAAAGGACTTTGGTTGCCAACGTTACCTGCAGGCAGTGCTGCAGACTTCTGAGTTGTGACCTGAACTGCAGAAGCAGCCAAAGATCCTTGGCTGCCAATGTTATTTTTGACTCCTGGCACTGCTGGTGATGTCTTAGTTGGTACCTGACCGCCAGGAGTTGTCGGTCCTTGGTTTGCAACATTGCTTAATGGGGCTGCACCAGGTCTATGAACTGGCGCCTGTCCTCTTGGAACTGCGGCAGGACTTTGTGGACCATCGCTGCCTCCTGCGCTTCCAACCGGTCTCTGAGCTGGCATCTGGACTCCAAGATTTTCAGCTGGGCTATTGTTAGCAGCTGCCATGATTCCTTGGTCTCTCGTGTTCATCTGGTTAGGCAACTGACTACTCGGAACTGCCATACGAGTCTGGCTGCTCGCAATATCTCCAAGAGCTGCTACAGGTGTTTGATGTGATATCTGACCTGCTTGAAGTGAGACAGGACTTCCAGAATTTGCAATGGGTTTCTGGTTGGCAGTAATGCTTTCGGTAACTACTTCTGGTATTTGCTTTGACGTATTATCTTCCAAAGTAGCTGAGGATCTTTGGTTTGAGGCAACGCTTTCTGTTGTTGTTGTTGTTGTTGTTGCCATGGAACCTTTGATATGCGAGCCATCTTCACCAGCTGCAGTAGCTGTAACGTTCTGCGGTGGAGCCGCATGATGTTCTGGGACTGTCGATGCAGGCTGACCACCTTCCATTCGTGAGACTGGTGCAAGAGTACCGTCGGTGTTGCCCGGCCATGTCACCGGTGAGCAACCCCTGCTGGCAGACGACGAGGAGGAGCCGGGTAGCGGCAGGGTCTCCTTGTCGTGCATCATCATTCGCGGGGTGCACGTTCCCCTGCTAACCATCACCATACGTTTCGTCGATGCAGCTCCGCGATAGGTGGCCGTCACGTCCACCGCAGTGTTCGTCGACTTCTCAACCATCGTCTGATTATCGGTCGATACGTTCTTGTGCAGAACGTGTATGTATGGCGTACTCGTCTCTTTCTCGCTGAACGTCACCTTCGGCATCGTCGTCCATCGGTCTGTGACGACCGTCTGCCTTGTCTGCGTTGTCCTGTCCGCCTGGCGAGGACCGCCAATGACCGGACGAAGGACGATGTTTCCTAAGGTCCTCGGAATCTCCGTTACGACGACCATGGCCATTGGTCGCTGCCAGACCGAGCTCTGCTGTGCCTCGCTAAACTCGTCGTCGTCGTCGTCATCGTCGTCGTCGTCATCATCATCATCGTCGTCGTCATCATTGTCCGTTTTGTCCAGACCGTTCGAAAGGTTTTGCTTGCGGTTGCCATCGACGAAATCGTCCGTTGTCCGGACGGACTGCTGCGAAGAGACGGGGAGATCTGTTTCTGTTCCAACGCTTCTGACTGCCACGGATCTTTTTGAAGGTTCGCCGCCGTGTATGGACTCGTCCCTCGTCTTCGTCTTCTGCCCGATGAAGTTGCAGCGGTCGATCGGTGCCGAGTGGTTGTTGAAGGCCGTCGTCCGAATGTCCTGGTAGTAATCCTCGTGGCACAGCTGAACGTTTCGTTTCAGCGTTTCCGGTGTCTTCTTGACGCCCGTGTCGAGGATGGCGATCAGCTTGTCCTTCATCTCCTTCTTGACCATCAGAAGGTCGATGCTCGTGCCCTTCAGCATGGCGTTCGTCAGCTGGAAGGTCCCTTCGAGGTTCTTCAGGTTCTCCTTGAACGTGTCCTTCTCCGCGATGAATCCCAGCGTCTGCTCTCCGAGCGTCTCTCGCAGTTCGCCCAGCAGGTTCTTCTCCCTCCGTCGGATCGCCGCTATCGACTCGATCGCAGAGTCCCGGATGTGATCCTCGGCCAGCCGAAGTCCAAGCTCGCACCTGTCGATCAGCTCCACCTGTTCCTTCAGCCTGTCGACCCTGTCCCCGCATCGTGCGATCAACTTCTCGAAGGGACCTCGATGGCGTTCCAGAGCATCGAGCAGCGACGACACGTCGTGGTCCTTGTGGTCGTGGAAGGTGCACAGCACGCAGATGCACTCCTCGCACGGGTCGCAGTAGAAGCGAATGACCTCGCCGGGATGCAGCTTACACTCCGTATCCTTCTCCACCTGGATGTCGAACAGCCCGTGCTGCTGCGTCACCCGTGTTCGTCGATGAAGTTCAGCACAGCTTCGACACAACATCTTCACGCAGTCGAGGCACTTCGCGACCGCTCGTTTCTCCTCGTCCAACGTCTCACCCTTGTCGGCCTCGTTCCTCGTCCCTGTCTCGTCGCGTCTCGATCCCGGTCGGCAGATCTCGCAGACCGGGCTCTTTGCACCGGGTTTGCGTCGGTTGACGACATCGGCAAGGTTGGCGACGAGGAAGTTGTCCGGCAGTCGATGAACGCCCCCTGTCGGGAGTTCCGTGCGCGAGTGACACAGCGGGCAGGAGAGGGCGCGCGTGTAGAGCAGGAAGCGATACGGTCGCTCCTGCTCCTCCATCTCGTAGTGCGTCTCGAGGCATTTCTCGCAGAACGTGTGCATGCAGGTGAGCACCTTCGGGGTCTTGTAGATCTCGGAGCACATCCGGCAGACGAGGAACTGATCGTAGATCTCCTCGACGAATGAACCTGCAGTGCTCACAGCCATCGCTGATCTATAATACACAAACGAATGACACATACAAACCATCCATTAGCAATATCTCACCAACAGTCATGTTCGTCGTACTTTTTTCTAATGTAATGCAATCGATTGCTTGACCTTAACTCGCTATATGCATGTGATTTTAAGTCTGAGGTTTGGGCAATCTATCAGTTGACACCAGGTGAACTCTGTTCGTCGAAGAAACTTTTCCAATCGAAGAGAAACCCTCTACAGTCTACACCATACAAACCCTTTCCATGGACGAAACTCTTTCCATTGAATGCATCCTATTCTTAGATATGATGAGTTATCGCTCGCATATGATTTATAAACCCTTTCCATCATAGAAACTCTTTCTTTCAGAGAAATCCTTTCCATCGAATGTAGGCCTATCCTATTCCTAGATTCCACGATTTATCGGTCATATAATTTATACAGCGTCTTGATAAGCGCAAACCACGGACAGTGCTATAAGCACTTAATTACAATTACAGTTACAAAGTTACACAGATATTTAGCAATGACGCCAATACTTATGTTGCCCTATACAGGCCTATCCACATCCACCAGCGTTTACTCCATCCAATCTCATGGCCTATAAATGAGTCTACGTGATGACGTGTTTGGCTGCCGTCAGTAGGCCTACAGCCTACTTCATGGAAGGCCAGCAATTGCTGCGCAAAAACACCAACAGACTCCTGACATCTAGCGGCCACAGATACGTGGCACAGACCGCGTTGTGTATAGCACAGGAGAATCAACGTCGGGTTAGAAAGCAGCACGTGCTGTTTATACAAACTTGCTCCAAATAATATTATACATGTATTATAATGTATGTATAGTATTATATATAGTATACACTCACGCATGCATGCATACATATACATAGATGTGCACATACATGTACATATCAACATGCGTATGCAATCAATCATATGCACGCCCACCCAGAACTACTGCATGGTGCAAACATACACCATTTGTGTATACACGAGCGCATGCACATGTACATGCGTTGCAGTAATGCACTGGCTAAAATATCCCCCAAATAAAATATCCGATATCATTACATCAATGACACATGTATGTTTATACACTGAATTATATATACACTGTGTCCCAATAAATCGGGCACCATTTTATAATGTGAATAAAACAGGCCAATCTTAATCGATTTTAAAAATTTCAAAACTGTTTTTATCCTGAGATAATTATCTTACACTGATTCAATTATGAAGTTTCTGGCATGAATATTGACGTCACAATTACGTCATTTGCATCAGAGAATTTAAATGTTAAGTACCAAACACAACTTTTTCTTTAAAAAATCTACGTTACCTCAAATATTATTTCACCATGATAAATTTCAGTTTAATTTTATTTAAAATTTGACTAACATTAGACTGCAAGGTGCGTTTAAAGTGTCCGCCTTCGTAAGAATTTTATTACAATTTTGTCTTCTTGGCTGAACGCCATTCTCTAAAGATTTTTGTTGACATTTGGTTTCGATATGTAAATTAGCGACGTCATTATGACGTAATTTTTTAATGAGGGCCGTTCATAAATTACCAATTTGTAGATAATTATCTCAGAATCAAGCCTGTTTTGAAATTTTGACAATCGATGAATATTTACCAGTTTTATTCACATTATAAAAAGGGTGCTCGATTTATTGGGACACAGTGTATATCTATGAGTCGCTGAGTGACGTCATTGCACTTATAAGGTTTTTACTGCTTTCCACAGTTATGCTGCTTCTGACGTCATGCAAAAGAGTTTGGAATGATCGAGTTTGTTTGTATGTGCACTTGAGTTCAGTAATAATAGGGGGATATGGGGGAGGCGAGCAGGTGGTTGGCTAGACGAGCAATTCAGGAAATAGAGATAGATATACATGCGAATGGAAGAAAATTATAAAAATTATACCTTGTGCTATATAATATATATGAATAACGAAGGATGGAAGGACGGAAGGACGGACGGAGGGAAGGACGGACGGACTTACGAGAGGATGCATGCATAAAGTGCTATTTGAATGCATATCTCTTGGTCGGATACTTGACATTACATGCTGGCAGGCTGAATGGAAGAATAGATAGATGGACGAATGATGGGTGAATGGTTGGATGAATGGATTGGATAGATGAATTGATGAATTGATGAATCGAGTGAGGGTTCCGTGAAGGATGTATGTATGTGCAAATATGCAAATGAATATCTGTATCGAGAGATGATTAGATGGTTGGGTGGATGGATGGATGACTGGATGGAAGGATGGATAATTTATATGCATGTATGTATGTATTTGTGTATGCATGTATGTATATATGTATGTATGTATGTATGTATGTATGGATGGATGGATGGATGGATGGATGGATGGATGGATGGATGGATGGATGGATGGATGGATGGATGGATTGACAGATTGTTGGATGGATGAATGGATGGATGGATGGTTGGATGAATTAATAAATGGATGAATGAATGAATGAATGAATGAATGGAATGGATGGATGGATGGATGGATGGATGGATAATTTATATTGATGTATGGATGGATGGATGGATGGATTGATTGATGGATGGATGGATGAATGGATGGATGGATGAATAGATGGATGGATGGGTGGATGGATGGATGGATGAATTTACAGACTGATGGATGGATGATTGGATGTATGGTTGGATGAATTAATAAATGGATGGATGAATGGATGGATAGATGGATGGATGGATGGATGGATGCTTGTTTGGACGGATGGACTGATAGATTAATGGATGGACGGCTGGATGGATGAATGAATGGATGGATGGATGGATGAATAGATGGACGGATGGATTGGTGGATGGATTGTTCGATGGATACATGATGGATTGATGGATAGACGGTTGGATGGATGGATGGACGGACGGACGGACGGACGGACGGACGGACGGACGGACGGACGGACGGACGGACGGACGGACGGACGGACGGACGGATGGACGGACAGACGGATGGATGGATGGATGGATGGACGGACGAGGAATGTCTGTTTCTATTTAGGATTTGCTGTTTTTGCCTCTGCAGGCTTGTTGAAGGATGTCTGAAATACTTACACGTATGCACCGCTTAATTGGAGTCGTGTGATAAATTCGATTGCCTGACCTTAAGTGACCTTGTCTTACCGAAGATAAAACTTTTCTTTATACCTCAGACGATAACCATTGTGTGTCTATGTTCACTTGTCAAAAGTAATTACCTTACCATACCTTAATTTTCTACGCGTAATCTAGTTATTTTTTGGAGCTCTCTTGACCATCATATGATCCCAACATCTATTGAACTCAATTGGAAATTGGCCATTTAGTAATCGTAATCGTAACCGCAGTCGTAAGCTCGCAACTTCTACAGCGCCCACAAAAGGTAAGTCGTGGGAACCAGAGCTCAGTCAAAGCAGAGTCGACAGTCAAAGGTCAATATCCGGAGAGTCAGGCGAGCAGTTACACTGCGGACGGATATATATATATATATATATATATATATATATATATATATAGGGTGGGTAATTCATTAATTAATTCATTCATTCAATCATTCATTCATTCAAGTATTTATATAGCGCCTCTTGAAGGAAACTACCCAGAGGCGCTCCCGACTCCAGCACGGCCAAAAAGAACAGTTTTAAGTGCTTATAGAATGTGTCAGAGGGTGATCTTGGGAACAGGGGCAGCTCAAGTGTGAGGGCAATCCATACCACCGGGCAAACTACAGAAAAAGCACGACTCTGCATGATGATGGTACGAGCAAACGGGACCAAGAGCACTTCCCTATCAGCCCAGCGTAGGGACCGACCAGACCAGTCCGAGTACTTGACACATGCCGACAAAGATCAAGTAGGTAAGCTGGAGCAAGACCTAGCTGGCATCGCCATGTCAAGGAAGAGATTCTGTATTCAATGCGCTGACGGACAGGGAGCCAATGCAGAACCTCCAGCATGTAATTTGTAACGTGACCAAATTTGGGCAGTTGACCAATGAGGCGCGACTTTAAGCGCGGCATGGAAGGTTGGGTTAAGTGGAAGAAGTGTCCCGTCTGCGGTTATCTTGGATGGCAGGAGATGCGCCGGAGTCAAGCAAATGAAGTCGGAAGCACTTCACCACTGTGTAGCTGCCTCCTGCGCTTAGCTTCGTGTAAGTGGACATTGCACAGATCTTCTAATCTATATATACGACACATTATTAGGATCATTTGAGTGCTTACCTGCGAAGTATTCGAAACGAAGGAAGGTAGAGTCGTTATCGGATGGCTAGAGTTGCGTCGATTGCGGTCTGGAGGAGAGAGAGAGAGCAGTCGAAGATATGTAGGTCCTATTCCTACGAAACAACATATGATACAGGTCTGCACAGATCTCAGCGTGAGCTATAAGGCTATATAAATGCGCACATGTATACACGAGGATTCACATATACATACCTATAAATATACAGAAACAAATACCTATAAAAAAAATTATATGTGTATAATACATATATTCTATGCCCACGTCTCATTTTGCTGACTTATAAGAATCATGAATACTGCAGATACATGTACTTGTACACACATAGGCCTATGATCCATATAATATTATTACACATGACTATACATCCACATGACAGTTATAGATGTATTTATTACACTTCGTATACATCCCGAGATCCGAACTGCCTGCAAGCTCTGACTGAGATGGAAAATATAGAGCTGCGTTGGGCTAGGATCTATGGTGGGGGGAAGGCGTGGAAAGCCTTCAGTGCTAACCGGTTTGTTATGGCGTCCGGGCCGTTTGCCTCAGCTGTTGTTCTGCTCCACTTCTATTAATATGTTCTGCTCGCTACTGCGCAGCATTCAACTTCTCGCAGTTCTGGTTCAGTGTTTCTCCATCTTTCCTTCGTGCCATGCTACGTCATTCGTCTGTGTAGTCTAGGACGAGTTTTTTCCTTTTTATCTCTCTTTTTTACATCCTTTGCCGTGAGTCATCACTTCCTCAACTCCACTCCACTCAAACCAATCTCTACTCAACTCAACTATGTGTTATGATCTACAGGATATACGCAACTCTCAGGCTCTTCAAGCTATTCAGCTCATTTATAATTATTATGCTCATTTTCCCTCGTCATTCTTGTCCTCTCATCTGCTCCCTTGTTCTCCATTATGCCACTATATCCCGTCTATTCAGTCTCAAAGCAAGTCCTAATTCCAGTTTATTTGTGCGTGGAAAGAAACAAGACATGGGAAGTAAATTAAGTAATGAATAGGATATTATACTCGTGATGCAATCAAAAGCAATGCTTGTGCACTGCTTCGACGTCTCTCTGTAACCAATCTCTTTCTCAGATATTTCAGACTCCATGCATCTCCTCACGAACTCAGTCTCTCTCTCTCTCTCTCTCTCTCTCTCTCTCTCTCTCTCTCTCTCTCTCTCTCTCTCTCTCTCTCTCTCTCTCTCTCTCTCTCTCTCTCTCTCTCTCTCTCTCACACACACACACACACACACACACACACAATACAAATCCAACAGAGCATTTTTTACGACCGGATGAACGATGAACGCATTTAATTCAAAAGGGTTTGCAGGATACAACACTTCTTTAATCGCATAACGAAATTCAGCACATTTTACTGCTCTCTATACTTTGAAGCACTGCATGGTATAGCCAATTCATAACCAATACGTATACTCGTATAGTATGGGCTAAAGTCGCTGATATATAATTATATGTATAGAATTTTATATGATCATAATATATATGTACAGTACACACATACTTTTTGTGAGTGCGTCATACAGCATAGAATGTAAGGTTTCGATATGCATTGGTCTCAGGGTCTGTCTAACGGCTATGCCAGTTCTGTGAGGAGACGCCTGTCTACAATCATGCAAGAACTTTTTAACCTCATGCATTTTATGTATGGCTGGCGCTGTAAACTTCGTTCCATGACCGCAGGTGAACTATTAATGCTTTTGAAAGCACTTCAGCACTCTATCGTTTTGCACTTATATATATATATATATATATATATATATATATATATATATATACTGGCCTAGTTAGCTACACCGGTAAGCGCGCGCTGCATTCGTCTGTTGGTTGCAACGGACTGCGGTTCAAGCCCCGGGCTGGGAGTTGACATTCAGAGATTTAGATATCTCGGGCTAGCACGTGTGGGACGCAGGGGCGCAAGCTCCTGCGGAGCGACCTTGGGCAAGTTGCTTACCCATCATTGTCTGTGGGGAAGGCAACGGGAAACCACCCCACTCATCTCATCCCCAGGGGCGTTAAGCCAATGAACCTGCCTTCGGGCAGAGCACCATCATCATATATATATATATATATATATATATATATATAAATATTTATAATATATATACGATGGTTTGGCCACCTACATGGAATATAATTTATGATGCACACGATTTTTATAGCGCCCGTTTGTGTTCTCGACCCATTACTCATCTTGCACTATTGCTGCCCGTTTGAATAGGGGCCACGCCTGTCGTCTGCTAAGGTTTCTATGTGCAATGCATATCGTAGCCTATATAGAGCGAGACTTATAGGTCCTGAAATACGCCACCTTTTGGAGGCAAATGGAGATATACCTTACGCAGGGTATAGTATGGGACGCTGCTGTTTATACCACCGATAACAAATAACTAGACCACCACATAAATACATATATATATATATATATATGGCTATTATTATAGGCCTATATAATATTATATATGTATATATTATATAATTATATATGACCTCCTCTCTTTCTCAATCTGTGTCCTCTGTACTGTGCGTGTATTCTATGTTCTGAATTATTGAATGAATGAATAACCAAAAGAAAGATCTTTTGATGACAGATCAAGCAAGTGAATTGATTGATTAATTTAATTATTTATTCATATATATTGCTATAATAGACTATATGAATATAAATTAATAATTTAATTAATTAATCAATTCATTTGCCTGATCTGTCATCAGAGGCTCTTTCTTTTGGTTATTAATCTGCCCGCTTTCTACCAGTTGCTCAAGACCTATCATTTTAGTCGTGGCTGGGCTGGGAGCGCCTCTGAGTAGGCTTCTTGAAGAGGCACTATATAAGTTTTCGGAATTAATGAATAAATGAATATATCGAACAAATCAGTTTCTGCATGTGAGGTCAGACATTTTATTATTTACCATGCAATGCTTTTGCAAAATAATATTCTTCAAACAGTCATGGAGAGCTCTACAACTCTCCGACCTTCTCAACGCCGGATTCTTTAGCGCACCGTTTTATAGTTTTACGGTTTTACCGCAATTCTGCATTTTATCGATGCCAATAAATTGACCTTGAAGTCGGTGACTGGCTAATGTTTCTTCCAATCTGCACTGCACCAGCAGCACAGCCTGCACGACGTCTTTCCAGTGGAGTCGTTGGCTGTCGGCTTCATTCCGTCTATCGCATTCCTTATTTCCATGGAGCCAAAACAGACAGACAGACGGAGATAGGTCTATAATAGTTCATGACTGAGTTCAGAGTTCAGTTTAAACGTAAGCAGCACAACTTTAATCTCAAACATGTGTCTGACTGCAGACAACCTATAGGCCTAAGAGACCGACCAACTTGTAGACCTAGTCTATATACAATGGAGCGGTGGGTACAATACAACGAGAATAGGCCACCTATCGGCTGTCGAGATAACTTGTCTACGTCAGTCGTAGAAATGCGATGTTATTCCATGAGCAATGCGATGTGATACCATACTGCATAATGCGAACTCATGTGATACGATGTACACCGCGATGTGCGGTCATCTCGTAATCGTAATCGTAATTATTTTCTCATTTCTAAACCGCCACTGGAAGCCAAGCTCAGGGCACCAGCTTATTCACGAGCGCTGGAGTGATGGGATCTTATGTAACGCAGCCTATAGGCCTACATGTATGCTAGGTCTACTAATTCCTAGAATTGTACGGTCTCTGTCTCAAGACACTGTCTTGGTATCGAGACACTGTCTCGATACCGGTACTGAAGGCTTTCGATGTCGAAACTCTTGGAACAAGATCAGTTGTAATTTCTCAACTTTACTTGAGTTAGGCTATTTCGTAGATTTCTGGAATATTGATGGCTTAAAACTATAAATTTTAGAATCTTTTAAGAGAATTCATAGTGCCGGTGTCACGAAATAGAGTATCCCCCGTATTAATTGTATCCCCCAAATTAAAACAAGTCGAAAAACTCGCTTCCGCGTGTATTTTTTCTTGCAAATTAATTTTCATCTGCTTTGTTTTGAACAATGAGACTAACAGGTATGTTTATTCCAACTAGATAATTTGTTTTGCCCTGTTTTTAGAGCACTTAAAACATTTAAAACACTTAAGAACACTCAGAGTCACTAAATAAATTCGAATTGCCTTTATCTGAGCATTGCTTTGGGCACTTAAAACAATTAGAGTCACTTTAAATTTTGATTAGAGCATAATTTTTTTATTATGCGCATTTAAAAAAAGGGGATATAATGGTTTATCCCCCCGGATAGTATAGACCAGTTAATTCCATCCGGGGGGATAGATAAATTCATCCCCCCGGATAGCTTTCAGGGGGGATACTCCGTTTCGTGTCACCGGAAATTTTTAATTTTTCTGTAGGCCTATAGCCTATAATAGACTATATCGTCTGTTTCGGGATTTTGATCGAAGTTGGGTTTTTTGCGGAGTGAATGCCGAAAAGTCTCAGTCTTGAACTGTCTCTGAACTTGTGACTCGGTCTCTGAACTTATTGTATCGGTCTCGGTCCTCACTCTCTCATTAGTCCTCATCGGTCCTCACGGTCTCAAAGTTTACTGTCTTGCATGAAAGTCTGATACTTTCTCTAAACTCTAAAGATAGGCCTTTTGGTAATTTAAGGGTAGCGCCGCGTTGCGAATAAGTTGATAGGCTATGCACGGCGCAGAGCATGTGTTACAGAAAATTCATCTGCAACACATTCACAAGGGTGCGCTAATTCCAATGTCAACCGATATCGATCTTAAAGAACAAAAAATTACGCTTAACTTACTTATGGCCTGCATAGAACGAAGGAGTAGTTCAATTTCAGAACATGTTCCAGAAAGAAAATGATACTTAATAGTGAAACATTTGTACAATCAGTATAAATACTAGCATAACAATGTCTTACTAGTAGACTCCGTGGCGCAACGGTAGCGCGTCTGACTCCAGATCAGAAGGTTGCGTGTTCAAATCACGTCGGGGTCATAGTTGTTTTACACTAAGTTATATTTACGGGATTTTTCTCCTACCTGAGCTTCACTGGCTGTTTTGAAATGAGATCTGCAAAAGATTTTCAAAGGCTTCAAGTAAAAAATATGTATAATCTAATAACGCAAAGAATATAGACAAAGTTGGTGCATCATTGTGCAAAGAAGTAGCCGATTCCTTATTAAAACCAATGGCATATCTCGTTTCTTGCGTTTAAAAACCTAAGTAGGCCTATGCAAAGAACGCTAAGCGAGTGCGTTTGGGAGCTCTAAGCGAGTGCGCTATAATAGCGAGTGCGCGGTAATAGAATTGCAGTCATCCCATAATAGCATTAATAGGTTACACACATATATAGGGTGGGAATAACCGGCCCTTCCGGGGATTGGGGAGTTTCGCATAATGTCCTTCTTAAGGTCTCATAGTTAAGTCTTGTTTGCAGACCCACCATATACATGTGAGGAGGAAGCGCCGTGGTAGTGCATGCATGGAGTCTTCTTCCAATACATATAGGGCGATGCGCCGCGATCTGAAGAAACGTTACTATGCAACCTGCGTTGACCTTTGACCTTGACATGTGGACTATGAGACTGTACGAAGTGTAGGAAGTGTTAACTCCAGTGAAGTCGTCGTTGCAATGTTCGCGAGCCTGCATAAGCGTATTAAATGCCATCCATCATTGTAAGAACTGCTAATGATGAGACAGCTGGTTAGGCTATATGTTTCGGTATATATAATTTATACGCTATACACTGTCACTTTAATATGGCAAGAAGCCACGATGCATGACATAGGGTGTCATAGGCCTAGTGACATAGTGGGAGTCAGATTCATTCGGAAAATGATATTTCAGCGTAATCCTGGAATATGACACAACATATCGGATTTATGATCGACTGGATAATGGATGACATGCAAGTATTGTCTATAGTCATTGATAAACCATATATTTTTGTGACTGGTTGTATATATGCGGTTGAATGCCAATTGCATGCCTTTCTTTGACATTAAAAAATGGTTTTTGGCAATTGGGCCTATTATATGTCATAATTAATTATGTGTGTGTAGACTATATATATAGCTGACACGATTTGTGCATGGGATCTCACTGGCGACACTGACGTCACAACCGGTAGCAGCCAAATTTCGTTCTGGAAGAACGTGCATCCTATATAAAATTATGCGATTCTTGTTGTCTATAATCTGCTTGATCGCAAATTTCACGTATATTCTTTGTTATATACATGTAGCGTCTGAGTCCGATTCACAATATTCATGCTTTATGAATTCAACCACTTTTCCTGGTTATTCTCTTCTTTCGCTGTGGGCAGAGCTGTAAGCCTAACTGCTACACAGCGGGTCGCAGATGGCGGATAGCGAAAAGACCATTAGCACGATGGTCAGCTGCGAAATAAGCAGGCTTGCCTGACGAATAAGCAGTCCCGGACCAAACAGCGGTGGCTCTCATCAGGGCGTGGGTGGGATGTGATGTGACGACCGCATCCCTATAAAATACCCAGTTGTGCCCAAAGACGAGACCATGTCGAGCGAGGGAAAACCGCTATAAGTCTTCGGGCGCTGGGCAGCAGCAGTGCGGGAGAATTGGTCATCGGCGGAGGAATCTCAACAAGGAGATCAACGGCTTTGACTGACAAAATCAGTTTTCTGTACTGCGGTCAGGGCCGGCAGTCACGACATACGTGTACTGTGCGCCGCACTTAAAGGCTACTCTAGGTCATAAGTATTCTTGTGATATGTTTTACTCTTGTATGGTAGTCATGAGCAAGCGTAGACGTTGGATTATCTATTCATCTGACTAAAGCGGTGGTTATAGATTTCTAGGGTATCGCGCACGCGCACAGCCTACTTACTATATTTATATCCAGTTGTTTCCGACGATAAGTAAGCAAGTGGATAGACGGCCGCAAAGCAAAACGATGCACATTTAATATAGTCTAAATACAAAAAATTACGAGGCTTGGTAAGAGCAAATAATAATTATTTGAGTGAACGTTATTTACAAAGGTAAGCTTATAGGAAGAAAATTACATAGCGAGAAAGTTGAAAAGATTTTGAATAGAACGGTGATGTGGGGATAGAATCTGATGAAACCGTAACCGGTTTCAGATAGTGGTCGCCGAATTAAAATTATTAAAGGAGCTATTTCTTGTTGGTTTCTCGAACTGTCTATTTTCACGTGGCATGCGTTTGATTTATTGTGGAGTTTAATATGCAAGCTGTCGGTAGAACAAACTATTTACAACAGATAAAAGGGCCGCTACGTTAGGTAAGCGACCCACAAATTGGTATTGCTACCATGACGCGGCGCTTCGAATGTAGGTTTCTCGAACTGTCCAATTTCACGTGGCATGCGTTTGATTTATTGCGGAGTTTGATCTCTTCTCGAAGATTTACATTACATTACATGCAAGTTGTCAGTAGAACAAACTGATTACAACAGATAAAAGGGTCGCTGCGTTAGGTAAGCGACCCACGATTTGGTAGACCAACTGTAACGCGGCACTTCGAATGCAATTTACTATGGTATTTAGCCAAATTTTAATATTTTGTGACGGCGAAAATAAAAGCCAGTATGATGTTCGCCGTCGACGAATGATACGAGTTCATTGCAGACGTTTTAAACACGTTTTGACATGTAAAGTGTGGCCGAATGCAATGAGTTTCGAGTCATAAACAACCGCCATCTTAGGGAGTAGAGACTTACACCTGCCCGAGAATGGGCGTAGCGTTACTCGCAGAGCAAAGTTTTACGTCTCACCCATGACTACCGTTTTAAATCGTTATTCGGATGTAGACCATATTTATGCCTAGAGTACGAGATACACGTATGTCGTGACTGCCGCCCCAGGAGAGGATTTGGGGCCCACTGACTATTACACCCCAATGTGAACCATGAGAAAACGACAAAGGCGATTTTTTTTACTGGTCTCCGACCCTCAGGAATGAGGATGGACAGCATCATCATCATCTCTTCTTTCGACGGATGATTTTACAATCGCTGATGGAATATATTTCTGCGATGATTTTGATAGCGTGTTGTAACTTTTCAACGAACAGTCCGTAATTTTCTCGCGTTTCGCCCTCGAGTCTTCAGAATAATTTCTTGTTCTGTGATAATTCAAGCAGCACGACGTCTGTTGCATAGCAAATGATCGTCGACATGTATAGTTGCCTCTTGGGTACTACAATGCCTCGAATGTGTAAACTTTGCAGCATCGGCTCCTATGATGGACACTATGATATCGTGAAGCGCACGTTAGAATTGCTCCTATAAGATATAGCCTAACAGTAGGTTAGCTGTAATTGAGTCTGACGCATCCCACCCCGCAACCCGACATCTCCCCAAACTCCCCCAGATAAATTCATCCGGACATTTCCCGTTATCTCACTATACGGGCGATTCGCCAACGAACTGTTCGTCAAACAGAACCCTGTCTGCCTTCCCCCCACTTCCAAATAGACCCCCTCTCTTTGGGTCAGGCGCTGGTCAATAGATGTTTGTTTGTATGCGTAGCCTACTTGTTATAGCGCTCCTTCAGTCTCACTACTCAGAGGCGCTCCCGACTTCAGCGCGTACACTGCATCAGAGTTTCACACCGAAACGCTTAGCAATTGCGAGTGAAGGACTTGTCCAAGGTCCCTAAGCGGCGACTTGAGGTGGATTCGAACCTGCAACCCTCCGGCTGCAAGGCAACGAACATACCCACTACACCACTGCGCCCACGTAAGCCAACATAATTATTATGGGCGATCTACTGCGTTCGACTATTTCCCAATGCACGTATGAACTTTGTAGGGAGGGCATTATCAAAAATAATAATTATTTGTCAACAGTCCAGCTTCTATTATATCAAATATTTTTTTTATCGATATCACTTCTATATAAAGTAACAAATAATTTTCATCAATCCGACTTCTACCTTGGAATGAATCATTTTCATCAATCCAGCTTCCATTGGAGCGACAATATTATTATTTTTACAACCAATATATGCTACCACTTCTATTTAAAGAAATGTTTTTTCATCAATTCAACTTCAGTTTTACCAAGAAGTCTTGCATCAATCCAACTTCCAAATATGGATGAATTTTTCTATATAGTTAGTGAGAGACATTGCACTATCAAAAACAACGGGTAGCCTAAGTTACGAACAGCATCAGCCAGTTAAGTCAGTAGATTCCAGTTCGTGAACCTTTCAATTATTATTCTAAGGAGTTGCGGAGTTCGCAGTAGGCTAAAATTTAATAAAATAAAACGTAATAAATCGCAGTCTTCGATTGAACCTATTAAAGACAGACCTGGCAGAGGAGAACAATAGCTGCGAGTGGCAAGTCAAGCTGTGAAAACTAAATTGAAATTTAATGTCAATTTGTGCGTCATCGGCATAGAAATGAAGTCCCAGGAATGATTAGTCCATCGGGGAGTGTACTTAGCACTTCATTTCATTTCATTTCAGAAATTTATATAGCGCCTCTTAAAAGTAGGCTACCCATAAGCGCTCCCGGCCAACCACGGTAAATAAAACCGTTTTAAGGCTCTTAAGGAACAGAGTGGAGTGACCTGACCTCTTCGGTGTATATGATAATTATAAGCAGACAAAACAGATCTGGCATGGAACCTTTGAGAGAATCACGTGTGAACGTAGCATTAGATGAATATTTATAGCATGAATAACTAGTTGAGTGTGTGAACTAATATTATGAACACTTAGCCAAAATAATCTATCATTTACTGCACATGCACTATGCCGCAACTCGGGCATCGGTTGTCGTCTTCCGCACTTTAGGTTCTACACTTCTACAGTGACCTGATCCGGTCTCTCTTCGCAATTACTTTCATTTGGTGATAGCCTTTATCTAAAAAATCAGTTTGGGAGACAACCATGGGCGGAGACTTAGGGGGACAGAGGGACGGTCCCCCTCAATGGTGGTGGGACGACCCATGGCATGCATTTGTCCTCTTCAATTAACCAACCTCAAAAGAAGAAGAGGTCTTATAGAAGAAATGATGTAACGACTAAAAATACGGTCAGCAGGTATTATGGCCGGGAAAATTGTTAAGTTTTTTCTGAAGAAATTTCGATAAGAGAACTAAAAACAAGGTCAACAATTTCGTCGGCGACTCAGCCATTCGTCCGCCCAAAATCTCGCGTCCTTCCTTCGTTCGCCCCCCGCAAGTCTCCGCCCAAGCCTCCGTCTATAATTATGGAGACAACTCCACTCCACAGTAGCCTATACATGCATATGACTTCTAAGATAAATATTGATATCGGGTTGTGTATAGAAAGGCACCTTATGCTCATTAATAATGATAAACTGTCTTATCTCATTAGCTATAGTAGCATATACATAGAATCATTCTTTTTGTAATTTCTGTCATTTTATGCTCTCTTCCCAAGACATATCCAACAGACAATGCTAAAGACATTCCATAGGTATTATAATTACTGTATTAGATCAACTGCTTTCTGTACCTGATAGCGTTTTTGTTACCATTAAATGAATATTTATGTATATCTAATAGTAATAATAATAGATCGGGCATTGGTTGGATTCGAACCTCAGACGCTGTGTATAGAAGCCAACAATTTACTAGTTAGTCATCATAATATAGGCGCAAGTTCGTGAACTTTACGATTACGGCGCACAAGAAAGAATTCGCTCAGACTAGACTAGATTAGATTAGATTATAGATTAAATTAGACTTGAGTCATTGTTTATATAGGTCCATGATTATATGGCTCAATTTTGGCTTTATCCAATTAAGGACGATCAAAGTCAATCGATCAATCGAACGCACTTGATTCCAATCGTTGACCAGCGCCAAAGAATATCGATCTAGAATTTATCGCTTTACTTCCCCCCCTCCCCACTCCAACCCCCCAAACCCACAAGAGGCAGAGGAAGAAGAAGAAGAGGCCGACAATCGTCCTTCGTCTGTTGTCGAAATTTAGTCGCTTTTGTCCTCGACTTTCAAATCAGTTGCTCTTTTTGGTGGCCTTGAGTTTCAATCGCTTTTTTGCCATTGACCAGAGATGACTGCGATCTGTCCTCTTCCGTGTCTTCGTGTCTGCTCTAATCTGTCTTCGTCGGCTGTTGCCCGTCTGTCTGTCCGTCTGTCTGTCCGTCTGTCTGTCTGTCTGTCCGTCTGTCTGTCCGTCTATCTGTCCTTCTGTCTTGTGTCAATCAGTTGTCAAGTCTTGTCTTCTGTCCATGAGTTTTTCTTTCAACGATTCATACATAATTGCAGATCGCACGCCAACGTTGGGTAGTCTAATGTTAAGTCGTGCAGGATAAGGTGACGTATAACGTGCGTGTCTACATGTATATTTATAATGAGACCAAGTGAGGTAACGTGAGGTTTATCGTCATGGTGTTGTGTGGTATTATTATGGCACTGCAGTATAATATGGTGGGTATTGGCATAATAACCAACTCAAGCAAGGAATGCCTTGTCAGAAAAATTGACTTACGAAACTGAAGACGGTATTGAGTAGATCTAAGTTGAAAGAAAGCAAAGGTCATATTATTACTATAGTAACAGCCAAAGAGGACTACGTATAGAATTACGTGCGAACCTGTAGGCTTTCTTCCAGATTGCAAATCGGATTTAGACGAGGCTTCTCTTGTGTATAAGTCGCTTTTCTTGTATAAGACAGTCGACCATGAATCTGTGATCTGACTGAAAGCAGACATCGACCTGACGCCTCAAATGTGAGCATCATGAAAGCGGCATCCAATACTCATTAAATCAGATTAAATTGGACTGTGTATATATATAAATACACATATATATACAATCATAGAAAAGGAGGCAAGAGGTGAACAGCACCGAGTAGACTAATCTTGAAGACCAACAGACCGAGAGCATTCCACAGTGTGGCTTTATACGCGTGAACGTCCTAATAGATTACGTGAACGCGTTCTCAATAGCCTTTTATACGCTCCTGCAGCTCTCCGTCTGGTCTGTTGGATTTGCAATGGAAGAATTCCGACCCCGCTGGCATTTAACCCTATGTGCGCGTGCAAATTCGATTGACTTGCTGACCTTTAAGCGGTCGTTCCTTCCATAATAATGCATGATTGCGGTGATCTTGATGCTTAGCGGGTATTCTTAATGCGACGACCGATTCATATTTTACCATAATATACAGGGTGCGCCAAAAAAAGGACCCCCCTAGGTTTTTTGCCAATATCTTGGCCAAAAGTAAGAATTTCAGAATGAAATTTTACAGACTTAAAGACAATTCATATTTACATATGATGGCCAGATTTCATCAAAATATTTCACACAAACCAAAAGTTATGCCACTTTTAGGAAGGCCACCCACCGCTTTTTGACGATTCAAAAACGTAACGCAGCAAAAAGTAGGTTTTTGCCAATATTTTGGTTAAAAGTACGAATTTCAAAATGAAATTTTTACGGGCTGATAGACAATTCATATTTACACATGATGACCGAAATTTCATAAAAATATTTAAAACAGAACAAAAGTTACATCACTTTTAGTGAGACCACCCTCGGTTTTTTTACGTTTTTGAATCATCCAAAAAACCGAGGGTGGTCTCACTAAAAGTGATATAACTTTTGTTCTGTTTTAAATATTTTGATGCAATTTCGGTCATCATGTGTAAATATGAACTGTCTATCAGCCCGTAAAAATTTCATTTTGAAATTCGTACTTTTGGCCAAAATATTGGCAAAAACCTACTTTTTGCTGCGTTACGTTTTTGAATCGTCAAAAAACGGTGGGTGGCCTTCCTAAAAGTGGCATAACTTTTGGTTTGTGTGAAATATTTTGATGAAATCTGGCCATCATATGTAAATATGAATTGTCTTCAAGACTGTAAAATTTCATTTTGAAATTCTTACTTTTGGCCAAGATATTGGCAAAAAACCTAGGGGGGGTCCTTTTTTTGGCGCACCCTGTATGTCACGGTCACCAAAGGTTAAGTCGTTCCTATAAAAGATCTCTGATGTTTGGCAAGTTTA
>OX457036.1:43595280-43675280 GCA_949752735.1 Lumbricus terrestris
ACGATGGTTTGGCCACCTGCATGGAATATATGATGCACACGATTTTTATAGCGCCCGTTTATGGTCTCGACCCATTACTCATCTAATGAATAGGGGCCACGTCTATCGTCTGCTAAGGTCTCCATGTGCGATGCATATCATATACAGAGCGAGACTTACATGTATAGACCCTAACTCTCTTAAATACGCCACCTTTTTGAGGCAAACGGAGATTACGTACTTAACGCACGGTAGTATGGGACGCTGCTGTTTACCACCGATAACCAAAACTAACTGGGCCACCACATAAATACATATATATATATATAGGCCTATATAATATCATATATGCATATATTATATGATTATATATGACCTCCTCTCAGGGCCTATTTTAACGTGCCGACAGGCACGTCCGTGCTTTGAGATTACAAAAACGTGCCTGAGGAATTGACGGTCCGTGCTTCATCGCTCAGGCACGCCTGGGACGGCACTTACTGAACTTGTTTAAAGTTG
This sequence comes from Lumbricus terrestris, assembly GCA_949752735.1. Lineage (NCBI taxonomy): Eukaryota > Metazoa > Annelida > Clitellata > Crassiclitellata > Lumbricidae > Lumbricus > Lumbricus terrestris. The sequence continues at coordinate 43,595,776 of OX457036.1, forward strand.
TTTTAAAAAACACCGCCAATATATTTAATTTTTTTAGGAAAGTTCGAACGGCGTTCCATACATCTATTTGGGCTCATGACGTCATGCAGCGCGTTAAACTTGTTTACAAACAGCACCGAGAGAACGGGACGCGCAATTTTGTGACTGATGTAAAAATAATATTTAGGCTACATTTCAGTTTTCGTTCTAATTCATAATTGTTTATTGACATTTATTATTACGATATTAGGACTATTAGGCCTTTCGGTCAGTTCAGACTGTTCAGTTGTTTTAGTTCATTCATTTGCGAATTTCACGATGAGTAAAAAACGGGTTGCGTCGTCACCTGGAAACGACATACAGGCCATGTTTAAACGAATGACGAAGAGGAACGCGCACGCAGGTTAGTTGCTTTGGTCCTCAACACAGCTGTAAAATTATAAATTGTTGCAGTATGTTAACTTAAAAAGTTAAGAAACGATTACATTGATAAATGTAGCTAAGTAAATGATGAACTGTACCAAGTGACCTGTCAAACAGTCTATATCATTATTGTCATATAGTATTATATTAACCCAATGACGCCGGATCGGGGCCATTTGGCCCCGAAAATGGGAGCTATAAAACAGACTAAAATTAAAAGTTGTTTCCTTATGTCATACCTAAAAATAACTTGAGCGATGTTTGCGGAAGATTGATCGTTATTTTAACACCGAGTTTGTTGCGAAAGTTTAGTTTAAGTTAGAAAAAAAATAATTTGAAGTTCGAGAAAGATGCCACGCGGAATTCCGTTTTCTGATGTTACTTGCAGCTATTGTTTCACTGTTGTCGTTCAGCAATGTTTATTGACAACTGTTTTGTCTTTTGACATTCTAAGGGCGCTATATAAATGAACTATTGATAAGCATAAAATGAATTTCATAGTCTGAATTCTGCTGATTCAGAAAATGTATACTTTATTATGATTACTTGTAACTATTGTTGCACTGTTGTCAGTAAACCATGTTTATTTTCGATTGCTTTGTCTTTTGACATTCTAAGGGCGCTATATAAATGAACTATTGATAAGCATAAAATGAATTTCATAGTCTGAATTCTGCTGATTCAGAAAATGTATACTTTATTGGGATTATTTGTAACTATTGTTGCACTGTTGTTGTTCTAAGATTGGTACCATCAATTTCCTATTTTTTCCTAAAAACAATTCAGGTGGGAATGGGGTTAAAGGTAAAGGTCTCCCTCAGTCTCCCTCAGCACTTCCGTGACTCTGTGTCATCATTGAAGATATGTAATTATGAATAGATATAAGCTACCAGCATCTGATATATAGCCTACAATAATAGTAGTTTAGTAAGAGTTATAGCATAAGCAAGTTCTTTAAAGTGGGTGTCATTTTTTCGACCATCTAACATTCTTTGACATACTTGTGTACTTTGCAATTTCAGATTCGTTTGAGCCGAGACAGTTGACGGAAATGGATAAGTTGAAATCATTAGCTGCACAGAGGAATATGATGGTTGTCAATGTGGCTGCAGATGGAAACTGTTTATTTAGTTCACTCGCCAGACAGTTGACTCAGCTTGGACGCGGAAGCTCAGCGACAGCGACAACTGCTCATGATGTACGCATGGAACTGGTTGAATGTCTGCAGTCGCACTCACAGTCGCAGATGATCTTGGACAGTGGAGCTATGACAGAGCAGGAATTGCAAGTATATATCGACAACATGAAGAAATGTGGCACATGGGGTGATGGTGTAATTCTTTCTGTAGCAGTCAATCTGTATCGACGACCTATCATCATTTTAACTGTGGAGGGGGAACAGCGTATTGATATGGCAACATCACCTACCTCATCTCAAGCATCGTCATGTGAGACTGAGTCTTACGCTATATATCTGGGGTTGGTTGGCACAAATCACTATGTAAGTATTGAAAAACAGAATAGTCAACAGACTCAACACACAGCGGAATCAGACACAAACATTTCTGATGACGAATGTGGCACTGGTCATTCAATTTCAACAAGTACTGCAGCTAGTAATAGTACCACAACCGAAGAGCAGTCAAGGACATCCGCACAGTTAACATGTTCACCGTCAACCATAAGTGTGACAGCTTCGCTATCTCCAGCTGGAAGTAAACCGGTGGATGTGAAAGTCGATGAGTTTGAGGAAAAGGTTCACGAGGCAATTGAATTTCAAGGGGTTGTACAGTCAAGCAAAAATCAGTCAGGACGCAAACAGAAGGTTGAGGCTGAGCATTGGGCAGAGTACAGAAGTGAAGCTCGTGGTGGGTCTGGTAGAAGGAGGATTGTGCATTGCAAAATCTGTTGTGCACATCCTGATCTGGTGAAGATCCACTGTCAAAGGATCCCAGCCATATGCACTGCAAATGGTGCAGTGTTCAGGCAGCAGATGTATGATGAACACTGTGTATCGACAGTACACAATGCTTGTTTGACACGTAGTCGACAACAGAAGGCTCTTGCCGAGGGTCGGATACATGAGGGAGAAACTGTGTTGGAGAAACAACTGCGATTTGCTAACACTGCATTGGAACAAAAGATAGCAAGAATCATGATTAAGGTATACATGGATGCCAAACGCGGGACACTATCTGCGTGGTCATTTCCAGCTAGATACGTGGCGTCATTGATGGCTGAAAGAATCGACTTGAACAACCCTGAAATTCCGTTTTCTCCTACTGACACAGATCTACAGTATGTCACTCCTGCAAGCCATCGCGACATGCTACTGACAATCGCAGAAACGGACCGTAAGGCATTTGCACTCCGATTTAAAGATATCCTTGCGCTTTCTCTCAGAGTTGATGGTGCTGTTGACAAGCAGCGAATAGACAACAAGCATGTTATGGCGCAGGTTGTAACGGCGGTTGGAGACATGGAGACTTGGTACATGGGCTTGGCTGAAAGCGAGAAGCGAGGTAGCGAGGGGTTATTGGAGGCACTCAGGAAGGCGTCTGCAAAGTGTGGAGCAACATGGCCAGAGATATTTAAGCAAACAACCTCTATTGTCACAGACGGCGCGTCAGAAAATACTGGAAGACATCATTCGCTATGGACACTGCTCGAGCAAGAACGCAAAGACAACACCACTAAGGACACGTCAAGTCCATGTAAGGGCCCTATCCCTCTCCTCAAAATATGGTGCAGTGTTCACCGTTCTCAGTTAGTGTTCAAAGACATGACTACAGGTGTTCCTGAAGCACGGCGTGTTATAGATGACTGTAAAGCAGTTACGCGTTTCTATAACAGTTCAGCATGTAGAACAAAGGAATTCAAGAAGCATGCGGAAGAACTTGGCGTCACAGTCAGACAGTATCCATCAGTAATCGACATAAGATTCACACAATATTCTAACAGTCTTCTGTCATCCATTCTGGACAACTACAGACCGATGATGCGACATCTGCAGACTTTCTCCCTGAAAGACGCTGAAGAATATGGCATGCTGAAGAAGTGGATTAATGCTGACACTGTTCACATTGCAGCGATCTTGTGTGACGCGCTGTACATCTACTCTAGATTTCAGAAGAAGTTGCAGGGCAACCAAGTGACTCTGTTTGACGTCGAAAGTGATCGTGATAAATGTGTGGAGGACCTAAGGAAATTATTACAGCGTCCGCACCCAGGTGGATATGAGGAGAAAGTAATAATTACAGGGAATGAGGAACAAGCCGATGAAGTTATCAAGAGTTACGACACTGTTAAGCTCACAGTCGTCCAATTAAGGCACTGTAAGAGAGAGCACTCTCTCGTTAGCAGTTGCGGTCGCGATGTGTATGCCATCAAGACTGAGATTATTTGTTCGCTGTGCAACTTTCTGACCAGTCGACTCGGAACTGACAAAGGTGCCAGTGATCTTCGCTATGCACTAGAGTTTCAGGCGCTTTCTCCACCAATGCTTATGAATGGCAATGCATCTGATGAAGACATTGAACGGGTGTACACTGGCCTCGCATCAGACTTTGCGAAGCGTGACTTCTACAGTTACTGTAGCTACGGAGAGCTGGTGAACGCTGCAAAGAAAGCGCAGATGTCCAACACAAGCACATTGCAGGATTTCCTTAAGATCAGTCTGACTAATGCAGACTGGCGTTCTGTTTCTGTAGCTGTCGCCAGACTATACTCGCAGCAAAGCCTCATTCATGTGACGTGGAGAGACTTGTTAGTGCATACAATCTCATGAAGGATGATGATAGAAGCAGCCTCAATGCAGAGACAGTTGATGCACATTTACATGTCCGAATGAATATGCCGGTTACATCAAAATTTGATGTACGCCCAGCACTGCGAGCATGGTTTCAAGCTTGTAACCGACGTTCGCGACCAACTGTGAAGGCCAAATCCCAGGAATGGTTCAAGGACGTGTTTTAATTATCTGACTGCGACTCAAACTGACCAGCCGCAAGACGGCGCCAGTAACTGTTAGTCTGTTAGCTTAGCTATAAACTTTGCCTTTGTCTTGAAGACTTGACCCATGATCAATGATACCGTTAAGACATGTGTCGTCCATTTCGTAACTAATAATTATAATGACAGTGTTAGAATTGTATAAGAAACTATTTGGTTCATGCAAAAATTGGAATGTTATCAAATTCAATATCAAATTATCATGTCGTTTGACTCATTTCAAGTTCTCAGCTAATTTGAAAATTTTCATAATCTAACTCATACTGGAGAGAGACCTTACAAGTGTGATAGATGTGCTAAACCATTTACTTATTAATATAAGCTAGAAACGCATAATCAAACTCATACTGGAGAAAGACCTTACAAGTGTGATAGATGTGCTAAAGCATTTAGTTATTAATAAACAGGCATTTGCAATTTCACAATTTTTTCTTAGGGGGGGACGTGCTTGGTGAAAAATTCTTTAAAATAGGCCCTGCCTCCTCTCTTTCTCAATCTGTGTCCTCTGTACTGTGCGTATATTTTATGTTCTAAATTATTGAATGAATGAATAACCAAAAGAAAGATCTTTTGATTACAGACCAAGCAAATGAATTGATTAATTAATTCAACTATTAATTTAAATTCATATATATTGCTATAAATGAATATAAATTAATAAGTAATTTAATTAATGAATCAATTCATTTGCCTGATCTGTCATCAAAGGTTCTTTCTTTTGGTTATTAATCTGCCCGCTTTCTACCAGTTGCTCAAGACCTATCTTTTTAGTCGTGGCTGGGCTGGGAGCGCCTCTGAGTAGGCTTCTTGAAAAGGCACTATATAAGTTTTCGGAATGAATGAATGAATGAATGAATGAATGAATATATCTAACAAATCAGTTTCTGCATGTGAGGTCAAGAATTTTATCCTTCTAATATGCAATGCTTTGCAAAATAATATTCTGCAAACAGTCAGAGCTCTACAACTCTCCGACCTTCTCAAAGCCGAATTCTTTCGTGCACTGTTTTATATATTATAGTTTTACGGTTTTACCGCTATTCTGCATTTTATCGATAGCCAATAAATTGACCTTGAAGTCGGTGACTGGCTAATGTTTCTCCCAATCTGCACTGCACCAGCAGCAGCAGCACCAGCAGCACAGCCTGTACGACGTCCTTCGATTGGAGTCGCTGGCTGTCGGCTTCATTCCATCTATATCGCATTCCTTTTAAATCCATGGAGCCAAAGCAGACAGACAGACGGAGATAGGCCTATAATAGTTCATGACTGAGTTCAGAGTTCATTGTTTAAACGTAAGCAGCACAACTTTAATCTCAAACATGTGTCTGACTGTAGACAACCTATAGGCCTAAGAGACCGACCAACTTGTAGACCTAGATCTACATGTATATACAATGGAGCGGTGGGTACAATACAACGAGAATAGGCCATCTATCGGCTGTCGAGATAACTTGTCTACGTCAGTCGTCTATAGAAATGCGATGTTATTCCATGAGCAATGCGATGTGATACCATACTGCATAATGCGAACTCATGTGATTCGATGTACACCGCGATGTGCGGTCATCTCGTAATCGTAATCGTAATTATTTTCAAATTTCTAAACCGCCACTGGAAGCCAAGCTCAGGGCACCAGCTTATTCACGAGCGCTGGAGTGATGGTATCTTATGTAACGCAGCCTATACATGTATGCTAGGCCTACTAATTTCTAGAATTGTACGCAGTGCTCAAAGTGTGGAAAAATAAGTGCCTGAACGCCCCTTATCTTTTCAGGGACGTCATTTGGGGGGGGGCAGGGGGGGGCATTTGCCCCCCCTGAATTTGACCGATTTTTCTTACACATTATATATTTTGCAACGTCACACGTTGTTCAAAAGACTAAAAGACCTGTGTCTTCACGACCTCTGTAATTTTGTATGTGAGGGCAGATTCGAGCTGCGCACAGTGCACAGTTCATAGGCCACAGATATTGGCTTATGTGTATATTGTCTGCACAGTGAATGAGCTCTGGCTGATACTCGAAAGACGTGCATTTTGTTCCCGATAGATAAAGAGAAGAGTCAGAAGACCTTGTCCCAGGTCAGTAAGGTCACCAGATGTGTGGGTCCTATGAGCCACACAGTGCAAACCGACACCCAATTACATGCAGCAGCCAGGCATGATTCTCCCTTTGAGCGCCACCCCGTCTGACCGGGAGCTGGAGCGATTTCGCCTCCCAACACCGACGACCTCTAGGGCAAGTAGCCTGCAAGGACGAATGAGCGGGAAGTTCTGAAAGAAGACAGCAGAAAGATGCATTACAAGATGGCTGACTGCAGCAGTTGGGGGAGGGAGGAGGTTAATGGCGGTCAGCAGAACTGATGATTGGGCTTTCTTGAGAACTGAAGAGTGGATAAAAGCGGACCAAAGGACATAATAGTCCTGCCGGAAACCAGCCTTCTATGGGTCTTTGTTTCGTCGTTCTACCATAAAGCACACACGGTAGGCCTATTATGTGACATCCAATTGAACTGGAACTTACACAAACTTACTGTGTTTTAGTGCAATGGTACCTTCCCATACATGAAGTTTTGGATATTAAAAATTTCTTTGAGTCCTATCTTTTCCAGGTTGATATTCAGTCATATATTTTCCAGGTTGATATAATCACTCATGATTATCTGCTTGCATGCTCTCCCAACTCCTCAAGTTCTTTATGTATGCCTCTGGAGATCGCTGTACAGATCACCAGCCCACCTATGTATTGTAGAGGCTCATGGCAGACTACTGGATTTACATTACCCACCTCAATGGTAAAATCCTAGCTATGCCACTGAAGGTCATCTATGATCTATTGAGCCGTAATTCAATAAGCATGTAGGATGTTATCTTGACAAAATTACTCTATTATTTCAGTGCTGATAAAAGGAGTGGTTTAATATTTGAATATTAAAATGTAATTATAATTGCTATCATAATTTCTTTGTGTATCAAGTTAGACAACTCTATTCTGTTGGTAGGCCTACTGTACAGGACTATTACAAATTAACAATGAATAACAGCAGACCGGAGTATAATTATGTAAGCTTACTTTATTGTTCTGGGATAAGCTTACCCTTGTTGCATAATTATGTAATAATGCTGTTTTACTATATGTTTCAAGGAACAAAACATTTTGAAATTTGACAGTTTGAAATTTGAAAGATTACACTGGAGAGTGGAGATAAGACATTAAATGGTAAAAAATTGTAATTTTTTACAAATATTAACAGTAAATTGTTTTTTTCATGATTATGTCATATATTGTTATTATAGTAAATAATATTATAATTATATAATAATAAATAATATCATGATAGATAATAATGGCCCAACCCGGTCTATGTAATACAATTCTATATTATACAATAATGTAAGCTGGAACAATAGCTACAGTATTTATCATTTTGTCAGATTTTTCTGTGGGTGAAGGTTATTTCTGTCATTTTTATTGTGCAAAAATAGTATTTGTACAAATATTAACAATAAATCCTACTCTTTTAATATGATACTACCATATATCATAATAAATAATACCATTATTATAATCATATAATGGTAAATAATATCACGGTATATAATAACAAGTGCAAAGAACTTAGTTTACTTAAATTAGTAGGCATTTAAAATCTACCTCATCACTGAATCAAATAGGCCCATATTTAAATTTAGTAAATGAGAGCATGAATAAAACATCTCATTTAACCGCAGTTTTGCACATGTTGGCTAAATACAGAGCTTAAGAAGTGTGTGGAATTTTGACCCGCAAATTTGCCCCCCCCCCTGAAAAAAACTGAAATGACGTCCCTGTATCTTTTCAAAAGAAGTGCCTGGACGTCTCTTACCTTTCCAGTCATTGCTGGCCAATAAGTGGCTGGACGGCTTTCAGATTTTAAAATAAGTGCATGGACGCCGTCCATGACCGTCCAGCCACACTTTAAGCCCTGATTATACGGTCTCGGTCTCAAGACACTGTCTTGGTATCGAGACACTGTCTCGATACCGGTACTGCAGGCTTTCGATGTCGAAACTCTTGGAACAAGATCAGTTGTAATTTCTCAACTTTACCTGAGTTAGGCTATTTCGTAGATTTCTGGAATATTGATGGCTTAAAACTATAAATTTTAGAATCCTTTAAGAGAATTCATAGGGCCTAAAATATTTAATTTTTCTGTAGGCCTATAGGCCTATACACTTAGCCTACAGGAATATCGTCTGTTTAGGATTTTGATCATGTTGGTGTTTTGCAGAGTGAATGCCGAAAAGTCTCAGTTTTGAACTGTCTCGGACTCTGTGTCTCGGTGACTCGGTCTCTGAACTTATTGTCTCGGTCTCGGTCCTCACTGTCTCATTAGTCCTCATCGATCCTCACGGTCTCGAAGTTTACTGTCTTGCATGAAAGTCTACTACTTGCTCTGGACATCTCTGGACAAAGAACTCCTATCCAACTATCGTCCAATCTCAAATCTGTCATTCTTATCCAAACTCTCCGAACGGATTGTCCTCTCTCGTCTCAACAGTTACCTCATCTCCAACAATCTTCTAAACCCAAACCAGTCTGCCTACACTAAGCATCACTCTACCGAAACACTCCTGGCCTCGCTCTACAACAAACTTGTGATGGCGATAGGCCGTCAACAAGTCTCTTGTCTGTGCCTCTTAGACATCTCTGCAGCCTTTGACACAATAGACCATGCTATTCTTCTCAATCGCCTCTCCTCTGTCTTTGGAATCTCTGGCACTGCCCTCTCATGGATCAAATCATACCTTTCCTCACGCTCTTTCATCGTTAGCGCTTCTGGTCACTCGATCATCTAATCAACAAATCCTCACCTGTGGTGTCCCTCAAGGTTCAGTCCTTGGTCCTCTCCTGTTCATTCTCTATACCTCCCCACTCAGCAAACTCATTTCATCATCCTCTGCTGAACATCACCTCTATGCCGACGACACTCAATTATTCCTATCTTTCTCCCCTCGCTCCTTCTCAGACGCACTAAATCAGCTACGTAACACCATCACTCAGATTTCAGCCTGGATGACCGCTAATCTGCTCTGCCTCAACCCCTCAAAAACAGAATTTCTCATCATTGGCCTACGCGAGCAATTAAACAAACTAGACTATCCTTCTGACTTTTCTCAAACAGACCCAACTCTTCCTACGCCATACTCTTCTCCTGTCAGCAATCTCGGGGTCATTTTTGACAAAAACCTTACTTTTTCTGACCACATCACCCAGCTATCCCGCACCTGCTATATGCACATCCGCGACCTCCGTCGATTGCGTCCAATTCTAAATTACAAGACCGCCTGCACAATAGCCACCTCAATAGTTCATTCCAAACTCGACTACTGCAATTCGCTCTTCCATGAAATAGATTCTCTTCAAATTAAACGCCTGCAAACTATCCAGAATGCTCTTGCCCGCGCAGTCACTAAGACTCCCAAACATCACCACATAACCCCTGTAACAGTTCTCAAGTCTCTTCATTGGCTAAACGTTTCTCAGCGCATCCATTACAAAATTGTTTCTCTAACCTACAACGCTCTTCAAACCTCTCAGCCCTCCTACATTCGTCAACTAGGCCTAATCACCATCCAACCGCACAGGTCTACGCGCTCATCATCATATCTTTCTCTCTCTCGGCCTCCAGTATCATCCTCTCTGAAATTCTGCGACCGCTCCTTAGTCTATGCTGCACCAGCTCTTTGGAACGGACTCCCAACATACCTCCGCCTGTTCGCTCACCCTCCTATCTCTCCTGCAGTCTCACCTCCAAATTCAACCTCTCCTCCGCTTGCACTCTCCTCTGCTGCATTCCATTCACGACTGAAAACCGAACTCTTCAACCTATCCTATCCAGATTCCAATCAAGTTCCATCACCCAACCACCACCATCACCGACAACCACCGTAGCACCACGCTGTCTCCTCGGCTTGACCTCCCCGGATTTTGACCTGGCACCGGAACGAAAACGGCAGCTCTGGCTATTGCGGACTTGATTTGATATAGCGCCGGTGAATAAGCTGGTCTCCCTGACGTGGCTTTTGTGGGCGCTGAGAAATTCTCGAAGATTTACATTACATTACATTACATTGCTCTAATAAAACTCTAAAGATAGGCGGTAATTGAAGGGCAGCGCCGCGTTGCGAATAAGTTGAAATGCACAGCGCAGAGCATGTGTTACAGAAGATCTGCAATACATTCACAAGGGTGCGCTAATTCCAAAGTCAACAGACATCGTGCTTAAAAAACAAAAAAATACGCTCAACTTACTTATGGCCTGCACAGAATAAAAAATTCAACGTCAGAACATGTTCCAGAAAGAAAATGTTGCTTAATAGTGAAACATTTGTACAATCAGTTTAAATACCAGCATAGCAAAGACCTACTAGTAGACTCCGTGGCGCAACGGTAGCGCGTCTGACTCCAGATCAGAAGGTTGCGTGTTCAAATCACGTCGGGGTCATAGATGTTTTACATTTAGTTATATTTACTGGATTTTCTCCTATCTGAGCATCACTGGCTGTTATGAAAATTTAATGAGATCTGCAAAAGATTTTCAAAGGCTTCAAGTAAAACATATGTATGTAATAACGCAGAGAATATAGACAAAAATGGTGTATCATTGTGCAAAGAACTAGCCTATGCTAGCCCGATTCTTTATTAAAATCAATTTCTTGTGTAAAAAACTTAAGTAGGCCTAAGCTTATGCAAAGAACGCTAAGCGAGTGCGCTTGGGAGCTCTAAGCGGGTACGCTATAATAGTGGGTGCGCGGTAATAGAATTGCAGTCATCCCATAACAGCCTTAATAGGTCACACACAGGGTGAGAATTACCGACCCGTATACCGGGGATTGGGGAGTTTCACATAAAGTCCTTGTTAAGGTCTCATAGTTAAGTCTTGTTTGCAGACCCCAACGCCATGCACGTAGACGGTAGATCATAGTTTGACCCCAGTGGTTTTCTACAATCCTCACACGTAGGCCTAATATAGGGTGTCTCGATAGGTCGTGAACGATTTTGAATGCAGATAAATATATGTTATACACAAGATAATGTGGAAAGCTGTATACTGGCGGATAGGTTGTTCAAATGAGAATGTTACGCAAAAAAATTTAGGTCACTAGCTCACTTATTCAAATTTTAGCGCCAATATCCGTGACGTCATCAAATTCGTGCCAAGTAAACGTCCAGTTATATAGGCCCGAAAACAGTATTGTACGATCATCATTGTTAATCCACACATAATTAATTAATTAATACAAATTATCATTTGGTATTTAATAATGTTTCCTATACTCTTTATTACAGCATCTAGTCGATTAGGCATCGAGCCAATTAGATTTTTCAGAGTTGTCAGAGGTATCGATGTCCATGCCTTACGAAGCCAGCCAACGTTTTAATGTGTTCAATGTCTGGGGTTCGGGATCGGCATAAACAGTTGCCTCCATAATACTCCAAACATTTTCTATTGGTGACAAATCCGGCGAATTAGGCGGTCAGTCCCCCAGTGAGATGTAGCCACTGATATTTTTGTTTATGCCGATCCAGAACCCCAGACATTGAACACCTTAAAACGTTGGCTGGCTTCTTAAGGCATGGACATCGATACCTCTGACAACTCTGAAAAATCTAATTGACTCGATGCCTAATCGACTAGAGGCTGTAATAAAGAGTAAAGGAAACATTATTAAATAGCCTACTAAATGATAATTTGTAATAATTAATTAATTATGTGTGGCTTAACAATGATGGTCGTACAATACTGTTTTCGGCCTATATAACTGGACGTTTACTTGGCACCAGTGTTGCCATGAGGTTTCTGAAATAAACCCAGATTTTCTTCCGAAAAAACCCAGAAAAACCCAGACTATTCATATAAACTATTTTAGACCCCTTTGTTCAAAATAAGTTGATTTTTCGCTTTTTCGCATGAGGATTAACAAAATGTTCGTCAAAAGAGTCGAATAAGATGTAGTTACAACTTTAAACGTATCAATTGTCAAAGTTGTCAGAGACTCAGGATCCATGCTGACAATAAGCTTAATCGATATATTCGTGTGCGCATAACACACGTGGCTTAAGTTTACAAAGTTTTAAAGTTGTCCGAGGTTTCTAGCCAAATTTTCTTAATACACCAACAATCCAACGTTTTAAACACATAGAACATTAATACTCTGCAACAACTTGGCTATTATACCACTTGAGGATTGACCTGACCTACAGTGTAGAACTGTATATGTAGCCTATACTATAGGTGTAATACGGCTTTACAAGGAAAGAGACGAGTGACCTGACCTATTTTGAAATGTCAAAATGGTTTATTTCTGTGCAGTTACTATTCTTCAAGTTATAAATTATTTGTGAATTGACAGCATGAGATCTTGATTGTGGAGTTTAAAATTAAAATTAGTGGAAAAATTAGTATCACAACCATTTTACATTGAATTTCACAGAATATTCATGTGTTGTAAGTACAAAATGTCAACTCACCAAAATAAACCCAGATCTTGCCCAAAAAAACCCAGAAACCCAGACGAAGGCCAAAAAACCCAGATCTAGTGGAAAAAACCCAGCTGTGGCTTCACTGCTTGGCACGAATTTGATGACGTCACGGATATTGGCGCTAAAATTTGAATAAGTAAGCTAGTGATCTAAAAAATTTACATAACATTCTCATTTGAACAACCTATCCGCCAGTATGCAGCTTTCCACATTATCTTGTGTATAACACATATTTATCTGCATTCAAAATCGTTCACGACCTATCGAGACACCCTATAGTATACTGACCGCGCATAGATTATCTTGCCCATTACGTTACCATTGATTCATTATTTCGTATAAAATCTCTTTGATTAACGTTCATGAAAACCTTGATAGGACTATAGCACAGTTTGATTTTTCAGCAGTGACATGCAGTAGAACTAACTACTAAATCTGAAGTTAACAACTTCCTGCTTACGACTACTTTGCAAGTATAAATTGTAGATAGGCCTACATAACTACACGATCTCAATCAGTGGGTGTCGGCCTATTTATCTTCTGTAGGCTACTCGGTAGGAACAAGCAAATTTCAATAAGCCATTTTTCAGTTAAGTCCAGGCCTATACATGTTTGCCAAATTGTCCAGAGTGAGCTAATATTTTATTAGCTTTGAAACTGTTGTCAATATTCTCTGTTGCATATCAATTAACTAATGCATTTTTTATGGACCTATCATTATAATAGTAATTTCGAAATTCTTATAGCGCCATCAGATGATCAGAGTGGTAATACAAAACTGAAATCCAAGTCCAGTTATTCCACAAAACTATGGGGGGGGAATGAAACAGCCCAGCGGGTTTTCTCATTAGTGCACGACCAGTCAATTCGCACTATACATGTGAGGAGGAAGCGCCATGGTAGTGCATGCTTGGAGTCTTCTTCCAATACATGTAGGTCGATGCGCCGGGATCTGAAGAGACGTTACTATGCATGAATTAACATCAACCCGCGTTGACCTTTGACCTTGACATGTGGGCTGTGAGATTGTACGAAGTGTAGGAAGTGTTAACTCCAGTGAAGTCGTCGTTGCAATGTTCGCGAGCCTGCATGAGCGTATTAAATGATATCCATCATTGTAAGAACTTCTTGCGATCGAAACAGCTGGCTTATATGCTATATGTTTCGGTACACACTGTCACTTTAATATGGCAATAAGCCACGATGCATGACATACTAGTGGGAGTCAGACTGTCAGAGTCATTCGGAAGATAATATTTCAGCGTAATCCTGGAATATGAAACAACATATCGGATTTAGGATCGACTGGATAATAGATTATATACATGTACACTCCACAGGGTCTACTATAGTCATTGATAAACCATACAAAATTATTTTGTTACTGGTTGTATATGCGGTTGAATGCTAATTGCATGCCTTTCTTTGACATTCTAAACTAGCTTTTGGCAATTGGGCCTATTATATATTATAATTAATAATGATGTGTGTAGGCTATATAGCTGACACGAGTCGTGTCTGGGATCTCACTGGCGACGCTGGCGTCACAACCGGTAGCCGCCAAATTTCGTTCTGGAAGAGCATGCATCCTATACAAAATTATATGATTCTTGTTGTCTATAATCTGCTTGATCGCAAATGTCACGTATTATATTCTTTGTTATATACATGTAACGTCTGAGTCCGATTCAGGATATTCATGCTTTATGGATTCAACCACTTTTCTTGGTTATTCTCTTCTTTCGCTGTGGGCAGAGCTGTAAGCTGTAACTGCTACACAGCGGGTCGCAGGTGGCGGATAGCGAAAAGACCATTAGTACGATGGTCAGCTGCGAAATAAGCAAATGAAATGAAATGTATGGGTTTAACGACTCTTTTCCATTACGAAGATGATATCAGCGTCGACTCCACGTTTATATTGCGACCGAGCAACCCGCAGTATGTAAAGATCCGACCGGGGAATCGAACCCGCGTCGCCGGCGCGGCGAGCGGGCTACAACCCACTCGGCCATCCAGGATCCTCGCGAAATAAGCAGGCTTGCCTGACGAATAAGCAGTCCCGGACCAAACAGCGGTGGCTCACATCAGGGCGTGGGTGGGCATGGGCGCCCGCACATAGGGGCAAGGGGGGCACTTGCCCCCCCTGGAAAACTGAAACCTATATTTTTTAACTACTACTTTTGGGGCTTAAGAAATTTCTTCCCATTAAAATACTAATGTTGCGAATGATACACTTAGTGAAAGTCAGAAATTTAAATAATGAAATCTCTGTAGAAATAAAGAAGCTCTTAATTTTCTGCCTTGCATTTTTTTCAAGCTCTTGCTGAAAACTGTAACAATGACTTTTAACCCTCCCGTGGGTGCCCATTCAAATAGTAGGCTATTCCTATCGATCATTGCCTACTTGTCTGGAATCTCGCTGTAGGCTAATGCAATTTTTCACTACCACACAAAAATTAATTATCAATAAATTACACTATTGTAAAAATTTGAAATTTATCAACAGCCCATTGAAATTAAGTAAAATAGATCTACATATTCACCAGCGTTATATATGGAAATCTAGTCTGCTTGAAGTCAGACTGCATTTTGTCCATTTTGCATGCTACCAGAACAGAATTTAGGTAGGTCAAGCTGTAGAGAAACTTGGATAATTGGCTTTGGTTATCACGCCTCCCAAAGCAATGTCTCGTCTGTTCAAAGGAATTGATACCCCATCCTTCGATTGTTGGGATCCTCCACTTTCCTAAACGACACCTGCATTAACATCTGACCCTCTGGCTATCGGACTCGGACCTCTTTCTTGACTACCCTTTGAACAGCCTGATGACTAGATGCAGCGCTTCTGAATAAGCTGGTGCCCTATAATTGACTTTGGAGTGGCACTTTAGAAGTTTAGAAATTATGATTAAAATATAGAAGTAACTTGATGGAGCACTTGCCCCTTTAAAACCGATACCTGTTTTTCGTTTATTTATTCATTCAATCATTATATAGCGCTCCTTAAAAACCTACTTTTTAACATTCTATTTTTGATTTTTAATAAATTTCTTCGCACTAAGAAAACTATTCATATTGAAAATGATAGGCCTACACAAAACGAAACTGAGAAATATGCATTAAGAAACTTCTTTGAAAAAATACCCATGTTCTCACTTTCCAGCTCTGCAATTTTTAAGCTCTTACTAGGAAATTTAAACGTGACCGCCTTAAAAATTTTTTTTTGCCCCCCCTGCAAAAATTTCTGCGGGCGCCCATGTGGGTGGGATGTGGTGTGACGACCGTATCCCTATAAAATACCCAGTTGTGCCCAAAGACGAGACCATGTCGAGCGAGGGAATACCGCTATAAGTCTTCGTGTCATCACCAGGGGCTCTGGGCAGCAGCAGTGCGGGAGAATAATTGGTCAATGGTCATTGACGGAGGAATCTCAACAAGGAGATCAACGGCTTTGACTGACAAAATCAGTTTTCTGTACTGCGGTCAGGAGAGTATTTGGGGCCCACTGACTATTACACCCCCAATGTGAACCATGAGAAAACGACAAAGTCGATTTTTTACTGGTCTCCGACCCTCAGGAATGAGGATGGACAGCATCATCATCATCATCATCTCTTCTTTCGGCGGATGATTTTACAATCGCTGATAGAATATAGATCTGCGATGATTCTGATAGCGTGTTGCAACGAACAGTCCGTAATTTTCTCGCGTTTCGCTCTCGAGTCTTCAGAATAGGCTAATTTCATGTTCTGTGATCATTCCAGCAGCACAACGTCTGTTGCATAGGAAATGATCGTCGACATGTATAGTTTCCTCTTGGGTATTAGGGTGGAGTGAAAATGGCAAAAAAAATTTTTTTTTGAATTTCAATTAGCTAGATATGTCAAAAGGTGCCAATAGATCAATAGAACACTGTGTAAAAATTACAACATTTCTGATTAATGTTTTGATCGCCCTTCGCAACTTTTTATTTTGCATTACTAAGCGACATCAGAACGATATAGGTAGGTTAGGGTCTACACTCTACAGAGTCTATCTACACTCCACACTGTCCACAGTCCACAGTCTAGGTAAGGTAGTCAACTAGTTAATAGTCATCTTAATGCAATCAGATGCCTTGATTATTACAGTATCTTTGATTTCAAAGTCGCAAACAGTTACAAGGTGAAGTGAGAGAAGTCACATTTTGACTCGAACGTCGGTGACACGAAACGGAGTATCCCCCATGAAAGCAATCCGGGAGGATGAATTAATCTATCCCCCGGATGGAATTAACCGGTCTATACTATCCGGTGGGATAAACCATTCTATCCCCTTTTTTGAAAAATGAGCATGATAAAAAAATTTATGCTGTAATCAAAATTTAAAGTGACTCTAATTGTTCTAAGTGTCATAAGCAATGCTCGGATAAAGGGAACTCGAATTTATTTAGTGACTCTAAGTGTTTTAAATGTTTTAAGTGCTCTAAAAACAGGGCAAAACAAATTATCTAGTAGGAATAAACATACCTGTTAGTGTCATTGTTCAAGACAAAGCAGATATAAATAAATTTGCAAAACAAAATACACGCGGAAGCGGTTTTTTCGACTTTTTGTAATTTGGGGGGATACAATTAATACGGAGGATACTCTATTTCGTGACATCGGCATTAGCTGTCGAGAAGCGACGCGTGCACGGATGAAGCCATCTCGCGATTTCTGTCCACAAACAGCTAACGCTCGGTCACCAGCTTCACGTGTCTTTCCACAGCCTGCGTGTGGCTGGGGAATTTTGGGAAGGTGACTGTTGGAGTCACCTCCATCGTGATGAGATCCCTGAGTTCAGTGTCTGTCATTGCCTTGATTACGGGAGGCTCCGAGATAGGGCAGACTGCCCAGTCGATCATGTCGAAGTATTCCACGGCGTTGAAGTTGAGTTTTGCGGGAACCTTGAATCTCCGTATTTGTCCATTGGGACCTGCTTCAGCTCTGGCCTTCATCACTCGTCGCAGGCCCAGCTCACGTACATGTAGGCCTATGTGTGGTCGATGGTCCGTCATCATGGCTAAGAGGGAATTCTCCGGGTGAGCGAAGTAAGCGTTGCGATGAATGACGGGGTCGACGATCTTCTTGTGCTTAGGGCTGAGATATCGTGACTTGACGAGCATCTGGTGAAGGTGCCTAGCTCCATCTTTGCATGATGACTGGGCTTTTATGGCGAACCACGTTGGAACATAATATAAGCGAATGATGAACGTCACCACCGTTTTTCAGATTCTGTGACGGCTCCATGCCGCTTACATATAATCGGAGGATTCAGTAACATTAGAGGTATTACGCGTGCATAAGCCGTAATAAATGAAAAATATTAAACTCAGTGTCTTTGACCTTGACCTCTATAACATTGAGATGACCTTTGATGAAAAACCAATATCAGAAATGAATTCTACATCTAGGAATTTGTACAATTAAAGGTATTACGCGTTCATAAGCTGAAAGAAATGGAAAATGAAAGAAAAAGATGGAAAAATGACCTTGACCATGACCTTGCGACCTCAAGATGACCCCTGATGACAAAAACAATATCATAAATGAATTCTACACACCTAAATCAGTACCATTAGAGGTATTACACGTGCATATACTGCAAGAAATAAAGAATATGAATTTTCCGATATGGCCGGCGGCGACCATATTGGATTTGTCAATTACGTCATTCGTGGCGTCATGGCAGACAAGCAACTCGGTGATTTTTCATGTCCAGGGACCCACTGATCGATTGGAAGTGAGAAACTCCCCCAACACCATTTTGCAAACGGGACCTAATGGCACATAATGGACAATACCTTTGGCATCGTCGAAATGCTTCATTTATTATAGGCCTACTTCAATGGTTACAATGCCAGTTATTTCAATTGGGCGAAGGGCGATCAAGCAGTTGTCAGAAAATAATATCATTTGGCAGGATTGTTACTATGGACATTTGGCACATTTTAAATAGTCTAGCTTCTAAAAAGGAAAGAAAATTATTTTTCACTCCACCCTATTGGGTATACAATGCTTTGAATGTGTAAACTCTGCGGCATCGGCTACTATAATGGACACTTTGATATCGTGAAGCGCACGTTAGAATTGCTCCTAAGACATAGCCTAACAGTAGGTTAGCTGTAATTGAGTCTGACGCATCCCACCCCGGAACCCGACATCTCCCCAAACTCCCCCCAGATAAATTCATCCGGGCATTTCCCGTTAGCTCACTGTATACGGGCGATTTGTCAACGAACTGTTCGTCAAACAGAACCATGTCTGCCTTCCCACACTTCCAAATAGACCCCCTCTTTGGGTCAGGCGCAAGTCTATATAGATGTTTGTTTGTATGCGTAGCCTACTTGTTATAGCGCTCCTTCAGTCTCTCTACTCAGAGGCGCTCCCGACTTCAGCGCGTACACTGCATCAGAGTTTCACACCGAAACACTTAGCAATTGCGAGTGAAGGACTTGTCCAAGGTCCCTACGCGGCGACTTGTGGTGGATTCGAACCTGCAACCCTCCGGCTGCAAGGCGACGAACATACCCACTACACCATTGCGCCCATGTAAGCCAATATTATATAATTATGGGCGATCTATTGCGTTCGATTATTTTCCAATGCACATAATTTTATGAACTTTGTAGGGAGGACATTATCAAAAATAATGACTATTTGTCAACAGTCCAGCTTCTGTTATATCAAGAACTTTTTTTATCGACATCACTTCTATATAAGGTAACAAATAATCTTCATCCATCCGACTTCTACCTTGGCATGAATCATTTCCATCAAATCCAGCTTCCGTTGGAGCGACAAATTTTTTTCACCAATACCACTTTTATTTAATGGAATGTTTTTTCATCGATCCAACTTCAGTTTTACCAAGAAGTTTTGCATCAATCCAACTTCCAAATAATATTTTGGATGAATTTTTCTAGTCAGTGATAGACAGTGTTTAATCTAGTCCCCCTCCTCTGGGGAGGGAATTGAGGTTTCTGGGGGGAGACAATTAAGCGTCCAAAGGACGCTCGCGATGCGCGTAGCACCGAGACTGGGAGGGGGAGGGGTATGGGGAGGGGATGCGCCCCTCACCATCAGAAAATTTTTGAATTTCCACATTGCAATGGCAGCATTTTAAGAAGTCATCTTAACAAAATAGCTGTACTATTTCATTGACCCATTAGAAATTTTTTGAATTTCAACATTGCAATGGCAGCATTTTAAGGTGTTGTCTTAACAAAGATAGCTGTACTTTTTCAGTGACTCATTAAAAACTTTTTGAATTTCCACATTGCAATGGCAGCATTTTAAGGGATCATCTTAACAAAATAGCTGTACTTTTTCAGTGACCCATTAGAAAATTTTTGAATTTCCACATTGTAATGGCAGCATTTTAAGGCGTGATCTTAACAAAATAGCTGTATTATTTCAGTGGCCTATTAGAAAATTTTTGAATTTTCACATTGCAATGGCAGCATTTTAAGGGGTCATCTTAACAAAATAACTGTATCTTTTCAGTGACCCATTAGAAAATTTTTGAATTTCCACATTGTAATGGCAGCATTTTAAGGCGTGATCTTAACAAAATAGCTGTATTATTTCAGTGGCCCATTAGAAAATTTTTGAATTTTCACATTGCAATGGCAGCATTTTAAGGTGTTGTCATAACAAAATCGCTGTACTATTTCAGTGATCCATTAGAAATTTACTGAATGTTCACATTGCAATGGCAGCATTTTAAAGTGTCATCTTAACAACTGTACTTTTTCAGTGACCCTAATAGAAAATTTTTGAATTTCCACATTGCAATGGCTGCATTTTAACATGATATTATCATATATTATAGTAGTAAATAATGTCATTATAATCATTTAATAATAAATAATATCACGGTATATTATAACACTTCATGTAAAACAATGATGAAAACAGTAACTAAAAACCAATATCATTTCGGCAAATTTGTCTGGGGGGGAAATGTCAATCCTGGGGGGGGAACTTCCCCCCCCCCCCCTAGAGACGTCTAGATTAAACACTGAGTGATAGACATTGCACGATCAAAAACAACGAACAGCATCAGCCAAGTCAGTAGCCTATATTCCAGTACGTGAACCATTCAATTATTCTACGGTGCTGCGGAGTTCGCAGTAGGCCACCTTAATAAATTTAATGACATAAAATAAATTTAAATTGCAGTCTTCGACTAAACCTACTTAAAGGCAGAGGACAACAATAGCTGCGAGTGGCAAGTCAAACTGTGAATACTATAAATAGAAATTTAATGTCAATTTGTGCGTCATCAGCATAGAAATGATGTCCCAGGAATGATTAGGGAATCATTAGGCTATAGGGAAGTGTACTTAGCACTTCGGTGTGTATGGTAATTATAAGCAGACAAAACAGATCTGGCATGGAACCTTTGAGAGAACCACGTGTGAACGTAGCATAACATGAATATTTATAGCACAAATAACTAGTTGAGTGTGTGAACTAATATTATGAACACTCAGCCAAAATAATCTATGCTTGAGTCAACAGGCTAGGCCAAAAAAATACCCACTACGGTTTTTTGTCAATATCTTGACCACAAGTAAGAATTTCGAAATGAAATTTTACAGGCTTATAGACAATTCATATATACACATCATAGCCATATTTTATCAAAATATTTCAAACAGGACAAAAGTTATATGACTTCTAGTGAGGCCACCCACCATTTTTGACGATTCAAAAACGTAACGCAACAACAAGTAACAAAAAACGATTTTGGTGAGTCACATCTCAAAAAAAAACCTTAGGGGGTCTTTTTTACCCACCCTGTATATTTACTGTACACTATGGCGCAGCTTGGACATCGGTTGTTGTCTTCTGCACTAGTTTTTGCATGTGACCTGATCCGGTCTCTCTTCACAATTGCTTTCGTTTGGTGGTAGGCTATAATAATTATATATAGCCTTTACGGAAATCAGTTTCGGAGACAGCTCGACAGTAGATCTATATGACTTCTAAGATAAATATAGCCTATATATCGGGTAGGGGTGTCCAAAAAAAGTTTTTGTGGAATTTCACTTTGCACAACCTCTCATATTGTTGCTTTTACCTAAGTAAAATTTCATGCAAAATTTCAAGTCTCTATGGCAATATTTGGGTGGTGCTCATTGAGGTTGAAGTTTCGATCTGCAAGACAATGTCATGAATGCAATCTAAGAGCAGACTGCAGCTGTGAATAAAAAAATTAAATTGTCAGAGATCAAATTATTGTTTGAATCAGAGAGATTCAGTTGGTCTTAACCTTCAGTCACAAGTGTCACATGACTAAATAAGCAATTAAGGCATCATTGCTTCCATATTGATTATCGAAACAAGTCCACGAATGCTGTGATACCTAATAGTTAAGCTACCGAAGACTAAGACTTTAGTGTCTTCTTGCTAGCATAGATCTGTTATATGCTTCCTGTTGTCTTCAACAATCTGTATTGACTTTTGCATTTCTTGTTCTGATTTTGTTATCAATTGGTTAAATGAGCTCATCAAAGTCACTGAGCTCTCTGCTGAATCATTAACAACTTTCTGCAAGTTGATGACAACTATACCAGCAGTTAGCAACACATCTGAATCGTTGATTGACAAATTGTCTATATCTATTCCAAGAGATTTCAAGGAAGCAGTTGAAGAGGAGGTAACCAGTTCATGCAATGTCTTTTTCTCCAACTGCTCACACGTTGCTCCATTCACTTCCACTTCAGATCATGATTGAACCATTGACTTTTCACTAAAAACTCTAGCAGAAAACAGTGCTAGCTGCACAACTTCGGGTCCAAGGTAGCACAGTTGGTTCTTTACCATCTTCATTGCAGCTTTTGGCACCATCTTGTTTATGTCAGAGCAATATGGTGAATGTTTTGTCTGAAATGTTTATGTGGTCGATGTAACATCGTAAGACGATAGCATTTTATTGTGTAATGCATCGTGGACGATTACTGTCACTTTCAGACTTAGTATCACTAGTGGAACTATCATCTGGGCCAAACATTTACTTCTTGTGATATATAGAAATTTCTACTTCATAATCAGACTCTGCATCACAGCATTCACACTCTCTATAATTATTTTAGGTCTTTTGACTTGGTGCTGTGCCATGCACACTTTTCCTTCCTTCTTCACGATCTTCACGGTCTTTGGTATATTTCTCTGCGCTGCTGCCTTCGTTCTTGCTTTGAAAGCTTCTTATTCAGAAAAAGCTTATAAAATGTTAATCAATTGTGACTAGACTGTCCAGTGTCCACATCACTGCACACAATGTCAAAAAGTTTATCAAGTTTTACACTAAATTCACTCTCTACCCCAATGCTAATCAGAAACTCTTGCTTTATTTTTCGTGGTCAAGTTATATTCATCATGCAATGCCTTCATTTTGGAAGCTACATGTGGCTGAGAGGTACTTGGTATTCGTGCTCGGTTTGATGTTTGCTTCACAGCCAATGAAGTCAGTTTTGTACTTTCTTGTACAGGTTTTTAAGCTTGTGGAAGTGGAAAAGTTTCTGAGCACACTTTTTTGAGTTGGGAGTTCGTTGCCAACCGGTAGCAGATCACTATTTGCTTTACCAACTAACCAAATTTGAAGTTTCAGTGCATATTCAATAAGTTGTCATTTTAGCAATCTGAATTAGAAATAATAGTGATGCCTATTAAGCAGATATGGCACCCCATAGAGGCATAGAATATTAAATACAGAAACAACAGACTGAATATTGAATCTGCAAGGAGAAATAGTAAGCTTACTGGTAATTAACAAACTGAGGAATGGTAATAGTAATATGCATCAGCATCACAGAATTATGCTATTGCATGATAATGTCCTTGTGAAGTACAGGTGGCTGCATATCATAATTATTAGCATATAAAATGCTAAAAAGAACTTGTCAAAAATTATTTTTGTGCACTTTGAAATTAATAATTTTAACATTTAATTAATATAGTCTCATGGTGGATTTAGGCAGTTGGAAAAGGAAGATTAAAAATGTGCAGTTTGTTATGATTATAGTAAACGTACATAGAACATAGGCTATTCTGCTCCATACTTGGCATAGCTTTAGGATAATCCTAAAGCAACTGTCCAATTATTCAAGGATAATATATTGACTAATACAGCAGTATTGCTGCAGTCAGATATTGAACACAATCAGTTCAGCACCTTTATAAGATGCTACCCATGACTGTCATGTCAAAGCACCAAGACGTATTGTCCAAAAGTAGGGCAACTAGAACTTTGACCTCATTGAGCACCATCTAAAATTTATCTTTTAGATGAACTTTTTCTGGAAATTTATATAATATTGCAAAAGGAACAAAATGAGACCTTGTGCAATCCAATCAAAGAAAATAATTTTTTCCTCACGCATGTGTGGACACCCCTAATATCGGGCAATGGTAGAATTCGAACCTCAGAAGCTGTGTATAAGAGCCAACGCTTCATTAGTTATTCGTCATTTAGGCGCAAGTTCGAGAACTTTGCGATAACTGTGCACAAGAAATAATTCGCTTAGATTAGACTAGATTAGACTAGATTATACTTGAGTCATTGTTTATATAGGTCTATGATTATATGGCGCAATTTTGGCTTTATCCAATTCAGGACGATCAAGGTCAATTGATCAATCGAACGCACTTGATTCCAATCGTTGACCAGCGCCCAAAATTATCGATCTAGAATTGAACGCTTTACTCCCCCCCCACCCACCCGCAAGAGGCACAAGAGGAAGAAGACGCCAACAATTGTCCTTCGTCTGTTGTCGAAATTTAGTCGCTTTTGTCATCGGCTTTCGAATCAGTTTCTCTTTTTGGTGGCCTTGAGTTTCAATCGCTTTTTTAATCAGAGATGGCTGCAGTCTGTCTTCCTCCGTGTCTTCTTGTCTGCTTTAACCTGGCTTCGTCGTCTGTCTGTCCGTCTGTCTATCCTGTCTGTTCGTCTGTGTGTGTGTCTGTCTGTTCGTCTGTCTGTCTGTCTGTCGTGTGTCAATCAGTTGTCAGGTCTTGTCTTCTGTCCATGGAATTTTTCTTTCAACGATTCATATACATAATTACAGATCCCACACGAACGTTGGGTAATGTTAAGTCGTGTAAGATAAGGTGAGGCATATAACGTGCGTGTGTCTATATTTATAATGAGACCAAGTGAGGTAACGTGAGATTTGTCGTCCTGGCGTTGTGTGGTTTTATACGGCACTGCAGTATATGGTGCATAATAACCAACTAAAGCAAGGAATGCCTTGTCAGAAAAATCGACTTAGATCTACTGAAGACAGTAAGTATATTCAGTAGATCTAAGTTGAAAGAAAGCAAAGGTCATATTATTATTAAAGTAGACATAGACATAGACATATTTTTATTGATCCCATCAATTCAATTGTACATGTATGTTTAACAAAGTATAGACATAATTCGCAAATAAGAAAATACTCAAAGTGAATAGGTATTATAAGAGTGAGGGAGCAAATAGGCACACCAAAAGGGACAAGTCCCGCTAAGCAGGGGCCTAATTAACAAAGTGAAGTGAGAAAGTGAAAGCTGAAGGGAGTATTGGAATACGGAGATATTACTTAACTAGGGAAAGAAAAAAATTATTATAAAAAACAAAACTAATGTAGTTAACACTACATGAAAAACTCAGAGAAAGAACAAAATAAAAGCAAAAGCAATCAAACAATCAAATAAATCATCATTAGCATGGGTAACCCCTCATGCTATATTAACAGAAAACATTACATAATGTATACACACGTAACAGGTGTTTAAAATGAGTTAAGTTAGTAGCCTTACGAATGTGAATCGGAATTTTATTCCATATGACAGGGCCTTGGAATTTAATAGAAAATTTCCGAATATTTGTTTTTGCAAAAATAATACTGAAGTCTCTATTACCTCTAGTGAGTCCAGGATGCAATGCAGGAGAGAAGTAAGATGCAAAGGAAGAAGGGAGGAGGTTATTGATGTATTGATACATAAATTGAGATGTCTGTTCAAATCTAATCTGCTTAATATTTAGGAGTTTATGCTCAGCAAATAAGGGACCAGTATGACAGTTAACAGTGGATTTAGTGATAACTCGTATGGCTTTTTTTTGTAAGGTCCTTAAAACATGGAGATGGGTATCATAGGTTGAAGTTAAAATTAAATTAGAGTATGTAAGGTATGGATAGACTAGGGTGAAATATAGATTGATAAGCACATGAGAGGGAAGCAAGTAAGAGACTCTCTTAATAATGCCTATGCTTTTTGATTTTTTTTTACTTATTTCGTCTATATGAACTTTCCATTTTAGGTGCTGATCAATATGAACGCCAAGGAATTTTGTCGTGTAAACTTGAGGAATTACTTTATTGTCAATAAGCAGCTCATTATTTGTTATAGGTATTGGTTTTTTTATTTGAGCGAAATATGATATAATTAGTTTTAGATAGATTTAATGAAAGTTTATTTGCCTTGAACCAATCACTAGCTGATATTAATTCATTATTGACTAACTGAAGAAGCTGATCATAGGAGGCATGCGATAAAAATACATTAGAATCATCTGCAAATAGAATATAGTGTAAGATGGATGATGAATTTGGGAGGTCATTGATATAGATTAAAAACAGGAGAGCGCCAAGGATAGAGCCTTGAGGTACTCCAAATACAATTTTTCATTACAAAGCACCTGCTGTAGACGATTGTCCAAATAACTACTAAGCCATCGAAGTGCATTATCTCTAATACCATAGTGTTCAAGTTTATACAAAAGTATTTTGTGGTCCACAGTATCAAAGGCCTTTGCAAGGTCAAGGAAGATACCAATTGAGTACTCATTATTGTCCATGGCCTTGGTAATTTTGTCCTGTATATCAATCAGTGACATGGAGGTAGAGTGACCCGGCTGAAAGCCATGCTGAAACGGATATAATATGTCCTTATGCTTTATGTATGAAAGTAATCTGTCATACATTACTCTTTCAAATAATTTAGAGAAAAAAGGTAGTATAGAAATGGGTCTGTAATTATTAATTTCATTTTTGGCACCTTGTTTGTGAATGGGGAGAACTTTGGCAAGCTTGATTTCTGATGGAACAATACCATTTTTTAGTGAACAGTTAATCACTTCAGCCAGCGGACTGGCAAGAAGTTCCATAACCGGTGATAATATCATAGGATTCAAATCATCAGTGCCAGAACTGTGGGTCGATTTAAGAGAGTTATTAATTGCTAATATTTCCTGGGAGGTAGTTGAAAGTAGGGCAAAGGAATTAGAGGAGGATGGGTGGAGATAGTCTTGAAAGCATTTCTCAGATGGAGGGATTTTGGATGATAAAGATTTTGCTAAGCCTGTAAAATATGAGTTGAATTTTTCAGCCATTACTAAAGGGTCATTTGTTAAATTTCCATCCAGATTAATTTCATTAATAAGTGTGTCCTTCTTAGCTGACTTAATTACTGTTCTAATAACCTGCCAGGTTTTTTTAATGTCCTTACTATGTTTCATGAATTCACTTGAATAGTAAGAGCGTTCTATATTTGTACGAATTAATTTATATTTGTTACGGTAAGTAGTAAATTTGTTTTTATTTTCAATGGTAGGCTTTTTTATATATTTAATGTATAGTGCTTCCTTTTTTTGGTAGATTTTAATAGGCCTCGTGTCATCCATGGTTGGTGAAAGGTATTGCTTTTTGAGATTTTAATGGGCTTAAGAGGAAAGGCTTCAAAGTAACAGCCAAAGAGGACTACGTATAGAATTACGTGCGGACCTGTAGGCTTTCTCCCAGATTGCAAATCGGATTTAGACGAAGCTTCTCTTGTGTATAAGTCGCTTCTCTTATATAAGCCGACCATGAATCTGTGATCTGACTGAAAGCAGACATCGACCTGACGCCTCAAATGTAAGCATCATGAAAGCGGCATCCAATACTCATTAAATCAGATTAAATTGGACTGTATATATATATATAAATAAATATATATATATATAAATATAAATACAATCACAGAAAAGGAGGCAAGAGGTGAACAGCACCGAGTAGACTAATCTTGAAGACCAACAGACCGAGAGCATTCCACAGTGTGGCTTTATACGCGTGAACGTCCTAATAGATTACGTGAACGCGTTCTCAATAGCCTTTTATACGCTCTGCTGTAGCTCTCCGTCTGGTCTGTTGGATTTGCAATGAACGAATTCCGACCCTGCTGGCATTTAACCCTATGTGCGCGTGCAAATTCGATTGACTTGCTGACCTTTAAGCGGTCGTTTCTTCCTGCAGAATAATGCATGATCGCGGTGTTATTGATGCTTAGCGGGTATTCCTGATGCGACGGTCGATTCGTATTTTACCATAACATATATGTCACCAAAGTAAAGGTCGTTCCTATAAAAGATCTCCGATGTTTGGCAAGTTTATTAACTATCACTGAAGTTGAACTTGAAGAAGTCCTTTGCCTATATCATTCATCATATAATTATGACACGTTTAAGAAACAAGTTTTTCATAATAAAATACTCTTTCGGGATATGCAAAAGTTCACGACTGGAGCAGACTGGCTGCTCAACTCTTCCGAAGAAAGTCTCTAGTACTCTATTTATCTACACTCTACAGTGCATACGTTGATGGTTAGTAAGTATGTCAGATCGCTTTGGACGTGGGCCGCCTGCGTGATGCTATGGATTCGATCTATCCATGCAGCAGCGGATAGAAACAAGAATTGTCGTATAAATTGGCATCTATTGCAATGCTATGTATACACTCTTAAAATAAAATTATAATAAGTCTAGAGATGACGATACTGTAAGCATGCGCCTATGTATGACTTTGTATGTCAGTATAGTATAATTGCATGTGTATAAATGTTTGTCTGTATGCATGCAGATAATTATGCAAGCATGTACGTGAATGAGAGCGCAATGCGCTTGTATATGAACGCATGTATGCATGTATATGCAAACGTATGTACGAATATGTCTATATATAATACATTGTGTGTATACATGTATGTGTGAGTGCATGTATGCACCTGGCTGTTCATATAGCGCATATAGAAGACTCTTTAGAGATCTCTCTGCAGGAAGGATCTTCCGACCATGGTCATCCGACGATCGCTGTCATCTCTGCATGCAGTGTGGCTGCATCAGACATGCATGCTGCACAACGAATGTGCTGTGCAACCAGACACATCTTGTCTGTTCACATATCTTGTCTGCTTGCACCTGGCCAGTGTGGCCACACCTCTTTCAGCAAGGATGGTTTCGCAGCGACGAAGAGAAGGACGCACTTCCGATGAGGAGTGGTGGCAACGCTCGCGTCACCCCTGGCCACTCTGCATGAGACTGCAGTATTATAAAGCTGAATACCGTTGATATCAATGCATGTTCTCGCCGTGCCGTACCCTCCACTAGACGGCCGATTCATGCACGTCCTCCTTTCCATCCTCGACCAGGATGACTGCAGCTGATTCGATCTCATCGTCGTCGTGAACTGGGGACTCGGAATGAACGTCTACGATTTCTATCTTAACGCTGTGCGTCTGCTGAGCGGCGACAAAGGACGGCGGCGACTGCGGCGTAGTCCTCGTATGTACCTCGTCTCCCCTACTCCTCCTTCCTCCCTCGGAGGAGGCGGCGGCCTCGCAGGCGGAGGGCGTCGTGGACGGGACCGCTTCAACGCCACCCTCACCCTCCTCGCCCCCTTCTCGGCAGTCGGTGGGCGGTCGCGTCGTCGTCGTCGGAGGGCACCCTGCGGGGTGACCCTGCAGCGGCGGCGGCGGGGTCGTCGGGTGGTGCCCAGCTGACACAGGTAGAGGGGACTGGTTCGTCGCATCGACATGGTTTGGTCGGTCAAGCGTCAGATAGACGTAGTTATGGTCGACACAGTTGCGACCAAGAAGGGCGTCGTTCTCCGCCAAACACTTCGGATCGTCGTTCGAGGACCTACCCGTGCGGGGCAGCTGACCCGCATCGCATCCGCCGCCTGCAAGCAGAGCCTTGTCGCCGCCACCGCCGGCGGCGTTACCCTGGTGGTCCTTTTCGAACGTCATCAGGATCTTGTCCTTTACCTTCTCGAGGCCGACGCAGGCGAGGAAGAGGATGAGGAGACCGCTGAGCGTGGCCGCCGTGTACCAGCCGAGCATCGGGTCGTAGGGAAGCGGTTCCCTCGACGACGCGAACGGATTGATGGCGGCGGGGGCGACCGGAACCTCTTCCTTCGCCGCCGATCTCATCATCACTTCCGTTTCTTCAATCATCGACGTCGACCACGTGATGTTTTCCATCGATCGATGGCGCCACCAACGGAAGTGACGTCGTATCACAGGAAGTTCCTCTCAGTGAGTGGAAGACGATGATGAGTCGGTAGTCGTGATTGGTGGATGAGCATCCGATGTTTCATCGCTCATCGTCACGTGGTATCGTCACGTGGTATCGTCACGTGGTTTCTTCGTTCGATAAACCGTTCTTCAATCTCTGAAATATATCCCGGCTTAATTCCCGACACAAAAGCCACGTGCAAGCTACCACCAAGACTACACTGATAGATTATTGTTTAATTATTCGCTCATTGCAAGAGCTGCTTCGAAAAGAAGAACTGGCTTCCACGCGAGTTCTCTCTGTTGAGATTTGAGGAAATACACAGAGGCTTCACGGGTGCGATTACGATTGCAGCGAATGGGTGCGTGCAGTCCGATGAAGTGCTTCTTCGACAGTTATGACGTTGGAGATGGCTATAATGACATGTCTCATGTTATAATGACATGTCTCATGCTATAATGACATGTCTCATGTCTCAATAGACTCATTTAATCTAAAAGTATTCGAAACCAGTGAAGTTGTTTGTTTGTTCGCCAGTGACTAAAGACACTCTCTTGTTTCGATCGGACTCAGATCTGTAAACCAGAAACCTGTGAACGCCAGACGATAGAACGAGTGCAACCTAACAAACGACCCTTCATAGATACGAAAACAGAGAGAGCCAGAGATACGGAGACAGAGAGACAGAGAGACAGAGACACACAGAGAGAGACAGAGATGTGGACAGCAAGGGTGTACAAATAGTTACACACAGCGAGCGTAATAAAAGTCAGTTGAACCAACAAGCCATAAACGAGACAAGCAGGCAGAAAAACAGACACACACACAGAGAGAGAGAGAGAGAGAGAGAGAGAGAGAGAGAGAAAGAGAGAAAGAGAGAGAGAGAGAGAGAGAGAGAGAGAGAGAGAGAGAGAGAGAGACAGAGGTGGAGATACAGAAAGAGACACAGAGAACGGGCGCTATATCGACAAGAATACTAAATCGATATGGCGCAAACAGACACCCAAAAGTGCGTATACACGTCGGCTACAGTGTAGCTTAGCCTTGCATTTATCCAGCGTATTTAGTTCATTCACTTAAAGGCAACAGTCCACAGGTTCCGCCAAGAATTCATTACTTCTTGACAGCGGGTCTGACTGCGAAGGTCTTAGCAACGTAACTCGTCACAATTGCCACCCCCACCACCTCCACCACAATCACCATC
This sequence comes from Lumbricus terrestris, assembly GCA_949752735.1. Classification (NCBI taxonomy): domain Eukaryota; kingdom Metazoa; phylum Annelida; class Clitellata; order Crassiclitellata; family Lumbricidae; genus Lumbricus; species Lumbricus terrestris. The sequence continues at coordinate 43,627,258 of OX457036.1, forward strand.
GTAATGAGGGCGTTTCAACGCGTATCGTCATGGCAACCGTAGTAGCGGGCGTCGCCATGGCAACGCCGACGACGACTGCTAGGAAGATGCATGGTCTATGGCGAGAGACGGGGTCGACGACGACGACGACGATGTTCTATGAATGTCTCGCCAAGACGCCAGCGATCGATTCTGCGACGAGGCTACGAGGCTGCAGCGTCCTCTCGGTCCCCAGCCGGTCGGTCCGCCGGTCGCTTGCGGGTTGCCAGTTTGTACCGGCGACAGCAGCCGCGGAGACGACGAGCTGGGCTGGGCGGGCTGGGCTGGGCAGGGCAGGAGGAAGAGGAGGGCGCCGCCGCTGACCAGAGTCTAGGACAGCGAGTGAACGAACGAAGAGACGACTGCGGTGGCTGATGGAGATTATCGATCGTAAATCAAGGAACTGTTTCTCTTCGTAAATGCTCCGCTTGCCGCCGCCATCACCATCACCATCACCGCCGCCGCAACCACTGGCACCCAACTAACGACTGGCCGTCTATGCTAATTCACTTAAGAGGAAGTAGAGGAGACGACAGCAGCAGCAGCAGCAGCAGCAGCAGCAGCAGCAGCAGCAGCAGCAGTGCTTACTGCGACGGTGGTCGACAACCTTTGAACTCCTTGAAGAGTGATACCTGCGCCTTCCTCGTCGTCTTCCTCGTCGTCGTCGTGGCTTTATGAGCAGAGCATTCGTCACATGCAGAATGAGTCCTGCTCCACAGAATGAATACGCGATGTAGCGAAGACTACTGTCTCGCCTCAGCAATAAGGCTATTAGCTAATCACAGCGGCAATAGAAAGGCGATACACCGCCTACTATAATAGTAGTTGTATTTTATTAAAGGGTATCACACGTCCCATGCATCTCTGTAGGTTCACAGGTTCGTCTACCGCTCATCTAAGATATTTTAATCTCAAACTGTACTATTACAGTCCGCACACTCACTTAGACATCAACTCGCAAATAATAATTACGCGTTGAAGCATCCGCGGTGTTGATGGATCTCACGCAAGAAGTTCATTGATGAACGTGGAGTAAGGTCGAGGTCACACGGTCGCTCTTGGAAAAGCGTGCGCATTAACATTTACTAGAACCGCTGCACTCAACTGTAGCACATATCAATCCGCAAATAAAAACGAAGAAAGGCTCTGCGATCAGACCAGCTATTGTACACCTCGCAAAACTCAAGTCAATTGACGCTGCGCCAATTAAATCTTTTGAATTCATCCGCAAAAAGAAACAAAGAATCGCCGAAGTGCAATGATCCGCATCGCACTAATCCTGCACTACACGGTGCGGCCGCACTTAGATCTGTGCGATTCGCACACATGGACTAAAATCACTCGCGCTGAGTAGTCCGTGATTCATACGCGCTAACAAAGTGCAGCAGCACTGGCAGCAATAGGACGAGGATGGTGCTTGGTGGCGAGTTTCTTCCGTTCAAACAAATATTCCAATTGACAAAGTTCGTTTGGTCGTTCATTAGAGTCGTATCTTCATTCGAGTGGAAGTCCAAACGACGAAAACCTGCGACTTATATTATCGCCACCGCTAGACGTTGTTGTTGCCGCTGTTGTTGTTGTTGTTGTTGCTCGCGCAGTTGCCGCCGTCGCTGCTGTTGTTGTCCTAGATCGTAACTCTGCAAGCACCAACCAAAACAAGTGTGAACTTAGGAGACCAACTCTTGAACGAGAACTGCCGATATTAATATGATGTCTCTCCGCCTATCGCTCGCCCACATGCCTTCCACCACCACCTACCGCGTCTCCCATGCATGCATGCATCCTCACGCATCTCCTCTCGCCTTATCCATCCCTCTTTCCTCTTCCCCTTCCCCTTCATCCATCCTCCTTACACTCTCCTCCTCCTCCTCCTCCTCTTTCTTCCCTCATTCCTACGTCCATGAATCAGCCAATAGCAACGCACGAACTGTCGCGATAAGATTATACTTCACCTCCGAGGAGCACACTGCTAGCCAGAAGGAAGCAGTTGCGCGCAGCTGCAGAGGTAGCGTAAAGTAAGTTTTAAGGCGAAAACCAAAACTTGAAGTGAAGCGACGTGTTTTGAGGCACAGCAGGACAAGATGTTTCAAGGTGTATATATATATATGTATATGTGTATAACTGTATATATATATACATTATACAGTAAGTGAGATAATGGGATATAGTATAAACGTAATTTAATGTTCGGAACAGAGAAATTTGCGAAGGCACATCACGATATGCCTACCTCAGTGCAATATAGTTCATTTATTTAGATCAAATCTGCACTTTTCAACACCATGGAGTCGGTTCATTCCTGGCAAAAGGCATTTCCGTTGGTGCGCATATTTAACAGCAGTAACCTATCAACTTTACAGATCGCATGTACAATGTATACATGTATACCTCGACAAAACTTACTCTGTCACGTGACGCGTATACGGTCCCGAAATATCCTGAAGAAGAGACAGTAATCTAGCAGAGACCATGCCACTTACATGTAAATGCAAAGAAAAGGCGGTATATAAATGCTCAGATACATAGACAATGAGAGGTTTGCAGAACCCCTTATATACATGGATATATATATATACATGGATATATATATACATGGATATATATATATATATATATATATATATATATATATATATATATATATATATATATATATATATATAGCTGTCTTCTTGTGCAGTGGCTAACAACACTTACCTGAGAAAATCATGAATATAGGTGCCATATATAAACATTCACACATGTATGGACTAGTTGCTGGATAAAAGATAGTTGCGCATACAGTTGTATATAATATATATATATATATATATCTATATATATATATATATATATGCAGCTTCTGGTCACACCTTGAGAGGTTAAAAGTCGCTATATAAATGTACAGCCAATGGATCTATGGCGAAATTTCTACTTGAATCGGACGAGCTGTTGCTTACTGTCATGGATGGAGTATATATATATATATATTATATATATATATAAATATATATATATATATATATGGCACGCTGCTTAGGGCTGCAGCTGCTATCTCAATGCCAGTCGCCAAGTGCCGACAATGTACTCTTGTAGTTAAAGTGCACGCTCCGTGACCTTCACCGACCTCTGCGAACCGCCCCACCCTGCAGCGGTGCCAAGCAGTTCCTCTCCAGTGGACTTATCTATTATAAAGAGTGCTTCCCGAAAAAGACGTGCGCACTCAAGTGTGTACAACGGGGCATGCTTCTCGATGTGCATTATTCCTGTCAATGTTTATCAATAATGCTTTTTCAGTATAACTAGCAAGAAGGCTAAAAAAAGGTGACATATAGGCCTATGTCCAGTTGTCCGTGTAGAAATGAACTTCGTTCTATAGTTTACAACTTTACATGAAGTGAAGGGAAGAAATCGGATATGTTATATATATAGGCCTACTTAGAGGGAGACAGACAGACAGAAACAAACAGACACAGACGCAGACAGACAGACACAGACAGACAGACTTACGTTGAATCATTGTTCATTCGAGAGCTTACCAGCGCAATGGAGAAATGCGTTCATAGCACTATAATATTATTTCGAAACTGGGAATTGAAAAGTACGACGTGCAGCTATATGATTATGGTCCATGGACCGTTGTACAGGGATGGACAAAAAAAGACCCCTAGATTTTTGGCCAATATCTTGACCAAAATTAGGAATCAGGAAATGAAATTTTCCAGGCTTATATACAATTTACCTTTACACATAATGGCCAGATTTCATCAAAATATTTCAAACGTAATAAAAGTTATACCACTTTTACTGAGGCCACCCACCGTTTTTTGACGATTCAAAAACGTAACGCAAAAAAAGTAGTAAAAACGCGATTTTATTAAGTCACATCTCAAATAACTGTTCTGAAATGAACTTGATAGTGCTTCACAACTTTTGTTCAATGTGACCACCGCCAGTGCCAAAACGTCTTTTGAGTCTCTTTGCAAAGTTCTTGATGACTCTGTTGATGCGTTTCAAAAGCAAATCTTCCCATATCAACTCCAATGCGCTCATCAATTCTATTTCCGCTCTTGGTTTTGGTTGCAGATTGTGATATTTCTGCAGCGTAGCTCTCCGCAATTGATCACCAATCCATCCGGTTCAAATCGAAGATTTGGGGCCATTTTCTTTCTCAATGAAACCAGAACAATTATTGACATTGAGCCGATCTCCTTTCATTCACGGCAAATCTCTTAACACTCAGCTTGTGTGCTCTCACTGTATATCAGATTAAAAGTTGCTCATATAGCCTTATAGAACTTGGGAATGACACTGCAGTCAGAGTGCAAACAGCCAGGGCGGAATTGACTGCGCATATATATATATAATATATAAATATATAAACGGCCTTGTTGCTGTTTAACGACACTGTGCCTTAACAAGGATGATTGGTGTCGCCCTCCTCATTTATCCAGGCTTGGGACTGGCACTGTCAGAGAGCGAAAAGTGGCGGAGTTTCTCAGCATATATAGAATGGCCAAGCGGTCTATTTATACAATGACTTATATACGTATGTATGTAGACGCGTAAATACGCAGCACCCGCCCCACTCTCGAGGCCCATAATATATATTATATATATATATATATATATATATATATATATATATATATATATATACGACGCATCCTAAAGAGGTCGATACAGGCGCCTTCTGCTGCTGCGGCTCTTTGGTTATCTATACCGACCAGACATAGTCACGTCAGCGCACCTATGCAGTTTACGTTCGCTCTCAAGCAACAGTGGAATATATATGAATACATATATTTATATATTATTGAGACCATAGTATCCACATGTATACGTCCCCGCATAGCTTAGATATACATCCACGAGTAACGTCTATACACATATACGCATATAAATATACATATTGTATGTGTACATAGATGAGCAGAAATGTTTATGTACATATTATAGGCGTGTCCTTTTCATCTTCCGTCTCATCCTTTTGTTCTCCAGTTTCCATCTTCGTAATTGTCTTCTTCATTATTCTGCCACATTAGTCACCTTCTGTACTTTCTTCGTCATCCCTAATCATCTTCTTCATTCTGCATATTACTGTCATCATCATCATCAGCAGCAGCAGCAGCAGCAGCGGCAGGCACCATCAACAGCATTGATCTCATCTTTGTCTATCTCCTCCTTATCATCTACCGTAGTGACATTGTGTTTATAATAATAATAATAATTGACACAAATATAATGATAATAATAATTGTTATTATTATCATCATCATCATCATCATCATCAACATCTTCATCATCATTATTGTTACTTTTACCATTATTATATTTATTTAGTCATTTTTCAAAGAAATTCCTGAGATTCTTAGTGACATCCGGAACAGCTATATATATATATATATATTATATATTATATATATATTATATATATATGTATATAGCCTAAGTTACATCCAATTCTGGCAAGTCAAAGTATAATGCCTATTATTATTATATCATACTTAGTATCATTAATATTATATTATTCTTCTTTCTGAAATACTTCGGTATTTAAAAATTATCCATAGACGTACAGCTCTGGCATTATTCTTATTCCTATTCTTATTATTATTTGTTTTAATTATCATTATTATTATTTCCCGAGATACAAAAATCATCCACGGGATTTAAGATAACTCCGGAGAATTGCAATGCTAACGTCTGGATTGGCAATTCTACTAGTCAAATTATGGCGAGAAGAAAGTGGTTCGAAATGCTTTTGTAAATGAGATGCGATGAAAAAGATTACATGCCTCCCTGGAGTCTCCACTATCCAAATATATGAATAAAAAGACGACCAAGTTCCGTGACCAAATCGATGTAAGCATTGTGAATAGGTCCCATGAGTTTCGAAGGTCAGCGTAACAAAATGATACTGACACCAGTAGACAATTACTGTAGCAGGATTCTCTATATAGATTGTGGCCTACATGTAGACTACTTGAATATAGATTTTTCTGGATGCCACTATAGTTCGTGCGGAATGAGATGTAGCCTATATACTATAGCAGCGAAGTATATGAAGCCGACACGTTGTCAGTCACGGTGACATCCGAGATAAACTATACCATAGTATACAGGGTGCGCGGAAAAAATCCATTACAAAATTGCGATTTATCGAAGACTGCTGAATATTTTGTTACAAAACTTCGCCAGTCTATTTGACACATATCTATGAATGTTATTTTCGTTTCAACAGACATTTACTGATAGCAATAAGTAACAAAGTAACGACGCAAACAGTAATGTAGGCTAACAAGGTTCAAGGCTACCAATTATTGTTATTGACAAGATTAAGCCAAGTTTTAAGTTTTGTGCAATGAATGTTCGAAGTGACCACCGTTTGCTTTTACGCAAGCTTGCAGACGTTTTCGAAAGCCCAGAACAGACTTCTGAATGGTCTCAAGTGGCAAGTCTTTCCAGATGATTTGCAGTGTATTTTTCAGTTCAGGAATGTTCTTCGGCTTTGTGGTAAGTTTGTTGTAAGTCTCAAGCATTGCACCCCAGACAGCATAGTCGAGTGGGTTCATATCTGGGGAATTTGGCAGCCATGAATCCTTGTCGATAAAGTCCGGACAGTAACTTGTTAACCAATCTTGAGCAAGCTTGGCGCGTCATGAGCGGACGCTTCATCTTGCTGAAAAGTCAACTGATTTCCCAAGGCAGTGTGACAGTTACCGACAAGCTTAGACAAAAGATTCTCCACGTAGTACTTAGCATTGACGTTGGCCTTCTCGGCAACGAAATGCAAGCGTCCTTCACCCTCATATACAGCTGACACCTGCAGAAACCATGATGTGGGGGTGAGAACTTGACTTTCTCGACAAACAGGCGGCTTGGATGGATATCGTTTTTTTCTTCTTCGCCCAGACGTGGCTGTTTTTATTATTATCATCGGATATGTTGCCCATGTTGAATAAAACTGCTTGCTTACAATTGCAATTTTACTCACAATGTAAACAAAATACCGTCTGCAAAGCGGAAATGACGTAATTGCACACCGCAGGTCACTTTATGCAAAAATATGATTTCCTATTTCGTTAATACCGTGTTCAGTGGGAAAATGCAGTTCTTTCTTCTGCCTGATATCATGATCACAAATATAAAGACACTGACATGCAATTTTCAAATAATATGCAAAAATATTTTACGAATAAGAATGAAAATATTTGTAACAAAATATTCAGCGGTTTTCGAGAAATCGCACTTTTCGTAATGGATTATTTTTCTCGGCCGCACCCTATTTATACGGCGATATAATTACATAGAGCAAATTGAATCAGCATAAATCCGTGGGGTTTCTGGAGTTAGTTTTGGTTAGAACCAGCGCCCAAAGTGTAAAACATCAAGTGCCTGGACGCTCTTTGACTTTGCCTATGTGCAGGCGAAATAAGTGTCATGCAGGGCGGCGTTCAGATTGAAAATAAGTGCATGGACGCCGTCCATGACCATCCAGCCACAACACTTTAAGCCCTGGTTAGACCAGATGGTTTTTGACAGAGAGAAAACCCTGCGACAGCAATGCCTTGATTGTCTGTGCATGCATGCACGTGGGTCTGCAGACTTTGGTCCGGATGTGCTCGTATACTGCCTCTCACTCCATCGCTGCCACACACGTAACCTCAAACTGTGCGTCGTCTTTGGTTAGCCCGTAACTAAGCATGCATGGAAAATAGAGGTACCTGCAGTAGAAGCCAGGAAGCCAGGGAGGCAGAGAAAACAAGCGAGGATATCCGACGTATGCAAAGTTAAAAAACTTTGACTGCATGGGAGAGAGCCTCCCTGCATGGGCCAATGGGTGACCCCATGAAATGACCAGTCAGACAATGAAACACTCAGGACCGAACACCATCGACCTTGACATACTGCAGGAGTGAAACGTACTGGTCTTATCTAGAGTTCTAGACCATAATAGGCTATTATATGAGTGAAGAAAATGTTAGAAAATGGCGGCTGAGTAGCCTAATACATTGCGAATAATAGATGTCAAGCGAGAGTGTAGAATACTTGCGTGGAATATTTTAAATTTCAGTGTTCAAAATTCGTGTTGTGATGTTTAGTAAGCTGTGATGTTTAATAAGCTCGTATTACAACGCGCATTATTCAACGAATGTACACGTCCGAAATCTTCATGTATACAGCCTACTAGCTATAATCAACGCATTGTGTCCAGCATGAAGTGAAGCAGATGTCCAATATAGCGTATATATCCGAGTTAATTCGCGATTACCGCGTGCAGCACGATAGAGATAGTCGCTCGTTCGACTTCGTTCTTCAAGTAAGGGTTCGACAAACTCGCAGAATCCTTTGGCTTAGCGCTTAATAAGGTAATCGAGAAGTCAATCGATTACTTTCTGCGTCGTGTGTTGACTCGGTTAACGCCACTCTCAGATCGACAAAATTGCAATGACTGTTTCCGAAGAGAATGTTATTCTCATGCAAGGCGCGGCTTCGGACTCTGGAAAATGAACTCGGAGCCGACCTTAAAGTAATTCACAGCGTTCCTGAGTTATTTCCACGAAATTCATTCCGTACCATAATCTATAATTATATATTGCCTACTCGCAAGCCCTAATACTTCAGGGTCTTCCTGGGATACTACTATAGAAGAGATTTTTTCGAACCTAATAATTATAGGCCTATACACGTAACCAGGCAAAGCTCAAGGGGCGTGTCTCTGGTATTCCCGTAATTCACATCAGCCATCCTCGTGAATCGTCTCCATTTATTTTCTGAACCTAACCTACCCGTGGCAGTCTCCAATGCTATGTAGCCGACGTCTCTCCGTCTCCAATGTCAGCTCTGTAACCGTCGCCACCATGCACTTACTCATCGGTCGCTCAATCCTTTCGAGTCTATGCAAACGGTATACGCATGTCTTAGTCAAATTATTCAGCAGCGCACGTCTGGTCTGCTGTAATCGTGCATGTGTATAATATATTGACTCATTGGTAGATTACTCAACAAACGAAATATATCGCTAACAATGTATACAACATCTATTTGCATATAAGATCGGCTTGTGCTGCATTAAGCAAACGAGAACCTTTGAAAAAGAACTACAGACAGAGATGGACGTGGAAAATTACCAATGCAGGCCCATCAGAACTCTGTCTCTGCATCACACGGTAAATTGACGACCGGGTTATCGAGTTACGAAACCTTCTGCCGTGCTCATCAGCAACGAGGCGATTCTCACTTCATAGTAAGACGCGATGCCATAGACGTAGGAGGCGGGGTTCAGGGGGCCCGCTCCCCAAATTTCGGGCAAGTCTGTTTTTCGGGCAAGTAGGCCCGGGGAAAATAAAACAAACTATAGGCTACCTGAAGTTCGTAGCTCATTGTCACACCACATTATCCCCCAGTTCCAATTTCCCGGAATCGAGTTAGATACTAGCTCAAACACACCGTGGCTAAATGGATAGCATAAATTCGCAGAAAATTTCTGAGTTCACGGTAGCACTTTGGCTTTGCAAATAATGGCGAAAATCGCGGCAAATTCACGAGCCGAAAATTTTCCGAAAACCGCGGCAATTTGTGGCATTTGGGGAAATTCACAGCATTCAAGCCAAGTGCCAAAAATCACGGATTTCACGGTGTGAATGATATTGAAAATTTCTGCTGTCCCTAGTCACGGAGCAAGATAGACACGATTAGATCTATCTTGCGATCAGCAACATTGAACGGGCAACTATATAGACGTATACTTGTTCTGCAACTGCAGGTATAAGCTTAGGCTACACCGGCTCGTATCGAGGCTTTAGCAGGCTCAAAGCAAGCAAGGCGGATGAGAGAAATTCCTGACCACTATTATAAGCAGAGCTGTCACGGGTCCCTAAACTATCTTAAGGTTAAGGTTAAAAACAATTTGAAATAAATTAAAAGCTCATTAATTATATCAGCGGAATCTTGCCCATGCGAAATATCTGGTCGGTCTCACTCAGCTTCATCCAACCGTCCACTTCGTTCATCCAACAGACTTGACTTCTTACAGTTGCTTGCTCCAGAACAGCTGTGGCTCACGTCTCGATCATTTGATGCCTCACTTGGTCCTTCTCTTAGGATTGTACTTTCTCTTTCTGTTCACTCTACACGTCTGTCTGGCAATCTCTCTTCTGTCTTGTCTCTTCTCAAAACGTGCTTCTTCTCGCGGGGCTTTGCGCACTGGGAGCGCCTTGAACGGATCACCCTACTATAGGCGCTTTATACGTGTAGATGATTAGGCCTAAATATGATACAATATAAAACAATATGCAATTATGAATATATTGAGTTGTTCTTATGAAGTTTAACCTGATTGTAGTTATAAGTATCAGGAATATTACAGGGGCATACTTTAAAAGGCATACATCATATATATAGACTTTGCGAATAGGCCTAACATTACCCAGCCTGGACTTCCAAAAGTAGCTGCAGGCCTATAGGGTATTTTCCCATCTACCACCACACCTACCCAGGAGTGCATGATCGCCAGAACAGAAACTCTTCTTTTGTACATGCAGAGACATACATACAGTATATCAGGCCCGGCCTTAGGGCAAGGCGAGCGAGGCAGCCGCCTTGGGCCCCGCGCTTCCAGGGTCCCGTGCTGCTGGCAATAATTTTTCTTTGTTGAGATATAAGCTAGGCCTAAGCGTACTTGAGATTGACCATGGCTACGGCGCAGAACAATAATGCTGGCAGTCAACTTGCCGCGTTAATATTATAGAATATTTTTTTGAAAGAACGAGGCTACTCTGAAGCTGCCGTTTTTAATAAGTATAAACTTGAATTACTGTTATTCGGATTATAATTAGGAACCGTATGGGCTATAACCTCGATCATGCTCAATATTCAATTTATTGATCGGGTAAGAGACTTCACCACCGCTGCCCGTTTGAATGGACGCCACACCAATTAGGTACCTGTGTAGGCCTACGAATGTAGGCTATAGATCTATGGAGATCTAATTTGATCTAGAAAATTGCAAATATTATTGTTAAAAAAATTAGCCATAATCCATTAGTTGGCTATTGTTAGGCCCATGTTCTTCAGATGGTGGCTTCGATATTTGTAATAAAATTTATTTAAACTATTGAATTAGATGTCAGTTACTCAAATAATTCAATGAAATATAATCGCCTTCTGATAGATTAGTGTTAAGATCCTCATTTGCATGTTGCGTTCGTCAACCCATTTACTTCAATTTTGCATATGAGCGCTCACGTAGCCTACATTTTTGCAGAAGAGGATAAAACACAATGGTCGCTGTGAAATTTTTAGCAAGAGCTTGAAAAAATGCAAAACATGAAACTAAAACATATTTGATATTATTCACAAAAGGGGCCTAAAATAGGCCTAGGCCTAATGTCAATTTCTTCGTTTCACTTTGTGAATCATTAATATCATTCTTTTGCGCAAAGATATCTGTTCCTCAAAAGTAGTTGCTGAAAGAACGGTGCTAGTTTTCAGGGGCAAGTGCATCTCTTGGCCCATGTGCGGGCCCCATATTTTGCAATAGGCCAACCTAAAAATGCCTATAATATAGTAGGGCTAGTACCAATGCCGTATTGGCAGGAAATTACCCGCATAAATATTTGCTTGAGAACCCACTGCTGCCTTGGGCCCCGCAAATCCTAAGGCCGGGCCTGCAGTAAGCTTATATGCCTATATAAACGCACGCCAATTATTCCGGATTTTGGGGGGCAAAAGTAAAAGTTTGGCCCCCTCCGCTGCTGAAATGTCCCCTACGCCTATACCCGATGCTGAGCTCTTTAATTCTCGCGCGTATGCGGAGTCTTGTCAAAGAAGAGAATCTTCTTTTCTGTTTGCATGGACGATTGCCAAAAAGTTTCCATGTCCTTCGGAAGTGGTAATAAAATGTTCACTTAATGGTCGACGTCAAATTATGGCGTCTGACTCCAACTAACTGGAAATTCCACAGCAGCCAAATGACAGGAGGGTCTGCCAGAGGCTGCATAAGTTGAGGGCGTTCCACCAGGAATTTCCTGTTGATAGTAGCTAACAGCCTCCTGGCTCTCGGTGGTTCAGCTGGTTGAAGGATGTGCTTCACGAGTCTAGGTGGTGCAAATCTGAATGCGGAATATTTTGCTTAGAGGAATAGACGGCTTTGTTGACGTATCATCACAGGAATCGCTGCTTTCTATTTTTGAGAGCAAGGGGAAAAGATACAGCCACAAGGCAATTGGATTTATCAGGAACTGCATGACATTTGTTAGATGACGGACTTTGTATAGTGATTGTCTCAGGGACCTGAGGCAACGGTTTTTGCGTGGACCATGCATGGGATTAAGTTAATCCTTACAATCTTTAATGTGTACCGTAGTTTTCCCTGCTTCGCATGTAGTGCAGACCATCCCCAGCGTTATAGATGCTTGTGCATGGGCAAGGGCGAATCTAGATGAAACCGGCAACGCCCTCACAAAAGCCGTGAAACTGAAAAAACTGAGAAACTTGAATAAGATATTGTTTACTTTGCTACTCCTATCTGTGAATCTATATGGATCGGATAAACGGTGTTCACGGTGTTCACGCGTGCTTATATAATATGCATAGGACTACTCATAAATGAATGCATGACTGTATGTGTGTACATATGCGTGTGAATGTGTCCTTTTGTATGCTTGAATGCGTGTGTATAATTATGTGTGTGCATGTGCATTGTGCGTGCATGGATAAATGAATAGGGATGTTTAGGCTATAGGGCGGTGGCTGCAGGGATAGAACTAAGGAGAAGAATGAACGAGAATCGACGACGTTCGTATATTTCTACGGAAAACTACGAATGATTCCGATGAAGTCTAACGAGGTAAAGTCCGTCGCTCCACGATCGATCGTGCTTCAGCTAAGCGCCTCAACGACGCATCGTGCATTTGCTAGCAAATCTGATGATGTTGGTACGATGGCGATAATGATGATGACGATGATGACAGTAACAGTAGCCTATAGTAGCCAACAATAACAATAATAATGATGATGACGATAATGATAATAATAATAATAATAATAATAATAATAATAATAATAATAATAATAATAATAATAATAATAATAATATGGTTTACATGAAATTAGGCGTCATAAAGCATTCTTATCAAAATCGCTTCTGCCCTGCATGCATGGGACAGAAGTACAGATCTGTCTTCACACGGCCCCTTGCCACGGCCCCTTGTCACGGCCCCTTGCCACGGCTCCTTGCCACGGCCCCTTGCCACGGCCTCTTACTACGGCCCCTTGCGAGAACACTGGCCGATAATAATTAATCCGGTGGTCCCCTTGGATATTTAGTTCTGAAAGAATACATTGCTACTTTGATTCGAAAAGAAATTTGGCAAGTGACCATTGTCGACACTCTAAAACCACCGTAGGCCTCCCTTACTGAGACTTCCTCTGTCACAAACAATACCTCAGTGCTTAAAGTGTTGGAAAATAAGTGCCTGGACGCCCCTAACCTTTCCAAAAAAGGTGCCTGGACGCCCCTTACCATTCCAGGCTGTACTGGCCAATAAGTGTCAGGACGGCGTCCAGGTTTTAAAATAAGTGCATGGACGCCGTCCATGACCGTCCAGCCACACCTTAAGGTCTCAAGGACCTCTCCCAAAATCAATCAAAGGGTTTTATCATTGGATAAAAGTTTGATGCTCATTTAAATGCTTTAACTTTTGGGTAAATCAGGCACTGAAACTCGGCAGTCGCTAAATATATCGGAATACGATTTTTAATGTTCTGCAAATTGCGAATGTTTGTTGGTTAACTGATCTGCGATGCTAACCATAGACTCACCATTCTTCCATTGACAGACGATTATTTTAAGACATTTTGAAAGTTTTGTAAACTGAGTGTTGCTGCTGCTTTGCTGTCGAGTAGTGTGGTCCTTAGCTCCATGTAAAAAATTTTTTGAGAATTTTAAACGGGGCACCCTCCTAACTTATACCTTTAGGTTAAAAAATATTAACACTGAAAATTTTGGCAGATTTTTTTGAGTTTTAGAGGTCGCTACCGGACGTAACATATATCAATGTAAAGACACAGGCGAAACATGGAATATCGTATATTATATAGGCTACTATTACTAGTGTACATGTATGGTTGAATGCACAAATTTAAATAAATTCTGGTGGGCAATGGACCGTGCTGGAGGTGGACTAGTGGCCTGTGGACTGGTTTACTATTTTGGACAAAACGCATACACGGACATAAAAATGTTTTTCCAGTTAATGTTTCCATTATTGCATCAGTCTTTTGCGACGATAGGTATACCGTATATTTCTTCACAATCAATATAGCAGACTCTGCATCTGATCCTCATTATTTGTTTGAAGCTTGTTATACATGTTCATGAGTGTCACTCCACGCTTTGTAATGTCATTCACAACTTTCACTGAGCTCGCAGTGGCCTACTCTAACTTGAAGTTCTCATGTCGTTTGACCATTTATATCAACGTCTTATTGGAGAAAACTTGAAAAATCTCATGTTTTCCATGACAAAATCTTCCAGTTGCATTGAGCTTATTACAGCAGGTTCCAAGGTTCTTCTTTGAAGTGGATGTTCGATCCAAGTTTTGTCCAGAGTAGTAACCATTTGGCGCTTGGTATAAATGGAAGCCCCATAGGCTAAATCAAAGAACGCAAAAGTCACCAATTCCTCTGAAAGATACCAAAGGTCATCTAAACATTTCTTCATTGCAACGTCTGCAACTGCACTATTTTATCTCCCTGTATTTTGTCAATGTCCTTAAAGTTCTGCTCTCTACAGGTCAAGTTGAGGAGTATAGATGGTGCATACGGTGTTTGCAATCAGACTTTGACGTATAGCAGGCAGATGTCAGCCATACCCTTTATTCTCTTCTTGTTGGCTTGAATTATTTCTTGAACATCCGTATCTTAACACTGTAAATGCTCTTGCCGATCAACCTCGCTCTGTGCAGCCCAGCGGAAAAATCATTATGTCCTTACCCTTCGGTGAACCAAGAGAAAACATAACCACTGCCTCCAACTTAATTTAGGCATATGTGATAGCGACATGCACTCTACAACAAATCTTTGTTCAGCTTCTGTTCCAACAGGATGCAGGCACCATTTCTAAGTCCACTGTTCACTGATGTGGTGTCAAAGCACATGCATTTTATTTGATCTGTAATGCCCCAAGTTACAACCGCTTCATACCCTGCAGACACTGAAGATTTTCTTGTCCCGATGATAACTTCTGTAAACCGAGGATCTGGTCAACACTCTAGAAACGAGGACATGAAGACGGTCTACTATTTCTTTACTGCAGTCTGCAGATGTCTTCCAACAACTTTCCGTCCCAGTGAATTATTAGAGGAACTCCTGGTTGGCATTCAACTTTTCATAAATTTTTTGCCGATTCTTTATTCATTCCTTAAGCATTGAAAAACAATAGAGATTGAACTCTGCGGGATCATTGCCAGGACAATGTAGTGCGAAAGAAAGTAGGCCTACAAGTGTTGCATTTCTGTTAGGCCTACTCACTTTCACAGTGGCATTGTCAAGACTTAGGTCTATTGCCAACTTTGTGTTTTCTTTGACAATAGAGAAATTATGCAATATACACGAAAAAACCAAAATGAAGCGAAATTGCTGCCAAAAGATGCAATGGCTGTGAATGCATTATAAAAAAATGTCAATAAAATAAGTAAGTAGGTGGCAATCATGATGTCGGAGAAGTGAATAAATATGTGAGTATAGTTGTCTATCAAATTCTATCATAGCGATTAACATGGTTGGAAAGTATATCAATGGGAATTGCGCATAATGGACCACAAAGCCCAAATTAATTCTAACCTTGAACTTTAACCTCTGGTAGCGACCCCTAAATGTCTTCAGATTCTCTCCAAAATTTCTCTCAATTTTTTTCTCATCAATAGGAAACAACTTAGAGGGTGCCCCGTTATAAAATCAAACTTTTAAAAATAAGGACCACCCTACTGTCGAGTATATTTATTAGCAGAAAACAGACCAATGCAGTGTTAGCATAATAATAATTATAGCCCTATCTGGCCTATATAGAGTTTTGGCGAGTTACAAAATTCATATAATTATATGCACTGACGAGTGGGCGTCTGCAAATATAAAACCATTATCAGACTCGTGGAACCTAAAACGCAGACTGTCTGCGAGTGAGTGAGTCAGTGTATGGTCGGCAGACGGATTGGTTCCAGATAAAGAAAACAGAGAAGCTGGTCAGTGCAATCTCAGGTGAGTCATAGCCAAAGGCTCCTCTGCGCTTTGCTACTGCAGATATAGGTTAGACTATACCGCCTCAACTGCAGATCCGATTTCAGGGTTATGGCCAACAATGCAGTCGCGAAATTGAAAGATGGAGTGGTGATAATCTGAAGGTGAGTATTAGGACATTAGCGCAGAACTGATGCATGGAATGGCATGCTCGCAATGAATAAATGCATGCATGTTCTTTGGATAAATGAACAGGGCTGTGCAAAGCATTGAAGACAGATTGCTAAATTCCAATCATAGTCGAACCAACGCGGCTGTCTGATCGCGACTTGCAGCTCCACAATTTGAGTGTTAGATCTATACGAGATCGCGAGACGATCTGATTGCAGAGAGGGTGAGGACCAGAGAAGCTCTGTGAAACTCGGGGAAGGATGCGCCTGCAATTTACGATACCCCAATGCAGACGACGGAAACCAATAAAGGAAAGAATCTGCGGGTCGACAATGTTTCAAGCTCAAGACTACATGAAAGTCGACATAAATATCGTGAATATATGGTTTAGACAAGTCAAGACCGACAGATATGTTTTTATATAAGAATATTAAATGACAATTGCCGAAAAGGCCAGATCAAGTCAGCCATAGGTGTTGCACTTTACTACATGTACATGTAGGCTATACATAAGCTTACAGTCACAGCTTAATACACACCAATATTAATTTTGTTGACAGCTTTCGCTAGATAGCGCGCACGTCTATAGACTCAATTGAAGCACGATGTGATTCAAGAGTACACACTGTACAAACAGGGCTTTTTAACGTGCAGTTGTACACAAAATGTGCAGTTCTAAATGGATTTGTGCAGCTGTAGAAGCACTTTTGTCACAAGTTCTGTTCAGTTAAAACTAGCAAAAAAATGGTCATTGTCATTAGATTGTGAATAATTTACCATGGAGGATGGGAAAAGAAGGGGTTGTGCAGTTTTAAAAATTCCTTAAAAACTGCCCTGTGTACAATAGCGTAATATTATGCGGTGATATTTTGAAACTGCTTGATGATCAACTCTAGCCTGTGTCTGAAAAAATTAGACATATACAGTCTATAAACTATAATATGTAGGCCTATACCTTACTGTGCAGGGAGTAGATTGCATAATCGGCAGACCATGCAATAGGTCTACGGTTTTTTCATTTTATGAATGAAAAACAATTAATGTGACCTGAAGTTGAACTGAAACTATTCGTCGCTCAATATACACTCATCAGGGTTACTATAGACACATATATTGACCATATATACTGTGCGTGATATGCGATTCATAATTCATTCGTAATCTGTTTGCACTGTTAACATGCACAATAAAAAAATGACACTCTCGATGGCGCCGTAACACAGTCATGCCGCTAAAAAGGCACCTAAAATGTAGTCCATAGACGACAAGTCAAAAATGGACAAATATGCATTTCGGATGCTATTTGATTAATAGTCTTGAACTCTTAATGCACTTGGACTATCCATGGATCGTTAACGACAGATTTAATGAGTTTTTTACACAAATATACAGTCGTAAATAGCTAATTAAGTCATTATTTTAATTCTTTAGTCTTGCATATGCCATGGGTAAGGTTCGCCAATCTCAGAATGTCTGAGGTAAGTTGTCAAGCCACGTGTGCGATGCATATATAAGTGGCAGCATGTATATTAGACTGTATAATGTATATATATATATAATATATATATAATTATATATACAATCCTGTGCATACATATATAGGCGTGCATATAGGCCTAATTATAAAGATTTGCGCATTATTATACATTATCCATGTGCTTGCACTGTGAGCACCGTCGTACATACAATCGGAATCAATGCGATCCAGTTCGTCCATCCACACAGCGAACAGGAAAAACAATAAAAAAAATTATGTATATATATATATATGTAAATATAGGTGCTCGTATATACATGCGTGCCTAGACATGAATATATATTTATATATTATATATATATAATTATTGGGAATATATATAGATGTATAGTTCTCGAACAAAATAATGTTCATTTACCTTATGCAAGCCGACGCCTCCTACTGGTGATTATCGTCAACCACATTCGTCCATATATCCCATGGACCGATTGCATTAGGTCTACGTCGACAACGAGCTCCAGCAAGAACGTCTTTTTATCCGTCCCTCTGTCCATCCATTCTCCAATCCTACCATCCTTCCGCTCTGCAATCGACCTCCATGCCCGGCTATATAATATATCTGTGTCCATCTCTGCCTGCAATCGACCTTTGGCTTGCAAACAAATGAACATTTGGCTGAGTAGTCGCCACAGAAGAGGTTCGGATGAACAGAAGAGCTTGGACGACTGCATGGTTAGCAGTCAAGCAGGGTTGGCAATTCTGCTTTCCTGCTAACCTATACGTGGCGATTGGTTGTCTAACGAGTGTAGGACATTAACCTCCCTGCACGGACAACCCCCGGACAAAGCCCTAGACAAACCCCAAGGACACAACCCCCGATTTAGCGAGGAGAAAAAACTCGGACATTAACCACCTCTATTGTTAAAATAGCCTGCAGTTAATATTTAAATTTTCGCATCACAAACTGGGCAATTGCGTTTTATGAATTATTGATAAAACGCAATTGTCCAGTTTGCGATGCAAAAATTTGTTTAATCAGTACAGCCTCTATTTAAATAGCAATAATTATTTTTCCTCAATCCAGCTTCCACTTAGGCAAGAGCACTTTCATCAATCCAGCTCGAATTTAAGAAAAAATCATTTTGTATCAATCCGACTTCTATTTAGCGAGAATTCTTTACATCAATCCAACTTGCGTATACGACCAACAGAAGTATATATTTTGAACTTATATAGGACCGCCGTTCGAAGGATTACCATCTATACACAATATATTCTACCCGTAGGGGTGGGTGATGTCCTGCCATGGGGTTTGTGTAGCGGTTAAATGCTTCTTGCCAAACAAAACCTATTAAACAATGCTATGTATAATGATTAATGTAGGTAAGAATTAAGTTAGATAATTGGTGGCGTATTTAGAAATATATTTAATCATAATTTGTGGCTTAATATAACAATTATTATTAATGATGAAATCAACATGCGCTACAACAATTGACTAAACATTACTGAGCGGAGGAAAGCAGCGTTAACGAAAGCAGACGGTAAACACGTTGGCAGACGACAGACAGTCATCGAAGAACTGAGCAAGGAGAGGGTCGGAAAGATATTTCGAGCGATGGCGTCCGTCGGCAATTACGGAGCCATTCGTTGGTAATTCGAATATCTGGAACTTGATTTATGGGTGTGGAAAGCGACACGTTGTCGACTTGTCCCACTATCGAACTTTGAGACGTTTGAAGCGAAGTTCCGAGGCGAAGCGAGTGAACTGTACGAAGCATTGTGACTCTTGGCGACGATTTGCGAATCGGTCGATCGATGCAGTTGTGATCGAACTTTGAAGCGATCCGAGTTGAAACATTTGCAGCAAGACGAGGAGGAAGAATCGGTTGAGCGACGGGTGAATTCCTATGCTCGACGAAATCCGAGGAAGAAGGAGAAACACGCTGGGTTACTGTTCCAAGCTACAGTACCCATCGACCAAGCAACTACCGAGGAATCTGGACTGACGGCAAGTGAGAAGATCGCGACCTTCTTCAACTTTCTCTTCAATCCATTCCCTGCGGAAGTTGAAAAGCATTTCTACATCCACCAGAAAGGACGATGTGGAAAGATAAGAAATATACATAATATTATTTTAAGCAATACGCCACAAATAGGTAGATAAGATTCTTTTTCTTTGAATTGCATTTATTGACTGAAATGTTATTTTACATTATATCTTTCTATGAATCACAGTCTCATTTGTTCTAGGTCGTAGGTTGCTATTATACCATTATTCACCCAACAGCCTCTGAGCATAAAGTTCACCTTCAATATTCTAGACTTAATAAATCCTGAATATAGGGGGTGGTGACAAGAGTGGGTGCCCACGCCGGGATATTTTAGACAGTTAAAAATGTCATTTGAGTATTGTTATAGTGGCAAACTTTGAACAATTGTTGCTACAGTGATTATTAGAGAGACAATTTGAACTGATTGGCATCTGAGTTGAAGTAGTAGATTGCTTATTGAAAAGTGCACAATAGGTTGTGTAAACTTTTAGATATTAGCTTTTGTGGAACTGAATTTCTCTTTGTAGAATTGAACAATTTCTATCTGTTAGAAATTTATATAGTGCACGTTGTAGCCTATATTTGTAACAAGTGAAAAATCATAAGTAAGACAGTAAGTATGTCGGTAAGTGATTTCGAAGCTTGGTTGGAAATTGCCAAACGGATGAACATGGAAGGGGACGAGATACGTGCCTTTGTCAAAGAAAGACAGGCAGAATGGAGACAAGATAGAGCGACTGAGAGGGAGATCGCCAAAGAGATGAAGTTAGCTGAAGCAGCAGCAGAAGTCAAGAGACTTGAGGTAGAAGCAAGAAAAGCAGAGATGGAAGCTGAAGCAGCAGCAGCAACGAGAAAAGCTGAAACAGAAGCAGAAACGAGAAAAGCTGAAATAGAAACAAGAAAAGCTGAAACAGAGGCTGCAATGCAAGCAAAGAAGGCTGAAGTGGAATTAGAAGCAATCAGGAGTGCTGAAGCAGAAGCCAGATTGAACCGTGAAGCAGCTGAGACAGAAGCGAGAGAAAATCGCTTGGCAACAGAAGCCAGAGAACAGCGCGAACACCAGTTAGAAATAAAGAGACTTGAAGCACAGGTGAGAATGCGTGAAATTGATTCGAGAGGGGAGCAAAACCGAGAGCACGAGAATGACTACATGAGGATCGGTGATGGTCAACAACAGGGAGATCACCGAGAAAGTAATAAAGGAATCAGAAATATCAAATTTCCTATATTCAACGAGTCAAAGGATTGTTTAGATGCCTACTTGTTGCGATTCGAGAGAACCTGTGTTGCGTATGAAATCAGAAAAGAAGTTTGGTCATTAACGTTAGCGAGACATTTGGAAGGTAGAGCACTGGAAGTATACCAAAGGTTGTCTGCAGAAGAAGTGCAAGATTACGAGTGTTTGAAGACTCATCTTTTGAAAAGATTTCAACTGACGGAAGGTGGTTACAGAAACAAGTTCAAAACCAGTAAAATGGAATCAGGAGAGACACCTTCTAGTTTTGTGCATAGATTGAGAAGGTACATGCAGCAGTGGTTAGCACAAGCGGGATTTGAGAGAACTTATGAAGGAGTGGAAGATCTCTTGTTGAAAGACCAGTTTTACCTGACATGCAGTACTGAACTTCGTATGTTTATAAAGGAGAAAGGCAAGATGAGTTTGAAGGATATGTTGGTTTGTGCGGAATCACACATTGAAGCACACGGTTATAAATACAGCGAGCAGTCTGCAAAACCAGATGTGAAATTCCATAGCGACAGGTTGAACGGTAGACCGTTTGAACACAGACCCAAGGAACAGTCTGGGTACAATCTGAACAGGAGTAGAAGCGATGTGAAGATAAATCAGGGTACACATCAAAACCGAGGGTTCAGCAGGGAAAGAGAAATTGCAACTGGACATAAGATTACTTGTTTTTTCCGTGGAGAACAAAACCATAAGGCATATCAGTGCCCAAAGAAGAACAGGGGTACATTTAAACACACTGCAGCAGCAGTACAAATATTTGAAAGTCGAGCACACTTGGTAAAGCCAGAAAGTGAAATACAGAGAGTGGTTGAAGTTACAAGAGGAGAACAACAGATGAAACAGGGTGAACATAGTAAAATACCACCGATGTACATGGCAGCCAGTGCAATGGTGATAAAAGACAATGATGGATGTATTAGTCTTGAAGACAATAGTGAATACCAAGTAACAGTTAATGGAAACTTAGTGGGATGCTTATACGACACAGGCGCAAGTTGCTGTATCGTAAAACGTTCTTTGATAAATGAAGAAGCATTGACTGGT
Organism: Lumbricus terrestris; assembly: GCA_949752735.1. Lineage (NCBI taxonomy): Eukaryota > Metazoa > Annelida > Clitellata > Crassiclitellata > Lumbricidae > Lumbricus > Lumbricus terrestris. The sequence continues at coordinate 43,649,492 of OX457036.1, forward strand.
GAAGAAACACATTGTGTTTTAGTTGACGGTAGTTTGAGATGTTTCCCAATGGCTAAAGTGTACATAGAGAGTGAACATTTTAATGGTGAAGTACAAGCGATGGTGATGGAACAGCCGATAAAACCAGTAATAATTGGGAAAATCAAAGGATTGAAGTACATGGTAAAAGATGAGAGAACTGAGAGTGTGACAAATCATGAGCCAAAAGAAATAAATGAGAATAGTACTGAAGTGAAAAACAAAGGAATATTGATTAGAAAAACAGGACATGAAGAAAGACCTGTTGGTGCAAAGAAAACAGTGAGATTTTCTGACAATGTGATAAGGAATCAAGATGAAAAATTAATGACAGTAGCAGTTGTGGAAACAAGAGCAGAAGCTAAAAAGGTAGCAAAATATAGACCATTGAAAGTTGCGGAGATGCCGAACTTGAATGTGTCAGTAAAAGAGATACAGGAGTTGCAGAGTCAAGATGAAACTATGACGAAACAAATGGAAAGAGCAATTGAATGGGATGGTAACGAAGACAACATAAAAGATAATCCATATGTGATAAAGAAGGGATTGTTGTATAAAAGATACAAAGAAGCACAGAAAGATGAGGTGAAATGGCAACTAATGGTACCTAAACCATTGAGGGATAAAGTGTTAGCAGTAGCACACAATTCATTGTTATCAGCTCATCTAGGAATGAGGAAAACACATGATAAGATCCTAAATGAATTCTATTGGCCTGGAATAGGACAAGATATACGGAGATATGTGTTGAGTTGTGACATTTGTCAAAAATCAGTTGACAAGAAGGTGAACCACAAGGCGCCTATGGGTCATCTACCTGTATTAGATGTACCATTCAAACACATATGCATAGACATAATTGGAGAAGTTAACCCTATGTCTGCAAGGGGTTACCGATATATATTGACCATCATAGATTTGAGTACAAGGTATCCGGAAGCTATTCCATTGAAAGGAATTAGTACTGAGGAAGTTGCAGAAGCTTTGTTTGGATTCTATTGTCGTATGGGAGTACCGCAGAAGATCCATACTGATCGTGGAAGCCAGTTCACTTCTGAACTCATGGCTGAAGTAAATAAGATGCTATTGATAAAACACACCATGACTAGTCCATACCATGCAATGGGCAATGGATGTGTGGAAAGACTTAACGGAACCATCAAAGCGACGTTGAGGAAGTTGATTGGTGAACAAGCGAAAGAATGGGATCGCTATATAGCTCCATTACTGTTTGCGTTGAGAGACACAGTACATGAGAGTCACGGTTTCACACCATTCGAACTAATATTCGGTAGATCGTGCAGAGGACCAGTGCAAATATTAAAGGAGTTATGGACCAATGAGACAGTGGAAGAAGAAGTGAAAGACGTGTATACTTATATGCAGGATTTAAGAGAAAGGATTGAGGAGACTTGTGATATGGCGCAGAAGGCGATACACAAAGCGAATGCTAAAAACAAGAAATATTATGACAGGAAAGCGAGATACCGAAAGTTGGAAATAGGCGATAAGGTGTTGTTACTATTGCCTAGTTGTAAGAACAAGATGTTAGTGAAGTAGCAAGGGCCATATGTTGTGAGAGAGAAGATTGGAGACTATGACTACAGAGTTGAAATCGAGAAAGGAAAGATAAAGACATATCACATTAATATATTGAAGAAATATCACGAAAGAGAAGATGCCGAGACTGTAGCATACATTTCAGCAGTGGTATATGACGGAAAAGTGGGAGAAGATGAAGAAGAAGAGATATTGGATTTGTATGTGAGTGAACAAACAGAGACCTATGAAGATGTAGATATAAATCCTAATTTGGATGAAGAACAAAAAGGAGAATTGAGAAAACTACTGAAGAAATACGAAGACATTTTCACAGACAAGCCTGGGAGAACAGACTTGGTGAAGCATGAAATACATTTGACGAGTGAAGAACCAGTAAGACAAAGAGCGTATCCAACACCATACCATTTGCAAAAAGAAATAGATAAAGAGATCCAAACGATGTTGGACAATAAGGTGATAGAAAGATCAGAGGCAGCTTATGCAGCACCGCTGGTGGTTGTCAAGAAATCAGACGGAAGTAATAGACTGTGTTGCAATTACAAACAGCTAAACAAATTGACAGTATTTGATCCTGAGCCTATGATGACAAATGAGGATATCTTTAATAAGTTGAGTGGTAGTAGAATCTACAGCAAGTTCGATTTCTGCAAGGGTTATTGGCAGATCCCTATGAGTCCAGGATCGAAAGACTACACTACATTTGTATGTGCCAATGGAATATACAAATTCAATGTTATGCCATTTGGATTGATTAATAGTGCGTCAAGTTACAACCGATTAATTAGGAAGATTCTTCACGGAACAGAAAATCTTGAAAGTTATGTCGACGATATACTAGCGCATAATAAAGGATGGAGAGAACACTTGAAGACATTGGAGATATTTTTCGAAAGAGTGAGACAAGTGAATTTGACGTTGAAGCCAAAGAAGTGTTCAATAGGATATGAAAAGATTGACTTTTTGGGACATACGTTGAACAAGGATGACATAAGTCCAAAGGAGAAATCAGTAGATAAAATAGTAGACATGCCACGTCCAAAGACGAAAAAAAAAGTCAGGAGTTTTCTTGGAGCGATAAATTATTATCGGAAATTCATACCACACTGTGCAGAAATCATGGCACCGTTGAGTGATTTGACAAAGAAGATGGCACCTGGAGTAGTTGAATGGAACGAAGAACTGGAAGCTAGTTTTACGATGTTGAAGAGTGAATTGGCAAAGGAACCAATTCTGAAATTACCAAACCTGGAGAAAGAGTTTATTCTTCAGACGGATGCAAGTGGAAGCGGAGTAGGTTGTGTAATAATGCAGCAGTACGAGGGGATAAATCATCCCATAGCGTATGCCAGCAGGAAGCTATTGGAACGTGAGAGAAGGTACTCAGTAGAGGAAAGGGAATGCTTAGCGATCATGTGGGGAGTTAGTAGGTTCGATCGATACCTTTGAGGAAAGAAATTCATAATCGAGACAGATCATTGCGGATTGCAATACATGAGAGAGAATAGGATGAAAAATGCAAGGGTGATGAGATGGAGTTTGGCCCTCCAAAATTATTCTTTTAGCATAAGATACATCAAGGGGTCCAACAATGTTATGTCCGACAACCTGAGTAGAGGATTAGAGTAGAGTAGGTTGTAATAAGGTAGATGTATAGTTGTAAATAGGTAAGTGAAGTATAGTAGTTCTGTATGATATCTAAAGTAAGTTAAAGAAGTTTATTAGGTTAGTTTGTCAAGTAGGTGAGTTTGATAAAGCCTGTAAACAGACTTTTGAAGGAGGGGCATTTGTAGCGGTTAAATGCTTCTTGCCAAACAAAACCTATTAAACAATGCTATGTATAATGATTAATGTAGGTAAGAATTAAGTTAGATAATTGGTGGCGTATTTAGAAATATATTTAATCATAATTTGTGGCTTAATATAACAATTATTATTAATGATGAAATCAACATGCGCTACAACAATTGACTAAACATTACTGAGCGGAGGAAAGCAGCGTTAACGAAAGCAGACGGTAAACACGTTGGCAGACGACAGACAGTCATCGAAGAACTGAGCAAGGAGAGGGTCGGAAAGATATTTCGAGCGATGGCGTCCGTCGGCAATTACGGAGCCATTCGTTGGTAATTCGAATATCTGGAACTTGATTTATGGGTGTGGAAAGCGACACGTTGTCGACTTGTCCCACTATCGAACTTTGAGACGTTTGAAGCGAAGTTCCGAGGCGAAGCGAGTGAACTGTACGAAGCATTGTGACTCTTGGCGACGATTTGCGAATCGGTCGATCGATGCAGTTGTGATCGAACTTTGAAGCGATCCGAGTTGAAACATTTGCAGCAAGACGAGGAGGAAGAATCGGTTGAGCGACGGGTGAATTCCTATGCTCGACGAAATCCGAGGAAGAAGGAGAAACACGCTGGGTTACTGTTCCAAGCTACAGTACCCATCGACCAAGCAACTACCGAGGAATCTGGACTGACGGCAAGTGAGAAGATCGCGACCTTCTTCAACTTTCTCTTCAATCCATTCCCTGCGGAAGTTGAAAAGCATTTCTACATCCACCAGAAAGGACGATGTGGAAAGATAAGAAATATACATAATATTATTTTAAGCAATACGCCACAAATAGGTAGATAAGATTCTTTTTCTTTGAATTGCATTTATTGACTGAAAGGTTATTTTACATTATATCTTTCTATGAATCACAGTCTCATTTGTTCTAGGTCGTAGGTTGCTATTATACCATTATTCACCCAACAGCCTCTGAGCATAAAGTTCACCTTCAATATTCTAGACTTAATAAATCCTGAATATAGTGGGTAGTGACAGTTTGTCCGGAGGGATTTTCTCCGGGGGATTGTGTCCGAGGAGGTCTGTCCGGGAAGGAGGTTTGTCCAAGGGATTTGTCCGCGGGTACGGGGGCTGGGGAGGCTAATGTCCGTTCCCCTGACTAACAGCGTGATGGTTTGAGACGTCACTTAGGGGTAAACGGACATTATCCCCCCGGACATTATCCCCTCCGAACATTAAAAAGTCTCAGAAGTAGACCTAAGTGACATTGACAAGCGTTAGAAGTGAATAGCTGAACGACACTAACAAGTCTGTCATTTGCAACTGAATAGCAGTAGCAAGCCTTTCGGGTGACGCATGCATCAACAAATTGACACAGCGAACAAAACGAGGAAAATATGCTTTATCTATAATTGAATGTTTAAATAGACTAATCGCAGCTAGGGAGAGTTTGTACGGGGGAGGAATAATGTTCTGCGCAAAAATCCGGGAGGGATTTTCTTCGGGGGGCTGTTGTCCGAGGGATAATATCCAGGGAATGATGTCCTGCAACCTACTAAGGCGCCCTTGTTATGGAATGACATGTGTCACGTGTTATGAATATGCAAAATAGACTTGCAAAGAGAATGTGTGTTGCGTGGAATGAAAAAGATGCGAAAAGTCGGACTACATCGCTAACGACAAGGATGTATACGGTTTACGAAGGCTCTTAACTGTTTCGCCAGAACCACCATCCATGGTGTATGCTGGCTGTGGGGAGAGTTGGACCGTTGTGAACAAGAAGTCACGAAACAACTCATTAGAAATGAAGTGCCTCCAGCTGACTCCGGTGATGTCACGGACTTCTAGGCAGGAAATGAGTGTGTGGGAAACTGCTCGAGGAGAAGCAAGTCTGCTCGGTATTGTATCGCCAACCAGACGAGACTTTTATTCTTCATGCATGCTGAAGAATGGAGAATGTCTGGAGGAGAAGATTCTGGATCTAGTATACGGAGCTGAACGAGGAGTTAGACATCGTGGAATGATCTTATAAACCGATGAGCTTCATTTGCAATTCCAGCATTTAGCCTACGGAGTGCATGGCACAAGAGACTTCAGTAGAAGGAGCAAAATTGTCACGAGGAAGCTAAAATTGGGCTACGTTTGAGTGAAATGCAGTAGGCAATGCATGCATACATACACACATACATACATACATACATGCATACATACATAAATGCATGCATGCATACATACATACATACATACATACATACATACATACATACATACATACAAACATACATACATACATACATACATACATACATACATACATACATACAGACATAGATGCATACATACATACATACATACATACATACATACATACATACATACATACATACATACATACTTACATACATGCATGCATACAAGCATGCACCACACACATATAAACAATTATATGCATAGGCCTACATTCGTAGGTACAAAAATACATATAAACGTTCTAGGCTGATCAGCTTCGAAAACGAATACGCTGTTATGCGCTTTGAGCTCAGGTTGTCGTCAATCCGAGTTAATCAGAAACAAATAGAGTGAGCGACAGGTAGCAACTGATGACCAGGTAAATAACGCAAATGGATCGGTTTCAGCAGAATATCACCTTTACGAATGAGTGTGTGATGAATGGATGGACGGATGGATGGATGTGTGGATGGATGTATGGATGTATGGATGCATGGATGTGTGGATGGATATATGGATGGAGGATGTATGGATGTACGGATGGATGGATGGATGGATAGATGGATTGATGGATGGATGAATAAACAAATAGATTGATGGAGATGGATGTATGGACGGATGGATGGATGGATGGATGGATGGATGGATGGATGTATGGATGGATGGATGAATAGATGATGGATCGATAGACGGGTGTGGATGAAAGTATGGATGGATGGATGGATGGATGGATGGATAGTTGGGTGGATGGATGGATGGACGGACGGATCACGCAGAATATCGCACAGATAATCCCACTCACGCAGACAGTACATGTAGGCTACGTGTCGCGAGTTTTCGCTTTTACGTTCTACAAATCCCCCGAGTCATGACGCTGTAGCTGGTCGTCGGTGGGGACAGGGTAAGTATGTCGAACCCATAACGAAATAACCAAAGGCAGGGATGGCAGACGCTGCAGCCTCGGGAAAGTTTCAGCGGAAGAGCACAGACATGGGAGTAAACACGGTTGGAGGCACGGACGGGCACAGCCTGTAGGGGGTGGGGTGGGGTGGGGTGGAGCAGGGACGGATGCAGGGAAGGGCATCGACTCGGAGAGCGGTACTGACTGACAGCGCATTGATCTAGAGACTTGAGCGCGGTACGAAAGTGACAGAATCTGGTGTTGTGAACTGATACCGAAGCAGCTGTACGTCTACATATTTATATTGCGCTGTTCATCATCATCGTCATATCAAAGCACTTAGTAAAAAGCGAGAGAGACGTTTCCGATGTGCCAATCTGCAAGTCTTCACGCTGCAGGCAACTGAAGCCTTATCTATATCTACGCCCAATGAATTAACTGCAGTCTCGACGCCACTAGATAATTTCCCAACTTGTCTTATCTTACCGACGTCGTCGTCGTCGCCGTCGTAGTTGCATGGCCGTGGGCAGTTATTGCTATTATGCGACGCCACGTTTTTATTAGCACCTGATTCAGGAACAAAAGTAACAGTGTATGTCGAAGTATGTGCGAAAAGCACGTGGTGAGGAAGGAGAAAAGATGGATTTGGGTGTGTGGATGGATGGTTGGATAGGTGGAGGGACGTATAGGCGAATGGATGTATGGATAAATCAATGGTTTTCAACCTTGGATGGATTATGGATGGAAGGATGGATGGATGAACTGATGGATTGATATATATATATATATATATATGGATTAGACTGGTCCAAAATGGCATGTAAAAAGTTTCTTTTGGATTTTTGAGGCATGTTGATACATTTGTTCATTTTGATCTAAAAAGTACCTGTGTGAAATTATTTGAAAAAAATTTAATATTTAGGGGTCACTCACGAGCATCAAATTAGGGTTTTGTGGCTATATATTAATAGTCCCGGCAATTTGCAGTTTGACCTGGGAAAAATTGTAGCAAAAGCTTTCTAAACGTTTTCTTCCTCAGAATTTGCTGCTGAATAAAATATCCAAAATCCGAAGAAATCTGACCATGTGGTCTACCCCAAAATGGGGTTCATTATAATATAATTGTTTTTCGTGCATTTTTACATTGAATATTGAGCTGCTGACAACCTTAATGTGGCTGGAAAGTGATGTTTTCAAGGACAATGTTCATAAATTTGTTGATTGTCCCTCTCAGAACATTGATGAGTAGGTCTGTGCTTAAATAGGCCTACCCTTAGGAGACTCAAAGGAGCATTAGGGCACGTGCCCCATGATGTTCTATAAACTGAGCTGGTTTCAACGCTGGACCGCAGCATTATTTTTAACAGGCTTTCTAGTCACATCCTATTTGCAGTCCAATACTGTATGGCCAAAAGTCTATTTCTTAAAGCTCACTTTGGCATACCAGGGTTGACAGGTGAACCAATATAGCGTCTATCTGAGAGATTCCTTCATCCACGAAGTCAAGAAGGAAGATGTTCTCTTAGTACCACTCTGGAATAGTAAAGTAACTGTACATAGCAGACCTTACAGGAGAAAGAAGAGGGCGCATACTGTCATGGCCATAATGCATGCATCACCCCCAATTTTGCATACTTTTTAGCGAAAAGTTGTATTTACGGTATGGAGCCTAATTTTAATGTTAATTATCGATCCGGTATACGGTATATAAGCCACTATTGGTGCAGGTCATCTTGTTTCTGCTTCTTTTTTTGTTTAGCAAGAGTTTTACAAGAGTTTCACAGAAAATTTGTTTATTTACTATCGACATGGTTGGAAAGAGAATCACGTTCAATTGCTAGCTCCGTGGCCCGGGAACTCGCCGGACCTTAACCCCATTGAAAATTGCTGGGTGATGTTGAAGCGTAAAGTTGCCGAGAAGAACCCTTCCTCACTTGCGGCACTGAAGAAAATAATTACGAGCGTGTGGGTGCAAGATATCACAACAGAGTACTGTGAAAAACTGTGCATGTCAATGCCTTCACGTATTGCCATGGTTATCGCCAACAAGGGCAAACACACTAGATACTAGCCAGCGAAGAGGTACTTGCAGCTGTATAAGTACAGGGTTAGAGTTAGTAGTAGGTTAAGTGTCTATTACTCATGTTTCTTGGAGAAAAAGTGTCAAAATCTTGTGTTCTTTGGACTAGCAGTAAGAAAACATAGAGAAATAGTCAAAATTGGGGGTGATGCATGCATTATGGCCATGACTGTAGGTTGACCCAGGGTGAGAATTACTGGGCGTTTCAGCCCCCAGTCTTTCTTAGAGTCCCATAGTAAAGTCTGTTTTTCACACCCCAATTAAAAGTGGATCATGGTTCAACCCCCAGTTATTTTTCCACAATTCTCACAATGGGTTGACCTATTGTAAATAATTATTGGTTTCAAGTCCAAAAATCAAATTCGATGAGCTCATAGCTGTGCCAAAGCTTCCATTGGGTACTGGAGCTGCCATGACCAACGTCGCTGTCAAGATTATTGAAGAACGGACATTAGAAAAGCTATTGAAGCTCTGTTATTTGACTCTACTGCTTCCAACACTGCCATGGGAGCCATTACGGATGTTGCTAACTCTTCGGTGTTGTATTTTGCTGGCTTCTGTCGCATTTAGCTTGTACAGACATCTCGCAACAGTCTATATTGGATACAGTCTTCACAGTTGTGATGGCTGCATCATCTGGACCCGATATCCAGCTATTCAAACGTTTATCACCAACAGTGGTCTCTCATCATAACAGTCCGCTAGTCCGTGCAATTTAGGCTCTAAAATAACTGACTGCAGGAAGTGCCAAGATGCAGCCATCGTGGTAATGAAGACTTGCAGAACTGTGTCTCTGTAGGCCTATTTTCTAACAGAGGATCTTCACACTCCACCATGAACGACAGATAACAAAGTTCATTTACGTATACTCAAATTCGTGATGTTTTGGGAGCAAATGAAACCATCCAGGATCGGTGAAGCTATTCTCGATATGGGAAGTGGCTGTTTTCATTTTCCTGATCTAATCCATTACCTGCAGGCATAGGCGTACGAGGCGGGGGTCCAGGGGAGCAAATGTCCTCCAAATTTTGGGCAAATGTGTTTTTCGGGCAAAAGAGACTTGGACGGGCCAAAAAAATTCGGAGATTTTTTTCGGGCAAAACAGGTACGGGAGGGATTTCTCGGGCACACAGGGGTAAAAAAAGTCGTAGGATTTTAGAATTTTGGGCGAATGACTAAAAAAAAAGGTCGTCAGATTTTTCGGGAATTTTGGGCGGATGACTAAAAAAAAAGGATCGTCAGATTTTTCGGACCAAAAATTTTTTTTGCCCCCCACTGCTGAAATGTCCCGTACGCCTATGCCTGCAGGGTAGTGACTCCAAGAGCCTGCGATGATGCTGTGAATGACTGGGCTCTCCTGGATGACCAACACAACGCTGTAAATGAGAAGATCACTAAGGCGTCATTTACTACTTTCATACGTCATTTCTGGTATTTAGGAATTGACCTTGCTGGGTTCTTATTTTTCTCCAAGAAGCAGTTAATGAACGAGAAAAGAGATAATCAAGACACAAGTAAAAGAAGAAGAACCTAGAATGCAAGAGGTAGGTTCCTAAGGAAAAAAAGAGAGGAAATAACAGAGAGCCGGAGGTTTATGAAATCTCTTTGTATCAAGGAGACGTTGTTGGATCTTCCTCCTAAGTAGGCCTACAGACCAAGTCGTGAATGACGTGGCAGAGAGATTTCTGAGATTAGTTGCAACAATCAGCACCTTCAATGACTCGCTGACGAAGAGCGGACACTAAGCATTACTCTAGGTTGCGAAGCTTCATCGTAATCTTCATGGTCAAATTCGACTTTCTGAACCGACATTGTGACATGCTGACAGCATTCTAAGATAGTTTTATTAGACACTGGAAGTCAATTAAACACTTATTGCAGCTGCTTTTCATGCTGGGGAATCAATAATATTGCTAACAGCTAAAATGGAAGGCTCAGTGCTCGTTGACTGGAGGCCTGCCAGTTATATTGCAGTGTTTACAATGTAGTTAGTATGTCAAAACTTTGACAGCAGTGAGTGACCTGAAGATAGAGTCACAGTGTTTTAATATTTTTCACTGTGGGTTTCTTGTACCAGATGTACAGAAAAAACAACATGCCTTTCAAATATTTCAATGTTCCTTTTTTGGATCACTCTAATATGGATGTATGTATGTATGTATGTATGTATGTATGTATGTATGTATGTATGTATGTATGTATGTATGTATGTATGTATGTATGTATGTATGTATGTATGTATGTATGTATGTATGTATGTATGTATGTATGTATGTATGTATGCATGTATGTATGTATGGATGGATGGATGGAAGGATAGATGGATGGATGGATGGATGGATGGATGGATGGATGGATGGATGGATGGATGGATCGATGGATGGATGGATGGATGAATGGATGGATGGATGGATGGTTGGATGGATGGATGGATGGATGGATGGATGGACGGATGGATGTATGTATGTATGGATGGATCGGTGGATGTATTGACGGATTTATGAAAGCTGAAATCAGAGTTTTTCAACCTTTTATAGTAAGGGAACCCTATAGTATACAAAGCACCCGTTTGCTAAAAAACCCATCTCGCGTTTCACCCGACCTCCCATCCCGCAATGCTATCTGTCAAGAAATGAATGAGATTGAAAGTTGTGACTTTTGGTCATTATTCATATTTTAGAAGTTTAAACTTTGAACGTCAGTGATTGGGCAAAACAATGTCATTGAATAGTAGCATAGTTTTCAATTAATTTTGCGGAAAAATATTTCTGACAGATTATTAGGATATATTCCGAAGTGCAGTGGAACAATATTATTATAGCTAACAGTGTATATCTTTCATGAAGTGTGGCGTAAAATTTCTGCCTGATGGCTTGGCGCATAGAATAGGCCTAAATGTACATAATCGGAGTAGGCCTAATCGTGAAGAGCTTCAAGGCGACTGTTTGTCGTGTTCTGTTAAGTCCTTTGCTTGACGTTTCTCAAAGCATTTAAATGGCCTTTCTTGGAAATTTCATTCACGGATGTTTTTTTTAAATTAACGATATCATTATGACGTTATTTTTAACCGGAGACATTTGAAATATGTTGCTTATATGTCAGGATTAAAACTGCCCTTGAATTTTTAAAATTGATAAGGAAATTAAATAATTACCACTTATTTCCGTATTTACGCAAAAGGTAGGGCTTTTTCCGGGCGCAGTGTATTATAGGCCTGCTGCCAGATATTGATGCCTATGATAGACACGATAAGTCCAAGACTAATGACCTTCACCGGCAGCGTTTCAGCGATGAGCCATGTTCTTTCTATTAATCAACTTTCAAGATTCTCACGTACAATTAGAAGTCGAGAGCGGAAAAGGAACGAGAATAATATTAGCAGAATTGCAGAACAAATAAATTATGCTGATCTTCCTTTGCCCACTCTTCAATACGAGAGGACGAATAGGCTACGTCTGTTTATTGCCATTGTTGTTCCCCTTGCTATTCTTCTCTGTGAGCGCGAGCCTCTGAACGAGTGGAAGAAAGAGAGGGAAGTAAACAAGCAGGCAGACAGACAGACATACAGGCGGATATGTAGGCAGACATGCAGGCAGACAGGCAGGCAGTTATAGGGTGAGACTGCAGATAGGAAGACGGTTTGGGTTTAGATTATTTCCTGTTGAAGAGCGGGATGCATGCATGTATATGTTGCGGATGCATGGATAACCAATGGATAGACAAATGGAAGAAAGAGAGAAGAAGGAAATGAATAGGGGAGGAGAGGAGAAGAGAAAAAGAGGAGAAGGAGACCGCCGAGCAGTTCCGATCATGATTGAAACAGGCCGTGCTGGCTTTGGACGTTATAACGAATGTCCAACGGTATATATAGAGGGCTTCCGAGCAGACGACGGAGAATAAAAAAGGCGGGAGACTAGCTGAACTTACAACGGAGAAGACAGGAGAAATGGGCGGATGGAGGAACTCAGGAAGAGCCAGGGATAGATGGAAAGACAACTGGAGGTTGGAGAAGAGTAATGATTGCACGAACTAACACACATAGAGAGAGACATATAAAAATAGCAGGATAGAACAATGGACACATGTATAGTATAATGGATAAACGAAGATGAATAAACGGACAATAGGGAGGAGAAAGAATAGCTGAGCGGACGGAAGGACACAGGAAAGGAGGGAGGGATGGTTGTGCGGCATGGGCGAGTGATGGATGGATGGAGGGACGGGTTCGGAGAGAGACTTCGTGGCGCTTGATAAACTGCAGGCACTGGTTGCTATAGATGCGGCGGTTGTCAAGGTTATTATCCTTAACGCTGGATTGCCGACGGTATACACAGCGTCGTCCTGCATGAGATGCTGACCATAATAGCAACAGTCTGTCCCGCTGTGTGTCGCTCCCTGTTCCTCTGCCTGGATGTCTTTCTACCTCTGTGTGTTGCACTCGTATACAGATCGACTTTACAATGGACAGACGGATGTCGCCTATAGCGTCCTGTGCATGCATGCCTATCCTTTGAAAATGAGTGTGTGTACATATATAGACATGCTCACATGAATATACATATAATATATAGGCCTACATATATTATACATATACATCACATATAAATGTATCTACATAGGCGCTTATACGAATACGTGATAACGCATATGTAGGCGACTAGGCGTATCATACACGTTAACTTCTACGCATGATATGCTAATTATGAAAAATAATTCTGTGTATGCGCGTCTGCAGCCTTTAAGCAATCGTTGGAATGAAGGGGTTATCGTAAATCTTGCCAACCCAGGTCATATGGATACATGTACAATTGTACATATATCTTTGTGTGTGCATTTGTTTGAGCACATGCGTATTACATTAGATATAGACGAGATTATCCCTGGTAAGAATGGCAATGGTTTATTTGTCTGTGTACATAGTGCGCCTTTGTAAACAACACCGCGTCCATTCTGGCCATATATTGTATGCCAATAAATGCGATAAACCTATAAGGATCAGACCGGAGATTGCGATACTATCCATAATGGGTGGAGTTTGATTTCCGTTCTTGGAGGGAGGGGTGGGCTAAGATAAAAAAAACTTGGGTTTTGTTGGGGACTTGGTCCAGAACGACAAATATTTTCTCGGCCCAAAAAAGTTGATGACCTTTTTTTAGTCGTCGAGTTGACGTCTCGCCAAAATAAAAATTTTCCCGGACAAAAAAGTTGATGACCTTTTTTAGTCATTCCATTGAAGTTTCGAGAAAAGAACCATTTTTTCCCAGAACAAATTATGACTCTTCGCCTTCTTGTGGGGCGGTAAAAAAGCTGAATCTGGGCCCTCTTGGGGGGGGCATAGCCCTCTAGCCCCTGATAGACTCCGCCCATGCTCTCCATACTATTTACACATTCAGTCATTATAAAATTAATTTTATGTATAATAAGTACAAAACATATTTATACTTATATACACATTAACTCTGTTATACTGCATATACGCGTGTGAATTTACTTAAGGACGAATTTTGTAGCCTTCGAATACCTCCGATAGTCAAAGCGTGCTATTCAATGCAACTATAGGGATATGTATTCGGAGCTTTGTAATGAAGCAAGTATATCTGCCTTTTTGGACGAGGAACCTCTTAATTGTAGAAATCTTCAGAAATCATTTACAAACGATTTTCCCAAACGAAACAGACAGAATAAAAGAATGAAGGGCTACAAGAATAACAGAATAAAAGAATGAAAGACTAAAAGAATAAAAGAATAAAAGAATAAAAGAGCTTCTTGATGGAACTTGAAAGAAAGCCGACCGCTAGCGGTGCAATTGTATTATTAAAGGCATGCGACCCGATTACGGTATAGACTATAGAGTCTACATGGGAATAATGGAGACACCTGCACGATGCATGAAGTCCAGTGCTTGAGCCGTTGCCATGGCTATACGGGCGACAATCCAATCTCATCTGTGGTTGAATTTAGCGAGGACTCAGTCCTGCATTAACCAGACGTCGTATATATACATATTATATATTGTATTGTAATACATATATATAATGCAATATATAATATATATATATATATATATAGTTTATATATACCGTATATATTGTTGGGACATCGGCCTTCCCCGTCTGCAGGTTCACATGCGCGCCGTGTATTTTGCTTCTCTTGCGTGAATATGCCTCCCTCCGTCTCCCTCCGTCTCTTTGTCTCTCTGCTTATTCCTCCCTCCTGTCGCCCTTCTATATGTCCGTCCACCGATAGATCCACGCATGCGTACACTCGTCCACCCTAACACAGTGCACGACACACGTCGTATACGCGCACATGCACGGTGCATTCATCGATAAGCCAATCTATTCAAGCTGCAATTCCATTAAATATCCATCTATTCATCATCCTAATTCCATTGCAATTACCCATCGAACCAGCCAACCATTCAGCACATCCATCCATCCGTCCATCCATCCATCCATCCATCCATCCACCAAATCTTTCCATCCATCCATCCCTTCATTCATTCAGTTGCCTATCGATCCATCTATTTAATACGTTTTCATCCGACACCTCTGTCTGTCCCTCTGCATGTCTGTTCCTTTGCCTGTCCCTCTATCTGTCCCTCTGTCTGTCCCTCTGCCTGTCCCTCTGTCTGCCCCTTTGTCTGTCTCTCTGTCTGTCCCTCTGTCTGTCCCTCTGTCTGTCCCTCTGTCTGTTCCTCTGAATTTTTTTCTTTGTCTGTTCCTCTGTCTGTCCCTCTGTCTGTCCCTCTGTCTGTCTGTCTCTCCTTCAGTCCATATACAGCGTCATTATAACGAGACCAGTGCAGATCCATGTAAAGATATTGGATGAAAGATGACAAAGATGACAGTGCAGATCCATGTAAAGATATTGGATGAAAGATGACAGAGATGACAGTGCAGATCCATCTAAAGATATTGGATGAAAGATGACAGAGATGACAGTGCAGATCCATCTAAAGATATTGGATGAAAGATGACAAAGATGACAGTGCAGATCCATCTAAAGATATTGGATGAAAGATGACAGAGATGACAGTGCAGATCCATCTAAAGATATTGGATGAAAGATGACAGAGATGACAGTGCAGATCCATCTAAAGATATTGGATGAAAGATGACAAAGATGACAGTGCAGATCCATCTAAAGATATTGGATGAAAGATGACAGAGATGACAGTGCAGATCCATCTAAAGATATTGGATGAAAGATGACAAAGATGACAGTGCAGATCCATCTAAAGATATTGGATGAAAGATGACAGAGATGACAGTGCAGATCCATCTAAAGATATTGGATGAAAGATGACAGAGATGACAGTGCAGATCCATCTAAAGATATTGGATGAAAGATGACAGAGATGACAGTGCAGATCCATCTAAAGATATTGGATGAAAGATGACAGAGATGACAGTGCAGATCCATCTAAAGATATTGGATGAAAGATGACAAAGATGACAGTGCAGATCCATCTAAAGATATTGGATGAAAGATGACAGAGATGACAGTGCAGATCCATCTAAAGATATTGGATGAAAGATGACAGAGATGACAGTGCAGATCCATCTAAAGATATTGGATGAAAGATGACAGAGATGACAGTGCAGATCCATCTAAAGATATTGGATGAAAGATGACAGAGATGGCGATCTCTCGCCGTCGTCCTAATCAAGTGGCGTCATACAGGAGACTGATCTGTTGATCTATTGATCTATTGATCTATTGATCTATTGATGTATGTGATCTGTTGATCTATTGACCTATTGATCTATTGATGTATTGATCCTTTGATCTATTGATCTATTGATTCGTTGAGCCATCGATCAATCGGTCGATCCATCTATCGACCTATATCACATTCTACGGCCAGTGATCAATCTAGCAGATAATCAGTTTCATCCGGCTAATACGCTTTAAACTTTGTCACCTTGTAAGTAGGCTACAAAACGACAGTAATGATAATGATTTGATGCTGTTGATCATTGTTGTTGTTGTTGTTATTATTATTATTATTATTATTATTATTATTATTATTATTATTATTATGACGTTGCACCATTATTATCATTATGATTATTATTATTATTATTATAAAGTTTTTTTGTCCATTACATTCGAACAACCCTAATGTCTAGGCTACTATCGACATATTAATGTGCCACACAGTCTCATCTGCTGCAGGTCGCTTCCATCTGTCGTTCCACGGCTCGTTTTGCCGGATTGTAAATCTCCTTCTCGTGTCGATCGGGGAGCGGTGGCAATGTTCCGGAGAGGCAGATGGAGTTCCCCCGTTGAAGAGCCACCGAAATCCGCTGGAATAAGTAAGACGTTTCCATAGGGTCATGCGTAGCAGCAGCAATTCTCCTCCCCAGCTCAGAAATGAAATCCAGTCCTTCTTTGCACCAAGCGCCGCCGGTCTCCAAGGCGACCGCAACAAACGCGTGGGTACTGGTGATGGTGGAATACTTGATAGTTTTCGATGCAGCTGCGCGTTCGGCAGCTTTGCTATTATTATTATTATTATTATTATTATTATTATTATTATTATTATTATTATTATTATTATTATTATTATTATTATTATTATAATTATTTTACCCGAGGTAGTTCTAATCCCTCAGGAAGCAAACAATTGTCCGGAGACTGTTAGTTGGTGGGTTCTGGAACGGCTACGCTGCATCCAATTCTGGCAAGTCAAAAGTGCTGTGGTAGGCAAAGGCGTTGAATCGCTGAATGATAATTATTGAAAGCCGTTGAAATATGTGGCTAGTTTCTCTCGGGTCTCCGGAAATCCGAGTAAGATTGCGTCCGAGATCAGAAATGAAAGAAAGACCAGTGCTATTGATGGGCCCAAGAGTTTCGAGGGCTAAACGAACAAACTCATGAGTTGCAAGGAGTGTTCTGTATTTCGCTTCTTTTCTTGCAGCTGCTAGCTGTGCAGCGGCACCTGCCGAAACTGAAGTTGCTGGCAAGTATCTACCCTTCAGGCAAGGATTATTCCCTCTGGCGAGGGATCAGCCACTCGGATTCTTCTCCTCCACTTGTCTCTGCTTCCGGTGTCTTCTTTCTTCAATTTGAGAAGCTACAGGTCTTGTTGTATCACGTCCTCCCATCTTTTCTTCTGTCGTCCCCGACTGCGTCGACCATATACCTCCGCTTGCATGAGTTGCTGGCAAGTATGAAGCAGCCGAAGTATCGGTCACTGTGGCATCCCATATTAGGCTATGTCCAGAACGCCAGGGAATTAGAGTGAGACCATCCGGTCTCTTGCCATCAATTCGAGAAAGACCAGGTGGTTCCTTAACGGTAGGAAAACCAGCACATCATCATCGTCATCGTCATCGTCGTCAACGTCATCGTCAATGTCAGCGTCATCATCATCGTCATCATCATCATCATCATCATCGTCGTCGTCGTCGTCGACGTCGTCATAACCATCATCAAAATATCAAAGCATTTTCTCGGTCCTTTTTCATCCTCTTTCCTCTTTTTCTTCTGTCGTTTATTTGGGTGAGGAAATTATGATCGTTGGAAGATATATATTCTTTTAAAAGATGAAATTTACAAAGAAATCAAGAATTACAAGTCAGATAAATAGGTATGCAAAGAAATAAAAAACGTGTTGCCAATATTATAGGTGCACAAACAATAGCAAATAGTAAAGCAATCCATCCGTCCATCTTTCTATGCATCCATCGATACATCCATTCTTTCGTTCGTCCTTCCATTCACCAAACTATCCTCATAACCATCCATCCTTCCAGCCATTAATACATTAACCCATCCACTAATACATCCATTCACCCATTCATCCATCCAGTCACCCGCCCGCCCATCCATCCACACAAATTCACCCACCCATCCATCCATCCATCCATCCATCCATCCATCCATCCATCCATCCATCCATCCATCCATCCATCCATCCATCCACCCATCCATCAATCCATCCTATCCAGTCAGCATTCGTTAGCCATTCGTACATACTTGCATACATTCACCTCATAACACGTACATATAGGCATACGTACAATAGTACATACATACAAGCATACATATGCAATACACATGAACGCTTGTGAATTCCAGCACGCATTCATGCATACAAACTTCAAAGAATCGGTTGGCGATTGTTACGAGATGCGCCGTTATCTGAAATCGTATTCATAGACCCACATTCTTTGCTCAGAAGATATACGCGAAAAACACTGAAATCTGGAACCCAGATACACGAGGAGGAGACAGGCAGAGCTGCAGAAAGGACATCACTTAACGTTTTTGTTGTGTAAATAAAATAAGGTGAATAAATTGGCGGAATGTTAATTGATGCCCAGCTGCCGGATCAGAGACGAGTACCGTCAGCGACAAAGAAGCCGGCTTAAAACAAGCACGCTGATCGGTTTAAGGGACTGCGCCAACCCCCTCCCCCTTCCACGCCCACCCCCACCCACCCCATGCATACTGTTCTTATCAAACAGCCGAAGGCTTCCGAGAGATGTTCCGTATGTACGTCCGAAAAAAGAGAAATAAATCCCATCCAACTGCGAGAAAAACAGGAGTATAAAAAAGAATGGCGAGATTTACGTGACCAGAGACAGGACAGAGGATTCTGTGTACAATTCTGTCGAAAAAGCGAGAGGCTTCTTGTAAGGAGTTTGGTTAATGGCCCCGCGGAGCAAAGAGATAAGGCCAATCAGGATGGAAGAGGTTTGGAAGCTGTAAGCAGATTTCTATGGAGAAAGGAAACATATGGATAGGAAGTAAGGAATAGAGCTGTACGCCTACGCCTATAGGTCACAGAAAGAAATTTAAAGTAAAGAATTGCTCGAAAGAGTCGGAAAGGAAGCAATATTGTCGAGAGCATCTCTCTTTCGTATCTTTTACACTTCCTATTTAATGACAGTTCATGCTCTCTCTCTCTCTCTCTCTCTCTCTCTCTCTCTCTCTCTCTCTCTCTCTCTCTCTCTCTCTCTCTCTCTCTCTCTCTCTCTTTCTCTCTCTCTGTATCTCTCACTGTCTTTGTCTCTCTCTGTGTGTCTCTGTCTCTGTCTCTGACTGTCTGTATTTCTCTGGTTGTCATTATTCTCGTTCTCGAGAAGTTCTATTGAAAACTCCCACAATATTTTATGTCTCTGTAACGATAACATCACACTCATTCTACGTATATTGCATTCTGTATAAATTTCTCTCTCAATATTTTCTCTCTTTGCTCTTTTGATCAATTTCTCTTTCACTCACTCTCATTCTTCTGTCTCCATCTGCTTTATCTATCAGTTTCCTTCTCTCATTCTCGATAACACTCTCCCTTCCAGTGTAGTCCTCTCTTTCTCTCTCTTTCTCTCTCTTTCTCTCTCTCTCTCTCTGTCTCTCTCTCTCTCTTTCTATCTCATTCACTCTCGAAGATTACCTCCAGCTCCATTCTTCATCCTCTGATAATCATGCTGTGACCTCCTGTGGCGGCGCCAGGATTTCAGTTTTGGAAATAATATTTCATTTTAACATGTATGTAGAAAAACCGGATGGCCTTTTTAGGGGGGGGGGTTTAGCACCCCTAGCCCCATTGCGCCTCTACTGGTGGCCTCTCCTTTTGACCATTGCATGGCTCGCAGTCGTCGCAGCCTTTGTACTGCTGCGTCATCATGAGGAATGAGCCTGGAATTCTGTGAAGAGAAGGAAGATGGATTTAGCATAGGAAGCGGAGATGAGGAAGAACTATATATACGGTAATACAAGGATACATTTGGTGAAATTGGGAGCTATGAAACGAGTGAAACATGAAGAGATATAAGCAGATGCAAGGGGAAAAAGGCGGAGCGGAAGAGAAGATAACAAGACGGAGTGAATGAATAATTGAGGGAAGGCAAAGGGTGGGGAAATTAGAATAAAAATAGAAGGAAGCAGGAGGGATGGAAAGAGGAAGGAGGAAGGAGGAAGGAGGAGGAGGGGGATCAACACCAGCGATTAAAGTCTCTGGAGGAAATGGTCGGACGACGACGAGAGATGGTATGCATGTGAGAGAGATTGAGATCCGATTCAATTAGCCAATCAATGGAATGCTCGTCGACTGAGGAATTGCCCATAAGAGACGACGACGACGACGAAGGTCCGAAGAGATTGAGATTGAGGCGATTGAGGTGGAGGGGAGTTGAAGGTCAGTTGGATGGTTGGAGAGAACGAAGAGAGACTGCAGTTGAGAAGAGAGGAGCAGAGTGAAAGAGTGGAGGAGGAGGAATAGAGGATTAGACGATGGAGAATCACCGTGGAAGACGATTTTGCGTAGAGACAGACAGACAGACAAACAGACAGACAGACAGACAAAACAGACAGACAGAAGAAGCAAAGGTCGCAGTGAAGAGGGCAAGAAGAGAGAGCAAGAGGTACCGGGATAAGTTATCCAATGTCCATGCTTATATAATTGTACGATTTAAGCTGTGATTGAATATTGGATTTAGGATTTTGCGTGGCATTTTACAAAAGTTGACTATTGATTGGCTCTATTATAGATGATGTACGTTTATTATACTGGTCATGTTTGTTCACCAAAATGCGGATATCAATTGGTCTATTAAAAAATATTCTGATAGGCCTATAATCTCATCTTATCTTAGCACATGTAGCCTACTGCATATTAGGCTATATCAACTGAATTTTATGTGTAAAGCCGACCCACGGGACATGGAGACAAGGTAAGCAAGTGCAACGCACACATAGAGTTGGACTGCACATGAGATGACCAGTGATAGGTTTTGGTTCGGCTAAAACTAATAAAGGACGCGCAGTGATTGAATCCGAAATCTAGTTCAAGACATCTAGGAGATTTTGCGTTCTCCTACCCTGCTGCAGTCGATGGGCAATTATAGGCAACAACTGATGGCAAGAAATAATGTCCAATTTCACAGACTCGCTGTGACGAGAATCACAAACCCGCCCACTCTCCTTTGAAGTGACATATAGTGACAACAGCAGACTGGTATATGGTGAGGTATCCTTGGTTGGGTATGGTTTGGTATGGTATGGTATGGTATGGTATGGTATGGCATGGTAGGTCTGGTATGGCATAGCAGGGTGAACAAAAATCAGGTTGGGTAAGTCGAGTCAGGTATAAGGACTAAGGCGCATCCGGGTATATAATGAATAGGGTTGATACAATCTATAGCTATAGGGTAAAGTGATGTAAGAGTAACAGATGGATGATGCAAGGTAGCCTGTAAATTGAGTCACAGTATTCAAATTAAAGTACAGTATACAGATACTTGTGTAAACTTTGCAATTAGTGAAGTGCGCATGCATTGTTATATCAACAGCAAAATACCATTATGGGCCTATCCTCCTCCTCCTCCTCCTCCTCCTCCTCCTCCTCAAACTTGACTAGCAGGCCCATCCTTTATTTTTACCAGTACAACACTTGAAACACTTGCAACACACGATATAGGACAATATAGTACAAAAGATGCAGCAATCAGTGACAGCAACATAACAGTATATAGTCTAAGCATCTCTTCTGTTATGCATTATTTGCACTTTCCACTCAGCGAGATCTTTCTTCATCACTCCTTTTCAGATGAACTGTCATCTGCATGGCACCATCACTAAGACAGCAGCCTGCTGATACGGACAACCTAAACAATTCAAGATCATAAATCTAATAATGTTCCCAATTGAACAACTCGAGCCATGCGAGCAACTAATGAAATAAATCTATATCCACCACACCTTCCTCGGTCCTCCCACACGGTTTATGAGTCACACATGCCCTACTCCCCTCCAGTACGCAATCTTAGAATCATCTTCAATTTTTTTTTTACCTGTGCCGACTACAACGCTCAGTTATCACTCAGTTTCTCACATTACACATGTATGTTCGCGAATAGGCTATCCGCGATTTCGATTCAGAGGTCTATACTTTGATTGGAACACTGCCCTCAAACTAGTCGCTTCAGTTTTTAACTCCATGGATGTCCACTGCTGCTCCTTTCACATAAAATATCTTCGAACAATCCAGAACTCTCTTGTTGCAAGTTGGCAAGTTAGTTTGTTGATAGCTATAGTTAGCGAATTCCATCAGCTGTGTAAACTCTCAGTTCTCAAATAATTTCATGCGTCTTATACGCCCTCAGCGCATCCAATGCAAGATTGCATATTTTACATATAATTAGGTCTATCAGTAGGCCTACACTGTCCTTCGAACTTCTCAACCGTCTTACACTGTAGTCATCAACTCATTATCCAATTGAGTGCTGAGCTCTGTTCGTTGATCATCCCACATAATTATATTTTTTTGGTCTCCGGTCTTCTGCTTCGCAAAGTTTATGCAGTCGCATCCATCTCTTCCATTTGACAATCGCTGCACTCCTCGCCTGCTCTTCATCTGCAGCATTTAATTCAAGAGAAGTTAAAGCATTTAATTCAAGAGAATTAAAAGCATTTAATTCAAGAGAATTAAAAGCATTTAATTCAAGAGAATTAAAAGCATTTAATTCAAGAGAGTTAAAAGCATTTAATTCAAGAGAATTAAAAGCATTTATATCAAGAGAATTAAAAGCATTCATATCAAGAGAATTAAAAGCATTTAATTCAAGAGAATTAAAAGCATTTAATTCAAGAGAATTAAAAGCATTTAATTCAAGAGAATTAAAAGCATTTATATCAAGAGAATTAAAAGCATTTAATTCAAGAGAATTAAAAGCATTTAATTCAAGAGAATTAAAAGCATTTAATTCAAGAGAATTAACAGCATTTAATTCAAGAGAATTAAAAGCATTTAATTCAAGAGAATTAAAAGCATTTAATTCAAGAGAATTAAAAGCATTTATATCAAGAGAATTAAAAGCATTCATATCAAGAGAATTAAAAGCATTTAATTCAAGAGAATTAAAAGCATTTAATTCAAGAGAATTAAAAGCATTTAATTCAAGAGAATTAAAAGCATTTATATCAAGAGAATTAAAAGCATTTAATTCAAGAGAATTAAAAGCATTTATTTCAAGAGAATTAAAAGCATTTAATTCAAGAGAATTAACAGCATTTAATTCAAGAGAATTAAAAGCATTTAATTCAAGAGAATTAAAAGCATTTAATTCAAGAGAATTAAAAGCATTTATATCAAGAGAATTAAAAGCATTCATATCAAGAGAATTAAAAGCATTTAATTCAAGAGAATTAAAAGCATTTAATTCAAGAGAATTAAAAGCATTTAATTCAAGAGAATTAAAAGCATTTAATTCAAGAGAATTAAAAGCATTTAATTCAAGAGAATTAAAAGCATTTATATCAAGAGAATTAAAAGCATTCATATCAAGAGAATTAAAAGCATTTAATTCAAGAGAATTAAAAGCATTTAATTCAAGAGAATTAAAAGCATTTAATTCAAGAGAATTAAAAACGAACTTTCATGCAGACTCTCCTAAATCCTCGTGCAGCTCATGCACCATCCCATGACTACCGTCAACAGCGACTTCCATCATGACACCAAACTGTCTTCTTGGTTTGTCTTGCCCCGCCCCCCCCCCCGGATTCTGACCTGGCACAAAACCGACCAAACAACTTGGATATGGTGCACTTGATTTGATATAGTGCCAATGCTAAGCATATACGCGGTTTGCACTGAAACATTTTGTGACTTAAATCTGCATGACATTGCATTCTGGCCGCAGCTGTGTCCAGTGGCATCAGACAGTGGACCAGACAAGACAGAGCGTGCATAGTATAACTATAGCTCGGAAGAAGTTGGTTCGAATTTAATTTAGATCTAAGCCTTTCATGGTCAGTGGCCATAGACGCGGCTGGCATGGTCACTAACTCCATACAATCAGTACAACCTTGACTGCCAGCAGTATGTGGGTGAAAAGCACACACAAAAATGTCAAGTGCGTGTCTTGAAAAGAACCATCGTTACAGCGGTCAATTACAACGCCATGCCTAACTCTATACAACCAGTCGGGCTCAATACTCCCACGCAAGTGGCCGCTTGGCTCTGTTGATATGCAGCTGTAAAGTTAAGAGACAAGAAACCGCGTTAGCAGTTCGCTTAAAAACATGTGAAAAGGATGGAAACTTACTCGAACGTCGTTATAGGTCGGTCTGTAACAACGCAAGTTGGGGAGTTATAGGCCTACCTTAACCTTTCAAACCTGGTATAGTCACTTTGGAATACCGCGTCTAGAGCCACTGACCATGAAAGACTTAAACTAAATTCGAAGCCAACTCTAGCGATTATGCCACTCAACTGCATTACTAGGATGGTGACTGAAACTTCAACACCAACCATACTAATAACATGAAACCAAAACCCAGCTCTAAGGCTTATGAACCCATTCACATAAAAATTATGTGAAATCGACCCTAACAATCAATAGTAATCCTAATCCTAAAGCTATATCCCTAGCAATAAATCTACTTGTATAACACGAACGTTAAATCATGCTGCATGCGTCGAGCGATAATTGTCTAATCAAAAAGTAATTGTTAAATTAACAGTATTCTTAACAAATTGCACACTTTACCCTAAGCCCAAAAAGACCTAACGACAAACTTAAACTATAATGCATGGTGGTCTGTATACAGTAACTGTTGTATTTCTTGTATTGCATATAGAGTGTTGTTGCCTACAGCATCTTATTACATCCTGTTGCATGCTATTGCATTCCGTTGAATCTATTGCATCCTATAGCCATGGGTGCCCGCACACAGTGGCAAGAGGGGGTACTTGCCACCTGGAAAATTGACAACTATTTTTAAGTATTACTTTTGAAGTTGGTATAATTTCTTTGTGTTAAAGAATTTGTTATACTAATGATGAACAAAGCGAAACTAAGAAATCTACGTCTAGAAACCTCCATAAAATAAACAAGCTTTTAATTGTCTGCCCAGTATTTTTCAAGCTATTGCTAAAAACTGTAGCCATGACCACTGAGTTAATCTGGTCCTCGGATCTTCCACCTTCAAATCCTAAATGGCACTTACCTTAACAGCCCTCTGCCCCTCCGCCCCTCTGAAAATCGGATTCCGAAATATTTTCTGACTACCATTTTAACAGCCCTTTGACTCGATGAATGAATTGCATTGTGCCTGCGATTTACTTTAGAGTGGTGCTTCAGAAGTTTAGAAACTACAACTGAAATATAGAAGTATGGTCTATGACTAACTACGGGAGCATGAATCAATATAACTGAATGAAAAATAGGTGACTGGTTTGCCGGTTCAAGTGG
>OX457036.1:43682780-43700280 GCA_949752735.1 Lumbricus terrestris
TTTCAACCAAGAAAAAGTGGCCCTCGTGTCCTCCAACTTAGAAAAGTGGCCCGACAGCCAAAAAAGGTTGGGAACCACTGCTATAGAGCATAGACAGCAGAGATAACTTAGATAGGAGCATATATAGCCAAAGAGACAACGCCAAACCAGCGTAGCAAATTTATACTCAATGCGTTGGGAGACAGAGAACCAGCGTAGTGTGCCATGCATGTAAGCTGAGTCAGATGCAAATCTAGGGAATCGCACAACTAGTCAATTAATTATTATGATTATAGACACTATTGTAATGCGTAACCGATCCGTCATTCTTACACGCGGAGTATTCACTCTGTGAATAGATAATTTACGAAAAGTCTTCCAAACATTTCCCACAAAACATGTGGTTTAAATACCTAACTGAAAAAATTTCTTATGGGGAGGGACACATTCCCTCCCCATACCAGGTCCCTTCTCGGCGCTACACATGCTTCGGCGATCGTCTGCTGGATGCTCGTTTGTCCCTCTCCAAACAAACCTTCATTCCCACACTAGAGGAGGGCATGCGCTAGATTGCATTATATTGCATACATAGAGGAAGGCCGGTCTAGAAAGGGGGGAAGAAAATGGATTGCGCCCGGTTGCTTAGGGGGGATAGAAGCCCCTGGCAGTATTGTTACCATGGGAAGACTACATGTACAACTTCTACGATGATGGACTGAGCCGTCGATACGACGGATCTCCAGTGGCGGCGCCAGGATTTTCGTTTTGGGGGGGTTGGATTTTCGGGAAAAATTTTCCGTGCGTCAGTCGCAAAATTTCTGACGACCTCTTTTTTTTAGTCATTTGATCGAAATCTTCGAAAAAGGTCTTTTCATGATCCGCCAATCTGTCTGTCGAACCTCGTGCGCACCTTTACGGTTCTTTTTTGGGGAGCTAAAGGGGGTTAATCGTGCAAATAATTTATTTTTACATGGGGAAAAATTGATGGCCTTTTTAGGAGGGGCTAAGCCCCCTAGCGCCGCCACTGCGGATCTCACGTCGCGAGTAGTGTTATAGTCCTGGGCTATCAAGTGTTCCTATGCTCGGCGCATTGCTTCCTTGACAACTTCTATAGGGACCTTGGCGAATGCCGTGTCCACCCAATTCAAACACATTGTCGACAGGCAAGACAAATACAAGGAAGAAGAGGGAGTAGGCTGCTCTGGCAGTTGCTTTCTTGACAACAAGTGAATTAGTTGGCAGCATTAACACCGTACGTATGTGAGAATTTAATTTAACCCACTCTGGTTCTCAGCACCTCAACTTTCCTTAGTACGCTATCACTTCATTTACCCCTAACGAGCGTGCTGCCCTGCTTTCTCAAAGCATAGTAAAACAAAGATCTTCAGGAAGACTCGTATGATCATAGGTCAGTGTAATTAAAATATTATTGTGCCTGTGTGTAGTATCTGCGCTATATAATTTTGCGGAGCGGGAGAATCGCTGACCCGTGACGAACTCGGCTGATTGACTGCATTGTCTTAAGGCAGCTGTGTTTTTCTAGCTAGGATATAGTCAGAGGAGTGGCCCGGAGAAAGGACTGGTGTGGTCAACAATAAGCTTACACCAAACGGCATTCGAAGAAAAGCTTTTCGTGCGATGGGGTCGATTGAAGTCAGCTGTAGCCTACAACTGCGGACGGAGGAAACTTGAAGGTCAAACAGGTGTTCGAACTTACTGCCCGCTCAGCTCTGAAAGACGATGACGCGACGCGACTCTACGACTTCTTTCTTCGAAAACGGTGAATTTGAAACTCGTTAATGTTAAAAAATTCCTAATTTATAGAAAGTCTCGGGACTGTAAGGTTTGGAAAGGCGTTTTGACCTTTGTCAATGGCAAATGATTGTTTTAAATCTTAACTTCGTCTTGGCAACTGAATTAGGTGTCACGGCTTACTAAAATTACAACCTATACGTAAAACGGTGAATTCGAAATTTGGTTTAAGTTCAAAAATTTCCTAAGTTAGAGGAATGTCTCGAGACTATAATGTGGGTAGACTATTTTAAAGGCATTTTACTTTTTCTATAGCAAAGCTAGCAAGAGTCTTGTAGCCTAACACAAATTTCATAATTAAATTTAGACTTGAAACTCTAGCAGGAGTCTTGTAGCCTAATATAAATGTCGTAATTAAATATTTTTTGTAAGTTAAGTCATAAGTCACAACAACGTCTATCGTGGTCTGGTCTTGTAATCAATGAGTTTGCCAGACTTTTATATTTTTGTCGACCAGAAGGGTGACACATTGCTAAAAGGGTATATATAGGCCCATAAAAATTCACTATTGTGATTGTCTCCCTGTTTCCGCTGTGTTTTTTCTGTAGGCGTTCCCTGTGCTAGTAGATATTGCCATAAAATTATCCTATTAATATTGGGTAGGTCTAATGCAGCATGGTAGCCTAGTGGGAGTTTCTCCTGCATAGCAGGCCAAAGTTTGCTGTTGATCCTGCTGGGATTACTGTAGTTAATTATTAATGTGGCTGCTAGTTGTAGTATCGTTGCTATTGTTACTAATTTTACATTTTTATATTTACATTATACTTTTTTGATTTTCTTAAATTATTTTTACTTATTATTGTCATTATATAGGCCTATAATTATTATTTTATTATTACTTTTTAATTTTTGATATTATTTTTTATCAATTATAATTATTATTATATTCTTTACTTTTTAATTTTTAATGTTATTATTATTATCGATTGTAATTATTATTATCGCTGTTTCTATTTTGGTTGTACTAATGATGTTGATGTATGTAATCACGTAAATCATGCGCAACTTCCAGAAATCTAAGCCCGCCTCCACTCAAATCTGGCCATATCTCTAGTGTTGTTGTTGAGATATCTTCTCGGTTGTTTAACCAATTGTTTCGTCGGTTTCATCTGCGTCTCTAATGCGTGGCAAACGTCTGCCCATTCGTCTGCCCATCAGAACCGTCGTCTGGTATATCCTCCTACCAATGCTGTCCTTCGTCTGTTCGACCATTGGTCTGTCCAATCTGCCGTTGGTTTGTTTACCCAATCTACAGCCCTTCGACCGGTTGTTGGTCCATTCATCCATTAAATGAAAATGAAACAGAAAATAATTAAATTCACAGAATTAAAATAATAGAACTGAAAGTTGAAATTTATTAAATAAACGTGGGATTGAAAATGGGAAAAATGGGAAATGAAATCAAAATCGGGATAGGAAAATGAGAAATATTTGGATGGGGAAAATTGATTTCTGGAAACTTGCGGTTGGGGAAAATGACCAAAATCGGGATGGGTGAAATGGGACGGGGTGAAATGGGACGAGTGAAATGGGACGGGTGAAATGGGACGGGTGAAATGGGACGGGTGAAATGGGACGGGGGGAAAATGGGGACGGGTGAAAATGGGGACGGGGTGAAATGGGACGGGGAAAAAATGGGGACGGGTGAAAATGGGGACGGGTGAAATGGGACGGGTGAAATGGGACGGGTGAAATGGGACGGGGGGAAAATGGGGACGGGGTGAAAATGGGGACGGGTGAAAATGGGGACGGGGTGAAAATGGGGACGGGTGAAATGGGACGGGTGAAATGGGACGGGTGAAATGGGACGGGTGAAATGGAACGGGGTGAAATGGGACGGGGTGAAATGGGACGGGGTGAAATGGGACGGGTGAAATGGGACGGGTGAAATGGGACGGGGTGAAATGGGACGGGGTGAAATGGGACGGGTGAAATGGGACGGGTGAAATGGGACGGGGTGAAATGGGACGGGTGAAATGGGAAATTGGGTTTGGGGAATATGGGGGATTGGGAAATTGAAAGTGAAAAATGGATATTGAAATAATCAAAATTATTTACCTGTAGATAAACAGAAGGAAAGTAAACAAAATTAAATTGAAAAAAATGAACCCTAGTTGACCACCGTCCATTTGACTGCAGTCTGTTTGACCATCTGTCAAGTTTCCGTTGTTTCGCAGGATCCAACAATTCCAACATTGCATTATTTTTCTACATTTTCTCTCGGGTCTGCTACGTCGGTAGACTTGCTCGTGGCATCGTCAGCTACGTAGTGGCATTACGACGGTTGGCTACACGTCCAATAGTTTCCTGTCTCGAGCCACGTTTAGCAAGTGTGTGGCCTTAAGGCCAGTCCATTGCGAGACGTTGTCCAGCTAAGAAATCCTGGTTCTATACCTCATCCTCGGATTCTTCCACGAGACCCGTCGTTAGATGTGTCCTGCGGCTGTCTATGTTGTTTCGTTGCAAGCTGAGCATGTCGACTCGACTGTTCTTCACATCTACCTAATAATTGTCCTAGCGCTTTATTCTGCATCCATGTTAGCGCTTTATTCTGCATCCATGTTAGTTCCATTAATAGACGTCTAGGTCTGCTATGTAATGTCGCTTGTTGACGGCCAGTAAGGTTCATTGTCTTCACTTGTACTAATCTGCTGTTGGGTTGTCAATGTCATTGCTGTTGTTTATTACTGTTGTATATCCTGTTTGTTGTTTTTATTTTCTATTATTTTTATTGATTTTCTTTCATTCATATTTTTGCTATTGTAGATTTTTTATTGCATGTTATGGGTGTTAGTATTATTGTAGTATCATTGTAGTTATTAATTGTTATTATTATTGTTAGCTATTATTTGTTTAATTATTAATATTTAATTTATATTTGATTATTATGGACCTAATTGTACCTGCTGCTACTATTTTACTTCCTATATAGGCTAGTACTGCTGCATTTAGTAGCAAATGTAATTGTAATGTAATGTAAAAATTTGAAAATTTAGTGCACTGTGTGGTCGATAAATTCTTTACAACTTTGGCAAAGTCATTGCTTTTAAGACCAGATGAACGACGTTGACCAGTGATGTAAGTAGGATTTAGCGGAAATATTCGTGGTTCAACGGATGTAAGAACCACAAAAGCTAATTTAATTTGTAGCACATCAGATATAATGCATCAAATAAGGCGATTTTTGCTGCATCAAGTAAGGTGATTTTTGCAAGTTAAAATTTGATTCTTGCAGCAGATACTGCCTCAGTTCTTTTTTGTTGCAGTGATCCAGAGCACCGCGCAAGAAAAGTCTGAAGCACGACCACCGGATCTTGGGAAACCTGACGATGGTGGAGCCACAGTCGGCCTCCAACAACGATCGTCTGGATCCGTGGTCATCATTGAGTCTGCAAGATTGTATGGGTCATCAACGATGGTCGGTGATGTATCTCTCTGTGATTATGACAGGATTGGCAAGCAACACTAACATGCACATGGTTCTTGGTTTTTTTCAGATTCTCTTGTAGTGATCCAGAGACTGGAACAGCAGGAGTCTGCAGCATCAGGATCTGGATGACCTGCTCGTCCTCATGCCACTCCTAAAGTCAAAATTTTTAAATAAAAGTAAAAAAATGAAAATGCTCAAAAGTTAAAAAATGCAAAAAATTAAAAAAGCAAAAGTGAACAACTGAAAAGACTAAAATGAAAAAGATCTAAAAATACAAAAATTAAAATGCAAAACTGAAAAACTGAAAAATACTAAAATGAAAAACTGAAAAATCTAAAATGAAAAATTTCTAAAAATACAAAAATTAAAATGCACTGTCCTTCATATCCTGGAGGGACTACATCGACTCTGAAGATGCTTTTGCAGCATCATGGAAGCATCCAGATGATCTCTCTTGGCGGAATTCAGAGGGCAATTGGAATGCCCACCAACGTTAACATGCACCATGTTCTTCTTTCAGATTCTGTTGCAGCGATCCTGAGCCTGAAGCATGACCACTGGATCTGGAAGATGTGCGTTAACTGGAAGGCAATGGTTCCTTGGTCATCTCGACATTGATCGTGGATTGCGTGATCAAATGGATCCTGGACAATGGTGGGTAATGTCTCTTTCGTTTTATGTGCCCTCTTGTCAGTGTTTGATCTAATAAAGAAATCGAGGTTTCTGGGGGCAAATGAGTGGTTAGTGGAGAGGAATATGCCCTCGCCATCATTTTTTTTTAAATTTCTGCATTCTACTATGTCCATGTTGATGTGGAGTGGTTTAAGATATTAATGTAATTGCAATAATAATTTCTTTATGTATCCTGTACTATTGTAATGAACAACTGCAGATGGCAAGGAGAAGGATTATATAATATAAGCTTCCTTTGCACCACTGGATTCCAATAGTTACATTACAATAGTCCAGGATACATAAAGAAATTATCCCTGTTGTCCTGAATTGCTCTCTTGAACATGTGCAGCAGAAATTGTTGCAAACGGTGCACAAACCAAGCAAGGACTACCAAACCACAAAAAATTGGGAAGCCAGTAATGCTGCTAAGTGTTCAATGTTCAAGGAACAGAACCGTTAGAAATTTGATTGTTGAAATTCGAAAGAAAGCACTGGCGAGAAGTAACTATGGCATGGAATATTATAATTATTATCGTGTTGTAAAAATTATCTGGGAAATTTTCTCCTGAAAATGCAGAGATTAAACGCTGCCTCTACTGTGATGGGATTGACCAACATGACTAACGAATAATTGTCTTGCTCTGATTCTCTTGCAGTGATCCAGAGTCTGGAACAGCGAAGTCCATGCAACAGCCTGCCAAAGCTCGAGGGACCTGATGCTGATGCTCTCTGATCCGACGGTGAATCCAGCCTGGATGACTACTTGTTCGACCGTTGTGCCGTCCTGGGTGACCATCAGCCCTTCCATCCCACTGGAAATCCGTTGGAGCATTGAACTCGACCATGACCGCTCGGAAGACATAATACATCCCTGATCATCTTTCATCACAGGTAACAGTGTTTAGAACGGTCTCTCTAACGAGCTTTGCATGTTTGCTCATCATCTATCTCCCCTCCTAACCTAACCTCTCCAGTTGCACTCTCCTCTGCTGCTTTCCATTCACGTATGAAACCAGACTCCTCGAGCTATCCTGTCCCGATTCTAATCAAGTTCCACCACACGACCACCATCATCACAGACTACCACCATAGACGGTGTGCGGTCTCCCCAGTTTTACCTAACTGGATTTTGACCTAGCACCAGAACGATGAGGGCTGCTATGGCTATTGGGGTCTTGATTTGATGTAGCGCCGGTGAATAAGCTGGTTTTGCATTTCGATTTTGAATGCGATTAGTGATTGAATGAAGTGTAGCCTAAATTGAGATCTACATAGATAAAGATGGCCACACTTTCTGCCTGCTGCCAATCCTTAAATGTAATACATTAAGCAATCATTTCTTGAAATGTTGAGTGCATCACCGGTCATGAGGTTGGATGGGTCTTGTAAAACACATTTATCTCTTTGTTGAACATGACGTCCTGCTATCGCAATGGAAGCTACAGAAAGAGCAACGACTTGTTGGTCCTGATGGCTGATGTTGTAACCATCCATACAAAGAGTGATTTGATTGGCCATCGATGCTAACGATTTTCGTGTTATTTCTGATTTTCTTGTAGTTATCCAGAGCCTGGAGCAAAGAAGTCCACAACGCAAACTGCCAGAGCTTGGGGACTCGACACTGGCACCATCAGATCCAGCGGTGAATCTGGAGTCTGGTCTAGCCAACTCTTCATCTAGCCACTGTGGTTCTGCAGGCCTGAAGCATGCATCGGAGGACAATGGGAAAACGTCGCTCCTCCTTGACATCGAATTCAAGCTCTCTTTTCATGGAGCTGAGCCCAAGTACCTGTGCGATTGCTGCACAAACTCGTTCCTCCACAGCATGGTTTTGGCTTGGATCATCCGAGACGACTGATGTGCGTGTGCGAAGGATGAGAACGCGCTTCGGCGATCGTATGCTATGTATATTGTATGTAATAGACTGATTTATTCTTGTGGCATGTATGAAACTGCGATCTAGTTCTGAATTGCATATAATTATTAGCATTTTTTGAAGAACTGTTGCTGTATGGCATGGGCTTCTATTGAAAACTAGCCAAAATTCGATGGTATGGGGAAGGCCGGCCAGGGAGGGGGAGGTAGCCCGGGAGGGGGGAAGGAGATGGATTGAACACGGTTGTTTAGCGGAGGATAGAAGCTCGTGCTGTATTGACTGTAAAGAGCATTAAACGCTTTTCCCTGTATATATTGTAATGTTGCGTTTGTGGAAGTGCTAGGCAATTCTGAGGAACTTTACCTGTATTGACTACGTATATGTCGCTTGTTCGTAGGCACTAAATGGACTGAAATTCATGTTAACAGCAAGAAGTGCTAGACAATTCTATTCAGCAAGAAGTGCTAGACAATTCTATTCTATGTGGACTATGTAGAAGGCTTGCTATAGTTCAAGATGGGGAGGGGAGCAAACCCAACTCCGCTGCGTGTGCATTGGAAAAACCCTACCTCCAGTCACCCATTGGGTTTTCTGGTTGGGTAGCCGGCCGCCAGCATAATTTTTTTTATCCGTCTTGAGCTCGAGCTTAACTACTATGTTGATATTGACTCTGTGCAGTGTGTTGTCGAATCATGAATTGGTTTATTAAAATAGAACTTGAAGGAAATGTGTTGCATCCAGGTATGTAGTTCATATGCAGTGGTCGTAGTGGTCCTGCATGTATTTCCTGTAATGTCCTGTTTTTTTTGCATATTTTTGTTGCGAATTATTATTGCCATGATTATTTATAGTTTTTATTGAATTTTTTCCAGTTGTAATTAAGAGTGGTATACGTATGTTATAAACAGGCGGATTGAATACTATTAATATTTGTTCATCATTGAAGATGGCCCTTGGCTAATACAGCACAGATAATGTTAAGAACTATTGGACCTATCTTTAAAGTCTTGTTGCAGAATAATAATGCATAATCTGTTCAGTGTGTTCGCCATTGTAAAACTTCAGTTGCTGGGTGGGATACCTAGAATATGTCAGAAAATTCTCAAATTTTTGGAAACACACTTTTTTAGTAATAGGAAAAGAAGTGAATTAGAGACAAAAACTTTTGAAGGTTTTTTAACAATTATGGGGCGTTTGATGCACCCTAACCAGGGGGCTATTGGAAGGTAATCATAGCGCCTCCGCACTAGCCTTAATACGGCCCTGGGTGTCAGTGCAAATACCTATCACACATGCAAACACGCGCGAGCCTGCGCTCAAACACAAACACGCGAACTGCCCAATCCTGCTCTTTATATCAGCTTATCCGGTTTACTAAGACTAAATGTCAGCTCATATAGACATACATGCAGTGATAATATTAATAGACATTTACAATTATTAAAACCAGCGATGCTGCACGATTTCCTTCCCCAGTCATTGCTAATTGTAATTTTATGCCATGTTGATTACTTAGAAACA
This sequence comes from Lumbricus terrestris, assembly GCA_949752735.1. Taxonomy (NCBI): domain Eukaryota; kingdom Metazoa; phylum Annelida; class Clitellata; order Crassiclitellata; family Lumbricidae; genus Lumbricus; species Lumbricus terrestris. The sequence goes on from OX457036.1 coordinate 43,692,074, forward strand.
TCCACTAAACACATCATCTGCAAGTCATACCTCGTTCGTTATATGTGACAAATTACATTGTCACTATTGTCTAATTCTGTCAACCCATTGAGTAGCCTGAGTAGGCTAACTCTGAGCGCCGAGATAATTTCTATTATCTGAACCCGTTTGGAAACCAACTCACAGTCACAGTGCTGAGACGCAAATGTTCCTACCTTATTAGGTATGCTACAAGTTGCGACTGGTCTGCATGATAAAATAAAGGAAATTGATTGATTGATTGATTTATTGATTGATAGCATTTAGATGCATCTCGATTAGGCCTACCCTTCTCTCCAGCTTAAGTGACGTAACTTAAAGTGTTCACTAAATCAGTCAATCAAACCGTGTTCGTGAATCGTGATCGTCTGTGCGAATTTCTGTGCCTCGAAGAGGAAAGCGTCTTCTCAGAATTGCTTTCGACCTGACGACGTAATATTATTATAAGACGACTGTCCAATAATAATGGTCCTCAGTCAGTGGCGAAATAGAGGCACCGTTGTAATAACAAAAAGACCAGAAGCTTATGATGGGCTTCAATGGAACCAGTATAGAACGGGGAAAATCAACCCCAACGTTCTAGGCCTACAATTATTGAATATACTATTGAAAGAAAAGAACAATATCTCCATGGGAGTTTCATAATGGGAATGATGTGGGTTTATTATTATGACCATATCCAATTTACGATGTCGATATTTTAGGAGGTCGCACGGCCTTGCAAAGATTACAGATCGGCAGCAGGTAGAGCTGACACGCCAAAGAACTCCTCCCCTTACAAGACACGAAGAAGCGCAACTATAGCGAGGCGGTCACACACACACACACGCACACACGCACACACATTGGTGCATGAATATTTGAATCAATATATTTGAACCAAACAAAGTGGTCCATTTCTCAGGATGTTGCATATCTCTATAATGCCGCTTGTGAAAAGACACTTCTCATTGTCACGCTCTGTTGGTTTGCTGGGGTTAAACTCGACCGCTGAGATCAGTCAAATGCCTTGTTAACATAGTCCTGGAGATTGGTCATTTTTTGGTTAACCCGTTTCTTCGTGAAATTTAAGCTCTACCCTGCGTTGCTCTGGCTTAAGCAGCACTGTTAAGACGCAGAATTGAAAAGGCATACCGGGTAATATTATGCTTCAAGATGCATTAATAAATGTATTCACCTTTACACGGAAGATCCATGGTCTACTGCGCATAGGACTCGGTTCTTTTATCCAGTTTGTCAAGTGGATAAGCCTCTAGAGCTGTAGGTTATTCAGGCATGACTGACGCATGGTTCAACAACACACTGTCACACAGGGTCTGAAGAAAACCACAAAAGCACAGAATTTCGAGCGCAGCGTACTTTTTTGTATGATATGATGCTTGCTCTATGTTGCCCCATGCAGTCTGGTGGGGATTGGTTTTAGCCAGTGATCGCAACCAACTCCTCAACAGAATGCAACGCCTATCTGACACGTGCTATCTGATAGACAGAAGCTGAGCAAAGCAGTGGATAAAAAAGCAGAGAAGCGACTCTTGCAAGCAGTGAACAGCGATAGCAGTCAGGAATAATACGCAGTTTCTTTTCCCTATTATACAGTCAATTGCCAATGCAACATTTTGCATGTACGTCCTCGTTCATTTAATTCTAAACTTCGTAAAGATCTACACGGTTCTATGTAGACGTTAAGCAATATGCGATCGTTTTGACGGACCCAATTAAGTCCTTAGATCGTTTTAGTTCAAGCCTTAAATTATATAAAGTTATATAAAGCGTTTATTAAGGTCAGTAGATAATTAATTAATCAGACTTTAGGCGAGCGTGCACGAATAACGCATCAAGGTTCCTTGCAAGCAGTCCTCTCAGGCTTGCTCGAATCTTTGCATGCTCGAGTGATTGGAGTAGCCTACAGCTCCAACGCGATACCAACTAAGTCACACTTTCTCCTTTTAGATCTATATTAAATGACTGAATTTTATTATAAATAATGGACAACGAGTGATTTGTGTTGTTTACTGATCTTTGTCGAACTCTGGGTCAGTAAAATACATAAATATTATAATTATTAACAACATGTTGTTAATATCTATATTTTACTAAAGCATTCTCACACATTCTAAGGTTAATCGTCATTTTAAAGTCACAGGTCTCTTGTAACATTTCAACGACACTGTCATATCAAAGATGATTACTGTTGCTCTCCTCCTTAATCCAGGCTTGGGACTGGCACTGGCAGAGAACAACCAGTAGCGGAGTTAAAGTCGCAGGTCACAAGGTTCTTCAGATTTGTATGAATTCCAAGCTGCCCAGGTATGCGCTGAATGCATTGAGCAAGGTAATATTTGTATAGGACCGACAAGTTATATGGAAAGACCACTATACCGTTACGGTAGTCTTAGTTAAGACAAGCCTACAGTAAACACAAGTGACTATAAGCCGTCTTATCATTCATAGAGTTAGTCCTGATCTAGACGAACTATAAACGAACACAATTGCAGTCTTCGGCTAGTCATATAGATCTAAAGCATCTAAAAGTAAAATCCTAAGGCATGCAAGCGTTACTTGAGCTTACTTCCGTCTTGCTCGCTTAGCGCTTCAAATAGTCATAACCACCCATGGTTTATAACACGTATGCAGTACTATGCTATCAATAAAGAGCAAGAACTTTTTCTAACTTGGGTAATATATCAATGTACGCAGGCCTATACGCATTGTGATCATACATAGCCTGTTTCTCGTGTAAATTCGAAAATGTAGGGTATATATAATAAGGGAAGTCACTGCTTGAAAACTTTCAGGAAGCATTCTATGCGATCCACAAATACATGTATGCTGAATACTATGTATAGCCTACATATAATTCTTTCAAATTTTACCAAGGAAAACAATCCCTTAGTCTTTTGGTTAAAATTCGTTTTTCTAGATTCATACCCTGATTTGCTGAATCATATAACTTGAAAAAAGTGAGACAGTCTGTCAAATCAGTCAGTCAGTCAGTTACTCAGTCAATCAGACAGCCAATTAACCACTAAATCATTCAGTCAGCCAGTCAGTCAGTCAGTCAGTCAGTCGAACAGTCAGTCAATTGTTTAATGAGTAGATGAATGACTAATCGTTGGGAACTTGGGATGAGGAATCAAGTATAGGGATTTGTACGTTCGTATGATGCATTTATGCCTGTGGGATATGCGTGACCACATGCATCCTTCTGCAGGGCAGCAAGCCATATCAATTTTCGTTCTATCCTAATGGCGAGTTTTCTCTGCTGCTGTAGGCTATGATTACTTCTGAGTCAGTTCCATCTTTCCCAAGATCATCAAGTGTCCTGCAGACATTCAACTTGTAATACGACACACATTAAAAACAAGTCAGACATCAATCAACTTGCGATAAGACACGTAGGGCCTACAATGCCTGTATACATGTATTGTATACACTGTCAGCTTTTAGAAGCAAGCCAAACATAATTGCGTCCACATCATGCAGTTCACGTCAGTTTCGGCTTAATTTAAATATGATTCAGTCTTCCCGTTTCTCAGACTCAAGTGATTTAGTGCTTACAGTAATCTCCGCTATCATCGCTTGACACATGGGCGCTGCATATTGTAGTAGATATAATCCCGGACACATGACACACGCGAGGTTGATTTATAGGAAAAAACTATAATTTGTAGCGAAACTATAGTAAAATTAAGGAGTGTCCCAATAAAACAATTAGAATCCGATGTTTATTTATCATTTTATTTTTGGGAGCACTTCTATAGCGCCCCTTTAAGACTATCTACTCAGTAGCGCTCCGGACCCAACCTCGGCTAAGTAGGACAGTCTTAAGGCTATAGAGAAGAACATGGCGGAGTGACCCTGGGCGCTGTAGGCGAAGTATCACAGGAAGCCCATCCCATGTGGCAGTGTCAGCGACCAATAGAGATCGGCATTGCGCTGTGGTAGTCCACGAGCGAGGGACAAGGTGGTCAATCTGAACAGGTGCTTTGGAAATTTAAGGTAGAATAACAAAGTTCTACTGCAGTATATATGAAGGGTCTGCGCTCTCAACGCATCGCCATGCCAATGCAGAGATCCAGTATGTTATTCGTTAAGGGAAAGGGAGCCTGAAGAACGTCTCGCATGTACTCAGGAACATGGCCGAACTTAGGGATGCGGCCAATAAAAGTACACCCGCCATGCTCAGAACGCGATCCACACACAATCCGGCGTGAAGGGAGATCATCATAAAGAGCGGTGAAATAATATAAGTTATGATCAATGTTAGAACGCACGAACGAATGGACAAGTGTTTCGGAAGAATTTTAGGACAGAGAACGGATACTGTCTTGTAAGTTAGTGCTATTGTTGCCAGGTGGCCAACTTGGCGGAGCTGATAATCATAGCAATCGCGGCAGAGCAGGCGTATGTTCCGAGTGAGGATGAGTTCTTGGTCCAGGGTTGCAGCAAGATCCAAGACAGAGAGTGAAATGACGAACCCAGTGAAACTCAGGAACTCCAGGGCAAGGACTTCCATGTGAGTTTTGGATAGCTGCTGCTGGTGAGTGCCGAACCAGATAAACTGAGTCTTTGATGGATTGAGTCGCAGTCATGCATGTTGACATGCATCTGTGCGTGCGTGTGTGTAAATGTATGTATGTATGTATGTGCACTTGTTATAGCGCCCCTTCAGGACCTCTACTCAGAAACGCTCGCGACAACAGCGCGGACACTGAATCTGAGTTTCACGCCAAAGCGCTGAGCAATTGCGAGTGAAGGACTTGCCCAAGGTCCCTATACGCGGTGGGAGTGAATTCAAACCTACTACCGTCCTGTTGCAAGGCGACGATCATAACCACTACACCACTGCGCCCCGCGCGCGCGCTGTGTGTATGTGTCTGTGTATGTGTGTGTACGTGTGAGTGCGTGTGTGTGTTTGAAATTCGAATCTTCATACTTCAGTTGACCTGCACGAGAAGCGTTCATCCATGTCATGCTTCTATTTCTATATACAGTACTGATCTCTCTAGAAGACTCGCTACTAGGCATAAAAATCGCTAAATTCCTCAGAAAATAAAGGCCAGTTCTTCCTAAATTCCTGCTCTAATCGGGAGGTTAATCTATTGCTCTAGAGGTGATTAACGGCGCGAGACCACGCCTACAAATCATTAGCTGGATCGGTGACAGCGGGGGCTCGGGTGGCTTAATTAATGGCACTTATCGTGAAGCAGGCTATCTCTGCTTCCGAATATAATTTGCTCTGTAGGCCTGCTGTATCTGTCTTCATCAGAATATGGAGTGTACTGCCTGAGATTTAGGCATTTATAAAGCGGCTCTAGTATACGGTGAGTAGTTCAGAAGCGCTCCCAGTAGGCAATTTAAGGCACCGCGAGAAGAAGCACTTTTGAGATTAGAGACGGCAGGAGAGAGACTGCCAGACAGAATTGCAGAGCAAACATGAGTCGAAAACGCATCCCAGAGTCCAGAAAGAAGGACCAATTGAGGGAAATGATCCATAGTTCTAAACTGAGTTCTAGTACGAGTAAACCAAAAGGCCAGTTTATTTGACGAACAAAGTGGACGGTGGGAAAGGCATAATGGGGCCAAAGTATTAGGCTACGTCAACCATGATATTTCGGGACAAGACACCGCTGAACCTTTGGGCAGTGAGGGATTTAGTTTTTATTGTATGGGGGTGGTGAGTGACGAGAATTTCAAGAGGGCGCCTGTACTTACATAGTTAAAACAGTAATTAATTATAATTCATCCGATTTAATATATAAAACAGAGTAAAGAATTCAAAGCAGAAACTTTTTTAAACTTATGAACTTGACTACTTAGTTAGGTTACAGAAATTTATGCTTATACCTAGGCGCCTATATCTTATATATATTTTAGTAAGGGTTTTTTGTTGTCAGGTCTGCGCGGCCAAACAACTGAAGCGATCGACCCCAATCCTTCGCAGAGGGATCAGGGTCGACCCAACACTGGTCATTGGGGGGTCGGCAAATCTCTGCCACCATGGGGGCCAGAGTGAGGGCAAGAACAATCATTTTTCCTGTTGGACTCTGCCCCTTCAAGCTTAAAACAGCACTTTTCTCTCGGGTCTCATACGTAATACGTATAAAAGCAGCCGTTCGACAGCGTTTAGAGAACAGCTCTTTTGCCAGTCCGGTTTCACGGGTCGCGAACCGGTGGAGGTCGGTAGTGGGGTGGGAGGTGGAGGGGGTGTCGGCGAAAAGGTGGGGTGGTGGGTAGGGGCCAGGGTAGGAGGGCGGGTTTTAGGATAAAATTATTTTCCCGAAAACCATAATTTCATGGGTGGCGTACCGGTGGAGATCGGAGTTAGTGGAGACGTGTTGTGGAGGGGGTGGAAGAGGTGGGGGGGTGGAAGAGGGGTCGGGGGGAAATTTTCACCCAAAATGTTTTCACCTAATATTTTCCGAAAACCAAAATTTCACGGGTGGCATACTGGTGGAGATCGGAGTTAGTGGTGGCGTGTTGTGGAGGGGGTGGAAGAGGTGGGGGTGGAAGGTGGTGGGGATAGCATTCCAAATCGGCAACTATCACAAAGTCAAACAAAATAATAAAAGCTCAAGTCGACCAGTGACTTTACCCTTTGATTCACTTTACACAATTAAAGTGCAACAATTTAGCGAGCCCGAGCGGGCCACTTGAAATCACCTCGCGGTCCGCATGCGGCCCGCGGGCCGCACGTTGGACAGCACTGTTCCAGTATATTTATCTGTGTATATATGTATATATATATATATATATTATATCCCATTACGCCTCTATTCGTAATTAACGCCTCCATTCAACCTGATGATGATGATGATGATGATGATGATGATGATGATGATGATGATGATGATGATGATGATGATGATGATGATGATGATGATGATGATGATGATGATGATGATGATGATGATGATGATGATGATGATGATGATGATGATGATGATGATGATGATGATGATGATGATGATGATGATGATGATGATGATGATGATGATGATGATGATGATGATGATGATGATGATGATGATGATGATGATGATGATGATGATGATGATGATGATGATGATGATGATGATGATGATGATGATGATGATGATGATGATGATGATGATGATGATGATGATGATGATGATGATGATGATGATGATGATGATGATGATGATGATGATGATGATGATGATGATGATGATTAGGGTGCATCAAACGCCCCATAATTGTTAAAAAACTTTCAAAAGTTTTTGTCCCTAATTCACTTCTTTTCCTATTACTAAAAAAGTGTGTTTCCCAAAATTTAAGAATTTTCTGACATATTCTAGGTATCCCACCCTGCAACTGAAGTTTTACAATGGCAAACACACTGAACAGATTATGCATTATTATGCGGCAACAAGACTTTAAAGATAGGTCCAATAGTTCTTAACATTATCTGTGCTGTATTAGCCAAGAGCCATCTTCAGAAGTATTGCAAAGTATTGTAAAGATTCTTAGAAGTGAACATAATTTTATTATTACTATTGTAAAAACATTTATGTTGCGATGCTATTACATGACACATGTCAAGCGGATATTGTCATTCGGAAGTTGGCTTGCGTTTGCGCGGATTGGATTGTCTCTGCTGGTCTTGTTCCACAACTTGAAGCACATCTTGATAATGCTGTTCAGTCTTTGATGCTGACAGAAAATCCGAGCTGAGCTTCACTCCTCTCTCAGCACAGTCATTGATTACGTTGAGTGCTTCAATGTTTCTCATAGCAGTTTTATAGTCATTGCGGCTCCACTAGTCGGACAGCTCTTCGTTGAGGAACTGAGTGTCAACTTGTAGTATTTCAAGCATATATCACGAGTCAGTCCCTGCAAGATCGGCAAGAGTTGTTGTAGCTGTTATTACATCTGGAAATTTAGGTTTCCCAAAGCCCGATCCAAATCTGTTCTGCGGCAATTGCAAGCGTTCTTTTGGCTTAACTCAAAGCAGGCGATTAGCAAGGGCACGTCGTTCAGTGTCTGGAACATTATTACTAAACAGTGCAAGTGGCACCATTTCTGCCGTTAAATGCCACAAATGTCGTTTGAAGGCACGAGCAGCACTCGCGGAGACCTGTGCATTCAGCAAGTCATATTGCAAGAATGATTTGTATAGCTTCAAGTCATTCCATGGCGCATCAGACACCGAACTACAAGTCATCCAC